>JAYESA010000020.1:136612364-137322865 GCA_036927795.1 Iris macrosiphon
ATTTTTTGTGAGTTATATAGATAGATTGTTGACCTAGAACGGACCTTACAGCGTTCTACCGCCGATTCTGCGGCGTAGGATGGACGTACCCACGACTCATGCCCGATTTTTCGGGTACGGATCATGACATGTTTTTGGTGGTGGCCCATGCAGGTCTAGTTTTCAGGTTTACCTGCAATAGGATATAGGATATAGGCTGTGAGAGAGTGTGCTCAATCACAACTAGGACCCTTCCTGCTTTCTTTTGCTGTCTTTATTTTTCTGAAATTGTTTTCTTTTGCAATGTTACTGTTCTTCCTTGATGATATCGTATCTTGCATCGTATTGACTTTTTTGATCTGTGTTCTTCTTGATTCCATTCCAGCACTTGCTTTATTTGATTCCGGTGCTTTCCATAGTTTTGTGTCTGTATCTTTTGCTGTTAGACACCATCTTATTGCTGAACCTTTAGCTAGACTCTGCAAGATCACGATCGGGGGTGGTATCATCCTAGTTAGTGATGTCTGCAAAGACCGGAGAGTTACTTTGGGAGGTCGGGAGTTGAGTGTGTGCCTACTCGTAATGCCACTTCCGAGCTACGATATTGTACTCGGGATGGATTGGTTGAGTATGCATTATGCTAGTATAGATTATCGTGGAGGCAGAGTGTTGTTTAGTCCGCCGGGTGAGCCAGAGTTTCAGTTTGCCAGAGGAGCAGCGGAGCAGAGCAAGGGAGTCTTCTGCGGAGCCCTGGTGGTAGAGCCGAGGTTGCTACATCCACTGATAGAGGAGTACATAGATGTCTTTCCGGAGGAGTTGCCAGGGTTACCTCCGGACAGAGATGTGGAGTTCTCTATAGACTTGGTGCCAGGCGCGGAGCCGATATCCCAGCACGTCTATAGAGTCAGCAACAGTGAGCTGATAGAGTTGAAGAAGCAGGTGGATGAGCTTCAGGACAAGGGATTTATCAGATCTAGTTCTTCTCCGTGGGGTGCTCCGGTACTTTTTGTGCCGAAGAAGGATGGGTCGATACGGATGTGTATCGACTATAGGGCTCTGAACAACCTCACAATCAAGAACAAGTATCCGCTGCCGCGTATTGATGATCTTTTTGACCAGTTGAGCGGAGCGAGGGTGTTTTCCAGGATTGATCTGAGGACAGGCTACCATCAGGTAAAGGTGAAGCGGGAGGATATTTCGAAGACAGCTTTTCGGACCAGGTATGGACAGTATGAGTTTATGGTGATGCCGTTTGGGTTGACTAATGCCCCGGCAGTATTCATGAATCTGATAAACAAGGTGTTCCATCAGCATCTGGACAGGTTTGTGGTGGTGTTTATAGATGATATCTTGGTGTATTCGAAGACCCCAAAGGAGCATGAGGAGCATCTGAGGATAGTGCTGGAGACTCTCAGGAAGGAGAAGCTTTATGGAAAGCTTTCGAAGTGTGAGTTCTTCCTTGACAAGATTGAATTCCTTGGTCATATGGTGACTGGAGAGGGGATCTCGGTGGATCCTAGAAAGATCATGGCAGTTGAGGCATGGAGTGTCCCGAGTTCAGTAGCCGAGGTCAGGAGTTTCCTGGGACTGGAAGGTTACTACAGGAGATTTGTTTAGGATTTTTCCCGGATTGCAGAGCCGTTGTCCAGGCTGACTCGGAAGGACGTGGAGTTTGTTTGGTCAGAGGAGTGCCAGATCGCCTTTGATGAGCTGAAGAGGAGGTTGACGACAGCTCCAGTGTTGACGTTGCCATCAGGTTCTGGAGGATTCACTATCTATAGTGATGCATCGGGGAAGGGACTGGGTTGTGTGTTGCAGCAGAATGGGAGGGTGATTGCCTATGCTTCTAGGCAATTACGTCATCATGAGAAGAACTACCCTACCCATGATTTGGAGTTGGCAGCGGTCATCTTTGCTCTGAAATTATGGAAACACTATTTATACGAAGAGCGTGTGGAGATCTTCACAGACCACAAGAGCTTGAAGTATGTGTTTACCCAAAAAGAGCTGAACATGAGGCAGAGGAGATGGTTGGAGTTGATGAAAGACTTTGACATATTGTTGTAGTACCATCCAGGGAAGGCGAACGTAGTTGTGGATGCGTTGAGCAGGTATCCGGTAGCTATGTGCCTGACTACAGATCGTTATCTTCTAGCAGATCTAGAGAGCTTGGGCATTGAGGTGATAGTGCCTGGAGTTGAGATGCAGATGTGGGGACTGCAGATTCAGTCAGAGTTGGTAGACCGGATCAGGGCTACACAATTTGAGGATGAGCCCTGAGGAGTATCGGGGTGCAGGTTCAGATTGGATTGTCAGATGACTTCACCATTGCTGATGATGGTTCTTTGCGGCACGGTACCAGGTTGTGTGTGCCGAGTGGGTCGTTGCGTGAGAAGGTTCTTCAGGAGGTGCATCGATCCCAGTATTCTATGCATCCAAGAGCCAACAAGATGTATAGAGATCTGAGAGAGCATGTATGGTGGTACGGGATGAAGCAGGAGGTAGCATGCTTCGTATCCCGATGCTTAGTGTGCCAGCAGGTGAAGGTGGAGAGGCAGAGGCCAGGAGGTTTGCTCCAGCCGCTACCCATTTCGGAGTGGAAATGGGAGCATGTGACCATGGATTTTGTTTCTGGACTTCCCTGTTCTCCAGGCGGGAAGGATGCGATTTGGGTCATCGTGGACAGGTTGACCAAATCGGCCTACTTTCTACCATTCAAAGTGGGTATGTCTACAGAGAGATTAGCAGAGATGTATGTGCGCTAGATAGTCAGACTGCATGGAGTTCCTGTGAGCATAGTATCAGATCGGGATAGTCGCTTTACTTCGCATTTCTGGAGGAGTCTGCAGGCTAGCTTGGGCATCCAACTCAAGTTTAGTAGTGCTTATCACCTACAGACAGATGGTCAGTCAGAGAGGACCATTCAGACACTTGAGGATATGCTTCGCACTTGTGTTTTAGATTTCAGAGGCTCTTGGGAGGATCACTTGCACTTGGTAGAGTTTGCTTACAACAACAGCTACCAAGCCAGTATCGAGATATCACCATTCGAGGCATTGTATGGACGGAGGTATCGCACTCCATTATCATGGGATGATGTAGGCGAGAGAGCTTTGCTTGGCCCGGAGATGGTGGTTGATGCAGCGGAGAAGGTCAAGCTCATTAGAGATAGACTTCGGGTGGCGCAGGACAGGCAGTGGCATTGGGCCGATAGCCACCGGAGACCTTTGGAGTTTGAGGTATAGCTTAGAATCTAGATTTTGTTCTTGTGATTGCTTGTTTTAGAATAAGTGCAGAGATCTTATTTGTGCTAGGTTGGAGATCTGGTGTTCCTGAGGATTTCTTCGACGCGGGGCACTATTCGCTTTGGTGGAGGCGGGAAGCTTAGCCCACGTTTCGTCGGACCCTTCCGTATCCTTGAGAGGGTCGGCGCCGTGGCGTATAGGCTCGATTTGCCGCCTACGCTAAAGGGAGTTAATGATGTGTTCCACGTGTCACAGTTGAGACGGTACGTGGCGGATCCCAGTCACGTATTGGATCACTCAGAGATCGTGGTGGGCCCTACTCTTAGCTATCCAGAGCAGCCGGTGGAGATTCTGGATCGGCGGAAGAAGGTGTTGAGGAACCAGACTATTCCCTTGGTTCACGTCGCGTGGAGGCATCACTCTCCGGGTGAGTCGACCTGGGAGAGGGAGGATGAAATACGCGAGCGATACCCCTATCTTTTCGAGCCCTGAGGTATGGTTCTTTTCTTTGCATTCTTGTCCTAGTTTCGTCTTTTTAATTTCGAGGACGAAATTATTTTAAGGAGGGTAGGCTTGTCACTACCCAATTCTAGAAAATAGGGTTTTTTTTTTATTTGATAAATTGTGTAATGTTTATTAATAATTATATTTATATTTAATTAGTGATTGTATTATTTTTTAATTGATTGTTTTAGGGTTTTGGCTAGTTTGGACCCATGTCAGACCCTAGTGGACCCATGTCCGACCCAACCCACACCCTTGTGAGACCTATTTTTGGGTTTAGAATATTTATTATATTTTTAGTGGGTTAGTTGGAGATATTTGGAGTTAGTTGGAGTGCTTTTGGAACCCGAAATCCAAACCCAAGTGAGAGGAGGACATTTTGGTCATTTGGAGACTTTGGAAACCTATTTTACACTTGGCCGGCCCCTATTCCCAGCCCACACCCGACCACAGCAGCCACTCCCCCCCATTTCACCCTTTTTCTTCTTCTTCTTCTTCTTCTCCACTCCTTCTTTCTTCTTCTTTCCTTCTTCCAAGTAAGTTTTCTCCATTTTCTTTCCTTTCTCCTTCCATTTCTTACTTTTGTGTGAACCCTAACCCTACACTTTTCCCTAACCTAGGTGTGTAGAGCCTAGATGTAAACTTCCTCGACCAGATTTCACCATTTTAGGATTATTTTTAACAATTTAGGATTTATTGCAATATTTTAATTTATTTTGCTTACATATCCTATTGATTTGTGCACCTGTCCATCACCTAAATATTTAGGGCATTACACTGACTGTTATCCCCAAACAAAGTTCACATATCTCTCCTAGACATGCTAGCCTATTTTTCTGAACTTTGTGCAACTCCCAGATACTCTATTTTGTGCCTCGTTTTAGACGCACAAATATCGTTACAAACGTACGTATTAATTAATTAATAATTAAATTCCCAGATCTGTACCCATCTCTGTACCAATAAGAATTAGAGGCCCAACAGTTACCTGTTTTGCCCAAACAAAAATATGTTATTATTCTACATTGAGTATACTACATTTAGTATATTGACACCGCATTAAAATTATGGCCCTACCTGCCTCTAAATAATTAGAGAACACCGTACGCATTAATTATTAATTAATTAATACGGTGACCCGTATCACCCAAACACCAGGCCCAGCCCCTGCCCAGGCTCACCCCCACCCCCTTAGGACCCTCACACAGCAATTCCCCCCAGTTCTGTACATTTTAGCATTTTCAGGAATCGGGTGTTTTTCCCAGACAATTGTGTAATTGCGTAATTTCCTAAAATAGGACCTTTATGTAATTTATGAAATTACAGGGTCTTTTCTGCAAATTTTTAGTGTGAGGTGTCACCCCCTCATTGGAGGGTGAACCTACACCGTCCATTGGAAGTGGGCCCCACCCCAAAAATATCTACAAAATTATCAAGATATTTAATTGTGAATTTACCTAATTACCCCCACCCTAATTTCTATAAAAATCCCTAACCCTAACCTTAACCCTAGCCGTGAGCCGCCACCCCTTTCCCTGACCTCCGCCTCCCCACGGCGAGCCGACCTCCGACCGGAGCTCCGCCTAGCCGAACTCAAACCACCTTCTTCCTTTGCCCCAGCCGCCATCCCCCACCGGATCCACCCCGAGCTCCTGTTCACCATCTCCCCCATCCTCCCCATGGCCGGAGCCGACCCCGACCTCGCCGGCACAGCGCCGAGCAGACCCTGCCGGCCTCGACTCCTCCTCCTCCTCACCGTGGTCCTCCCCCCATGGCCATAGATCACCCCCTCTACCTCCTCTGCCACTCGCCACCACTACCAACCCAATCACCCCCTCGACCTCCTCCTCCTCCTCTTCCTCCTCCTCCTCCTCCTCACCGTGGTCCTTCCCCCCATGGCCAGAGATCACCCCCTCTACCCTCTCCGCCTCGAGATCCTCCGCCGCCCTCTCCCAGCCCCGCAGCCCCTTCGTCCTCGACGAACTCCTCCTAGCCCCTATCTCCCCTCTTCCTCCTTCCCCGACTCCACCTCACCCTCAGCCCAAGCTCGACCTCGCAGCCCTCGTCGACTCCTAGTCGCCTCGCCGTGCCCTGCCCGGCCGCCCCGCTGACCGAGGAGCTCCTCCTGAGCGCCTCCGGCAAAGCCCCCAACAGCAGAAACACTAACCCTAGAACGGACACAGCCCGGACACAGCAACCAGACACCGTGTCGCATCGACTCACCGACACGAGAATTCGTTCTACGGAGCCCTGTTCAGGTAACCCATTCTCTCTCCTCATTGTTCCGTTTTTCATTCCTTCAGTTGTGACACGTAGGCTATATAACCCCCTCGATGCCCGTATAACCCGCTCGGTGCATCGCGTCCTGTGGTGATCGCGAACCGCGATCCAAAAACAGGAAAAACAACACCCCGTTTTCACCCAGAATTGAGTACGCCCTGCCAAACGGGACGACTTGGTCGCACACGGTCTTCACCGAAACGTGCGCGCCGTTGATACGGACGTGCAAGATTTCGTAAAAGTTGATTTGGATGTGCGTGCACACAGGAATCAACACGTATCCGCCGATAACGTCCCGTATCTGCCTGTTCTGGAATACGCTGTAACTTTGTGTACACACGTCAGATCGAAATAAAACTTATGTCATCGGACTCGTAGCAATACACTGGTCCTGTGACCCAAGTTTGGTTCGATTTTGAGAACATTGACAAAATCCCGTATTGTGGGCCCCACGGCTCCACTTGACGGGTGATTTTGTGATCGGCTCATCGGAATCCAGTTCTGGACATTCCGTTGGGTTCGTATCGACGTTCTGGACTTGTTGACACTAAGTTTAACAAATTTGGAGAACATTGTCTCTGACATATTTTTCGGTGCAAGACGGGCCCACTTGTGGACCCCGTGTTGACCAGAAACTGTATTTTTCCCCCGTGTCCAAATTGGACGAAAGGGTAGTATTTTCTAGCTATTTTACTTATTCTGGGAACGTTGGTGATGTTTATTTCAGCATCCGGAGACGTTCATTCTGAGGCCATAGTTTTGGCTTTTGGCATTTGACATCTGGACGTTATATTTTGTAGCTCTCTTGCCAGGCAAGTATACCTTGCCTTGTTGTACTGTTTAAATTCAGTTATTGTTAGTTACATGTTTATTTATTTTAAAATTATATAAATGTGCGCGTCCGAGAAAACTCGGGTGCAGTCAACGAAGGCGTTGACGTTATGACTTGTGTCTGACCTAGTGTCTAGTAGACCCACCTAAAGTCGTGGAGTTATTGGTATGACTTCCCAGGCCTTGACACGTATCATTATACGTCACAGAGTGAGTTCATGTAGGGACGCGTGCCTCATGCATGACTGGCCATCAGTATGAGCAACACGTGTAACGGTATTTTAGCTAGTCGTTTATTACTATGGAGACTTGCATCATAGTACTATGGGACGCGTGCCTCAAGCGTGACTGGCCATCAGTATTACTTTTTCACGACTTGTATATCTACATTGGGCAGGGAAGACATCTAGTAGGCGTATGGGACACCCCCCTCCTTATGTCATGACCCAATTCCGTGGAATCACTTGAGGCGTCCCCCGAATCGTGACCGCCGTGCGGGCCTGGGGTTGCGCCCGCACAAGGCTCTAATGATTTGCATAACAAGCACATATTCAGAGTACGCAGATAAATTGAAACGCAGATTTGAAACATGGAAAAGTTCTCTTTATTGATAATGAACATCTATTACAAACTCCTGAACGAGTCAGCTAATTTGCCGCACGGGCTTACAAAAGTGTTGACTCAAAATGAGATAGCAGTCCTGTACATTACATCCCTTTATAAACTTCCAAAAGATATAGACCTCCAGGCTGGAGGACGGCTTTGCCACGGAGCTGCATTTGTGTATGAAGAGTTGCAAGCTCGTGGATCAAAAGGCTTCTAGGGCGCGGTGAAGATGCGCCAACAGCTGGACTGGATCGGGAAGACGACTTCGGCTCCTCGCTCGGTTCGCCTTAGTGCGGAGAACCTGTTTCAACGAGGGTCAGCATATCGAAACATGCTGGTGAAGGCGAGCTAGCCGAACTATACCAATCAACACGTTGTTTAATGAAGCATGCATATTTGGTAGGTTTCTATCTTGCCTTAGTTTATTTACAAGTAAGCAGCATATAGAATTTACTGTAATGAACTTGCCACCGTTCGGTGGATTTTACCTGCCCGTCTGAATTACCTGCACAATACTTACTTTGCCTTCCCTGTCACGAAGACACAAGTTAGTTTGCAACAGGTTTAAATATACAAGATGATCACTGGCTTGATTGCCATAATGGACTCTAGTCTGTGACGAAGATGGTTTGCTACGTGCAAGAACGTGAGGCGCCGCATACCATCCCGTCCAAGTACGTGAGACTAAACGTGAGTTCCGTCCGGAGCCGGAACGGTGCCAGTGCCCCAGCAGTCGCCCGCAGGAACTATACCTTGTGCACAAGTTGTCCGTGATCGCACATTAACAATCATTCGCCCGGAGGCTACGTTAGCAATCGTTCGCCCGGAGGCTACGTGATTCGCCCTGAGGCTACATGAATACAAGACAAGCATTGCATGATTCATTTTATATTGCATCTACGTTTCAAACTTGTATCTATGCATATGATAAATATCCCACACGAACAAGCATGCAAAGATATAACCGTTCATAAGTTTGATTGACAAGCAGTATTAACCAAGTCTATTCCCATTTTATCTTGGTTTCTTTTATTATTTCTTGGTATCGTTTGATCGGGGCGAAGAGTTCAAGCTTTTAGGGTGTGAAGCTTGGAAGCAGGCTAGCTAATTGGGTTGGTAGCCACTCACTTGGATTGTTGGAAGGGAGAGGGAAAGAGGCGCTTCACGACTCCGCTCGCAAGCCGCCTACTGCTCGTTCACCTGCATTACGAACAGCTCGATCAATACCTTTCCTCTCTTTCCAATCTCGGAATTGAAGTGCAGTTCAATGAACGAAAACAATGAAAACCATCGAAACCGTTCAAGGAAAACAAGCAAATCCTAAAACCAACTCAAAGCACGAAAGCAACAAGCAACATCGAAAACCGAGGCAATAAAAGATAGCAGCGGAGAGGTCCCTCCTGACTCTGCCGCTAAGTCGATCCCAGGGGCACGGTCCACTGAATATGGGAATCGATTCCGAAGAAACAAATCCATAACGAGGACGAGTTCTTGTTTCAATCTATCCCGATCGAACGATACCGTCTTGTGTTTCTTAGCCGCGCTCTCCGCACCGGGAGAACGGGGCGCTATATCCTACCCAACCAATTGGAAGTTTTGTCCCAAAACTTAAGAATAGGACTTACCATCAGGGAACGTTACGTTGAGGATGTCTAGCAGAGTATTTGGGACAGTCATGGATTCTGTGGTTTGCATCGCCACAGATGAGACATAATCCTTGTTTCAAACGACATTCGTTGGCCAGGTGCCCTGGCTTCTTGCAGAAGTGACAAAGTTGCCCTCTCTGCGGGCCACCGTTGTTGCGACGCTTTACAGCGGTATTTCCTCCATCGTTGCCTTGGCGTTTGTGATTGTAGGTATGCACAGCGCCGGTGGAAACGTGAGGATATTGTGGTTCTAGAGATAGGGCGTGATTCATGACTTCACGCATGGTTCCATATTGATTATTGACCACGTGCCCATGGATGGCAGGGCACAAACCGCCTTCAAACCTTCTGGCTCGACTCGCTGCATCAGGTAAATAGGCCCTAGCAAATTTGGAGAGTCGGTTGAATTCGGCAGAGTATTGCTTAACTGTCATACTGCCCTGCCTTAGCTGCACGAAATCGTTTTCCATCTTACGTTGCACTAGAGGGGGTATAAACTCCTCTTCGAACGCGGCACGAAAGGTCGTCCACGAGATCGCCTCCTCTCCGTGATCAAATTGGAGAGATCGCCGATGCACGTTCCACCAATCGTGTGCGTTGAGGCGGAGCTGTAGTTGCGCGCAGGCGACGCGCTTATCTTCGGGGACCTCTAGCAGAGCGAAGTGATCTTCAAGCTCGGCTAGCCAATCTAGTGCCACAACTGGCTTCTCAGTCCCGTTGAATGGGGTGTTGCAGACTTTCTTGAAGTGGCCCAAGTTGAAGGCAGTCACGTCCTTCGGCCTTGGAATTTGTGGCGTCTCAACTTCAAGCACGGGCTGCTCCACCGGAGTCGTTGTTGTTGCGGTGGAATGGTTGGCAGCCAAAGTCTGAACGATTTGTTGCAGGGTATCTACCTGCTTCTGTTGGACTGAGAATCGGGTCTCTAGATTGCTTTCGAACTTGGCTTGGCGAGCATCATCTCTTTGTCGTTGCTCTTCTAGCATTTTCATTACCCGCTCAAGCGGGTCGACTTGAGATATGCCTCGCTGGCTCCGAGAGCTTCCCGAAGTGCCCGAACTACTTTCTTGCGTTTCGTTCGGTACTTCCGCTGCAGATTGCGCTGGTACCATTCCTTCAAAAGAAGGTAAATTATATTAGAATCATAATGTATTATGGACTTATTGCATGAATATATCTCATTTTGGCCTAGCGGGTTCAAGAGTTCGCACAGGAATTTGATCGTTAAAGGAACTTTTCCAGCACGAGTCTAAGGAACTTGAATCTGTGCTCTGATACCATTATGTCACGACCCAATTCCGTGGAATTACTTGAGGCGTCCCCCGAATCGTGACCGTCGTGCGGGCCTGGGGTTGCGCCCGCACAAGGCTCTAATGATTTGCATAACAAGCACATATTCAGAGTACGCAGATAAATTGAAACGCAGATTTGAAACATGGAAAAGTTCTCTTTATTGATAATGAACATCTATTACAAACTCCTGAACGAGTCAGCTAATTTGCCGCACGGGCTTACAAAAGTGTTGACTCAAAATGAGATAGCAGTCCTGTACATTACATCCCTTTATAAACTTCCAAAAGATATAGACCTCCAGGCTGGAGGACGGCTTTGCCACGGAGCTGCATTTGTGTATGAAGAGTTGCAAGCTCGTGGATCAAAAGGCTTCTAGGGTGCGGTGAAGATGCGCCAACAGCTGGACTGGATCGGGAAGACGACTTTGGCTCCTCGCTCGGTTCGCCTTAGTGCGGAGAACCTGTTTCAACGAGGGTCAGCATATAGAAACATGCTGGTGAAGGCGAGCTAGCCGAACTATACCAATCAACACGTTGTTTAATGAAGCATGCATATTTGGTGGGTTTCTATCTTGCCTTAGTTCATTTACAAGTAAGCAGCATATAGAATTTACTGTAATGAACTTGCCACCGTTCGGTGGATTTTACCTGCCCGTCTGAATTACCTGCACAATACTTACTTTGCCTTTCCTGTCACGAAGACACAAGTTAGTTTACAACAGGTTTAAATATACAAGATGATCACTGGCTTGATTGCCATAATGGACTCTAGTCTGTGACGAAGATGGTTTGCTACGTGCAAGAACGTGAGGCGCCGCATACCATCCCGTCCAAGTACGTGAGACTAAACGTGAGTTTCGTCCGGAGCCGGAACGGTGCCAGTGCCCCAGCAGCCGCCCGCAGGAACTATACCTTGTGCACAAGTTGTCCGTGATCGCACATTAACAATCATTCGCCCGGAGGCTACGTTAGCAATCGTTCGCCCGGAGGCTACGTGATTCGCCCTGAGACTACATGAATACAAGACAAGCATTGCATGATTCATTTTATATTGCATCTACGTTTCAAACTTGTATCTATGCATATGATAAACATCCCACACGAACAAGCATGCAAAGATATAACCGTTCATAAGTTTGATTGACAAGCAGTATTAACCAAGTCTATTCCCATTTTATCTTGGTTTCTTTTATTATTTCTTGGTATCGTTTGATCGGGGCGAAGAGTTCAAGCTTTTAGGGTGTGAAGCTTGGAAGCAGGCTAGCTAATCGAGTTGGTAGCCACTCACTTGGATTGTTGGAAGGGAGAGGGAAAGAAGCGCTTCACGACTCCGCTCGCAAGCCGCCTACTGCTCGTTCACCTGCATTACGAACAGCTCGATCAATACCTTTCCTCTCTTTCCAATCTCGGAATTGAAGTGCAGTTCAATGAACGAAAACAATGAAAACCATCGAAACCGTTCAAGGAAAACAAGCAAATCCCAAAACCAACTCAAAGCACGAAAGCAACAAGCGACATCGAAAACCGAGGCAATAAAAGATAGCAGCGGAGAGGTCCCTCCTGACTCTGCCGCTAAGTCGATCCCGGGGGCACGGTCCACTGAATATGGGAATCGATTCCGAAGAAACAAATCCATAACGAGGACGAGTTCTTGTTTCAATCTATCCCGATCGAACGATACCGTTTTGTGTTTCTTAGCCGCGCTCTCCGCACCGGGAGAACGGGGCGCTACACCTTATATGTTATACCTTCAGATACCATGCTCCTTGGAGATGGCCGATTGTAGAGCTACCTATGTGTCTGGGGGCATATGACACATATACTAGCCAGTTATGATGATTGGTGAATTAAGTCAGCATATGTCTAGCCTACACTTTCCCATACGGGCTATAAGGTCTTTAAATTTCATTCACTTAGATGGTTATCTCCCCTCATTTATTTATTCAGTATTTACATTATGGCATGCTTCTATGTATCTTGTTATGTCCCTCTGAGGACCTGGTCCCTTTCCAGGTGTAGATGTTCCTGAGTATTCGTGGGAGCGCAGATCCGGACAGGCTACTTATATTTTGAGGAGATCTTCGAGCCTCGTGATGGTTAGATGTTGTATTTGTATAGGGTTTATCTTGTTCATTTTATGTTCTATTTTGGCAGTGGATTTGTTTCCATCCGACTGTCATTCTTTAGATACTCTGTATTGAGATCTAGTTACCTGGTTATTGATTATTCATGTATATTTGATTTTGTGGATGAGATTTAGATTATACCATGTGACTTGTGATAGTTTTACCACTTATGAATTATTGTTCATTATACAACGTACGCGTGTATTATAGTTTCCATATATTGGAGTTGCCATATATATAGGCGGCTGGCATGCTTACGTGTCCTAGTCCTACGTATTTTGGGACTGGGGCGTGACATATTTTTAGTGGTGGCCCATGCAGGTCAGAGCATATTGACTTGGTTATGTTACTGTACCGAGCAAGCCTGCACCTAGGATTAGAGTATAGGATCTCATCCATAATTGACTATGACTTATCTTCCTTCCAGTCTGTCCTACTTACATAATTGCATCCTGCTTGATTCATGTGCTTCCTTGATAATTCCTTGAGTATAGCCCCTGCTAGAATATAGGAATCCCTGTTGATAGAATGATAATTAGGGTAGTATTCCTATTAAGAACACAATTAGGGCATTGACACATCATTAAATTCAGACTACTTAATGAACCCTAGCCTTCCATATTACCTAAGGAACCCTAGCATCACTTACCTATAGATTAAATTACCATTATCCCTTGGCGTATTTATATATGACTTGAGTGTAGTATAAACACTACTAGGATTAGTTTAAAATTTGACCATAGTGTTAACCCTAGTCTTAAGAAACCAATAGAAATCCAAGGTTGAATACTAGGACTGAAACCTCATCCTATGTTGGATAAACAGAATTTTACGCCAGAGATCCTTTACCCTTGTTGGCATAAAGCCAATTGACCGTTGTTGGCATAAAAGCCAAACAACTGCCTAGTTGGCGTAAAAGTCAAATGACTTTCTTGTTGGCGTAAAAGCCAAATTATGCAGAAGATTGTCCCCTTTACGCCGCAGTTATGACAACCGCTATCCACGTTCCCTTAGTCTTCCTTATCCTGCGTCATGCCAGCCACGTAGGTAACTGCCCTGCGTAAACCTGATAATTCATGAATAATAGATAACCAGCGTAGAGTAACCTGATTAGGCATAAAAATATAAGGATATGATGTGAGCGTATTGTAACACCCCGTTCCGTTCAAGCGGACTGCCGACTCAAACGGCAATAGTGCAACTGTCCCGACCCGCTTTGCCTCGATCAAGAAGCAAAGGATATCCAGACTTGTCCCTACAGGAATTCGACTTGGACTTTCAGAGGCTCGCTCAGCCGTATCGCTCTACCGAGGCGAATCATCGCTAAGGTGGGTGGCTACGGTAAACTTGTCTTTGCTTAGCCAGCACACATAAAATCTGGAATATTCATGCTAGTCGCTAGGTGATTCACCCCCTGCATGCTAATAAATCCAACGCACCTAGCTAAGGGAATAATCCCAACTTGTATTGCCTATGCTAGAACATGGAAATTGAAATACTGCTTATATTCAGACCCTCGCATGCTAAGTCCCTTAACGATTTCAACTCTCGGCTTACCTTCGGGTCCGAGCAACGTGCCTGCTTATGTTCCTTAGAAACGCATGCTTGTCTGCTTAATGTTTGCCTTGTTTTCATCCAAACCCCGGGAGACTACTAAGTAGTCGTCCCGTGCGTGATTGAACCTGCAAGTATCTAAGACCGTTGGGTCATCAGGCAGCCCCAAACCAGGGGAATGCATCAAGACAAGTCAATCACTGTACAGAATCAAGATTCAAGTATCTCGTGTTCTCGTGTTCAAAGTGCATTTGCGTCCTCAATTCCAGTGCACTCCTGTTCCCGTGTATCTCGTGATAATTGACTGACCCAACAACTGCATGTCGCGGACAACCTGTGCACAAGGTATTGAACGTTCAAGTTCCTGCGGACGGTTACACCGGGGCACCGGAACCGATCCGATCCGGACGGAACTTTCTGATAGTCTAACGTGAGTGGGCGGCATGGAGTGAATGCCCCAATGGCCTAGCGTCTCGCTCCATACCGTCCCGGGCGAGGTGACGTATAGGGACACAAGACCTCTCGCACCCAACCGCCCAGAGACTATAAACGGTCCTTTATGGCTTTGCCAGCGACAACTGTTCATATAGATAAGTCATCCTCGCTTAGCGGCTATCCGCGTGCGAGTCACTGCATCGTATCAAGAAAAAACTAAACACCTGAACGATCAAGACATAACGACTCTCTTGTTGCATATGCTATTGGTTTGGTTTTCATCAAGTATGCCTCCTGAATGTTTTATACTTGCCCGTGCTTGAATTAACAATGTTTGCCTTGGACAGGGAAGGCCAAATGGTAAGTCTCGCCGTGTTTCCTCAATATCGCACGGCGCACTGCCCGACACATTAGGCTATTCAATATTTGTATGAAACTGATCCTAAGGCAACTAGAAAGACAACTTAATAGTTGTGCACGAAACCTGTATTACGTGTTTGGATTTGTCGAGCGGGCGAGTAGCTTCCCCACCAGTGCATTCAATGTACTGATAATCCACCAGTTTGTATGCAGGGTGCGGGAGAACCTCGTTCGGTGTGGACGCCTCCAACGTACATGCTAAGGCGTGGACATCACTCCGAAGCAACTGTGCGTCCGGAACTGAAGCACATATACAAGACATAAGTTGTGAACATCGCCTGAACATCGCCTGAACATCGCCTCTACAATTATTCCACAATTGTAGCCACTTGGCACGCTTTTACTGTTTCAGCACATAATCTCGGCTATACGCCGCCTGTAACACATGTTCATATCAAATAAAGAGCTTGCTTTACTTCAACTTGTGTTTCACTGCTTCCGCTATATTTGTCAACTCAGAGAACTTGTTACCGATCGCCTATGCGTTCATGACTCCGCTGCACTCGGACAATCTGTGCGACTCTGTGGCTTAGAACTCTTATCGCCAGCCAATGATTCATAGCCTTGCACGGGCGCGGTTCACGCTCGTGCGGCATCACGCCCGGATGGGTCGAAGCGATCGTCCCGCGGGAGCGCTGGCGAGGGTGATTCCCGCCTAGCGGGGACGACCGATTAGCCTACGGGAGATCGGGGCGTGACACGTATTGGTTACAGCCTTAGCTTTCACAATCGCCCACTCGATCGTTGTGCAAGTACTTTTGTCAGATATCAGGATTCACTAATTTGACTGACAAACTCATGAGTTTCTCGTACAACTTTACGCTACAACGTATGCTAGACTTTACGTAGGAGATTTTACGTCCATACTTTTTACGCTGGCAGATTTTACGCAAACCTTTTAGGCAAAACTGTACGCAGGCAGACTTTTATACAAACTTTACGCACGCTAATTTTATGCGCAGATTTTAGCGCAAAACTTTTTACGCTCAGACCTTCACACCGACTTTTACGCACAGACTTTTTACGCGGACAGCTCTGAAGCTCTACTTTACGCCAAACTTTCTTGAAATCTCTGTTTTAGGCGGACAACCTATAGTGTATATTAAGATTGTAGAACTTAGAATGCCATACCTCTTTTGGGCCAACTAGCGACTTAGATAAGGAATTAGAATAACAACTGTAGAGATTGTAGAGTCTTATCTTTTGTGAATTCGAATTATTTTTTTGTAATTTCTTTTATCATAATCTAGCGTACTTATATTTGCTGTACTAACTTGACTTATACCGCTATTATAACCTTGTTTTGCAAGCTTATTCTTTATCAAGCTTGTTCATGATATATGTATTATTGGAGTACTACACTAATACATTTCAGAATCATTGTATTACGGTCTGATCAACCATAGTGCACTTGGTTCGCCCTTCGCATAACTACTTTACTTGGATTGAGATATATAGTGATTAGTAGACGAATGTACTTGTCCTCTAGACATGTCTGAGCATATCGTATCAGCTACATAACTGTGCTGATCCGAATATGTGATTAGGGATTACCAAAATAGCATTTCAATCCACAACTGCTTTGACAATTGTCCAGCCCCGGACACCGACCCCGAATCGCCCGCCAAATTTTCGTCATTTCATGTGTTATAGATGTCTGTCTAACTAGATGACCCTAGTTGACTGAGTTCCATGCCAGGCTTAGTCCTGAGTTAGGTATTTGATTGTGTGTGTAGTGTAGCATCTGATGCGAATGTGATTTGCTTGTGTTATGTTTATAGGACTGTTGGATTCCCAGGGGATACTCTGGAACAGGACCTCGGTATTCACCAGCTAAGGACCAAAGGCGAGTACATTCTCTGATTAGTTTCTAATTTATGATATCTCCTATGTTCACTGTATCTAGTGTAAATATCCATGATCTTGACACGATGGTTACACGGATTGGTATACACGGATCTCGTCATGAGATGTTATTCCTTATTCATGGTGTAGCTTGTACGAGACTTGTTTCCTTGTTATCTTGTGCATGTACAGACACTGATTCCCGGGGAGATTTGCTACCTTCCTAGGGAATCCTGTGCCATAGCGTACCATGATTGGATCTACTATACCAGTCGGGGGTTTGGGGAGTACTTTAGTGTAGATATGTGATCATACCCAACTTTATATGCACCATAGCTCACCCCACATCTCACGTCGGGTGCGGCCTGACCATTTATATGAACCATAGCTGTTACGTGTGATTAGCCTGATCTCTACATGCACCATAGCTAACCAACGGTTAGCCTGACTCTATATGAACCATAGCTAATCACATGTAACCAGCCTGATCAAGTTCCCAAGCCGATCACATGTCAAAGCTAGTACTCACACACTTAGTCATAGAACTCTTGCTCATGGACATATTATTTCTTTTCCTGCACTTACTTACAGTATTTCCAGTACTTCTCTCATTGTACATTTCTCGTACCTATACATGCATCTGGTATGTTTCCATCTAGAACTGCTACATAGTTTATGTCATTTATATAGAACTGCTATTTAGAGATGTACTTTGCTCCTTCCTGACTGGAAAATATTTTTCCAGACTGTGACCTTAGTAGACTGGTTCCGACACACTTGGGGATTGGAAGTTAATGATTGCAGGTATGATTATGTTGTCTTTAGACTAGTGTTGTATTCTTTTATTTCTTCAAATTCCTATCGTGCTGTAGTTGTGATTGAGTATGTTGTGAATATTTTTATAGTATTATCCGAATCTCCTTATGGAGTTGGATACTAGCGTGAGATTGTTAGATAGTACTTGACCTAGACAGCGTTCTACCGCCGATGCTGCGGCGTAGGCTGGACGTACCCACGCTCTCGTGCCCCTAAACCGGGTGCGGGTCGTGACAACAATTCCCATTGAATTCTTTAAACGCCTTGATCCCCATACTTCTAATCTATTACCTCCCCCTTGAACTCTTGATTTTTGTTTTCTGTCTTCCCTTATTTCGGAAAGACGAAACCTCGTACTTAGTATAAATACGAAAAGTATATTGTTTTTGTAGCCATTTCTGTTTGTTTCTTGGGTAATTACCAAACCCTATTATTAGATTTGATTTCAGTATATAAACTGTGCTATCTTTAGGATGACCCTTCACTACCTACCTACTTTCCTGATACGTGCATCACTATGACAGCATGAAATTTTTATTTTTGCCTCGTAACTTGGGTCAAGTTCAGAACTCAAGTATTACGATAAAGAATGTATCATTTTGCTAACAGGGGTCTAAATGGATTTTACCTGAATGAACAATTGATTGACTCCTGAATGGATAGCAGCACCTATGACTAGGTTGACTTGTAAGGATCAAGAATTCCTATGGACCGACTCACCAAGTCAGCATATTTCTTACCTTTAGAGTTGGCCAGTCTGTAGAAGCTTTAGCTAACTTATATATGAGACAAATTGTAAGATTGCACGGCATACCAGTCAGCATTGTACCCGACAAGGATTCGCGTGACCAGAGTTGGTGGTCAACAGCGTAGAGACAGTTAAGTAAATACAAGGACACTTGCGAGCAATGCAAGACAGACAAAAGTAGTGGGCAGACCGTCATCATCGTCCCTTGGGATTCAAAGAGGACGATCATGTCTTCTTGAGGATATCACCTACTAGAGGCACCATTCGATTCGGAGGACGCAGCAAGTTGAGTCCAAGGTATATTGGACCATTGACGTGCTAGAAAGAGTGGGAGTAGTGGCATATCAACTTGCACAACCACCTTCACTTGAGGGAGTACTTACTGTATTCCATGTGTCGTAACTCAGGCGATATGTGACAGACAGCAGTCATGTTCTCAACCATTCGGAGATCACCATTAGGCCGATCTTGTCGTATCAAGAGCAACCCGTGGGAATCCTTGATCATCGAGAAAAGGTATTAAGGAATCAGTCTATTCCCTTGGTCCGCGTGGCATGGAAGCATGGCGCGTCAGGAGAATCTACTTGGGAGCGTGTGGACGACATGCGTAAACGTTTTTCGAACCTATTCGTAACCAAGATATAAATTACTTTATTAAATTATATCTTATACCGTCTTTGACTTCTACCGTGGCTTAGTTTTAATTTCGAGGACGAAATTCTTATAAGTTGGGTAGATTGTAAACTCCCTCGATCATATTTTAGCATTTTAGGATTATTTTTTAACAATTTAGGATTTATTGCAATATTTTAATTTATTTTGCTTACATATCCTATTGATTTGTGCACCTGTCCATCACCTAAATATTTAGGGCATTACACTGACTGTTATCCCCAAACAAAGTTCACATACCTCTCCTAGACATGCTAGCCTATTTTTTTGAACTTTGTGCAACTCCCAGATACTCTATTTTGTGCCTCGTTTTAGACGCACAAATATCGTTACAAACGTACGTATTAATTAATTAATAATTAAATTCTCAGATCTGTACCCATCTCTGTACCAATAAGAATTAGAGGCCCAAAAGTTACTTGTTTTGCCCAAAAAAAAATACGTTATTATTCTACATTGAGTATATTACATTTAGTATATTGACACCGCATTAAAATTATGGCCCTACCTGCCTCTAAATAATTAGAGAACACCGTGCGCATTAATTATTAATTAATTAATACGGTGACCCGTATCACCCAAACACCAGGCCCAGCCCCTGCCCAGGCTCACCCCCACCCCCTCAGGACCCTCACACAGTAATTCCCCTCAGTTCTGTATATTTTAGCATTTTCAGGAATCGGGTGTTTTTCCCAGACAATTGCGTAATTGTGCAAATTTCCAAAATAGGACCTTTATGCAATTTATGAAATTACAGGTTCTTTTCTGCAAATTTCCAGTGTGAGGTGTCACCCCCTCATTGGAGGGTGAACCTACACCGTCCATTGGAAGTGGGCCCCACCCCAAAAATATCTACAAAATTATCTAGATATTTAATTGTAAATTTACCTAATTACCCCCACCCTAATTTCTATAAAAATCCCTAACCCTAACCCTAACCCTAGCCGTGAGCCGCCACCCCTTTCCCTGACCTCCGCCTCCCCACGGCGAGCCGACCTCCGACCGAAGCTCCGCCTAGCCGAACCCAAACCACCTTCTTCCTTTGCCCCAGCCGACATCCCCCACCGGATCCACCCCGAGCTCCTGTTCACCATCTCCCCCATCCTCCCCATGGCCGAAGCCGACCCCGACCTCGCCGGCACAGCGTCGAGCAGACCCCGCCGGCCTTGACTCCTCCTCCTCCTCACCGTGGTCCTCCCCCCATGGCCAGAGATCACCCCCTCTACCTCCTCCGCCACTCGCCACCACCACCAACCCAATCACCCCCACGACCTCCTCCTCCTTCTCCTCCTCCTCCTCACCGTGGTCCTCCCCCCCATGGCCAGAGATCACCCCCACTACCCTCTCTGCCTCGAGATCCTCTGCCTCCCTCTCCCAGCCCCGCAGCCCCTTCGTCCTCGACGAACTCCTCCTAGCCCCCATCTCCTCTTTTCCTCCCTCCCCGACTCCACCTCACCCTCAGCCCGAGCTCGACCTCGCAGCCCTCGTCGACTCCCAGCCGCCTCGCCGTGCCCTGCCCGGCCGCCCCGCTGACCGACGAGCTCCGCTTGAGCGCCTCCGGTAAAGCCCCCAACAGCAGAAACCCTAACCCTAGAACGGACACAGCCCGGACACAGCAACCAGACACCGTGTCGCATTGACTCACCGACACGAGAATTCGTTCTACGGAGCCCTGTTCAGGTAACCCATTCTCTCTCCTCGTTGTTCCATTTTTTATTCCGTCAGTTGTGACACGTAGGCTATGTAACCCCCTCGATGCCTGTGCAACCCGCTCGGTGCATCGCGTCCTGTGGCGATCGCGAACCGCGATCCAAAAACAAGAAAAATAATGCCCCATTTTCACCCAGAACTGAGTACGCCCTGCCAAACGGGACGACTTGGTCGTACGCGATCTTCACCGAAACGTATGCACCGTTGATACGGACGTGCGAGATTTTGCAGAAGTTGATTTGGATGTGCGTGCACACCGAAATCAACGCGTATCCGCCGACAACGCCCCGTATCCGCCTGTTCTAGAACACGCTGTAACTTTGTGTACATACGTCAGATCAAAATGAAACTTGCGCCATCGAACTCGTAGCAATACACTGGTCCTGTGACCCAAGTTTGGTTCGATTCTGAGAACGTTGACAAAATCCCGTATCGTGGGCCCCACGGCTCCACTTGACGGGCAATTTTGTGATCGGCTCATCGAAATCCAGTTTTGGACATTCCGTTAGGTTCGTATCGACGTTCTGGACCTGTTGACACTAAGTTTGACAAACTTGTGGACCTCGTGTTGACCAGAAACTGTATTTTTCCTCTGTGTCCAAATTGGACGAAAGGGTAGTATTTTCTAGCTATTTCACTTATTCTGGGAACGTTGGTGATGTTTATTTCAGCATCCGGAGACGTTCATTTTGAGGCCATAGTTCTGGCTTTTGGCATTTGATATTTGGATGTTATATTTTGCAGCTCTTTTGCCAGGCAAGTATACCTTGCCTTGTTGTACTGTTTAAATTCAGTTATTGTTAGTTACATATTTATTTATTTTAAAATTATATAAATGTGCGTGTCCGAGAAAACTCGGGTGCAGTCAACGAAGGCGTTGACGTTAGGACTTGTGTCTGACCTAGTAGTGTCTAGTAGACCCAACTAAAGTCGTGGAGTTATTGGTATGACTTCCCAGGCCTTGAAACGTATCATTACACGTCACAGAGTGAGTTCATGTAGGGACGCGTGCCTCATGCGTGACTGGCCATCAGTATGAGCAACACGTATAACGATATTTTAGCTAGTCGTTTATTTCTATGGAAACTTGCATCATAGTACGAGATGTCCATGTCGTTTTCATGACTTGTATATCTATATTGGGCAGGGAAGACATCTAGTAGGCATATGGGACACCCCCCTCCTTGTATGTTATACCTTCGGATACCATGCTCCTCGGAGATGGCCGATTGCAAAGCTACCCATGTGTCTGGGAGCATATGACACATACTAGCCAGTCATGATGATTGGTGAATTAAGTCAGTATATGTCTAGCCTACACTTTCCCATACGGGCTATAAGGTCTTTAAATTGCATTCACTTAGATGGTTAGCTCCCCTTATTTATTCAGTATTTATATTATGGCATGCTTCTATGTATCTTGTTATGTCCCTATGAGGACCTGGTCCCTTTCCAGGTGTAGATGTTCCTGAGTATTCGTGGGAGCGCAGATCCGGACAGGCTACTTATATTTCGAGGAGATCTTCGAGCCTCGTGATGGTTAGATATTGTATTTATATAGGGTTTATCTTGTTCATTTTATGTTCTATTTTGGCAGTGGATTTGTTTCCATCCGACTGTCATTCTTTAGATACTCTGTATTGAGATCTAGTTACCTGGTTATTGATTATTCATGTATATTTGATTCTGTGGATGAGATTTAGATTATACCCTGTGACTTGTGATAGTTTTACCACTTATGAATTATTGTTCATTATACAGCGTACGCATGTATTATGGTTTCCATATATTGGAGTTGCCATATATACAGGCAGCTGGCATGCTTTCGTGTCCTAGTCCTACGTATTTTGGTACTGGGGCGTGACACTAGACTTAGTATGGAGACTAGATTTGGAGGCTTGGAGCTTGAGGGAGGTGATTTCAAGTGAATTGGAGACTTTGGCCTTGGGATTCCAACTCTCAAGAGGTAAACCCTAACTTTCTCCTTACTAATTGCTCTAATATAGTGTAATTAGTGGTTTAGAACCTTCCTAGACCCTAAGGCTACCCGTGGGAGGAAGTTGGAACTAGTTTGGTTGTGTTTGGAGACTTTGACACTAGGTTTTGTGTCAATTTTGGGTAAAATCCGAGATTGACCCAATTTTGGGTGATGCCCTAGGTTAGACGGACCTAGGTAGACGTTATCGGGTGTCTTGAGGGGGTAGTGCGCATCTCCGTTCGGACACGTGAAGTCGTGTCACAAAGAAACGGGCGTTTCGGGCATATTAGGGGTTTTCGTCGTCGCCGATTCTAAGTGCTTGCGTGTTTTTGCCACGGACCTAAAATCGACGCGTTAGCATTTTTTATAGGATCTAGACATCGTTTAGAACCCGTGGATAAATTTTTGGCCGATTTCGAGTTGGTTTGGTGTGCGTTTCAGGAGGTTTTCCGAACCGCACACCGCGTGTTCGTCGAAATGACCGAACGGCCATTTCGACTTGGTTTCGTAGTTTTGGGCTTGTGCGCGCATTGGGTTAGCATCGGGGAGTGTATGCTAGAATTTTCGGGTTATATTTTATATATATATGGGTGTTTGTGTGCGTAGGGGTGGTTGTGTGCATGTTGTGAGTGTTGTGTTGTGTGTTCTGTGTGTTGAGTGTATATGTGTCTATATATATATATATATACATATCTGTGTGTGTGTGTGCATATATATATAAATAGGTGCGTTTATATATATATATAGCTATGTGCGTATTTATGCATAAGTGTGTGTGTGTATTTATATATGTTAGTGTGTGTGTGTGTATATATATATATATATATATATATAAAGTTATATATATATATATATATATATATATATATATATATATATATATATATATATATATATATATATATATATATATATACGCGTGTGTGTCCTTATGTTTGTGTGTGTGCGTGCTCGTGTGTGTGTGGGGCTGTATGTGCAGCGGGGAGGCAGCTAAGTAGCAGCAGCAATAGTATAAGCACAGCAGCAGCAGCAGCAGCAGCAGTAAAGGTAATGCAGCAGCAGCAACAGATGTTCGCAGCCGGGGGGGGGGGGGGGGGCATTGGGTGTAGCGAGTGTGAGAGAGATATATATTAGATAGATCTAGATATTAGATATATAGATCTATCTATAGATATATAGATAACTAGATAGATAACTAGATAGGTAGATATTAGATAGGTAATAGTTAGATAGATAGATACTAGATAAATAGATAGTTAGCTAGATAGATAGATATTAGATAGGTAATAGATGGATAGATAGATAGATAGATAGATAGGTATTAGATATACATATATATCTATATGTATAGATATAAATACATATAGTTAGATAGGTAGTTTAGATATAACTATATATATATATATATATATATATATATATATATATATATATATATATATATATATATATATATATATATATATATTTGAGAGTGTGTGTGGGTATGTGTATATGTGTGATATATACATATAGGTATTTAGGTATATATGTATATATATGATAGATATATATATTTTACAGCCTAGATTAATAACTAGGAATATATCTATGTGCTTAGTTAGCTAACTAGATAGCTAGTTAGAGGGGTATTGGAGAGTATCCCAATACCTTGAGATATCAAGGTATCTCACCAAGGTATTGAGCTTCGAGCGGGATATTTGAGCAATAGCCTAGGAATAGTATTGGAGTGATTTTTATATGCTTATGTGTATATATTTACGTGTGCTAGCATAGTTTTAGCGGATTTAGGCGGGATGTGTGGCCTAGGGCGAGGTATCGGATACCGAGGGTATCCCGGTATCTCGAGAAGGCGAGTTTGAGAGTTTACTAGCTTAATGAGCTCGGTTTGACCTAGAATTTCACTGGCACCCTAGTTTGACCTAGCTTTGACCATAATTATCCTCGTTGACCGTAAAAGTCAACGTTTGACCTAGTTTTGACCTAGAGTTGACTTTTTGGACCTCAAGTTGACTTTTTGACCCAAATTTTTCCTGTTTGACCCGTTCGACCTAGAATATCCCTAGAAGCCTATTTTTAATTATTTTATATCAGTTTAAATCCATAGAACCCTGTTTAATTTTGCTTTTCGTATTAGGTTCTTGCGACACCGGTCCGAATCTCGATCCTCATCAGTTGCTCAGGACATCAGGCGAGTACCTACCTCTGATAGTTTCTATTTCATGATAGCGTTTATATTACCTGTTCTAGAACTGTGATACTCGATTCTGACACATTGTTACACGAGCTGGTACTAGTGGATCCCGTCATGAGATGTTATCCCTCTTACCGTGTTCAGCGGGTACTCTATCACGTGTATTTCATCATGTGTTTCGGGTATTGATTCTCATGTGCTATCATATGCTTCTTGTGCTCTCGCCTTCATGTGCGCGAGCTATTTATCATGTACGTAGCGTGTCGTGGTTGAATCCAAGAGTATTAGTGGGGGAGGGGAGTAGGAGTTGGTTATGTGTCACGACCCGCACCCGAAAATCGGGCATGAGTCGTGGGTACGTCCAGCCTACGCCGCAGAATCGGCGGTAGAACGCTGTAAAGGTCCGTTCTAGGTCAACCATCTATCTATATAATCTCTCAAAAATTTGTCATGACCTCTCCAAAAGGAGGGCAACCACGCAATATATATATAAATAATCCTCTCCAAAAGGAGGACAACCATGCAATATATATATGAACTCTCAATCACAAAAACTAGGGGAAGAAATAAAGCACGATATGATAGCAAAAGGAAACAAGAAAACACAGGGCAAGACAAATCCAAAATATACAGTCCAAGGCCATAATAGCTACAACATCTCACAGACAACAAAAGAATAAGTACAATCATCCAAAATAAACACTGGGAACAGCCCAGGAAACCCACCTAGCTAACTAGGGCGCTAACGGCGTCTCCTCGGCGCACTCCTCCTCGAACTCGGGGTCACAATCCTCGTCAACACCTGGCCCGTAGAACGTCAGGCAGTAATCCTCAGGATCCTCTGGAAAAAATATGCCCAGTCAGGACTGGAGAGAAGTACATAACTCTGAAAGCAACTCCAAATACATGGTAAGGTGTATATGAAGAGCAATAGAAAAGTATACAAGATGCACAGGAAATAAATATATGCTGGAGCACAATAAGTTGCTGCAAGTAAACTGGAGAACAATACAAGTAGTAGAAAAGTAACTGCAGGTGAGAAAACATGAATACTAGCTAAGTGCCTTGAGCACAAGTTCGTTATGTGATCGGCTTAGGTTGCACATGAAAATTACTACGATAATTCCGTTATGCGTGAGTTGCATAACCGACATACACATGAATACTGTTTGGCTTTGATCACATAACCAACTCCTACTCCCCTCCCCCACTAATACCACTGGATCCAACTACAACACGCTACGTACATGATAATAGCTCGCGTACATGAAGGCGAGAGCATAAGAAGCACATGATAGCACATGATAATCAATACCCGAAGCACATGATGAAATACACGTGATAGAGTACCCGCTGAACACGGTAAGGGGATAATATCTCATGACGGGATCCACTAGTACCATCTCGTGTAACAATGTGTCAGAATCAAGTATCTCAGTTCTAGAACAGGTAATATAAACGCTATCATGAAATAGAAACTATCAGAGGTAGGTACTCGCCTGATGTCCTGAGCAACTGATGAGGATCGAGATCCGGACCGGTGTCGCAAGCACCTAATGCGAAAAGCAAGATTAAACAGGGTTCTAAGGATTTAAACTGATATAAAATAATTAAAAACAGGCTTCTAGGGCTATTCTAGGTCGAACGGGTCAAACCGGTGAAATTCGAGTCAAAAAGTCAACCCGGGTCCAAAAAGTCAACTCTAGGTCAAAACTAGGTCAAACGTTGACTTTTATGGTCAACGGGGACAAATATGGTCAAAGCTAGGTCAAAGTAGGGTGCCCCTGAAATTCTAGGTCAAACCGAGCTTATTAAGCTACTAAACTCTCAAACTCGCTTAATCGAGATACCGGGATACCCTCGGTATCCGATACCTCGCCCTAGGCCACGCACCCCGCCTAAACCCGCTAAAATCTATGCTAGCACGCGTAAATATATATAAATAAGCATATAAAAATCACTCTAATACTATTCCTAGGCTATTGCTCAAATACCCCGCTCGAAACTCAATACCTTGAATATCTCAAGGTATTGAGATACCTCGGTATCTCAAGGTATTGAGATGCCGCTCTCAAACTCTCTAACTAGCTATCTAGCTAATAATTATACACCTACCTATTAGTCTAGGCTAGGAAATATATATATCTATCATATATTTACATATCTAAGTATCTATATACATATATATATATAGATATCCACACACATATACTCATATACCCATTACCTTACCCAACACATAAAAATATATATATTACTATAGGTTTATAGATATCTATATCTTAGATAGATATATATCTAAGTATCTAGCTATCTATCTACCTATCTAACTATCTATCTAGCTATCTACCTATTTATCTAGGTAACTATCTATCTATGTATCTACTTATCTATCTATAATACTATCTATCTTACCTATTTATCTATCTATCTACCTATCTTATTATCTATCTAACTATCAACCTATCTATAAATCTATCTATCACACTACCTATTCCTAAACCTCACTCTCAAGACACCCGACAACGTCTACCTAGGTCCGTCTAACCTAGGGCATCACCCAAAATTGGGCCAAATTCGGGTTCCACCAGAAATTGACACAAAACCTAATGTCAAAGTCTCTAAACTCAACCAAACTAGTTCCAACTTCCTCCCACGGGTAGGCTTAGGGTCTAAGAAGGTTCTAAACCACTAATTACACTACATTAGAGTAATTAGAAATGGGAAAGTTAGGGTTTACCTCTTGGGAGTTGGAATCCCAAGGCCAAAGTCTCCCAACCACTAGAAATCACCTCCCTCAAGCTCCAAGCCACCAAATCTAGCCTCCACACTATGTCTAGACTCCACACACCTAGGTTAGGAAAAATGCACGGTTAGGGTTCACATAAAGAAGAAGGAATGGAAGAAAGAAGGAAGAAAAATGAAGAACACTTACTTGGGGAGAAGAAAGAAGAAGAAAGAAGAAGTGGAGAAGAAGAAGAAGAAGTGAAGAAGAAGAAGAAGAAGAAGAAGAAGAAGAAGAAGAATATGAAGAAGAGGGGGGCTGTGCTGCTGTGATGCGGGTAGGGGCTGCTGTTTAGGGGCCGGCCACTCCTAAATAAGGGTTCCACTAAGTCCAAATGACCAAAATGCCCTCCCGTAACTCGGTTTTGGGTTTCGGGTTCCAAAAGCACTCAAACTGACTCCAAATCTCTCCCACTAACCCACTAAAAATATAATAAATATTTCTAAGCCCCAAAATAATCCTCACAAGGGTGTGGACTAGGTCGGACATGGGTCCACTAGGGTCTGACATGGGTCCAGACTAGCCAAAACCCTAAAATATTCAATTAAAAAATAATACAATCACCATTTAAATACAAATATAATTATTTAAAAAATAATTCACAATTTATCAAATAAAAATATAAAAAAAAATCCTATTTTCTAGAATTGGGCAGTTACAAGCCTACCCTCCTTAAAATAATTTCGTCCTCGAAATTAAAAGACAAAACTAGGACAGGAATGCAAAGAAAAGAACCATACCTCAGGGCTCGAAGAGATAAGGGTATCGCTCGCGCATTTCATCCTCCCTCTCCCAGGTCGACTCACCTGGAGAGTGATGCCTCCACGCGACGCGAACCAAGGGAATAGTCTGGTTCCTCAACACCTTCTTCCGCCGATCCAGAATCTCCACCGGCTGCTCTGGATAGCTAAGAGTAGGGCCCACCACGATCTCTGAGTGATCCAATACGTGACTGGGATCCGCCACGTACCGTCTCAACTGCGACACGTGGAACACATCATGAACTCCCTCCAGCGTAGGCGGCAACTCAAGCCTATACGCCACGGCGCCAACCCTCTTAAGGATACGGAAGGGTCCGACGAAACGTGGGCTAAGCTTCCCGCCTCCACCAAAGCGAATAGTGCCCCGCGTCGAAGAAATCCTCAGGAACACCAGATCTCCAACCTAGCACAAACAAGGTCTCTGTACTTAGTCTAAAACAAGCAATCACAAGCAAACACAAGAACAAAATCTAGATTCTAAGCTATACCTCGAACTCCAAAGGTCTCCGGTGGCTATCGGCCCAATGCCGCTGCCTGTCCTGCGCCACCCGAAGTCTATCTCTAATGAGCTTGACCTTCTCTGCTGCATCAACCACCATCTCTGGGCCAAGCAAAGCTCTCTCACCTACATCATCCCATGATAACGGAGTGCGACACCTCCGTCCATACAACGCCTCAAAAGGTGACATCTCGATACTGGCTTGGTAGCTGTTGTTGTAAGCAAACTCTACCAAGTGCAAGTGATCCTCCCAAGAGCCTCTGAAATCCAAAACACAAGTGCGAAGCATGTCCTCAAGTGTCTGAATGGTCCTCTCTGACTGACCATCTGTCTGTGGGTGATATGCAGTACTAAACTTGAGCTGGGTGCCCAAGCTAGCCTGCAGACTCCTCCAAAAATGTTAAGTAAAGCGACTGTCCCGATCACATACTATGCTCACAGGAACTCTATGCAGTCTGACTATCTGGCGCACATACATCTCTTCTAGTCTCTCTGTAGACGTACCCACTTTGAATGGTAGAAAGTGGGCCGATTTGGTCAACCTGTCCACGATGACCCAAATCGTATTCTTCCCGCCTGGAGAACGGGGAAGTCCAGAAACAAAATCCATGGTCACATGCTCCCATTTCCACTCCGGAATGGGTAACGGCTGGAGTAATCCTCCTGGCCTCTTCCTCTCCGCCTTCACCTGCTGGCACACTAAGCATCGGGATACGAAGCGTGCTACCTCCCGCTTCATCCCGTACCACCATACATGCTCTCTCAGATCTCTATACATCTTGTTGGCACCTGGATGCATAGAGTACTGGGATCGATGCGCCTTCTGAAGAACCTCCTCGCGCAACGACCCACTCGGCACACACAACCTGGTACCGTGCCACAAAGAACCATCATCAGCAATGGTGAAGTCATCTGACAATCCAATCTGAACCTGCGCCCTGATGCTCCTCAGGGACTCATCCTCAAACTGTGTAGCCCTGATCCGGTCTACTAACTCTGACTGAATCTGCAGTCCCCACATCTGCATCTCAACTCCAGGCACTATTACCTCAATGCCCAAGCTCTCTAGATCTGCCAGAAGATAACGATCTGTAGTCAGGCACATAGCTACCGGATACCTACTCAACGCATCCGCAACTACGTTCGCCTTCCCTGGATGATACTGCAACAATATGTCGAAGTCTTTCATCAACTCCAACCATCTCCTCTGCCTCATGTTCAGCTCTTTTTGGGTAAACACATACTTCAAGCTCTTGTGGTCTGTGAAGATCTCCACACGCTCTCCGTATAAATAGTGTTTCCACAACTTCAGAGCAAAGATGACCGCTGCCAACTCCAAATCGTGGGTAGGGTAGTTCTTCTCATGAGGACGTAACTGCCTAGAAGCATAGGCAATCACCCTCCCATTTTGCTGCAACACACAACCCAGTCCCTTCCCCGATGCATCACTATAGATAGTGAATCCTCCAGAACCTGATGGCAACGTCAACACTGGAGCTGTCGTCAACCTCCTCTTCAGCTCATTAAAGGCAACCTGGCACTCCTCTGACCAAACAAACTCCATGTCCTTCCGAGTCAGCCTGGACAACGGCTCTGTAATCCGGGAAAAATCCTGAACAAATCTCCTGTAGTAACCTGCCAGTCCCAGGAAACTCCTGACCTCGGCTACTGAACTCGGAGCACTCCATGCCTCAACTGCCCTGATCTTTCTCGGATCCACCGAGATACCCTTTCCAGTCACCAGATGACCAAGGAATTCAACCTTGTCAAGGAAGAACTCACACTTTAAGAGCTTTCCATAAAGCTTCTCCTTCCTGAGAGTCTCCAACACTATCCTCAGATGCTCCTCGTGCTCCTCTGGGGTCTTCGAATACACCAAGATATCATCTATAAACACCACTACAAACCTGTCCAGATGCTGATGGAACACCTTGTTCATCAGATTCATGAACACTGCCGGGGCATTAGTCAACCCAAACGGCATCACCATGAACTCATACTGTCCATATCTGGTCCAAAAAGCTGTCTTCGGAATATCCTCCTGCTTCACCTTCACCTGATGGTAGCATGTCCTCAGATCAATCCTGGAAAACACCCTCGCTCCGCTCAACTGGTCAAAAAGATCATCAATACGCGGCAGCGGATACTTGTTCTTGATTGTGAGGTTGTTCAGAGCCCTATAGTCGATACACATCCGTATCGACCCATCCTTCTTCGGCACAAAAAGTACCGGAGCAACCCACGGAGAATAACTAGATCTGATAAATCCCTTGTCCTGAAGCTCATCCATATGTTTCTTCAACTCTATCAGCTCACTGTTGCTGACTCTATAGACGTGCTGGGATATCGGCTCCGCACCTGGCACCAAGTCTATAGAGAACTCCACATCTCTGTCCGGAGGTAACCCTGGCAACTCCTCCAGAAAGATATCCATGTACTCCTCTATCAGTGGATGTAGCGACCTCGGCTCTACCACCAGGGCTCCGCAGAAGACTCCATCGGTCTGCTCCGCTGCTCCTCTGGCAAACTGAAACTCTGGCTCACCTGGCGGACTAAACAACACTCTGCCTCCACGACAATCTATACTAGCACAATGCGTACTCAACCAATCCATCCCGAGTACAATATCGTAGCTCGGAAGTGGTATTACGAGTAGGCACCACTCAACTCCCGGCCTCCCAAAGTAACTCTCCGATCTCTGCAGACATCACTGACTAGGATGATACCACCCCCGGTCGTGATCTTGCAGAGTCTAGCTAAAGGTTCAGCAACAAGGTGGTGTCTAACAGCAAAAGATACAAACACAAAGCTATGGAAAGCACCAGAATCAAATAAAGCAAGTGCTGGAATGGAATCAAGAAGAACAAAGATCAAAGAAGTCAATACGGTGCAAGAAACGATATCATCAAAGAAGGACAGTAATATTGTAAAAGAAAATAATTTCAGGAAAATTAAAGATATCAAAAAAAATCAGGAAGGGTCCTAGTTGTGATTGAGCACACTCTCTCTCAGCCTATCCTATATCCTATTACAGGTCAACCTAAAGACTAGACCTGCATGGGACACCACCAAAAACGTGTCACAACCCGCACCCGAAAAATTGGGCATGAGTCGTGGGTACGTCCATCCTACGCCGCAGAATCGACGGTAGAACGCTGTAAGGTCCGTTCTAGGTCAACAATCTATCTATATAACTCACAAAAAATCTGTCAATATCCTCTCCAAAAGGAGGGCAACCACGCAATATATATATGAATAATCCTCTCCAAAAGGAGGACAACCACGCGATATATATATGAACTCTCAATCACAAAAACTAGGAGAAGAAATAAAGCACGATATGATAGCAAAAGGAAACAAGAAAACACAGGGCAAGACAAATCCAAAATATACAGTCCAAGGCCATAATAGCTACAACATCTCACAGACAACAAAAGAATAAGTACAATCATCCAAAATAAACACTGGGAATAACCCAGGAAACCCACCTAGCTAACTAGGGCGCTAACGGCGTCTCCTCGGCGCACTCCTCCTCGAACTCGGGGTCACAACCCTCGTTAACACCTGGCCCGTAGAATGTCGGGCAGTAATCCTCAAGATCCTCTCGAAAAAATATGCCCAGTCAGGACTGGAGCGAAGTACATAACTCTGAAAGCAACTCCAAATACATGGTAAGGTGTATATGATGAGCAATAGAAAAGTATACAAGATGCACAGAAAATAAATATATGCTGGAGCACAATAAGTAGCTGCAAGTAAACTGGAGAACAATATAAGTAGTGGAAAAGTAACTACAGGTGAGAAAACATGAATACTAGCTAAGTGCCTTGAGCATAAGTTCGTTATGTGATCGGCTTAGGTTGCACATGAAAATCACTATGATAACTCCGTTATGCGTGAGTTGCATAACCGACATACACATGAATACTGTTTGGCTTTGATCACATAACCAACTCCTACTCCCCTCCCCCACTAATACCACTGGATCCAACCACAACACGCTACGTACATGATAATAGCTCGCGTACACGAAGGCGAGAGCACAAGAAGCACATGATAGCACATGATAATCAATACCCGAAGCACATGATGAAATACACGTGATAGAGTACCCGCTGAACATGGTAAGGGGATAACATCTCATGACGGGATCCACTAGTACCAGCTCGTGTAACAATGTGTCAGAATCAAGTATCTCAGTTCTAGAACAGGTAATATAAACGCTATCATGAAATGGAAACTATCAGAGGTAGGTACTCGCCTGATGTCCTGAGCAACTGATGAGGATCGAGATCCGGACCGGTGTCGCAAGCACCTAATGCGAAAAGTAAGATTAAACAGGGTTCTAAGGATTTAAACTGATATAAAATAATTGAAAACAGGCTTCTAGGGCTATTCTAGGTCGAACGGGTCAAACCGCTGAAATTCGGGTCAAAAAGTCAACCCGGGTCCAAAAAGTCAACTCTAGGTCAAAACTAGGTCAAACGTTGACTTTTACGGTCAACGGAGACAAATATGGTCAAAGCTAGGTTAAAGTAGGGTGCCTCTGAAATTCTAGGTCAAACCGAGCTCATTAAGCTACTAAACTCTCAAACTCGCCTAATCGAGATACCGGGATACCCTCGGTATCCGATACCTCGCCCTAGGCCACGCACCCCGTCTAAACCCGCTAAAACCTATGCTAGCACGCGTAAATATATATACATAAGAATATAAAAATCACTCCAATACTATTTCTAGGCTATTGCTCAAATACCCCGCTCGAAACTCAATACCTTGAATATCTCAAGGTATTGAGATACCTCGGTATCTCAAGGTATTGAGATACCGCTCTCAAACCCTCTAACTAGCTATCTAGCTAATAATTATACACCTAGCTATTAGTCTAGGCTAGGAAATATATATATCTATCATATATTTACATATCTAAGTATCTATATACATATATATATAGATATCCACACACATATACTCATATACCCATTACCTTACCCAACACATAAAAAAATATATATTACTATAGGTTTATAGATATCTATATCTTAGATAGATATATATCTAAGTATCTAGCTATCTATCTACCCGTCTAACTATCTATCTACCTATCTAGCTATCTACCTATTTATCTAGGTAACTATCTATCTATGTATCTACTTATCTATCTATAATACTATCTATCTTACCTATTTATCTATCCATCTACCTATCTTATTATCTATCTAACTATCAACCTATCTATAAATCTATCTATCACACTACCTATTCCTAAACCTCACCCTCAAGACACCCGACAACGTCTACCTAGGTCCGTCTAACCTAGGGCATCACCCAAAATTGGGCCAAATTCGGGTTCCACCAGAAATTGACACAAAACCTAATGTCAAAGTCTCTAAACTCAACCAAACTAGTTCCAACTTCCTCCCACGGGTAGGCTTAGGGTCTAGGAAGGTTCTAAACCACTAATTACACTACATTAGAGTAATTAGAAATGGGAAAGTTAGGGTTTACCTCTTGGGAGTTGGAATCCCAAGGCCAAAGTCTCCCAACCACTAGAAATCACCTCCCTCAAGCTCTAAGCCACCAAATCTAGCCTCCATACTATGTCTAGGCTCCACACACCTAGATTAGGAAAAATGCACGGTTAGTGTCACGCCCCAGTCCCAAAATACCGAGGGACCAGACGCGTGATAATGGCCAGCAGTACGCACCGATGGACAAACCCAATTTAATGGATCCATCAGGGCATACTTAAGCTGTAATATAACAATAAGCAGGTCCAATAATACATGTCTCAGTCTATACTAATCTCATCCACAACAGATAATCACAGATCAAATGCCAGAATAATGCAAGTAAATATAATCTAGCATATCTCAATAAAGAGTCTCGGAGAACAATCCGAGAACAAGTCTAATACAATAATGCAATAGACTGGAAGTAACGTAAATAGGAACAGAAGTAAATGAGTATCTCAAACCAATACCCAGGAGAAGTCCTCTGGTACGATCTCGTCCTCTGATCCTGGTACTACTCCAATGTAGGCACCTGCTTCTGATCCTGCTAATGCTCCTGTACTGTACAACTCTGGGTAGATCTCGTCTGCAATATCTGGGGACATAATCCGGATCCAGGTCCTCAGGGGACATAGCAAGGTACAAGAAAGCTCATGCCAAAATAAATGCAGTGCAGCAGATAATGAAATAAATAAAGCAATAGGGTAAATATGTAACCATCTAAGTGATATGCAATATGAGAGCAGCACTAGAACTCAGGCTGAAGCCACTACAAGCTCTGTGTCGGGGAGCCGGTAGCAGTGATATCATGTGGTCGTCTAGCTCAGCGAAAGACTGAGACGCCAGCAGTCGTCTAGCTCAGAGAAAGACTGAGACGCTGTCATAATATATAAAATCAACCTGTAGCCTGTGTGTCTCTCCCCACCCAATGTAATCACACGTCTCATGTCCACGATGCACCATGTCCATGTCACGCACAATCATCTCTAATGCAACAAGTCATCTAATATATAGGAATACAATGTCCATGTCCTGTATCCTATACAGAATCACCACGAATATCTCGGGAAGATCCTGTCTCATGAGTAGTGTCAAGTGTCCTGGGTCAAGGTGTACTTGGTAAGACAAGTACGAGAATATATAGTGTCACGAATGTCCATCTCTAGGTGACCGTACCCAACGTCGCATACGGTGTCGGCACCCGACTGATAATCGGATGCTAAGTACGTCACACGGTCCTAGGTTAAGCATGCACAGCAATATAATGAAGCAAGAAAAATATGTAACAATACTGCAAAGTTTGGCAAGGTACACTTGCCTGGGGTCCTGGCTCCAACTGTAGCTCTGGTCTCAGTGTGATCTGCAGGTACTACTCCGGTTGCTGAAATAAACATCACCATTAGATTCAGAAAATATCAAATAGCTAAAAATGCCTGTCCTTGAGTCCAATTTGGAGACAAGGGCAAAAACGACATTTTCGGGTCAAAGCGGGGTCCACATGTGGGCCACTTTGCACCGAAAAGCGTGTCAGGGTCAAAGGTCTCCAAATCTGTCAAACTTAGTGTCTACAAGTCAGGAACGATGATACGAACCCAACGGAACTTCCAGAATTGGATTCCGATGAGCCGGTCACAAAATCGCCCGTCAAGTGGAGCCTGTGGGCCCCACGACACACGATTTCGTCAACGTTCTCAGAATCGAACCAAACTTGGGTCACAGGACCAGCGTATTGCTACGAGTCTGATGGCGCAAGTTTCGTCTCGATCCGACGTGTGTACACAAAGTTACAGCGTATTCCAGAAAGAACGAATACGGGGTGTCGTCGGCGGATACGCGTTGATTCTGGGGTGCACGCACCTCTGAATCGACTTCTGCGAAATCCCACACGACCGTATCAACGTCGCGCACAGTTCTGTAAAGACCGCGTGCGACCAAATCATCCCGTTTGGCGGAACGTACTCAGTTCCGGGGTGAAACAGGGCGTTGGTTTTCCTATTTTTGGATCGCGGTGTGCGATCACTACAGGACGCGATACCCCGAGCGGTTTGCACGGGCACCGAGAAGGTCATACAGGCTACGCGATACAATTTACGGAATTGAAATCCGAGCTACGAACAAGAAGTTACGGGTACCTGAATATGGTATGAAAAATCGAGATATCTCGTGTCCGACACGACGCGAAGTGTCCTGTGTCGAGTCCTGTGTCCACCCTAGGTTTTAGGGTTTCTGTTCCTGCTTTATGTCCGTCGGTGACTCGTCGGAGGGCTCGCCGGGAGAGGCGCTGGGCGGTGGAGGTACTGCGGTCGAGCTCTGGCGGCGAGATCGGGGTCGGCTGGGCGAAGCAGCGGTGGTTGGGAGTTGAGGGGTCTGGATGAGTCGAGGCCGCAGCGGGGAGGAGGCACGGCAGGGCGGTGCTGACCGATGGCGGCGGCGCTGCAGTGGGGGAGGCCGGCCGGATCTGGTGCTGTGGGCGGCCGGTCGTCGACAGGGACGGAGGGAACAGGCTCGTGGTGGTCCTGGGTTCGGCGGAGAGTTACTGGAGGAGGCGGCGGCAACTCAGGGCGGTGCCGGATAGGGGGAAGCTCGGCTGGGCTCGGGGAAAGCTCGTCGGACGGAGCTGGCGGAGGTGAGCTCTGCGGGTGGCTACGCCGGCGGAGGAGGAGAGTAGCAGCTAGGTTTCAGGGAGGGAGAAGGGAAATGGCGGAGTGCTGTGGGTTGACGGAGGCGGAGGGGACGGATCTAGGGTTGCTGAAGGGGAGTTAGGTCGGGGGCGGGTCGAGGTGTCGACTGCGGCGGAGTGTGGCGGTTGGCACGGCGAGGCAGAATGTGGGGGAGAGGATGAAGGCGGAGGAGGAGGAGGATGCCGAGGGAGGCGGCGCCGAAGGCGGAGACGGGCCGAGGGGTGCGGGCCGGCGGGTGCGGGCGGGTCTCCGGCGACGTGGCCGGCGCTGGCGGCGGGGAAGCGGCTTAGGGTTAGGGTTAGGTTTAAATTTAGGGATAATTAGAAATTAGGGATTTTCTTTTATTTTCTTTTTCTCTTTATTCTTTGTGGAGAAAACTTAGGGGAAAATATGTATTTATGCAAACTGAAATTGGACTAGGGTTAGACCTAGGATTTGGGCTGGGCCAACGCTCCTTGGGCTTGGCTTCGGCTCTCATGGGGATGTCGGGCGTTGACACGGGTTTAATTCTACATCGGTTTATTTATTTAATAGTTTTTAGGGCTTTATAAATGATTCCGGAGTCCAATAAATTCACCGAAAATTACCTTATGTCCGGTTTTCCGTTTTACACCGTAAAATATTATTTCCATAATATTTTAATATGAAATAACCGTACTTAAAAATCACGGAATCAACAAAGGCCTAGGGTTTAATTTTCAAAAATTACAGAAAAATTGGGGGAAATCCAAAATTAAAATTCTGAAAATCAGGGGGCTTACAATCTACCCAACTTATAAAAATTTCGTCCTCGAAATTAAAATAGGGTAGGGTTCTCTCTATCCAATCTCACTTGAGTACAGTCTAAAGGATTCCTCTCAAGTGAGCATTGCGGTCTCTACCCAACTTAGAATTTACCCATCTCTCATCTAAGGCTATACCTCTAACAAAGCTATGCCCCAACTTATTTAATAATGTTTTTGAATCCTCAAGTCCTTAACACCAAACATATCACCTATGGTATTCCTTAATCATATAAAAAGGGTCATCAACAATGTGACCGGCCTGTGGGGTACATCTAGTACTGTCTATACCTCAAACTTATACCAAGCATGAGGTTTCGTCTTTCCGATATAAGGGAAGACGAAGATCAAAAATAAAGAGTTCAAGGGTGAGGTAATAGAATAGAAGTATCGGGATCAAGGCGTTCAACGAATTCAAATGGGATTTGTCAAGACAGTTGTGGATTGAAATCCTATTCTGGTAATCCTTATTCATGTGCTCGTATTAGTAAAATTATGTAACTGATACGATATGCTCAGACATGTCTAGGGCAAGTATATTCGTCTACTAATCACTACATATCTCAATCCACGTATAGTAGTATTACGAAGGGCGAATCAAAATGCACTAAGGTTGATCAGACCGTAATACACTGATTCTGAATAGACAATTGTATTAGTGGGGTGGATCAGGCCCCAATAACACATATGTCATGAACAAGCTCGATAAAGAATAAGCTTGAAAAACTAGGCTATAAAATAGCAGCATGAGTCAAGGTAGTACAACAAATATAAGTACGCTAGATGATGATGAAAGAAGGTACAACTTAATTCAAGTTCACAAAACAACCCAAAGTAAGCACAATCGCAAAAAGACTCTATAATCTCTACGGTTATCAATTATAAGCAAGTTCAAAATTACATATGTTAAGTCTGAGGTCACGAACCAATAGGCACGAGATAAAACAAATCTAGAAACAGAAAACTACAAAAAATTACGCGCATTAGCTACTCCATGGGTCTGCGCGTCTTCCAAAGTCATCGCTGGAGCTTGTTCACGTCCTTGTAGTTGATTCCTCTGCTGCTGTTGAGCCTGCTGGAAGAGTGTTGCTTGTGGTGCCAAGGGTGGCCTCGGCTGATTCCCTCCTGGGGCTGGTGGTCTGATTTCTTGAACTCCCGTCTGTGGTACTCCCAATGCTGGATAGACTGGCCTTGGTACTGGTACTTCTTGTTGGTTAACCATTGGTGCTCTGTCTCGACGTTCGGGGCATTCCCTCAATGAATGCTGACTGGATCCGCAAGCTAAACATACTTTCCTTTTTCGTCTGCACTCGTCCTCAATATGGCCTCGTTTGCGACAATATTGACAGATAGGTAGAGACTGTGGAGATGCTTCTGATGGCTGATGCACGTGAGGTCTCTTTGTAGCTTCTTCCTGTGGTGCTCCGGCGGGTGCTGATGTGGATGATCGCTTCAGACTGGTCTCTCTCCTGATGACACGCTCCATGCGTCGGGCTGCAGCAAGAACATCTGAGTAAGAAGTAGGTGCGACGGATCCGATCAGTTTCTGTAGCTCAATGTTTAGTCCGTCGAAGAACTTCTCGGCCTTCTCTTCTTCTGTCGGGATCAGGGTTGGGGCAAAGCGACTTAGACGAATAAATTCTGCGTTGTATTCTTCCACTGTCAGATTGTCTTGAGTAAGGCTATTGAACTTGTCGCGAAGTTCTGATCGAGCGATGGCTGGTATGTACATCTCCTGAAAAAGTCTAGAGAACTCTTCCCAAGTGACTCGGTCTGGTCCGAGCCGTGTCTCCTCAGATAGCCACCAGTGATGGGCATTGTCTGTCAACTGCATTCTGACGGCAGTCATCCAACGTTCTCTTGGAAGCTCGGCTGCTTCTAATTGATGTCGTGTGTTGGTGAGCCACTCATGAACTTCTGTGGGCTCCTCCTTGCCTGAGAAGGTACGAGGCTTCAGCTGGCGGAAATCGAAAATAGAGCCCGTCGTTGGTCGTCGTGCTGGTAAATCTGCCTGCGCTAGTGCGACTGCTAGGCTGCGACTCAAGGCCTCTTGTTGAGCTTGTATTATTGCATAGATCATTTGAAACATCTGCTGCCCGTCCATGGCCTGCCCTGGTGGAATTACGGGCAATTGCGTCGATGGTGAAATATCATCTTGCTGATTCGCTTGACTGTGCTGTTGAGCGGATTGACCTTCTTCTACTGGTGTTACTTCCTCTTCATTGGTTACCAAAGCATCTCGTGGTGATATTGCAGGTGTCTCGTCGTTTGCTTGTGAATCCATAACTCTGCAACCAAAATAAACGATAAGAGGCGCACAGAAATCAAGGCAGGATGTAAGTCAAGAATTAAATTCGAATCTGATATAGATATCAAGAACGTTTCAAGCAAGTGGATGAGATTCCTAAAAACTTATCCTATTCTTATTGCAGGCTTGCTCGGTCCCTAAGTTGAAACCGAACAATTTAGTCGTTGACCTGCATGGGCCACCACAAAAACCATGTCACGCCCCAGTCCCAAAATACCGAGGGACCAGACACGTGATAATGGCCAGCAGTACGCACCGATGGACAAACCCAATTTAATGGATCCATCAGGGCATACTTAAGCTGTAATATAACAATAAGCAGGTCCAATAATACATGTCTCAGTCTATACTAATCTCATCCACAACAGATAATCACAGATCAAATGCCAGAATAATGCAAGTAAATATAATCTAGCATATCTCAATAAAGAGTCTCGGAGAACAATCCGAGAACAAGTCTAATACAATAATGCAATAGACTGGAAGTAACGTAAATATGAACAGAAGTAAATGAGTATCTCAAACCAATACCCAGGAGAAGTCCTCTGGTACGATCTCGTCCTCTGATCCTGGTACTGCTCCAATGTAGGCACCTGCTTCTGATCCTGCTAATGCTCCTGTACTGTACAACTCTGGGTAGATCTCGTCTGCAATATCTGGGGACATAATCCGGATCCAGGTCCTCAGGGGACATAGCAAGGTACAAGAAAGCTCATGCCAAAATAAATGCAGTGCAGCAGATAATGAAATAAATAAAGCAATAGGGTAAATATGTAACCATCTAAGTGATATGCAATATGAGAGCAGCACTAGAACTCAGGCTGAAGCCACTACAAGCTCTGTGTCGGGGAGCCGGTAGCAGTGATATCATGTGGTCGTCTAGCTCAGCGAAAGACTGAGACGCCAGCAGTCGTCTAGCTCAGAGAAAGACTGAGACGCTGTCATAATATATAAAATTAACCTGTAGCCTGTGTGTCTCTCCCCACCCAATGTAATCACACGTCTCATGTCCACGATGCACCATGTCCATGTCACGCACAATCATCTCTAATGCAACAAGTCATCTAATATATAGGAATACAATGTCCATGTCCTGTATCCTATACAGAATCACCACGAATATCTCGGGAAGATCCTGTCTCATGAGTAGTGTCAAGTGTCCTGGGTCAAGGTGTACTTGGTAAGACAAGTATGAGAATATATAGTGTCACGAATGTCCATCTCTAGGTGACCGTACCCAACGCCGCGTACGGTGTCGGCACCCGACTGATAATCGGACGCTAAGTACGTCACACGGTCCTAGGTTAAGCATGCACAGCAATATAATGAAGCAAGGAAAATATGTAACAATACTGCAAAGTTTGGCAAGGTACACTTGCCTGGGGTCCTGGCTCCAACTGTAGCTCTGGTCTCAGTGTGATCTGCAGGTACTACTCCGGTTGCTGAAATAAACATCACCATTAGATTCAGAAAATATCAAATAGCTAAAAATGCCTGTCCTTGAGTCCAATTTGGAGACAAGGGCAAAAACGACATTTACGGGTCAAAGCGGGGTCCACATGTGGGCCACTTTGCACCGAAAAGCGTGTCAGGGTCAAAGGTCTCCAAATCTGTCAAATTTAGTGTCTACAAGTCAGGAACGATGATACGAACCCAACGGAACTTCCAGAATTGGATTCCGATGAGCCGGTCACAAAATCCCCCGTCAAGTGGAGCCTGTGGGCCCCACGACACACGATTTCGTCAACGTTCTCAGAATCGAACCAAACTTGGGTCACAGGACCAGCGTATTGCTACGAGTCCGATGGCGCAAGTTTCGTCTCGATCCGACGTGTGTACACAAAGTTACAGCGTGTTCCAGAAAGAACGGATACGGGGTGTCGTCGGCGGATACGCGTTGATTCCGGGGTGCACGCACCTCTGAATCGACTTCTGTGAAATCCCACACGACCGTATCAACGTCGCGCACAGTTCTGTAAAGACCGCGTGCGACCAAATCGTCCCGTTTGGCGGAACGTACTCAGTTCCGGGGTGAAACAGGGCGTTGGTTTTCCTATTTTTGGATCGCGGTGTGCGATCACTACAGGACGCGATGCCCCGAGCGGTTTACACGGGCACCGAGAAGGTCATACAGGCTACGCGATACAATTTACGAAATTGAAATCCGAGCTACGAGCAAGAAGTTACGGGTACCTGAATATGGTATAAAAAATCGAGATATCTCGTGTCCGACACGACGCGAAGTGTCCTGTGTCGAGTCCTGTGTCCACCCTAGGTTTTAGGGTTTCTGTTCCTGCTTCGTGTCCGTCGGTGACTCGTCGGAGGGCTCGCCGGGAGAGGCGCTGGGCGGTGGAGGTACTGCGGTCGAGCTCTGGCGGCGAGATCGGGGTCGGCTGGGCGAAGCAGCGGTGGTTGGGAGTTGAGGGGTCTGGATGAGTCGAGGCCGCAGCGGGGAGGAGGCACGGCAGGGCGGTGCTGACCGATGGCGGCGGCGCTGCAGTGGGGGAGGCCGGCCGGATCTGGTGCTGTGGGCGGCCGGTCGTCGACAGGGACGGAGGGAACAGGCTCGTGGTGGTCCTGGGTTCGGCGGAGAGTTACTGGAGGAGGCGGCGGCAACTCAGGGCGGTGCCGGATAGGGGGAAGCTCGGCTGGGCTCGGGGAAAGCTCGCCGGACGGAGCTGGCGGAGGTGAGCTCTGCGGGTGGCTACGCCGGCGGAGGAGGAGAGTAGCAGCTAGGTTTCAGGGAGGGAGAAGGGAAACGGCGGAGTGCTGTGGGTTGACGGAGGCGGAGGGGACGGATTTAGGGTTGCTGAAGGGGAGTTAGGTCGGGGGCGGGTCGAGGTGTCGACTGCGGCGGAGTGTGGCGGTTGGCACGGCGAGGCAGAACGTGGGGGAGAGGATGAAGGCGGAGGAGTAGGAGGATGCCGAGGGAGGCGGCGCCGAAGGCGGAGACGGGCCGAGGGGTGCGGGCCGGAGGGTGCGGGCGGGTCTCCGGCGACGTGGCCGGCGCTGGCGGCGGGGAAGCGGCTTAGGGTTAGGGTTAGGTTTAAATTTAGGGATAATTAGAAATTAGGGATTTTCTTTTATTTTCTTTTTCTCTTTATTCTTTGTGGAGAAAACTTAGGGAAAAATATGTATTTATGCAAACTGAAATTGGACTAGGGTTAGACCTAGGATTTGGGCTGGGCCAACGCTCCTTGGGCTTGGCTTCGGCTCTCATGGGGATGTCGGGCGTTGACACGGGTTTAATTCTACATCGGTTTATTTATTTAATAGTTTTTAGGGCTTTATAAATGATTCCGGAGTCCAATAAATTCACCGAAAATTACCTTATGTCCGGTTTTCCGTTTTACACCGTAAAATATTATTTCCATAATATTTTAATATGAAATAACCGCACTTAAAAATCACGGAATCAACAAAGGCCTAGGGTTTAATTTTCAAAAATTATAGAAAAATTGGGGGAAATCCAAAATTAAAATTCTGAAAATCAGGGGGCTTACAGTTAGGGTTCACATAAAGAAGAAGGAATGGAAGAAAGAAGGAAGAAAAATGAAGAACACTTACTTGGGGAGAAGAAAGAAGAAAGAAGAAGTGGAGAAGAAGAAGTGAAGAAGAAGAAGAATATGAAGAAGAGGGGGGCTGTGCTGCTGTGATGCGGGTAGGGGCTGCTGTTTAGGGGCCGGCCACTCCTAAATAAGGGTTCCACTAAGTCCAAATGACCAAAATGTCCTCCCGTAACTCGGTTTTGGGTTTCGGGTTCCAAAAGCACTCAAACTGACTCCAAATCTCTCCCACTAACCCACTAAAAATATAATACATATTTCTAAGCCCCAAAATAATCCTCACAAGGGTGTGGGCTGGGTCGGACATGGGTCCACTAGGGTCTGACATGGGTCCAGACTAGCCAAAATCCTAAAATATTCAATTAAAAAATAATACAATCACTATTTAAATACAAATATAATTATTTAAAAAACAATTCACAATTTATCAAATAAAAATAATAAAAAAATCCTATTTTCTAGAATTGGGCAGTGACATTATGTGATCAAAGCCAAACAGTATTCATGTGTATGTCGGTTATGCAACTCACGCATAACGGAGTTATCGTAGTAATTTTTATGTGCAACCTAAGCCGATCACATAACGAACTTGTGCTCAAGGCACTTAGCTAGTATTCATGTTTTCTCACCTGCAGTTACTTTTCCACTACTTGTATTGTTCTCCAGTTTACTTGCAGCTACTTATTGTGCTCCAGCATATATTTATTTCCTGTGCATCTTGTATACTTTTCTATTGCTCGTCATATACACCTTACCATGTATTTGGAGTTGCTTTCAGAGTTATGTACTTCGCTCCAGTCCTGACTGGGCATATTTTTTCCAGAGGATCCTAAGGATTTCTGCCCGACGTTCTATGGGCCGGGTGTCGACGAGGGTTGTGACCCCGAGATCAAGGAGGAGTACGCCGAGGAGACGCCTATAGCGCCCTAGTTAGCTAGGTGGGTTTCATGGGTTGTTCCTAGTGGTTTATTTGGATGATTGTACTTATTCTTTTGATGCTGTGAGATGTTGTAGGCTATTATAGACTTGGACTGTATATTTTGGATATTGTCTTGCTCTTTGGTTCTGGATTTCTTTTGCTATCATATCGTGCTTTTATTTTTTCTCCTAGTTATTGTGATTGAGAGTTCATATATATATTGCGTGGTTGCTCTCCTTTTGGAGAGGATATTGACAGATTTTTTATGAGTTATATAGATAGATTGTTGACCTAGAACGGACCTTACAGCGTTCTACCGCCGATTCTGCGGCGTAGGCTGGACGTACCCACGACTCATGCCCAATTTTTCGGGTGCTGGTCATGACAACTTTTTTTCAGAGTTATGAATCTCCGCAGCGAACGCGTCGCGCAGCCGGGCGATGTTCCCCGTGACGCAGGATAATCCGGGGAACCGGAACTGGAGCAGGTCCTTCTGTTGACTCCAGCTCCCATGGGACAGTCATTAGGACAGCCCGATGTGCCTTCAGACGAGCATCAAACTCCGCATCAGGCAGGACCTGAGGATCAGAGGATCCCGAGTCAGGAGGAGCAGCAGCTACCACCACCTCCACCATTCCTACCCCAGATGCCCTATATGCCATTCCCCGCAGGGCAACCGATGGATGGGACACAGATATTCCAGATGGTATATGCGATGATGCAGGCCCAGCAGCAGGTCTAGCAGCAGGCTCAGTAGCAGGCCCAGCAACGCCAGGCTGAGACCCTGAGAGAGAGTATCGTGACGGCCTTGGGGCAGGCGTCACCACTAGCACACCAGTCGATGATGGGGTCTGTCATAGACTTCCTTCGTATGATGTCGCAACCTTTTGCTGGCACAAAGGAGCCGACAGAGGTCCACGCTTGGCTCACCAGCATTCAGTACCAGCTAGAGGCTACCGATCTTCCCTGACACCGATGGATGACTGCCGTTAGGATGCAGCTCACTGGCAACGCACATCACTGATGGCTTTCAGAGGAGCAGCATTTGGGACCAGACCGTGCCACATGGGAAGAGTTCTCTAGGCTCTTCCAGGAGATGTACATACCCTCTACTGCCCGAGCAGAGCTTCGGAATAGATTTCATAACCTCAGGTAGGGGAGTATGACTGTAGAGGAATACAATGCTGAGTTCCTTCGCCTGAGCAGGTTTGCACCGTATCTGATCCCTACTGAGGAGGCGAAGGCCGAGAAGTTCTATGAAGGCCTGAGTTTCGAGACCCAGAGGTTTATCGGGTCCATAGCCCCTACCTCTTACTATGAGGTATTACTAGCAGCACGACGCCAGGACCGCATCAACAAGATAGAGACCAGCCTGAAGCGCTCCTGTTCGTCGTCATCAGCAGTTCGAGCCCCGCAGGAAGGACCTGCGAAGCGTCCTCTAGTACAGCAGCAGCAGCAGAGGGCAGCCCCCCAGCAAGGAGCTGTCATTCCCACATGCCATTACTGCGGCAAGAAGGGACATTTATTGAGGGACTGCCGACGGAGACTGGGCGCTTGTTTGAGATGTGGGTCAGACCAGCATGCATTCCGAGATTGCCCAGACCAGAGGGCTCCAGTACAGATGGCTCATCGGCCAGCCTTGCCAGCACCGAGGCCTTATCAGCAGCCTCATAGACCGAGGCCACCTTACGCAGGAGCTGGAGCACAGCGACCACCAGCACCAGGGGGAAATCAGAGAAGGCCACCCTTGGCCCCACAGGAAGATCGCTTCCAGCAGGCTAGACAGTAGCAGCCGAGGGCACCGGCACCGAGACATGGTCAGGCCTATGAGATGACTATAGAGGAGGCAGAGACAGCCGGAGAAGTGATCGCAGGTACTATCTTAGTAGCTTCATTACCAGCATTAGTCCTATTTGATTCTGGTGCCACACACTCTTTTATAGCTACTAGTTTCGTGGCTACCCATAGAATAGCCACCGCACCCCTTCCGAAGATCAAGAGGATTCTTACGGGAGGTGAAATAGTATCTTTTAGCGATACTTGTAGATCATGTTCAGTAGTTGTCTGTGGGCGAAAGATGCGTGCCCGATTTCTGGTCTTCTCCATGTCGGACTATGACATTGTCCTAGGAATGGATCATCTTTTGCAGGAACATGTCATCCTTCTGAGCGGTTTTAACTTTTTGTAACAAGTCAGGCTCGAGGCGCAGTTGTGCCACTTGTGCCCCCTTTTTGTATCTGATTATAACTACAATGCCTAATGATTCAAGATCTCGACGCAGCTTGTCATCAATAGCCAAACTCCCAATGAACACTCGACTCAGTGCATCAACTACAATATTTTTCTTGCCAGTCATGTATTTGATCATGAGGCCAAAGTCGCTAAGAAGCTCAAGCCAGCGCCGTTGACGAAGATTCAAATATTTTTATGTGTAGAGATATTTTAAGCTCTTATGGTCTGTATAGATCTCGCACGATACACCATAAAGGTAGTGGCACCACAACTTCAGTGCGAACACTACCGCCGCTAGTTCAAGATCATGCGTTGGATAATTCTTCTCGTGAGACTTTAGCTGCCTCGATGCGAAGGCTATCACTTTGCCCCGTTGCATAAAGACACATTCCAATCCCTTGCCTGAGGCATCATTGTATATTTTGAAGTCATCAGGTCCGTCCAAAAGGGTAAGAATTGGTGCAGAGATGAGACGCTACTTTAACTCCATAAACGAAGCTTCACAGTCGTCCATCCATGCGAACGTTACTCCCTTCCGGGTGAGCTGAGTCAGAGGCGATGCAATCTTTGAAAAATCTTGGATAAATCTTCGGTAGTAGCCCGCCAGACCAAGAAAACTTCGAATATCGCTAGCAGATTTTGGCCATCTCCACTGCATAATGGTTTCTACTTTCTTCGGGTTAACTGAAATGCCTTGTGCAGAAATAATGTGCCCTAAAAAGGATATGATGTCCAACCAGAACTCGCATTTACTAAGCTTGGCATACAACTTATTGTCTCGAAGGGTCTGAAGCACCATCCGCAGGTGTTCTGCATGTTCACCCCTATTCTTCGAGTGCACCAAGATGTCGTCTATAAAAATGACCACAAATTTATTGAGGAACGGCCGGAACACTCGATTCATTAAATCCATAAAAGCAGCGGGGGCGTTCATCAGACTAAACGGCATAACGTAAAACTTGTAGTGCCCATAACGGGTTCGGAATACAGTCTTGGGCTTGTCTTCCGGCTTAATCTTCAACTGGTGGTAGCCCGAGAGAAGATCAACTTTCGAGAACACCGTTGCCCCTTACAGCTGATCAAATAGGTCATCTATCCGTGGCAGAGGATACTTGTTTCTGATGGTGACCTTATTCAGCTCTCGATAATCGATACAGAGGCATAGCGTTCCATCCTTCTTCTTTACGAAGAGCACTGGCACACCCCAAGGAGACACGCTCGGACGGATGAACCCACGATCTAGTAACTCTTGCAGTTGGCACTTTAACTCTTTCAGTTCAGCAGAGGCCATTTTGTACGGAGGCTTAGAAATCGGCTGAGTATTTAGAAATATGTCAATAGTGAATTCGATCTCTCGGTCTGGTGGCATACCGGGTAGTTCGCTCGGAAACACATCAGGGAACTCCGCCTCAACGGAAGAAGACTCAACGTCTGCGTAGTCCAGCTGTGTGTCCCGAACCGACGCTAGGTATCCCTCACAGCCAGAATGAAGCATTCGCCGAGCAGATATCGCAGAAATCACCATCCAGGCCCTGGTCGCATCAGTTGATGGAATACTCGTATAGCAGAATTTGGCTTCTCCAGGTAAGCGGAAGATGACTTGTTTCTCTGCACATTCGATAGTTGTTGTGCAAACGCCGAGCCAATCCATCCCCAAAATGATATCATAGTCCCGAACATCTGGAACTAAAACATCTAGCGATAGCTTCCTTCCTCCAATACAGACGTAACTACCTTGGCATACTGAACGGACAGATATTTTTGTGCCTGACGATGTGCTAACACTAAGGTATAGATACAACAGAGTCATTTCTATATTATTTTCCACGGCAAAATTTGTGGAAATAAAACTATGCGTTGCACCAGAATCAAATAGCACACGTGCATGTATGTTATTAAAAAGCAAAGTACCTGACACAACGGTGTCTGAGGCCAAAGCTTTCTCTCGTGTCATTGTGTAGACCCGACCTTGAGCTTGGCGATGTTCTGGCTGAGGAGTAGCTCGGTTGGCCTGGGTTGTAGGGGTCTGATTTGGATGTTAAGGACGACGATCAGGAAATGGACATACATCAACCTGATGGGTTGGATCACCATAACGGAGGCATGTCCCGAGCTTTCGGCGGCAATTGTTGGCTGTGTGCCTTGATTTGTTACAGAAATGGCAAATTGGCCTATGATCCCCTTTCTGATGACCGTCATTGTTTTGACGCTTTGCAACATTGTTTTCTCTTTCGTTGCTATGGCGTTTGTGATTTGAGGTATGCACAGCATCGGCAGCAACGTGAGGATACTGCGGTTCAAGAGAGAGAGAGCATGATTCAAGACTTCCCACATTGTCTGGTACTGTGGAACGACTACGTGCGTGTGGATGGCAGGACGTAAACCGTCTTCAAACCTTCTGGCACGACTCGCTGCATCAGGTAAATAGGAACTTACAAATTTAGCGAGCTGGTTGAATTCGGCGGAATACAGCTTAACTGTCATGCTGCCCTGTCGTAGTTGCACGAACTCGTTCTCTTTCTGACGACGTACTGGAGGGGGTATGAACTCCTTTTCAAACGCGCCATGGAAGGTGGCCCATGCAATCGCCTCCTCTCCATCGTCAACTGGAAGAGATCGTCAATGCACGTCCCACTAATCGTGTGCGTTAAGAATGAGCTACATTTGAGCACATGCGACGCATTTCTGCTGCGGTACCTCAAGCAGACTGAAATAATCCTCAAGTTCGGCCAACCAATCTAGAGCCACAATTGGGTCCTCGGTCCCTTTGAATGGTATGTTGCAGACTTTCTTGAAGTCACCAAAGTCGAAGGCAGTCACATCCCTCTTCCTTGGAGTTTGAGGAGTCTCGACTTCAAGCGCGGGTTACTCCACCGGTGTCACCGCTGTTGCCACGGACTGGTTGGAGGCCAAAGTCTGCACGATCTGCTACATGGTATTTACCTGCTTTTGTTGGAGTGAGAATTGGACTCTATATTGTCTTAAAACTTGAGTAGTCTCTCATTTGCTCGCTTCTCAGCCCGTTCATAATGAGCCTCCTCCCGTTTGTTGGTTAGCCTCTAACATCCGCATCATTTACTGAAGCGGATCGGCACGGACCATAGCTCGCTGGCTCCGAGAACTTCCCAAAGTGCCGGAACTGCTCTCTTGGGCTTGTATCTCGCCCGGTGCTAGCGCAGAGGATTGCGCTTGTGCCATTCCTTCAAAAGAAGGTAAATTACACCAGGATCATAATGTATTATGGACTCATTGTATGAACGTATCTCATTTTGGCCTAACGAGTTCAAGAGTTCGCACAGAGATTTGATCGTTAAAGGAACTTTTTCAATACGAGGGTCAAAGGAACTTGAAGCTGGGCTCTGATACCAATATGTCATACCCCGATTCCGTAGAATCGATAGTCGTCCCCCGGGCGTGATGCCGTACGGGCCTAGGTTGCACACCGCACAAGGCTAATTGTATTTTGCATAGCGAGCACATATTCAGAGTACGTAGATAAATTGAAACACAAAGTTGATACATGAAAAAGTTCTCTTTATATGTATATATAATACCCCGTTCCGCTCAAGAGGACTGCCGATTCAAACGGCAAAAGTGCAACGTCCTGACCTGCTTTGCTCAGGCGAGAATACTCGTTTGAGGCAAAGGATATCTAGACTTGGCCCTACAGGAGTTCGGCTTAGGCTTTCAGAGGCTCGCTCGGAGTATCGCTCAACCGAGGCGAATCATCGCTAAGGTGGGTGGCTACGGTAAACTTCTCTTTGCTTAGCCAGCACTCTTAAAATATGGAACGATACATGCTAGTCGCTAGGTGAATCACCCCCTGCATGCTAATAAGAATACAACGCACCTAGCTAAGGAAATAATCCCAACTTGTATTGCTTATCCTAGAACATAAAAATGAAACATTGCTTATATATCAGACCCTTGCATGCTACCTTTGCCTTGTGCAACAAGACCTTGCTTGCCTCGAGTAGAACGATATGTATGTGCTCTTTTTAGTCGATTCAGAGAACTTGTATTGTAATTCAATGCTTCTGCTATTGTCGATTCAGAGAACTTGTTACCAAATCGCCTATGAGTTTATAATTCTGCTGCACTCGGACAATTTGTGCGACTCTGTGGCTTAGACCTCTTACCGCCAGCCAATGAACCACGGCCTTGTACGTGCGCGACTTACGTTCGTACGGTATCACGTCTAGATGGGTCAAGCGATCGTCCAGCGGGAGCGCTGGCGCAGTAATTCTCTTCTAGCGGGGACGGCCGATTTGCCCGCGGAAGATCGGGGCATGACAAATTGGTATCAGAGCTTGGCTTATACGCCTTTGGACTTTATTTCGATTTTCTCAGTTTCGAAAGCTCGTTCATGGGTTATGTGCACACTCTCTCTCAATGTCCCAAATGGAATGTGCCAACAATGAGTCTAAATACTTTCGAAAATTGCATGTGAATGGTATGATTGCTTGTACAAATTATGATATGATTGGCCTTTGTGCCAACCTGTGCTAGCCTTGTCACGCCCCAGTCCCAAAATACGTAGGACTAGGGATACGTAAGCATGCCAGCCGTATGTATATGGCAACTCCAATATATGGATACCATAATACACACGTACGCTGTAATATGAATATTAACTCATATGTGGTATATATATTATCACAAGTCACAGGACATAACTAGATCTCATCCACAGAATCAAATAACCAATCAACTACATAACTGAATCAAGTATAAAATGCTTGATAAGAACAAGTAGTTGGGCGGAGACAAATACACTACCAACTAGAATATAAGAGAAATAAAATAAGTACATCTACTGAACAATGAGACTCGAAGAGAAGACCTTCTCGAAAGATACCGAAGTAGCAAGTCCTTATCTGTGCTCCTGCGAATAGTCAAGATCGTCTACACCTGGAAAGGGACCAGATCCCCAGAGGGACGTAACAAGATACATAGAAGCATGCCAATTGAATACAGTAAAACATGCATAATAGATAGAAAATATATAAGTACGCTGTACAAGACAATCTATATGAAATGCATAATGAGGACAACTTTTTGACGTATGGGCAGGGGTAGGCTACTCTATCTATCTCATAACTCACACACACGTCTAGAACATCATCAGCCTTCATACCGCGAGGGTTGCGACCATCGTGACACCATCGACCGACATACAGCGAGGGTAGCGACCATCGTGACACAACTACCGTAGTGCGTGCTAGTTACTACGGTTTACCAGAGTGGTTATAGCCCATACGCCTACTGATTGTCCTCCTCTCCTATGATACTAGGTGTCAAGTGTGTGTCAACATATATAATATATAATTATGACTGAAAGAAACACACATGCAATGAATATATGTGTCACGCTCCAGTCCCAAAAATACGTAGGACACGTAAGCATGCCAGCCGTATGGATATGTCAACTCCAATATATGAAAACCAAAATCCACACGTACGCTGTAATATGAATATTAATCCACAAGTGGTATAACATATGTCACAAGTCGCAGGGTATAATCTAAATCTCATCCACAAAATCAAATATAAATAAATAACCAGTATCTATGAAACTAGATCTCAATATAAGTATCTAAAGATGATAGTTGGATGAAAACAAATCCACTACCAACTCGAATGAAAAAGTACAACACAATAAACACAATATAAGAATACCAGCTAACAACCACGGGGTTCGAAGAGAAGATATCCTCGAAACATATGTAACCATCCAAATCTGCGCTCCTGCAAATACTCAAGAACAGATACACCTGGAAAGGGACCAAGTCCTCAGAGGGACGTAACAAGATACATAGAAGCAAGCCAATTTGAATACAGTGAACATACATAATGTTTGAAAATAAATAAGTACGCTGTACAAGATAATCTATATGAATGCAATGAGGACAACTTTTTGACTATGGGCAAAGGTAGGCTACTCGATCTAATCCTCACAACTCACACACACGTCAGTAGACATCATCAGCCGACATACCTCGGGGGTAGCGACCCTCGTGACTCCATCAACCGACATACCTCGGGGGTAGAGACCATCGGACACACTCCCGTAGTGCGAACTATATACTACGGGTTACCAGAGTGGTTAAAAGCCCATACGTCTAATAATTGTCCTCTATGATACTAAGTGCCATGTGTGTGTCAACATATCTAATACATAGTAATGACTGAAAGAAAATTACACATGCAAAAAATATACAAAAATGTAATAAATATACAGAAATATACTAAGCATGCAAAATACTGTAAGAAATTTGGCAAGGTATCTTGCCTGGCAAGAAAGCAGCAAAAATGTAATATCCCGATGTCCACACCAAGAGTCAGAAGCTACGGCCTCAGAATGAACGTCTCCGGATACTGAAATAAATATCACCAACGTTCCCAGAATAAGCAAAGTAGCTAGAAAGTACTTTCCTTTTGTCCAATTTGGACACAGGGGCAAAACGGTAATTTCGGATAAAAGTGGGGTCCACGTGTGGCCCACTTTGCACCGAAAAGTGTGCCAAGGATAACAGTCTCTAAATGGGACAAATTATAGGTTAAACAACTCTAGATGTCAATACAAACCCAACGGTATGTCCAAATATGGATTCCGATGAGCCGAACACAATTTCGTCCAAAAAGTCAACCGTAGGGCCCGCCAATTGACGACTTGGTCAACTGTCTCAGAATTGCGTGAAAATTGGGTCACAGGACCAGCACGTTACCACGAGTCTAGTGGTGCAAGTTTTGTCGCAATCTGATGAGCGTGCACAAAATGCGCACGACTTTCACAAAAGTTGCGACACGGGATGTGTCCGCGGATACGGGCTGATTTCGGCGCGCACACGCGTCCGAATCAGTTTTTGCAAACTCTCACGTGTCCGGTTATGCTGCGCGCATCATTTGGTACACTTGGTACACGGTGGGGCGGTCCCGTTTGGCGGGGCGTGCTCCGTTTCACAACTTTTGGAAATCTGGAAAAGTGTATACGCGAGGTTTTCCAACGAATTTAATTCTACCTACAGCAGTTATTAATCTAGGATTATTTAACAAAAATTAAACTAGGTCAAGTGGTCTACGCATACCAAAAAGAATTATCGAATTCGGATCTCTATGGTGGGAGATACGAACTCTGGAACATGGGTGATCACCGCAGTTTTTTGCGATCCCAGAATTCGGTCTATTTTTGCCAACTTGGGCACTGTTTTCGCCTATGGTTTTGCGTTGTTCGAGGTCTACTATCACACAGATATGGAAGAGGGTTAAGGGGTGAGCATACCGGTGAAGATGGGGTGGCGTTTGGTTGAGCGAGGCGACGAAAAACAACTCCGGAACACAGGTACCTCGCTGCGAAAATCTGCAGTGCGCGGGGTCGCGGTCGTCGGGATTGGTTTGGACGACCTGGCGAGGTTCTCCGGCTGTGGTGGCGGCACTCTCTAGGTCTAAATGGGAAGAGGAAGGGTTTGGATGATTTAGATTTAGGGTTTTAGATGAATTAATGAATATATATATATATATATATATATATATATATATATATATATATATGAAAGGGAGAAGGGGGCGGGTCTTGTTTAACGCGGCTAAGGGGGGGTCTGCTGTGTTTTGCTAAAGGGACGGCTCACAAAGGGGGTCTGTGGGATTTTTGCAAGCCAGCGGGTGGTGTTTTGGCTTGGTAGTTGTAGTTAATAGGAATGGGTAGTTGTAGTTTGGGTAGGATAGTATTAGTTTATTAATAGATTTTTAATAGTATTAGTTTTTTAATAGTTTCTTTTCTTTTCTTTTCTAAATTCTTTTAAAATATATATGTATATATATATTTATATATACGTATATACTCATAGAAAAAATCTAGAATTACACTAATACATAACATTAAGCTAGCAACTGCTCAAGGGGTCTCCTACATGAAATAAATTCGAAAAAAATCATAATTGCTCCATAAATCTCCTAAATGCACATATATATATAAATACATAGAAAAATTCTAAAAATATATTTGTGCACATCATTAAGCTAGCAACTGTCCAAAGGGTCTCCTACATGAAATAAATTCAGAAAAATTTCTGATGGTCCCATAAATTCCCTAAGTGCACCAACACCTAAAATAAAAATTAATAAAAATCTATTTCTCCTATTAGCCACTAATTACTACAATTAAATTAATAATTAATAATTAAAAGGGTATATACGATTTCTAGGAATAGGGGTTTTATATTCTACCCAACTTATAAAAATTTCGTCCTCAAAATTAAAATTAAGCCACGGTAGAAAGTCAAGGATGGTATAAGATCTGCATTATTTAAAATGCAAGGCCAGGTTTAAAGGGGTGGGCGATGTTGCGCGTTGCACATCCCCAAAAAAAAATCATGGGAAAATCCACATGAGCGAAAAATATGTTTCTTTATGTGTCATGTCCAATGGTGTGGACACCTAAACGCTCTTTTGCATAAAAGTGCCCAACAATTGGAAAATTGCACAAAGATAAAAATTGGATGATGGGCACGTCTAGGATAAGGGTGTGGAATTTGTAGGAAGGCAGTGGCTAGTGTAGTGTTCCAATTATCGAAGCACGATAAGATGCGCTAAGTGATATAATTATTGCAAAAATTAAATAAAACAAAGAATACCGTATTCTATTTCTACTAGATTCAATCTAGCCTTAGTCTCACTATCTCAGCCAAGTAGGTCTAATTTTGGGTGAGGGATTCACAATCTACCGAACTTACAATTTAACCATCTTTCATCTAAGGCTGTACATCTAGGAAAACTATTCCTCAAATTATTTAATCATATTATTCAATCCTCAAAGTTTTAACACCAAACATATCACCTATGATATGCCCTTAATCAATTATAAAAGAGGGTCACTAAGTAATGTGATTAGCCTTATGGGGTATATCTAGTACTATCAGTGTCAACTTATACCAGCACGAGGTTTCGTCTTTCCGAAATAAGGGAAGACGGAGAGCAATAATAAAGAATTCAAGGTGAAGGTGATAGAATACAAGTACGAGGTTCAAAGAGATTAAAGAATTCAAAAAGAGAGTTGTTAGGACAGTTGTGGATTAAAATCCTAGTTTTTTAGTAATTTTCTATTTACATGCTCGTATCAGTACAGTTATATAACCGATACGATATGTCTGACATGTCTAGGGGCAAGTATATTCGTCTACTACTATATATCTCAATCCACGTAAAGTAGTCATGCGAAGAGCGAACCAAGCGCACTAAGATTAGCTAGACCTTAATACACCGATTCTGATTAGGCAATGGTATCATTGTGTGCACCCAATAATACATATGTCATGAACAAGCTCGATAAAAGAATAAGCTTGTAAAAACTAGGCTACAGTAGCAGCATAAGTCAAGGTAGTACAGCAAATATAAATACGCTGGATTATGATGAAAGAAGGTACATAACAATTCAAGTTCATAAAAGATAAGACTCCATAATCTCTACAGTTGTCATACTAATTTCTTGTCTAAGTCGATAGTCCACAAATGTCACTACCACATTCCGAAAACAGGGATAATTTCGATTTTTACAATATTTAATATTATTGTAGTTATAATTAATTAATTGCATGAATAGTATATATTGATTTAAATAATTATGTGTGATGTGTAATTAAATATAGTATTAGATGCAGTGTTCATTTATTTTTGCTAGCAGACTAGACCTAGAAGCCCAGTAGAAGACCACCTGTCCGAATTATAGAATTCTGGATTTTATTATTTTATTAGAATTTAATATTTGGAGATTGTAATTAATTACTGTATTTTATTTAATATTTTTGCGCATTGCCTTTGCTTCGATATTTGGAGCACTATCCAGACTTTTGTCTTCCAACAAATTTCACAATCTTGCCCTAGACATGCCCGCCTTCCATTCTGCTATTTTTGTAACTCATAATTTTGCTCTCTGTACATTATTTCTAGCCGCACAAAAATCGTCGCGGACATTTATTTATTAAATTCCTATTTTTGTATCGTTGTGCGTTCCAATCGAAATTGGAGGCAATCTTGACCTATTTTTCGTGCGGCCCAAATTAGGGTAATATTCTGTTCTGAGTCTTCTTCATTATTGGTATTGATGACCTGACCTGATTCTGGTCCCATGTACTCCTAATTAATTGTTGAACACAACTTGCATTTATTTCTATTTAAATTGAGGATACTATTTTATCTGATCCTAAAATCCCAATTTAATTCCAGTGCCCTGTAAATTTAGCCCATACCGATCATACAGCGCCCCCTGACCCTACAAAACACCGGACACTGAATCGCCCGCCAAAATTTCGTCATTTTATGTGTTTGTGCAATTTCCCAAATTTAAGGGGGCTAAATTGCAAATTTGCATTTTGTGGCCTCACCCAATTGTTTGAACAATGAGGGAACCTAATATTTTATTTAAACTCTCACCCTCATTTCCCACATGAATTATTTTCCCATGTCCAATCTGGACCCCTCATTTTCAGGGTCAATCACAACCCTTCATTCACACCCTCTCTCCCTATTTAATATCTTGTACCCTCAAAACCTAATCCCAAGAAACCTAGGTTTTCCCCCACCTCACAAGCCTCCACCCCCTCTCTCCTACGTATGTAAATTTCCTCCATTCTTTTTTTCTTCTCCTTCTTCCTTCCTTCTTCTTCTTATTGTTTTTTTTTCTTCTTCTTTCAATTGAATTTAATTCAAAGAAAGGGGGGGGAAACCTGGCCATTGGCCACTGCCCCTAAGTTCCGGCGGTACCGTAGCATCCCGGCGGCCTGCGCACCGCAGTCCGACGAGCACCCTCCGGCCCGAGCCCCGCGACCGGAGCAGCAACAGCAGCTTCCTGCTGCTCCCCCCTCATGATCCCCCTCTGGCCATCAGTCCGGCTGTTCCTCCCCATTCCTCCTGTGTACTCCACCCTGCTCCTCCATGAAGTCCGGCCGAGCATCCTCCTAACTCCTCCCCAGCGCTGACTGAAATCCGGCCGAGCCGCTGATCAACTCCATCTCCTCCCTCCATCTCCACCTATCACCACCACCCATCCCCGACTGCTCCGGTACAGCCACCCATCTCCCCTCGATCACTCCGGCAGCACAACCACCACCCCGCTGCTCCCAATCGCCACCACCATCATCTATCACCATCGCCACCCCGCTGGCCTACAACCCGACGGCCCCACTGCACCTCCCCTTCACTCCCTGTTCAGCCGGTCAGCCCCCGGCGGCGCTGCCCACTCTGGCTGCTCCTCCCATTCCTCCCTCTGCTGTAAGTTCCTTTCTCCTCTCCTTCTTCCTTCTTTTCTCTTCCTGTGTATATATATATATATATATATATATATATATATATATATATGTATATATATATACGTATATACGTTTGTGTATATATATATATGTATAATTAATTGTATAAGCATAGTATATGTATATATACCTTAGTGTATGTATGTATTAATGTATATGTACTTGTATATATTAATCTATGTATAGATATATATATGTATATAAATACGTAAACGTATTTTGGTGTATGTGTATTGTTTTAATTTAAATTGGTATATATATGTTAATGTATATAGTGTCTTTTATTAATGTATATATATATAAATGATATATGAAAATGTTTTATTAGTATGTACAAACGTATTTTGGTGTATTGTATGTGTACATATATATGTATATGTATATTCTAAAAAAAAATGTACTTTGCACACATATGATATATACGTATTTTGATATATGTTAACATATAAATGTACGTATTTTAGTAAATATACAACTATAGTTAGTATAAAATTATATTGGTATATATTTTAGATATATACATATATTAGGTTAAATTCTTTTTAGTATGTATACAAGTATTATTTATTTTAAAGTATATATTTTACATATATCTACTATTGTAATTGATGGAAATTATAATATGATTAATTGGTAAATATACTAGATGACCCTAGTTGACTAGTGCCCTGCCTGGCATGGCCCTGAGGCCAGTGTTTTTGATTGTGTGTTAGTATAGCCCCTGATACAAGTGTTATTGTGATATGTTTTTAGGACTGTTGGTTTACCCAGGGGATACTCTGGAACAGGACATCCATAATTACCAGCTAAGGACCAAAGGCAAGTACATTCTCTGATAATTTCTAATTCTTGATAATTGCTATAAGTTCAATGATCTTGAAATGTTACATCTGAATCCTTGACACTGTGCTACACGGACTAGTATAGCTTGGATCTGCAGTCATGTGATATTATCTTGATTATCGTATTGACATTGTACACGACATGTATATTAGACATCGTACATGATAGACTGGACTTGCTCGTGTATCGTGACGTGTCATGGTTGGATCCACAGTACTAGTTGGGGGCGGGGAAGTAGTAGTAAGAAATGTGATCATAACCTCTTATTGTAGTATAAAAAAATTGTAAGTGTTAATCATGCTCTTCACCCATGATTAGCCAGACCCTGTAGCAATCGTACATGTTCCCAAGCCGATCACATTTCGAAACTACTATTTCAAACACTTAGAATAGATTACAGTTCCCTATTTTAAATCATATACTACATCACCCGTATATGATACTGTTCCTTGTTCTTTTCATTTTCATACATGCACTGACTGTATCATATTGCCTATTGCCTATCTCTTTACATTGCCTGTCTCTCTTTAATTGCCATTGCATTTATTTCACTGTCTTCTCAGTAGCTAGCATGACATATTTTATTGTATTATAGACATTATCAATTAATGGAACTGTTATTTGAGAGTGTTGCTTTGCTCCTTCCTGACTGGAAATATTTTTCCAGACTATGCCTTAGATGATCGGTATTCGACACTTGTGGACCATATGGTGAGTAGCTGCAGACTTGGTAGTTTAGTTGTGATTCTGGAAGGTCTAGCCGAAATAATTATTTATTGTTAGTTCTTTAAGTAGACTATTTGGTACCGGATTTGTCTCCGGCATTTTTGATGAGACTTGGATATTTGTTGAGTTAGATTATTACTTGTTGATTGGTGTTGTATTTTAAATTTCTGTTCGATATCCTATCGTGCTGTAATCCTGTGATTGAGTATGTGTTCATCTTATTTGTGTCATCCGTGCCTCCTTATGGAGATTGGATGCTTGCGTGACATTAGCTAGATAGTATCAAGACCTTGACAGCGTTCTACCGCCGACACTGCGGCGTAGGCTGGACGTACCCACGCACTCGTGCCCTTAAATCGGGTGCGGGTCATGACACATTTTTAGTGGTGGCCCATGCAGGTCAGACTTCGCGAGTTGTGCGATGTCGTAGTAGTGTGGCATCCTTGTTATACTACTGCGTGCCTGCGATAGGATCTAGGACCTAGGATACTAGGACGAGAGCGAATACTCAATCACAATTTCTTGAGAGATTCCTGGGACGATCCCTTGAGAATCTTATTACAATTTCTAATTTTAATTCCTTTCCCCTTGCTTTCGTCTGTTTTCGCTTGTTGATATTGAGCTTGATTCTTGTCGACCAGTTGTTAAATTTAAATTCTTGGTATCGTTGCTGAGTTGATTTCATATCGAGATAAACTTTACGGGCTAAAATTTACGGTATCATCTGATGACATATATTGATGAGGACAGCGAGAAAGGTAAAACGTCTACTTTGGTTATGGAACCTAGAGTTTATCGCAGCCATATTAGCTGTCGTGACGAGAACATAGGAACCTAACTTGGATGTACATACTTTAGTTATGAGATTTAGAATTTTTCGCAGCCATACCGGTTGGCGTGGCAAGGATTCTAGATGACATGATTATAGGGTTGCATACCTTAGTTACGGAACCTATCGTTTATCGCATCTATGCTTACTGGCGTGGCGAGGATTCTGTGTGTCATAATTTCTGACAGACGTGTATGATTATCAGGTTGTATCTTAAATTGGTTCTTAAAGTATCATCTCAAGACTTATCTATTTTCGTTATTCCAGGACTTTGTTCCATCGCTTCTTTTCTTTACTAGCAGTAAAGATACCTTCCGTCCTTGATTCAGTTCCTTTTTGAGCTTATTTTCTTTGAGGATTCCTTGTTAGTATGATAATTAGTGAATTGCAATTTTGGTTGTGTCTTGTATTAGTTTGACTGAGTGTGACTTGTGAGTTTGTAAGTGTTTCCTAGTTGGGCATGTGAGCAGTAGGCATTAATCTAGAGTTAACCCATAGCGTAGTGTCTTGTAGCAATGGTTCTATGATAGGTGTGTTATAGTTAGTATTGGCACTATAGATAGAGGAGAAAAAGTATCAGTGATGATGATCATTTGGAAGCAATAGTGCAAATAAGTCGGGCAGTACAATTTTCGTACACAGTTGAGGTTGTAAATAATTGGTGTATTAGTGTGCACCTTGGGTATTAGAGACTGTGAGTATTTATATGTATACTTGTGGATTCAATTTTATCGTTTGAAGAGTGTAATGAATTGCAATTTTAAGAATTTTAAGGAGTTGAGGTTTTTATGTTATTAAAATGCTTGAGGATTCAATTTGATTCAATGAGCCTAGACAAAGCTGTAAGGATTTTTGGAAGTGATTAAATTTTTGTTTCAGCTTCTGAACATCTGATTTTGAGGAGGTATATGCAATTATTTTTAAGTTGATCGAGAAGTTAAACCTTGACGATTATTTTGAGGATTAATTTTATGGTAGATAAGAGATGAATATTAATATATGAGTAGATGATATACATGTGTAAGGATCTGATGACTTGAGTATGATTGAGATCTCACTGCCAACTGACTTGGGTGTCAATCTAGGGTTGTATTAGAGAGAGCAGTACTTAGTATAGTGTGTTGCAATTGATATGCACTTGAGTGATAAGAATAACTAGTATCAACTATTGCAGTAGGTAAGGAAGCTAGCAGTGAGTATGCTTGTAGTAGAGTGTGGTACCTAAAGAGATAGAGGTATCAAACTTTACATGCATCATTTGACCTATGATTATGTTAGAGATAGAAGATACTGCAAGCAATATGTTAGCAGGTTCTTTCTTTTCTTTCCTCATGTTCTTTTTGTCTTCTGATTGATTGATACCTTAGTACCGTAGCTTGTATGCATGATTTCTTGTTATAATATAGTTAGTAGTACCCCTGATACAGAGACTGCAATACCATGACAAAAGACACCATGATCATACATATTTCCCTTAGGTTGCATGTTGTATGGTTGTAGGTAGAATTCTCTTAGACTTTGATTGTTGAGGATTTAACGGTAGTAAAGATTAACGAAGAGGTTATGACTTGACAAAGAGAGACAAGGTGCCTAAAATTTTGAGGAAAAATATTAAATTAAATAAAGAGTTGGGAATTTAATATGGCGTAATTGAAGTTGTGTTAAATCATTAATTTTAAAAAGATTATGAAATGATTGAATTTATCATTAAATTTGAGGAATTTAAGAAGGCCATCGATATATTTATTGGACTGCAAGTTATGAACTTATATCTTGAATATTGTATTGGAGGTTTCATAAGTATTACATCGTTGCATATTATGTGGAAAAAAAAAATCGAGGAATAAGAACACAAATGGATTAGTGTTGAATTCAAATTTTGGGATGAGATTCAATTTTAAAAATATGCATTGATTGGATTTCAATTAGAGGATTGAATATTAAATTCTTGTATTTCGTTATTAACCTAAAATTTTGGAGGATATTGTGCTAAGAATGGGATTTGATTTTATATTTGAAGATTTTTAGGGATATGATATTTATAGAATTTTGAAAAATTATTGTGAAATAACAATATGGAGTAGTTCATGATTATATGATTTGATGAATTTAAATTTGATGGTAGTAAATGAATAAATAAAACAATTGAGGATTTAAAAATTCGAGGATAAACATTGATTTAAATAGAGGGTTAAAAATTTAACATGGCAGGATTTATGATGTATTAATTCCAGGAAGGATATGATATGATTGAGGTTATCATTAGAATTTGAGGAAATTAAGGAGATTGTCATTAAATTATTGGATTGCAAGTTATGAATTTTAGAATGTTATATTTGAATGTCGCATTTGGAAAATCCTTAAGTATCGTATTGCCAAGTATTTTGAGGAAGGAAAAAAAAAATTTGATGGACTAATGTTTGAATTCAAAACTTGTGGGACGAGATTACAATTATATATGTGGATTGATTAAATCAAATTCGAGGAGTGGATATTAAATTCCGAGTATTGAATTACTAACTAAAACTTTCAAGGGAATTTTGATAAAAATAGACTTTGATTTCATTTCGAGGATTTTTTCAGGAATGAAATAATATCAGAAATTTTGAAATTATGAAAAGACCTTGCGGATTATTACCTGATGTCGTGGTTGATGAATTTAAGTTTGAGGGAAATAATGATGTGTATGATTAAATGCTACTTTGAGGATTTTAAATTTCGAGGACGAAATTCTTTTAAGGTGGGTAGACTTGTCACTACCACATTCCGAAAACAGGGATAATTTCGATTTTTTACAATATTTAATATTATTGTAGTTATAATTAATTAATTGCATGAATAGATATATTGATTTAAATAATTATGTGTGATGTGTAATTAAATATAGTATTAGATGCAGTGTTCATTTATTTTTGTAAGCAGACTAGACCTAGAGGCCCAGTAGAAGACCACCTGTCCGAATTATAGAATTCTGGATTTTATTATTTTATTAGAATTTAATATTTGGAGATTGTAATTAATTACTGTATTTTATTTAATATTTTTGCGCATTACCTTTGCTTCGATATTTGGAGCACTATCCAGACTTTTGTCTTCCAACAAATTTCACAATCTTGCCCTAGACATGCCCGCCTTCCATTCTGCTATTTTTGCAACTCATAATTTTGCTCTCTGTACATTATTTCTAGCCGCACAAAAATCGTCGCGGACATTTATTTATTAAATTCCTATTTTTGTATCGTTGTGCGTTCCAATCGAAATTGGAGGCAATCTTGACCTATTTTTCGTACGGCCCAAATTAGGGTAATATTCTGTTCTGAGTCTTCTTCATTATTGGTATTGATGACCTGACCTGATTCTGGTCCCATGTACTCCCAATTAATTGTTGAACACAACTTGCATTTATTTCTATTTAAATTGAGGATACTATTTTATCTGATCCTAAAATCCTAATTTAATTCCAGTGCCCTGTAAATTGAGCCCATACCGATCATACAGCGCCCCCTGACCCTACAAAACACCGGACACTGAATCGCCCGCCAAAATTCCGTCATTTTATGTGTTTGTGCAATTTCCCAAATTTAAGGGGGCTAAATTGCAAATTTGTATTTTGTGGCCTCACCCAATTGTTTGAACAATGAGGGAACCTAATATTTTATTTAAACTCTCACCCTCATTTCCCACATGAATTATTTTCCCATGTCCAATCTGGACCCCTCATTTTCAAGGTCAATCACAACCCTTCATTCACACCCTCTCTCCCTATTTAATATCTTGTACCCTCAAAACCTAATCCCAAGAAACCTAGGTTTTCCCCCACCTCACAAGCCTCCACCCCCTCTCTCCTACGTATGTAAATTTCCTCCATTCTTTTTTTCTTCTCCTTCTTCCTTCCTTCTTCTTCTTATTGTTTTTTTTTTCTTCTTTCATTTGAATTTAATTCAAAGAAAGGGGGGGAAAACCTGGCCATTGGCCACTGCCCCTAAGTTCCGGCGGCACCGTAGCATCCCGGCGGCCTGCGCACCGCAGTCCGGCGAGCACCCTCCGGCCCGAGCCCCGCGACCGGAGCAGCAACAGCAGCTTCCTGCTGCTCCCCTCTCACGATCCCCCTCCGGCCATCAGTCCGGCTGTTCCTCCCCATTCCTCCTGTGTACTCCACCCTGCTCCTCCATGAAGTCCGGCCGAGCATCCTCCTAACTCCTCCCCAGCGCTGACTGAAATCCGGCCGAGCCGCTGATCAACTCCATCTCCTCCCTCCATCTCCACCTATCACCACCACCCATCCCCGACTGCTCCGGTACAGCCACCCATCTCCCCTCGATCACTCCGGCAGCACAACCACCACCCCGCTGCTCCCAATCGCCACCACCATCATCTATCACCATCGCCACCCCGCTGGCCTACAACCCGACGGCCCCACTGCACCTCCCCTTCACTCCCTGTTCAGCCGGTCAGCCCCCGGCGGCGCTGCCCACTCCGGCTGCTCCTCCCATTCCTCCCTCTGCTGTAAGTTCCTTTCTCCTCTCCTTCTTCCTTCTTTTCTCTTCCTGTGTATGTATATATATATATATATATATATATATATATATATATATATATATATATATATGTATATATATATACGTATATATATATACGTATATACGTTTGTGTATATATATATGTATAATTAATTGTATAAGCATAGTATATGTATATATACCTTAGTGTATGTATGTATTAATGTATATGTACTTGTATATATTAATCTATGTATAGATATATATATGTATATAAATACGTAAACGTATTTTGGTGTATGTGTATTGTTTTAATTTAAATTGGTATATATATGTTAATGTATATAGTGTCTTTTATTAATGTATATATATATAAATGATATATGAAAATGTTTTATTAGTATGTACAAACATATTTTGGTGTATTGTATGTGTACATATATATGTATATGTATATTCTAAAAAAAAATGTACTTTGCACACATATGATATATACGTATTTTGATATATGTTAACATATAAATGTACGTATTTTAGTAAATATACAACTATAGTTAGTATAAAATTATATTGGTATATATTTTAGATATATACATATATTAGGTTAAATTCTTTTTAGTATGTATACAAGTATTATTTATTTTAAAGTATATATTTTACATATATCTACTATTGTAATTGATGGAAATTATAATATAATTAATTGGTAAATATACTAGATGACCCTAGTTGACTAGTGCCCTGCCTGGCATGGCCCTGAGGCCAGTGTTTTTGATTGTGTGTTAGTATAGCCCCTGATACAAGTGTTATTGTAATATGTTTTTAGGACTGTTGGTTTACCCAGGGGATACTCTGGAACAGGACATCCATAATTACCAGCTAAGGACCAAAGGCAAGTACATTCTCTGATAATTTCCAATTCTTGATAATTGCTATAAGTTCAATGATCTTGAAATGTTACATCTGAATCCTTGACACTGTGCTACACGGACTAGTATAGCTTGGATCTGCAGTCATGAGATGTTACCTTGATTATCGTATTGACATTGTACACGACATGTATATTAGACATCGTACATGATAGACTGGACTTGCTCGTGTATCGTGACGTGTCATGGTTGGATCCACAGTACTAGTTGGGGGCGGGGAAGTAGTAGTAAGAAATGTGATCATAACCTCTTATTGTAGTATAGAAAAATTGTAAGTGTTAATCATGCTCTTCACCCATGATTAGCCAGACCCTGTAGCAATCGTACATGTTCCCAAGCCGATCACATTTCGAAACTACTATTTCAAACACTTAGAATAGATTACAGTTCCCTATTTTAAATCATATACTACATCACCTGTATATGATACTGTTCCTTGTTCTTTTCATTTTCATACATGCACTGACTGTATCATATTGCCTATTGCCTGTCTCTTTACATTGCCTGTCTCTCTTTAATTGCCATTGCATTTATTTCACTGTCTTCTCAGTAGCTAGCATGACATGTTTTATTGTATTATAGACATTATCAATTAATGGAACTGTTATTTGAGAGTGTTGCTTTTCTCCTTCCTGACTGGAAATATTTTTCCAGACTATGCCTTAGATGATCGGTATTCGACACTTGTGGACCATATGGTGAGTAGCTACAGACTTGGTAGTTTAGTTGTGATTCTGGAAGGTCTAGCCGGAATAATTATTTATTGTTAGTTCTTTAAGTAGACTATTTGGTACCGGATTTGTCTCCGGCATTTTTGATGAGACTTGGATATTTGTTGAGTTAGATTATTACTTGTTGATTGGTGTTGTATTTTAAATTTCTGTTCGATATCCTATCGTGCTGTAATCCTGTGATTGAGTATGTGTTCATCTTATTTGTGTCATCCGTGCCTCCTTATGGAGATTGGATGCTTGCGTGACATTAGCTAGATAGTATCAAGACCTTGACAGCGTTCTACCGCCGACACTGCGGCGTAGGCTGGACGTACCCACGCACTCGTGCCCCTAAACCGGGTGCGGATCGTGACAACAAAGTAGGGATATAGTCTCTAAGTTCTACAGTCTGAAAAAAACACCGTCGTCCTAAGCTAGCATACAGTTAATGTTGTTCAATAACACTTCAATAATAGGTCAAAAGACTATGTGATACTATATTGTGAGGTATACTACCCAACTTATAACAATAAACTAATACTGTAATTGTCTTGAGGATACCGTAGAAGCTCCTGTTAAGGTCTACGAGAAGGGGTCTTAGTACTTATTAGGGTATCCTCTTATATTACATAGGTCGTGGTCGTCTTAAGTCTTAGTCTTAGTGCAAGTGTCAATAGTAAGAACGGAACAGTTACTGGCCTTCCAGGGGGAAAGGGGATATAACTCGTATCAAGGTGGGGGTACAGGTTACGCAATTTAAAACTAAGGGATAAGCACCAGGTCTCAATCTACAAGAATAACTTAAACTATCAAGTTCTAACTATTAAGCACACAATTTCAAAATTTAACATTAACAACTATAATCCCAGCAACTATATGTCCTTAACACAGAATAAATCACCTGGCCTACAATCAGAAGTGTCAGATGGCACGAGTTGAAAGATGAAGAATAGAGAAACAAAATTTGGTCGTCGCACAATTAGCGAATGCTAAGGTCGCAGAGGAACAATATATGAAATTAAAATAGGGGGCTCTAGATAGCATCGTGGTTTTCTAAGGAGGAGTGGTATGCTAGTTGGGGCTCTAGATAGCATCGTGGTTTTCTAAAGAAAAGAATAGAATTTAGGTTGCTTTAGGTTTTAGTTGTTAAGTGCTTAGTTAGGTTTTTATTATTGTTTTCTTTTTCTTTTCTTTTCTTTTTATTTACTATTACTATTATTATTATTATTATTATTATTATTATTATTATTATTATTATTATTATTATTATTAACTATATATATATTAACATATATATTTACATTTATAGATGAGGTAAAAATCACAAAATAATATTTGTACACCAAATAAATTCTAAAAAATTTACTTTGTAAAGCTTTAATAAAATACCACACTCAAAATATTTTATGTAATATTTTATAATTAATAATTAGATATTTATCTAGTTATATAAATCAAATAATTGTATTATCTAATTAACTAAGTAATTAATTAAATGGTTATCCACAAAATAGGTAATATTAACTGATATGCAAATCTATAAAATAAAAAATGTCTAACTTGGCACGGATAATTATGAGATGCTAATTGAAGGAAGTTGGAATAGAAAAATGACCACAAATAAATTATATATATAATATCTAATATTTAACAATAAATCTACGGTCGTTACACTAATGCCATACTAGCACCAAGGGATCGAATATTTTTGCCACGATAAGATCCTACAAGTAGTGTCTCATGTGTAGGCTACTTCCTATGATGGACGATACAGATTTTGGGGCCATCATATATTATTAATGTCCAAACCATAGTGAAGTGTCCTAATAATATTATTGAGTTTTATTTAATAAAAAAAATCTAAAATAAATACAAGAAATACACACAAAATACCTATTTTTGGATGAGTGAGTTTACAATCTACCAAACTTAAAAGAATTTCGTCCTCGAAATTAACACTAACCCACATTCGTAATAAATCACTATAACACTTCATTGCTATCTAGCAGTGCTTCCTAAAAGGTTATGGCCAGCACCCTAACACTTTTCTCCTTTATTGTCTATACACTATTCATTTATCCTCTAACTCGTCTACACTATCCAACTTACAAGAATTCTATTAGTAGTCAAAGTCTTTTGAGGCTATTGTCTAGGTCGTAAGGCGAGTTTATTCATTGGGTCGGAAGTTTTGGGATACCTGTATGGAATCTCATTACCATGATTTTTTCGGCCGTCAAGTGTCACGACCCGTTCTCCCGCAGGCTAAATCGGTCGTTCCCGCTAGGCGAGAATCACCGCGCAAGCGCTCCCGCGGAACGATCGCTTTATGACCTATCCGGGCGTGATGCCGCACGAGCGTGAGCCACGCCCGTGCAAGGCCGTGGTTCATTGGCTGGCGGTAAGAGTTCTAAGCCACAGAGTCGCACAGATTGTCCGAGTGCAGTGGAGTCATAAATGCATAGCGATTTGGTAACAGGTTCACTGAGTCGACAATATAGCGGAAGCATTGAATAACACAAGTTGAAGTAAAACAACTCTTTATTGATATAAACAAGTGTTACAGGTGGCGTATAGCCGAGATTACAAGTCGCTCAAGCCTCTCTCTCTGAAACAGTAAAAGCGTGCCATGTGGCTACAATTTGTGGAATGATTGTACAGGCGATGATCAGGCGATGTTCAGGCAACATTATGTCTTGTATACGTTCTTCTGTTCCGGATGCAGCGCCCCAAGGCTTCAGAGGGAACTCCTGGCCTTAGCACGCACGAAGGAGGTATCCGCACCGAACGAGGTTCTCCCGCACCCTGCATACAAACTGGTGGATTATCAGTACATTGAATGCACTGGTGGGGAAGCTACTCGCCCGCTCGACAAATCCCAACACGTAATATAAGTTCCGTGCACCAACTATTTTGTTATCTTTCTAGTTTGCCTTAGGATCAGTTTCATGGCAATGCATTGAATAGCCTAACGTGTCGGGCAGTGCGCCGTGCGATGTTAGAGAAAACACAACGAGACTTACCACTTACCATTTCTCCTTCCTGTCCGGGGCAAACAATAATGTTTAATTCATGCATAAGAAGCATATATAAACATTTAGGAGCATAGCATATGCAAACACGATGTTGTGGGCAAGATCATGTTACAAGTACATGATTTACAGGACTATCAAGTGTGTTGCATACAATGATTTACTGAAATATACTTGACACCGTTTGGTGTCTTTTACCTGACTATCTGAATCACCTGCACAACTTACCATGCCTTCCCTGCCACGAAGACACAAGTTAGTATGCAACAGGTTCAAATATACATGATGATCACTGGCTTGATTGCCATAAAGGACACTAGTCTGTGACGAAGATGTTTGCTACGTGCAAGTACGTGAGGCGTCGGATACCATATCGTCCAAGTACGTGAGACTAAACGTGAGTTCCGTCCGGAGTCAGAACGGTGCCAGTGCCCCAGCAGCCGCCCGCAGGAACTATACCTTGTGCACAAGTTGTCCGTGATCGGACATTAACATTTATTCGTCCGAAGGCTACATTAACAATCATTCGCCCGAAGGCTACGTTATCCGCCCGGAGGCTACGTGAATATCCGCCCGGAGGCTACGTTATCAATCATTCGCCCTAAGGCTACATGAGTACAAGACAAGCAGTATTGCATGATTCATTTATATTGCATCTACGTTTAATTCATGCATTCAGGATTGAGCTTTATACATTGCACAATATAAACAAGAAGTATACATTCAACTTGTATCTATGCATATGATGAACATTCCAAACGAACTAGCATGCAAAGATATAACCGTTCACAAGTTCAGTTGACAAGCAATATTTTATTTTCCATGTTCTAGCACAATAATGCGAGTTGGGATTATTTCCTTAGCTAGGTGCGTTGGATTCTTATTAGCATGCAGGGGCGATTCACCTAGCGACTAGTATGTATCATTCCGTATTTTATGTGTACTGGCTAAGCAAAGACAAGTTCACCGTAGCCACTCACCTTAGCGATGATTCGCCTCGGTTGAGCGATACGTCAAGCGAGCCTCTGAAAGCCTAAGCTGATTCTTGTAGGGGCAAGTCTGGATATCTTTTGTTTCTCGTTTGAGGCAAAGCGGGTCGGGACAGTTGTACTTTTGCCGTTTGAGTCGGCAGTCCGCTTGAACGGAACGGGGTGTTACATCCTACCCAACTCAGAAAAAGTCTCATCCTCGAGACTTACTGAGGACAAGCAGCACGTTTCAATCAATTTTGATTTAACGATACAAGGCTGAGGCAAACCTATACAAGTCGTTGTACTTGTTTATTTGGATATTCACTTGCACAAGCATTCGAGATCAGCATATCGCTTAGTCCGGATTATGTGCACATTCGAAGTGCACCTCTAGCGTGAGCACGTCAACCAACTTAGCGATAGCGAAGTCTTAGCACTCGAGTTTCACCTTTTCTTAAGTCTTGGATCGTGCACAAGTTCAAGGCGTCCCTCGAATAGATGCATTCAACCAAATTTAGAGTTAGCAAAATCGGACAAGCTACTAGCGATAATCTCAATGGTTCGCACAGGTTGGCTCAAAGGCCACTCGCATCATGATATCATATAAGCAATCATATCATTCAAAACGCATTTTGAAAGTATTTAAACTTATTGTTGGAATATCCCATCGAGGCATTGAGAGAGAGCGTGCACATAACCCACGAACGAGCTTTCGAAACTGTTATAATCGAAGTGAAGTTCAAAGGCGTAGAAGCCAGGCTCTGATACCAACATGTCATGCCCCGATCGACTTGTAATCTCGGCTATACGCCGCCTGTAATACTTGTTTATATCAATAAAGAGTTGCTTTACTTCAACTTGTGTTATTTAATGCTTATGCTATATTGTCGACTCAGTGAACCTGTTACCAAATCGCTATGCATTTATGACTCCGCTGCACTCGGATAATCTTTGTGACTCTGTGGCTTAGAACTCTTACCGCCAGCCAATGAACCACGGTCTTGCACGGGCGTGGCTCACGCTCGTGCGGCATGACGCCCAAATGGGTCATAAAGCGATCATTCCGCGGGAGCGCTGGCGCGGTGATTCTCGCCTAGTTGGAAAGGCCGATTTAGCCTGCGGGAGATCGAGGAGTGACATATGGCTACAATTTGTGGAATGATTGTACAGGCGATGATCAAGCGATGTTCAGGCAATATTATGTCTTGTATACGTGCTTCTGTTCCGGACGCAGCGTCCCAAGGCATCAGAGGGAACTCCTGGCCTTAGCACGCACGAAGGAGGCATCCGCACCGAACGAGGTTCTCCCGTACCCTGCATACAAACTGGTGGATTATCAGTACATTAAATGCACTGGTGGGGAAGCTACTCGCCCGCTCGACAAATCCCAACACGTAATATAAGTTCCGTGCACAAACTATTTTGTTGTCTTTCTAGTTTCCCTTAGGATCAGTTTTATGGCAATGCATTGAATAGCCTAACGTGTCGGGCAGTGCGCCGTGCGATGTTAGAGGAAACACGGCGAGACTTACCACTTACCATTTCTCCTTCCCTGTGTGGGGCAAACAATAATGTTTAATTCATGCATAAGAAGCATATATAAACATTTAGGAGCATAGCATATGCAAACACGATGTTGTGGGCAAGATCATGTTACAAGTACACGATTTACAGGAATATCAGGTGTGTTGCATACAATGATTTACTGAAATGTACTTGACACCGTTTGGTGTCTTTTACCTGACTATCTGAATAACCTGCACAACTTACCATCCCTTCCCTGCCACGAAGACACAAGTTAGTATGCAACAGGTTCAAATATACATGATGATCACTGGCTTGATTGCCATAAAGGACACTAGTCTGTGACGAAGATGGTTTGCTACGTGCAAGTACGTGAGGCGCCGCATACCATCTCGTCCAAGTACGTGAGACTAAATGTGAGTTTCGTCCGGAGTCGGAACGGTGCCAGTGCCCCAGCAGCCGCCCGTAGGAACTATATTTGTGCATAAGTTATCCGTGATCGAACATTAATATTCATTCGCCCAAAGGCTATATTAATAATCATTCGCCCGAAGGCTACGTTATCCGCCCGGAGGCTACGTGAATATCCGCCCGGAGGCTACGTTATCAATCATTCGCCCGAAGGCTACATGAGTACAAGACAAGCAGTATTGCATGATTTATTTATATTACATCTACGTTCATTTCATGCATTCAGGATTGAGCTTTATACATTGCACAATATAAACAAGAAGTATACATTCAACTTTTATCTATGCATATGATGAACATTCCAAACGAACTAGCATGCAAAGATATAACCGTTCACAAGTTCAGTTGACAAGCAATATTTTATTTTCTATGTTCTAGTACAACAATGCGAGTTATGATTATTCCCTTAGCTAGGTGCATTGGATTCTTATTAGCATGCAGGGGGCGATTCACCTAGCGACTAGCATGTATCATTCCATATTTTATATGTGCTGGCTAAGCAAAGACAAGTTCACCGTAGCCACCCACCTTAGCGATGATTCGCCTCGGTTGAACGATACGTCAAGCGAGCCTCTGAAAGCCTAAGCTGATTCCTGTAGGGCAAGTCTGGATATCCTTTGCTTCTCGTTTGAGGCAAAGCGGGTCGGGACAGTTGCACTTTTGCCGTTTGAGTCGACAGTCCGCTTGAACGGAACAGGGTGTTACATCAAGTATCGTAGTCTAATACTGTCACGCCACCTGGCCAGCATGTCTGCAAATAATTCGACTACTCTTACTATAATGGTCTAGCTGCAGCTGTCGCTACCTCACCAGCGATTGTCATAGTCATCAGTTCGTAACAAGTGCCTTCAACTCCTTCCTGAGCTTAGTCTAAGTTTTTGGACAACAATTAAGGTCTTGACTAACTTTATAAAACTATTAGAAGTATGAACTATTTCAATAATCCAACTAATTCATGTTAGACTAAAGGATGCTACTCATGGTTGAAAATAATATGAGAATACAGATATTGTTATAGTGCATATACATAAGGGTTATCATTATGAACTCATCTTTTTAGTTATTAATCATTACTAACCCATTTATGTTTTAACTAACAAAATAAAGGGTGAGGTTGAAGTAAATCAAACAATTCATGATGGCACAAAAAGATGTAACTACGATAGGGAGAATTAAGCATGGGACAAGGAATGGATATGGAAGAGAATATGAGCAACCCAAGAGGACGAGATGGTGATATGAGAGAATACTACTACTGCTACTCGTGTCATCTATTAGCATCGTGGGTATGCAACCTAGTTAAAACACCAAATATATCACATTGTGATATGCTCTTAATTACAAAAGATAGTCACAAAGTAATGTGATTGGCCTGTGGGGTATATCTAGTACTCTCCGTGTATCAAACTTATACCAAGCACGAACGTTCGTCTTTCCGAAATAGGGGAAGGCAAAAAACAATAATAAAAAATTCAAGGAGGAGATGATAGAATACAAGTACGGGGTTCAAGACGATTTAAAGAATTCAAAAAGAGAGTTGTCAGGGCAGTTGTGAATTGAAATCTTATTTTGGTAAATTTTTATTTGCATGCTAATATTGGTACAGTTATGTAACCAATACGATATGCTCGAACATGTCTAGAGGGCAAGTATATTCGTTTAACAAGCTGAGTCAACTATATCTCAATCCACGTAAAGTAGTTATGCGAAGAATGAACCAAGTGCATTAAGGTTGATCATACCGCAATACACTGATTCTGATTTAGATAATTTATTAGTAGGCGTCCCCAATAACACATATCTCATGAACAAGCTCGATAAAAGAATAAGCTTACAAAGCTAGGCTATAAAATAGCAGCATAGGCGAAGGTAGTCCAGAAAATATAAGTACGCTTGATTATGATAGAGTAAGGTACATGATAATTTAAGTTCGCCAAGAAGATCGTTGTTGTGCCTCTACAGTTGCCATACTAACTTCTTGTCTAGGTCTCTAGTCGACCAAATGGGGGTATGGGCCTCTAAGTTCTACAGTCTGGATAAACACAATTGTCTTATGCTAGCCTATAGTTAATGTTATTCAATTACCCTCATTAATGAGTCAAAAGAACTATGTGATACTAGGTTATGAGGCATACTACCCAACTTACAGGAATTTAACTAATAGTATTATTGGACAATAGAGTGTATATACCTGGTACCAGTCATCTACCTAACCCCTATCAAGCACGAAAGAAAAGAGAAGATTAACGTTAAGAAAGGATCAAGCAAGATGCAATGCAAGCTATCAAATAAGAGTGCAAAATAAAATCAAGGAAGGTGATTAAATAAGTGGATGAGATCCTATATTCTAATCCTATGCGCAGGCTTGCTCGGTACAGCAACGTAACCGAGACAATATGCTCTTGACCTGCATGGGCCACCACAAAAATATGTCACATCCTAGTCCCAAAATACGTAGGACTAGGAATACGTAAGCATGCTAGCCGTATGTATATGGCAACTCCAATATATGGATACCATAATATACACATACGCTGTAATATGAATATTAACTCATATGTGGTATATATATTTTCATAAGTCACAGGACATAACTAGATCTCATCCACAGAATCAAATAACCAATCAACTATATAACTGAATCACGTATAAAATGCTTGATAAGAACAAGTAGTTGGGCGAAGACAAATCTACTACCAACTAGAATATAAAAGAAATAAAATAAGTACATATACTGAACAATAAGACTCGAAGAGAAGACCTCCTCGAAAGATACCGACGTAGCACGTCCTGATCTGTGTTCCTGCGAATAGTCAAGATCATCTACACCTGGAAAGGGACCAGGTCCTCAGAGGGACATAACAAGATACATAGAAGCATGCTAATTTAATACAGTAAAACATGCATAATAGATAAAAAATATATAAGTACGCTGTACAAGACAATCTATATGAAATGCATAATAAGGACAACTTTTTGATGTATGGGCAGGGGTAGGCTACTCTATCTATCTCACAACTCACACACACGTCTAGAACATCATAAGCCGTCATACCGCGAGGGTAGCGACCATCGTGACACCATCGACCGACATACCCAAGGGTAGCGACCATCGTGACACAACTACCGTAGTGCGTGCTAGTTACTACGGTTTACCAGAGTGGCTATAGCCCATATGCCTACTGATTGTCCTCCTCTCCCATGATACTAGGTGTCAAGTGTGTGTCAACATATATAATATATAATTATGATTGAAAGAAACACACATGCAATGAATATATAAAAATATAATAAGCATGCAAAGTACTATAAACAATTTGGCAAGGTATCTTGCTTGGTAAGAAAGCTGCAAAGTGTAAGTGTCCAAACGTCAAGCACAAGGGATCAGAACTTTGGCACCAGAATGAACGTCTCCGGATGCTGAAATAAACATCACCAACGTTCCCAAAATAAGCGAGATAGCTAGAAAATACTACCCTTTCATCCAATTTGGACACAGGGGCAAAACGATAATTTCGGATAAAAGCGGGTCCACATATATGCTACTTTGCATCAAAAAGCGTGCCAGAGGTAAATGTCTCTAAATGAGACAAATTATAGGTCAAACAAAGTCTAAACGTCGATACGAACTCAACGGTATGTCCAATTTTGGATTCCGGTGAGCTGATCACAAATTCGCCTTTAAAGTCAACCGTGGGGCTCACAAATAGGCAACTTGGTCAACTCTCTCAGAATCGCGTAAAACTTGGGTCACATAACCAACGTGATACCACGAATCCAATGACGTATGTTTCGTCATATTCTGATTAGCGTACACCAAACGGGGTGGTATTTTACAAAAATTTGTGATATAAAAACTTTTTACGGATACGGTTTGATTCCGACGCGTACACACGTCCAAATCAGTTTCCGCGAAAGTCCATGCGTCAGGGCATACCATACGCACCTTTCGGTGCAATTGGTACGCGACGAGACGGTCCCGTTTGGCTGGATGCACTCTGTATCACAATTTCTGATATTTTAAAAGTCAAGTTTTTGGTCGATTTGGAGGCTGAATAATTTAGCACATAGAATAAACTAAAAAAAACTAAAAGAATAGAAAAATTCTCGATTATATTGGGAAGAAAAATCCTTTAATTATTTTTTGAAAATATTAAACAGGTTTGTAGCAAATTGGGTGTAAACATGGGGGTTTGGTGTTAAAATTCTGGACTATTTTGGTCAGTTTTTTGGCCATTTTTCGGTCGATTTTTTGACCAATCTAGGGCACGAAAACTCGTCCCGCTTGAATAAAAATACTAGAGGGTTAGGTTGTGAACGTACACGAATAAACAGCTCGCAAAAAGAATCACAGATGAAAAAAATATGGTACCTTGAAGAGAGGCTCAAAACTGCGGCTGCTGTGCATGCGCGCGGTGCGAGGACGGCGCAGGCCGCGGTGGCGGCGCATGGAGGCGGCGATAGGCATGGGGGTCGCCGACGGTCGGTCGTCGGGATCGAGGTCTTGGGTTAGGATTTGGGTATTAGGGTTTAGTTTATATATATATATATATATATATATATATAATATATATATATATATAGGGAGAGGGAGAGGGAGAGAGCACCGCGGGGGGAGAAAGGAAAGTTGGGTTGCTGCAGGGGGAAGTTTGGGTTCACGTGGGTAGATAGGAATAGAATTTAGGTTGCTTTAGGTTTTAGATGTTAAGGGCTTAGTTAGGTTTTTATTATTGTTTTCTTTTTCTTTTTCTTTTTCTTTTCTTTTCTTTTCCTTTTTTTTAATTTACTATATATATATATATATATATATATATATATATATTAACATATATATTTACATTTATAGATGAGGTAAAAATCATAAAATAATATTTGCACACCAAATAAATTCTAGAAAATTTACTTTGTAAAGCTCTAATAAAATACCACACTCAAAATATTTTATGTAATATTTTATAATTAATAATTAGATATTTATCTAGTTATATAAATCAAATAATTGTGTTATCTAATTAACTAAGTAATTAATTAAATGGTTATCCACAAAATAGGTAATAGTAACTGATATGCAAATCTATAAAAGAAAAAATGTCTAACTTGGCACGGAGAATTATAGGATGCTAATTGTAGAAAGTTGGAATAGAAAAATGACCACAAATAAATTATATATATAATATCTAATATTTAACAATAAATCTACGGTCGTTACACTAATGTCATACTAGTACCAAGGGGTCGAATTTTTTTGCCACGATAAGATCCTACAGGTAGTGTCTCCTGTGTAGGCTACTTCCTATGATGGACGATACAGATTTTGGGGCCATCCTATATTATTAATGTCCAAACCACAGTGAAGTGTCCTAATAATTTTATTAAGTTTTATTTAATAAAAAAATCTAAAATAAATACAAGAAATACACACAAAATACCTATTTTTGGGTGAGGGGGTTTACAAGCCCTTCGGGAATTGACTCATGCTAGAATTGCGACTTATGTGCAAACCCGATACCTATACATGTTTGCCCAAACTGGTAAGTGCGAAATCGAATATTGTCCCGAACGGTTCACTTTGTACACAGCCTTTTGGCTAAGTTGTGCTGAGTATCACATGCCAAGACCCTTTGGTGCAAGCTAAGTTACAACGAATTGGATATCGTTCAGGAATAAGGCAAGTCAGACTTAGAATGCCAACTGATAGAAACACTTTCGAATTTATCGCTTAGGCGAATATTGAGAATCGTGCTTGGATTTTAAGAAATAGCTAGAACGGTATTTCGTATTGGAAGGCAAAAATCAATATGGATTTGATTGGATGACTCAATTCCGAGTGGTGTATGGATCATTTAGAAATGTCCAAACGGATTCATAAGTCTCGTGCGATAGTCGGATTGAACGAAATTGAGAATGTCTTGAATAAATGATAAGGCCTATATCGAATTAGAATTCATGGAAATCGATATCTCGTTAAGAAAACTTGTTGGAAACCTGAGGATTGTGCAAGCGATTTCGGATTTGAAACAAATGGATGGAACTTGAATAAGAAATTAGCCCGAAATGAATATTGTGTTTCGAAGAAAGAGATGAACGATGATGGATTTGGCTTGGAGTTTGGAAGAACGATCTTGAAATCAAGTTCAAAACAAAAAAAATTCGAAATCAGTCCCAACGAGAACTGTCACGCCCCAGTCCCAAAATACCGAGGGACTAGACACATGGCAATGGCCAGCAGTACGCACCGATGGACAAACCCAATTTAATGGATCCATCAGGGCATACTTAAGCTGTAGCATAACAATAAGTAAGTCCAATGATACAAGTCACAGTCTATTCTAATCTCATCCACAACAGATAATCACAGATTAAATGCCAGAATAATGCAAATAGAATAAACTAACAAATCTCAATAAAAGTGTCTCGGGGAACAATCCGAGAATATGTCTGATACATCAATGCAAATAGACAGGAAATAAAGGAACTGGAAATAGAAACAGAAATAAAGCCAATACTCAGGAGAAGTCCTCTGGCACGATCTCGTTCTCAGGTTCTGGTACAGCTCCTGGAAGTGCTCCTGTACGGTGTATCTCTGGATGGATCTCTTCGGCTATACCTGGGGACATAATCCAGATCCAGGTCCTCAGGGGACATAGCAAGGTACAAAATAACTCATGCCAAAACAAATGAAGCAGTGCAGCAATAAATAAACAATAGGGTAAACTATGTAACCAGCTAAGTGATATGCAATATGAGAGCATCACTAGAACTCAGGCTGAAACTACCACAAGCTCTGTGTCGGGGAGCCGGTAGCAGTGATATCATGTGGTTTGTCTAGCTCAAAGGGAGACTACGACGCCGGCATAATATAATCAACCTGTAGCCTGTGTGTCTCTCCCCACCCAATGTAATCATACGCTTCATGTCCACAATGTCTCATGTCCATGCCACGCAGGATCAAGTCTAATGCAGCAAGTCATAATAAGCTCTAAGCATATATGTAAAGAATATGTCATGAACCTGTATCCTATACAGAATCACCATGAATGTCTCAGGAAGATTCTGTCTCATGAATAGTGTCAAGTGTCCTGGGTTCTGATGTACTTGATAAGACAAGCACGAGAAATATCGGGTCTCGGTATCCATGTCTATGTGACGTTACACAACTCCGCGTACGGGGTTGGCACCCGACTATTAATCGGACGCTAAGTAAAGTCACTCGGTCCTGGGTTGAACATTTATATCAAGATTATATATGTACATACAAGGAACTCAAGCAAAGTACTATAACAGGAATCACTGCGAGTTGGCAAGGTACACTTGCCTGTGGTTTTGGCTCCAACTGTAGCTCTGATATTCGTAAAATCTCCAGAAACATCTCCGGATGCTGAAACAAACATTACCATCAGATTCAAAAAATATCAAATAGCTAGAAACGCCTATCCTTGAGTCCAATTTGGAGACAAGGGCAAAAATGATAATTTCGGGTCAAAGCGGGGTCCACATGTGGCCCGTTTCGCACCGAAAAATGTATCAGGGACAAAGGTCTCCAAATTCGTCAAACTTAGTGTCAACAAGTCAGGAACGATGATACGAACCCAACGAAACTTCCAGAATTGGATTCCGATGAGCCGATCACAAAATCACCCGTCAAGTAGAGCTTGTGGGGCCCACGATAGGCGATTTTGTCAACGTTCTCAGAATCGAACCAAACTTGGGTCACAGGACCAGCGTATCGCTACGAGTCCGATGGCACAAGTTTCGTTTCGATCCGACGTGTGTACACAAAGTTACGACGCGTTCCAGAACTGACGGATACGGGACGGTGTCCGCGGATACGCGTTGATTTCGGTGTGCACGCACATCCAAATCAACTTCTGCGAAATCCCGCACGTCCGTATCAACGGCGCGCACGTATCGGTGAAGACCGCGTGCGACCAAGTCATCCCGTTTGGCGGGACGTACTCAGTTCCGGGGTGAAACAGGGCATAATTTTTCCTATTTTTGGATCGCGGTTTGCGATCGCCACAGGATGCGATGCACCGAACGGGTTACACGGGCACCGAGAGGGTCACGCAGGGTTCGCGATGCAACAGACGGAATCGAAAACGGGGCAGCGAGGAGAGAGAAACGGGTACCTGAACAGGGCTCGAGAAACCAAAGTTTTCTCGTGTTCGCGTCGTGTCCGGTGTCCGAGTCGGAGTCGTGTATAGGGTTAGGGTTTGGATCTGGGCGCTGTTGGCCTGAGCTTGGCGGCCGGAGGCGGGCCGGAGGGAGGCTGGGGGCGGCACTGGCGGTCGAGGGCGGTGCGGCGGTGCGGCGGCGCGCTGGGAGGCGGCGCAGGCGGCCGGCGGCTGGACAGTGGGCCGGAGGGGCTGCGGGGCCTGCTGGGTCGGGGCTTGGCGGCTGCGGCTGAGGCTGACGGAGGAGGAAGGAGGAGGAGAGGGCCGGGGCGGCGCTGGTGAGGGCGGGGCACGGCGGGAAGGCGGCTGCGCGGCGAGGCGGAGAGGTGGCTAGGGCGGAGAGGAAGAGGGAAGGGTTTATATAGGCTGAGCTAGGCGGAGGTGGGGGCCGAGCAAGGCGGCGGAGGAGGCGGCGACGTGGGCCGAAGGGCGCGGCGGGGCGGCGACATGGTCGGCGAGGCACGGAGGGCGGCGGGAGAAGCGGGCAGCGGGGTCGCGGGGAGAACTGGGTCAGGCGCTTTCGGGCGGGTGCGGGTGCGGGTGCGGGTGCGGGTCTGGCAGACCCGGCCCGACCCGCTAGGGCGGTCGGCCGGTCGGGTTCAGCTGGACCAGGTTCAGGCCGGTTCAGCCCGGTTTGAACCCGGTTCAGCCCGACTCAGTTTAATTTAAGTTTAAAAATAGGTTTTTGGCTTTTAAAAATATTTTCGGGGTCCAATAAATTTGCAGAAAATTACCCTAAGTCCAATATTTTATTTTACACCCAAAAATATTATTTTTATAATATTTTAATATATTAAAAAAAAACATTTAATTTTATTTAATGTCAAAAAATACCTTGTTTTTAATTAGTAAAAATTCTCGAAAAATCCCAGAAAATTCTGAAAAATCCAGTTTTAAAAATCTTGAAAAATCAGGGGCTTTACAAGAACGGTTATCTTACGGGAGCGCCGGCGTAGTAATTTCGTGTACGACGGGGATGATCGAACTCACGAAAACATGTTCGATGATTATTCCAAACGAACTCGATGAATGGAACGTATCAAAATATAGAAATAGACTTGAGTTTGAATATAGAATTACCGAGCGGTAACATTGAAGTTGGACGATTTTACTAGACGAATTATAATCACTGCATAAATGGATATAACTTGGATAAAACAAAGTGAGAATGATAAGGTGTCTCGATCGTGTCGAAGAAAACTATAACATTCAAACGTTCTTGTCTTGTGCAGACGTAAGTCTATGCTCGTGCATGCGTCACGTCCAGATTATGACGATTATCTAGCGGGAGCGTTGACGTGATGGTCTCACGTCCAACGTGGGTGATCGAACTTGCGGGTGACCGGAGCGTGACAACCAATGGATCGTCTTAACTTTTGGTTCGACACGATAAGACGAATTTGAATGCAAGTGAATCGAAAATATTTCAATGGATAAGTTAGCCTAGAACCTGGAATAAATCACGCTTGATGGTTTCGTGAATGGATACATGAATCAGGTTGAACAAATTGGAGTTAAACTAAGGGCTTAGAATCGAATCTTGGTTTGGTGGACTTGGAATGGATAGGGATTCTATCGAAACGTGTTTGGAGGGATAGACTTGTCCTGCAACTTGAATACAGTGGATTTTACTGAACGGACTCGTCCCCCATGCAAGCGAACGCGTTATTGAGAGTAGGAAAATCATTGCTCGTTGTTTAGAAATCAGAGTGAAACGAGCTTGGGTAGAATATCCCGTGTAAATGAATAATGGTTTGACCCTAGGGATTGGGGCGAACATCGTACGACGAATTTGCGCGGTGACTCGAGTGCTTGAACCTGTACCTATGACCTTGTGAGCTGACCTAGCAATTAGGAAGACAATCCAGTACCGAGTGAATGAACCTGTGTTACCAACTTTACCATATTGCTTGAATAAAGCTTCACAACTGGGGCAGCAAGACTTAGGGTTAGACTTGGAAACGGTAATATTCTAAGTTTGACCTGAATGGATGAACGCTAGTCAGTAAACCGAATAGATCGTGCTTAACGGTAGTGCAAAAAAAAAAATACTTGGTTGGAATGTAAATGATATGGAATTGGATTGACCCTATCGAAAGTACCCTTGTGAATCATAAGGAGAGCCCTCGAGATTTTAGCAAGTAGCTTGTCCGATTTCACTATCTTTAAGTTTGGTTGAATGCATATGTTTGTGGGATGCCTTAAACGTGTGAACGATCCAAGATTCATGAAGATGTGAAACTCGAGTGCTAAGACTTCGCTATCGCTAAGTTGGTTGACATGCATATGTTTGAGGGGCACTTCGAATATGTGCACGATCCAGACTCGCGATATACTGATCTCAATGCTAGTGCAAGTGAATATCCACCTGAACAAGTATAACGACTTGTATAAGTTTGCCTCAGTCTTAGATCGTTAATCAAGATCGATTGAAACATACTCCGCGTTAAGCAATATGTCCCGCGCTAAGGCGCAAATAAGACTGAATCACCATACATGCGACACGGCATAAGGATCGAGTAGGAGATTATGTTCAATTGGATCTATGGTAACGATTTCTACGCTTGGGATAGATTCCATAATGCGATAGTACGACCTGCCCTCAGGAAGTCTCGAGGACGAGACTTTTTCTGAGTGGTGTATGATGTAATACCCCGTTCTGCTCAAGAGGACTGCCGATTCAAACGGCAAAAGTGCAACGTCCCGACCTGTTTTGCTCAGGCGAGAATACTCGTTTGAGGCAAAGGATATCCAGACTTGGCCCTACAAGAGTTCGACTTAGGCTTTCAGAGGCTCGTTCGGAGTATCGCTCAACCGAGGCAAATCATCGCTAAGGTGGGTGGCTACGGTGAACTTGTCTTTGCTTAGCCAGCACGCTTAAAATATAGAACGATACATGCTAGTCGCTAAGTGAATCATCCCCTATATGCTAATAAGAATACAACGCACCTAGCTAAGGGAATAATCCCAACTTGTATTGCTTATCCTCGAATATGGAAATGAAACATTGCTTATATATCAGACCCTTGCATGCTACCTTTGCCTTGTGCAACAAGACCTTGCTTGCCTCGAGTAGAACGATATGTATGTGCTCTTTTTAGTGCACTGTTCACTTGTTCACACTGTACGACCCTAGATCATGTCGCTCGGGAAGTTCCTTTACGGTTTCACTCCTCGGCTTACCTTCGGGCCCGAGCCAACGTGGATGCTTATGTTTACACAAATGCATGCTTGCCTGCTTATATGTTAACTAGAATATTGCCTCGACTCAATGTTTGCCATACGAGACTTATGCCACAAGCAAGTAACCCTATCACATATCGTTCATACATTGAGTCAGCTAGAAGACTATCGAATAGTCCTTCTGTGCAATTGAACCTACAAGTATCCGGGACCGTTAGGTCGCTAAGGCAGACCCCGCACCAGGGGATTGCATCAAGGCAAGTTGCTCATTGAGAAAGAATCCTGTCAAGTTTATATCTGAATGATAATCACATCAAGTCTACCTCTGAACGAGAATTCTGCCAAGTACATCAAGAATCACAGCTCGTGGAGCAATGCTCGTTCAGAGCAAGAATCATGGATTATCATGTCAAGTTATGGAAATCGGAAAGACCCTGACCTGCATGTCGCGGACAACTTGTTAACAAGTGATATCCTCAGATCTCTGTTCCTGCGGACGGCCACCGGGGCATTGGGGCTGATCCGATCCGGACGGAACCCTGTTTAGTCTGCCTGTTTCGGGCAGAATGGCGTGTAGCACCTGTGAACTATCCTTCACGCCATTCTTGCTCATAGACTAAAGTAGTCGCCTGTTTCGGAAGGAATGACCTGTAGCGCTCCTGATCCTTGAGTTGCACGTCATTTTCTTTCATGTACTACACCCGTTCTTTATGGCTATGTCAGCGACTCCTGTTCATATAGATAAGTCATCCTCGCTTAGCAGCTATCCGCGTGCGAGTTATTGCATCACATCGAAAATAATCTGAAACACCTGAACGATCATGGGATAATGACACTTGTGCATAAAGAGCACTTGAACATCGTATGCAACACACCTGATCGTCCGAGTAACTCGTGCAGTATAAAACATAGACTCGTTCATAACACAGTATTTGCATATGCTATTGCCCTGAATGTTCATACCTGCTCGTGCTTGAATTAACTTTGTTTGTCTTGGACAGGGAAGGACAAATGGTAAGTTGGTAAGTCTCGCCGTGTTTCCTCTTATATCGCACGACGCACTGCCACACGAGTTAGGCTACTCAATATTGCCATAAAACTGATCCTAAGGCAACTAGAAAGACAATATAATAGTTGGTGCACGAAACCTATATTACGTGTTTGGTTTGTCGAGCGGGCGAGTAGCCTCCCCACCAGTGCATTCGTGTACTGATAATCCACCATGTTGTTTGTAGGGTGCGGAAGAACCTCGTTCGGTGCGGATGCCTCCTTCGTGCGTGCTAAGGCATGGAATTCACTCTGAAGCCTTGGAGCGCTGCGTCCGGAACTGAAGCACATATACCAGACATAATATTGGAACATCGCCTGAACATCACCTGTACTATCATTCCACAAATGTAACCACTTGGCATACTTTTACTGTTTCAGAGAGAGAGATCTGAGAGAATTATAATCTCGGCCATGCGCCGCCTGTAACACTTGTTTATATCAATAAAGAGTTTGTTTTACTTCAACTTGTGTTATTCAATACTTCCGCTATTGTCGATTTAGAGAACTTGTCACCAAATCGCCTATGCGTTTATAATTTTGCTGCACTAGGACAATTTGTGCGACTCTGTGGCTTAGACCTCTTACCGCCAGCCAATGAACCACGGCCTTGCACGGGCGTGGCTCATGCTTGTGCGGCATCACGTCCAGATGGGTTAAGCGATCGTCCCGCGGGAGCGCTGGCGCGGTGATTCTCTCCTAGCGGGGACGGTCGATTTTCCTGCAGGAGATCGGGGCGTGACAGTATATACCTATATCTTAGCTTGTACTATGATATGTGTATTCCTGCGTCTGATTGTGTCTCGTGCCATCTGATAGTAGGCTAAAGATGTGGACTATCATGGTATGGTGGTCCAACCATTGTCCTTTTTTGGTTGTGGGGTTGGATTGTTGTACTATGATAGGCTATGGACTGAAGCTATGATGCAGATACTGTGGCGTATCCATGATTAGTAAGTCGTACCCTATCTCGGCGTAATGCGAAACCTCTTGTCCTTGTTTGGTTGTAGAGATGTGCTACTGCTTCGATGAAAGTTCCAACACTTACGGTTATGGCTCGGATCCTATTTTATGTACTTTATTGGTTTTACTTCATTCACTTGTACTCCTTTGTGGTACTTGCTATCGGGGCCTGATCCCGCTAGTTTTGTCTGGCCAGATTCAATAACAGAGCTCGAGGATCCTGTCCTGTATCTGACCGATGGCGCGCACCAGGAGGATGTCCGCCGAGGGACTTGAGTGAGTTTCTTCTCCACAACTCTGATATGTCATTTGTTCTACCTTTGACGTTTAGCCACCGACACTTGTTAGTTGGCAAATCTGGATATTTAGTTCCTTTACATGATTGTATATTATTCAGACCGTGACTGACTTACAGTTATATACTTTTGGCTCTGTACTAGTAAATCATCATGTATAACTAGTTTCATGATCATTTTGATAGAGCGTCGGGGACGCCTTACTGCTTTATCTTACATGCTCATTCTTACTGTTCTTGGTTGATTAATTGAGACATAGATTTCTCTGTGAGACCATAAGAGACTTGATTGTAATATACACCCCCTTGTCTCATGACATCAGTGATCGTCGTACGACGTTCTATATCTTGTACATGGTAGCTAGCCATGTCCGTCCCGGAATTCCGGTACTGGGGCATGACAGGTTGCCAAAAACACCATAAAAAATAATTTATGTAGGCACTTTGACTTGTTATTGCTATATTTTTTTTTCTATTTTTTAAATCTAATTTTTAAGAGAACATATTTGTTTGTTTATTTATTTATTTGGCATAGATCTACACAAATAATTGTGTTCTGGAAAAAAAATTCCATATTAGATGTTCAAATTAAGAGAAAATAGGGAGCATTCGATAAACAATATCCAAAAAAAAATATTTTTCGTAAGGGGTTACTTGGAAAAGAAGACGTAATATAGACGCGTTTATGTTAAATAGTAATAACTTCTCCAAGCAATAATAATGGGCCGTTTGGATGGCTGTAACTGACTTGTGAGAGTGTAAAAGTAAACGAAGTCTGAGCCACTATTACACTTTCAGTGTTTGGTTAATTATGAAAGAGGAGAGAAGAACTTGGAATCATCATTAATTGCTTTCTAGTTTTTGTTCCCTGTTGTCTTATATGAAAAAAATACATCTCTACTTTCATCCAATTTTGAGTAAAAGTGAGCAGAAGTAACACTTATATCCTAATTTAATATTAATTAAATAATTAGTACAAATTCCGAACAAATTAGCCAGTACTTATACTAATTATTTAAAATAAAATAATTAGTAATTATACTAATTATTATTGAATAACTAGTACTCATTTAATATTAGTTAAATAATTAGTATTAATTATTTAGCTAATTATACTAATACTATATAAAATAAAACAATTATTACTTATACTATCAATTTTTATTTAGTATTAAATATAAAATTAATACTAATATTAAAAAAAATAGTACTAGTTATTATTAAATAATTAATACTAATTAGTACTAATTATTATTAATGATCGCCTTCTCGATAATTTTGTTTCCTATTCAACTCACTACTCTCGTAATTAATACTAATTATTTAAATAGTAAGTACTAATTATTATTAAATACTTAACACTAATTATTTAACTAAATACTACTAATTATTATGAAATAGTTACTACTAATTTATTTTATTTAATATCAGTATTAATTTTTAGCTAATATTAAATAATTAAAATAAGTAACAATAATGCACAAAAATATTATTATTTTAATATATTACAATTACTTAATATAGAAAAACTTTAACGATATTAATTGTTAAAACTTAAATAAAAAAGTTAAGTAATTACTATTATTAAATTATTACCAATTTAGTTATATAATTAATAACTTTTATTATTACTATTATGATGTATTTTTTTTTTTTTACTTTTCTATCGCTTTCTTATTTTACTGGAAGTGTGAAATGACAATATCATGTGGTAAAAGAAAGTTTTTAACATAGAAGAACTTAGTATGAAATTCAAAAGTAGGGGATACAGTAGAAAATCTATTCAAGCACTGCCCGAATTCGGCGAGTAAAACTTTGATACAGATCGCGGTATCAAAAATTTATTTTGATACAGCCCTCCACTGTATGACAAGTGGGCCCTCCACTGTATGACAAGTGGGCCCTCACTGTCATACAGTGGCTTTTGATACAGCCGTCTGTATCTATGTTTTACTTAAGCATCCCCTAATAGTAGATAGCTAGCTGATAATTACAACAAGAGAAACCCTTACCGGGTGGTCCCTAAATCCGAATCCGCAAACGTTGGCGACGGAGAAGGAGAGCCTAGGCTTCTGAAGCGGAGGCGACGATCGGAGCAGCAGATCCTCCGACGCCGGGTTCCGGTCGTCGGAGACGCCGCTGTCGACGACTACCGGGCACAAGAACTCCTCCAGATCCCACTCCGATCCGCTCCTCTTCATCTTGGTCTCTCTACTGTCTATCCATGAGAGAGAGAAGGTGTTCAATCGATCTATGTATGTATGTATGTATGTATGTATGCATGCTAGAAGAAGAAGAGTTTGATGATGGTATGGGTGGGTGGTGGTGGTGGTGGGGAAAGGGACTCCAGGCAAAGCAAGGCAAGTACTTTGCCCCTTGTTTTCGTTAATATTTACAACTTGTCTGTGGTAGCATAGAATTTATCTAAAAATATATGGGATTGGGAGGGTCAGTTTGGGGAAACTGATAATGGAAGGCTGATTCGGATTCACACCTGGTCCTGACACTGACACGGACACACACATTGATAGATGACACTGACATGGACAAACACATTGATAGATGAAAAAAAAAGAAATAAAGAGATGAGTCGGCAAGAAAGAAAGTGAAGCGAGTGAGTGTGTCGGTGGTTCTTTTTTATTTTGTTTGCGCGCGGCAGGCATCTACCTTCCTTCCTTCCTTACCATTGACATACATGCATGTTTTGGCTCACATTTCTTTCTCCCTCTTAACACTTGTCTTCTTCTATTATTTACATCATCTGCATGCGTTCACTATACAAACAAAGTTATTTCTGGTGTTTGTGTTACTTAATAATGAAGTTCAATGTCCTTCCAGTCCACACAGGACAGACAGACAGCAGCGATTCGGCTCTGGACGCTGCTTGTATCATATCATATCATATCATAAAATCTATCTATCTAGTAATCCTGCCTGTAGGATCAACAAACATTTGTGTTGTTGGGCAAGTGATCAACCTGCAGGCCACAATGTTCCAACAACTCAAAATTAATTCATGTACGAGTTGATTCAAACCTCTACAATTTATGCTATTTAGTCTTCTCAAGGTATAATAGTATATCTTAGAAATGGAGCTAACCCACAGGATTCAATATGAACAATAAATTTCTTTTACAAAACTATACCTTCTTGTGGCTAAACTTATATTCAACTTTTACTTGGAATATCGTTGACTTTCATTTATATATATATATATATATATTGTAAACCCCCTCGACCAGATTCCAGTATTTTAGGAATATTTTTCACAATTTAGGATTTGTTGCAATATTTTAATTTATTTTGCTTACATATCCTATTGACTTGTGCACCTGTCCGTCACCTAATTATTTGGAGCTTTACCTTGACTGTTATCCCCGAACAAAGTTCGCATACCTCTCCTAAACATGCCAGCCTACTATCCTGCACTTTGTGCAACTCCCAGATACTTAGTTTTGAGCCTCGTATGAGACGCACAAATCTCGTTGCAAACGCCCGTATTTAATTCCTATTTTAAATCCCAGACCTGTACCCATCCCTGTTCCAATAGCAATTTGAGGCCCAACATGCACCTGTTTTGCCCAAACAAAAATACGTTAATATTCTACACTGAGTATACTACATTTAGTGTATTGACACCGTAGAAAAATTATGGCCCTACCTGCCTCTAAATAATTAGAGAACACCGTGCGCAGTATTTATTAATTAATTAAATACGATGGCCCGTATCACCCAGAAACCAGGCCCAGCCCCTGCCCAGACTCACCCCCACCCCCTCGGGACCCTCGCACAGCAATTTTTCTCAATTCTGTGAATTTTAGTAATTTCAGAAATCAGGTGTTTTTCCCAGACAATTTCGTAATTGCGCAATTTCTCAAATCTAGGACTTTACGCAATTTACGAAATTACAGGGACTTTCCTGCAAATTGCAGCGCGAGGTGTCACCCCCTCATTGGCCGGTGAACCTGTGCCGTCCATTGGGAGGCGGGACCCACCCGAAAAGATCCCGAAAATATCCCGAAAATATCCTACAAATATCCTGTAAAATATCTCAGGATATTTACTTAAAATATTAATATAATCTTTTATAAAAGAAAAGAAAATAAAATAAAAAAAATAAATAAAATTTAACCTAAATCTACCCCAGCCCGCAGCAAAACCCCCCCGGCCGCCGGCGGCGAGCCCCTCGCCGGAGTCGCCCCGCGAGCCCCCGGCCGCGGCGAGCATCTCCCCCCCCTCGCCGGCCTCCCTCCCCGCTCCCTCTCTCCTCAACCCCCTTCTCCCCCCAGCTCTTCTCCTCCCCCGAGTCTTCTTCTCCTCCTCCTCCCCTCTTCCCCTCACGCCGGACCGCCAATCGCCACCACCACCACCATCATCGGTCACCACCACCTTCTCGACCTCCCCCTCCTCCCTGAGCTCCGCCTCCGCCACCTCGACCCAACTCCTCCTCCTCCTCCACTCCACCCGACCTCCTCCCTGACTTCTCCTCCGCCCCGGCTCCGAGCCACCTCCCTCGTCCGGTCGACTGAACAGCAGCGGCTCTGGACTACCCCGCGACGACCCTGACCAGCGCAGTACCGGACACAGCGCAGTGCCGGACACGACAGCAGTGCCGGACACGACAGCAGCTGGACACAGCTTGGACATAGTCGTATCGTGTCAAAACGACTCGCGGACACGGGAAACTCGGTTTCACGGAGCCCTGTTTAGGTAACCCGTTCTATCTCCTCGTAATTCCGTTTTTAATTCCGTCAGTTATGACACGTAGGCTATGTGACCCTCTCGGTGCCCGTGCAACCCGCTCGGTGCATCGCGTCCTGTGGCGATCGCGGCACGCGATCCAAAAACAGGAAAAACAACGACCCGATTCACCCCGGAACTGAGTACGCCCCGCCAAACGGGACGACTTGGTCGCACGCGGTCTTTACCGAAACGTGCGCGCCGCTGATACGGACGTGCGGAATTTCGCAGAAGTTGATTTGGATGTGCGTGCACACCGGAATCAACGCGTATCCGCCGACACCGCCCCGTATCCGTCTGTTCTGGAACACGCTGCAACTTTGTGTACACACGTCGGATTGAGACGAAACTTGCGCCATCAGACTCGTAGCAATACGCTGGTCCTATGATCCAAGTTTGGTTCGATTCTGAGAACGTTGGCAAAATCCCGTATCGTGGGCCCCACAGGTTCCACTTGACGGACGATTTTGTGATCGGCACATCGGAATCCAGTTCTGGACATTCCGTTGGGTTCGTATCGACGTTCTGGACTTGTTGACACTAAGTTTGGCGAATTTGGAGACCTTTGACCCTGACACATTTTTCGGTACAAAGTGGCCCACATGTGGACCCGCTTTGACCAAAAACTGTCATTTTTGCCCCTGTGTCCAAATTGGACTTAAGGACAGGCGTTTCTAGCTATTTGATATTTTCTGAGACTGTTAGTGATGTTTATTTCAGTATCCGGAGACATTCATTCTGAGGTCATAGTTTCTGACACTTGGTACTTGACATCTGGACGTTATATTTGCAGCTCACCTGCCAGGCAAGTATACCTTGCCTTGTTGTACTGATTACTTTCAGTTATTGATAGTTACATGTTTATTTATCATATAAATGTGCGCGTCCGAGAAAACTCGGGTGCAGTCAACGAAGGCGTTGACGTTAGGATTGTATCTGACCTAGTGTCTAGTAGACCCACATAAAGTTGTGAAGTTATTGGTATGACTTCCCAGGCCTTGACACGTCTCATTACACGTCACAGAGTGAGTTCATGTAGGGACGCGTGCCTCATACTCGACTGGCCATCTGTATGAGCAACACGTGTAACGGTATTTAGCTTAGTTGTTATTTCTATGGAGACTTGCATTATTATACGAGATGTCCACGTCGTTTTCACGACTTGTATATCTCCATTGGGTGGGGAAGACACCTAGTAGGCGTATGGGACACCCCCTCCTTATATTCCTGTTACCATACTCTTCGGAGATGGGGTTTTCCGGTTACCATGCTTCTCGGAGATGGGGTAGTGGTTTTTCTTGTTCCCGTTACCATGCTCCGAGGAGGATGGGGTATTCCTGTTACCCGTGCGTCCGGGGGCATATGACACATATACTAGCCAGTCATGACGATTGGTGAATTACGTCAGCATATGTCAGGCCTACACATCCCCATGCGTACTACAGGGTCTTCAAAGATGCAGTTCACTTAGATGGTTAGCACACCCCATTTATTTATTCAGTATTTACATTATGGCATGCTTCTATGTATCTTGTTATGTCCCTCTGAGGACCTGGTCCCTTTCCAGATGTAGATGTTCCCGAGTATTCGTGGGAGCACAGATTCCGGACAGGCTTCTCATATTCCGAGGAGATCTTCTCTTCGAGACTCGTGATTGTCAGATGTTTTTATATGGTGTGTATTTGGTTCCTTTTATTATTCTATTTCGGCAGTGGATTTGTTTCCATCCGACTGTCTTTCTCTAGTTACTTTATATTGAGATCTAGTACTTGGTTATTGATTATTCATGATTATTTGACTCTGTGGATGAGATTTAGATATTACCCTGTGACTTGTAATTAGTTTTACCACTTATGAATTATTGTTCATTATACAGCGTACGCACGTATATATGGTTTCCATATATTGGAGTTGCCATATATACGGGCCAGCTGGCATGGTTACGTGACCTAGTCCTACGTATTTTGGGACTGGGGCGTGTCATATATATATATATATATATATATATATATATATATATAAACAGACTGCTGGCTGAAAGTGCGCATATGAAGAAACCGCGTGTGCGCGCACTCCCGCTCCCGTCTGCTGCTCCGTCCGCTCCGGCTCCTGCAACAGGTCCTCCTCCCTCCTCTCTTCCCCCCCCCCCCCATCTCTCCTTCCCCCTCTCTTTCCTCCTCTTCATTTTCTGTTGCGGAGGACGGGTGGACCACTATTGTTCCCTGTCGGCGAGCCCGACCATTCCGACCGTTGTCGAGGGGGGCCGCTGGTGCGGGCCCCATATCCCCTACGACTCGGTCTCCTCTTTCGCCTTTCCCCCCCTCCCCCCCCCTCCCCCCCCCCCACACACACACAGTTCCCTTTTCACCTCCACCCACTCATGCTCGTAAGGTGTTTGCCAATTTGCCTCAGAGGCTGCAACTTCGTTCCAGCCTTTGAGAGAATCCCCTTCCTCGTGGGCAGATAGGTGTAGATCGGGTATGGATAGAGTCCGTAGAAATGAGCTACGTTGAGCCGAAGAACGTCCATGGGAGGAAAGTGATCGGGATTGAGAAAGATGACATCGTGTAGATGGAAGAGTATTGGAAGAACATTATAGTTCTCTATGTCATGGGAGTTCGGCCGTAGTTTGGTCAGCTCAAAGGATTCGCCTTGCGACTGTAGAGGCCGAAAGGAAGTATGCAGATTTTTTGTAGGGAAAACGGCTTCTACTTCATTAAATTTGGCCTTGCAGAGGTCCTAGAGCGGGTTATCCAAAATGGCCCATGGAAGTTCGACGGTAGATTGATTGTTTTAAGACGCTGAGAACCATCCTCCAACTTTGAGAGAGACCAATTGGCCACCGTGCCGATTTGGATTCGGTTTCCATGGCTCTTTTCCCAACTTTGGACCACTAAGGCTATTATGAAGATAGCTAGTGGCATCGAAAAGCCAATATGCCCAGACAACACTACCACCAAGAGGGAACGACTGTCATTCGCGAGAGTATTCGTGGAAAATCAATACATCAGATTCATTATCGGACAAGTTAGAAATCAAACTACCATCAGGTGAATTTATATTCCAGAAAGTGGAATATGAATGGGTTCCGCCTTGCTGCCGTACGTGTAAGAGTTTTGGACACATTCTCTCTCAATGCCTGGACGGAAAATCCCATAAAAAAGATAATCAGCAAGGAACTGGCATTCTACCCCTGAGTACTGCTAATCAGCAAGGTCATGTCATCCGACAGGTAGATAAAGTCCCTAATGTGGCGGAGGCAACCAATTTGGATATCCAGACTAATGTCGAAAATCCGAGTAGTAAAAGTGCGGATGTATCCAACATGGAAACTGAGGTGCAGGAGCCCATGAGTGTTCCCAAACCTACTGTCCTGGAAAAAAAGAATGAAGCAGGCGCTGACCAACCTATCCATATGACGGATTATTTAATTGGAGAAGGAACCTTGGAGAACCAAGGGGCAATAATAGTATTTGGAGAGGACACCCAGCAGAGTGAGAAGGGACAAGGAGGAGGCGAGGCGGTAGGATATCACATGGTTATTTTTCAGGCCAAGACAATTGTGCATGATGGAAACAATGTCAGAGTCAGAAGAAAGTTGGCGACATGTCATATTTCTTTGGTTTTCCCGGGAGTCAAGGTTAAGATGGAGACAAGCTCTCTTCATGAACCGTTGATCTTGCCCAATCCTATTTGTTAAGTCAAAGTTGAACATAAGAAAGGAGGTGGTAAAACGATGACTACTCGTCAGGATGGACTCTCCCCCCTTAGGGAGAGTTCGCGTATTAACAAGGGTGTCAATACTCGTCTTTTATGGCAATTTTTACCTGGAACTTGAGGGGGGTTAACTCTATAGGTAGGTGGAGAGAAGTTATAGACTATACCAAGAAGTCTAAGTGTTCTATCATTAATATTTTGGAATCTAAAATCAAATCGACATCGAAGATCAAGAGAAGAACTCCGGTGCACTAGGAATCTGTCCACATTTAGAGTATGGGAATATGGCCCGTGTGTGGGTTATGTGGGAAACCAGAGTTTGGAAGAACTTGTCCACCGCTCGGATCAATTGATCACCATTAAATTTATCAACATGGGTTGTCTAGAAATTATGTCTAGAGTGGTTTATGGAGATAACAATCGGACTCAGCGGAGGAGATTGTGGAGAGAGATCACCGTCAACAGCAACATGGTAGGGGACAGACTGCCTCTACACATGATGGGAAACTTCAATACTATCATGTATGCCAATGAAAAGAAAGGGGGATGCCCTGTTCAGAAAGCTATTCTGGCAGAATTTCAAAGCTGCATCTTATCCTCTGGACTTACTTGTATGGCTAAATCGGGCCACATCTGGACGTGGAATAATCGGGCTATCCGTAATCATATTTTCATTCAATTAGACCGTGCTCTTTGCAATGGTCGTTGGCTCGAGGTCTTCCAATTTTGTGGTGCGGATTGCCTGCCTCCTGGCACCAATGACCACTCCCCTATTGTTATCAGATTGGCGGAACAACTACTCTTCAAAGGGAGACCTTTTAGATTTAATAATGCGTTGAGTCATAAGGAGGGGTATGAGGAAGTGGTTCAACTGGACTGGAACTCCACAGTGCGTGGTACTGCCCAATTCCAGGTCGTGTCCAAACTTAAATGCACCAAACATCGGCTTAAGACTTGGAATAGAGAGCACCCCGCAATGACTCTTCAGGAGCTTGAAGAGAACCTTGCCGTTATCCAAATGAGAGTCCACTCTGATCCCTTCAACGACGATCTCAATGGAGAGGAAGTTGCTCTTCAGGACCTACTGCGCAGGGAGGTTCCTAGATGAAGTCTATGTTAGACAACGGGCGAAATGTAATTAGCTCAGAGATGGTGATAATTGTTCAAATTTTTTCCATACCACGGTGAAAGATAGATAGCACCGAAATGCCATTCACGGTTTGCTTGACGCTAATGGGTCCACTATCAAGGAGGCATATATGATTAGTGATGAAGTGACCACTTTCTTCCAGGAGCTTTACAATCAGACCGATTATCCGGCCATCATCCCCCATTGTGTGTTTAAGAAACTGGTTACAGGTCGTGGTAATCAAGTATTGCGGCAGCCTGTTACTATTGATGAGATTGAACTAATTGTTAAGAAGACGGACCAGAATCAATATCCGGGGCCGGACGGTTTTGGCGCTGCTTTCTTTAAGAACCACTGGCGTTTGCTCAAAATTGATATACTGGAAGCTATTAGAGAATTCTTTGAATCAGGTAAACTGCCCAAGGAACTAAACCACACTTTTGTAGTACTGATTGCTAAGATAGAGGGAGCTTCCTCTATAGGGGACTTCAGGTCTATAGCGTGCTGTAATTTTCTGTATAAGGTCATCACACATCTAATGTGCGACCGGATGCGACCGATTATGCAAGAGCTGATCTCTCCTAACGAAGCTGCTTTTATTAAGGGCATGTCTATCTTAGACAACCGCTTGCTAGCCCATGAATTGGTAAAAGATTTCAACAAGCAAGGGGGAAACAAAGCTCGTCTCAAATTGGATCTTAGGAAGGCTTATAACTTGGTCAATCGGGACTTCGTATGCCATATTATGTTGTGTATGGGATTTGACACCTGGTGGGTGGACAGGGTGAGGGAATGTGTCTGTACCCCCTCTTTCTCGATTCTGATCCGGGCTCAGCCGGAAGGCTTCTTCAAGAGTTCCAGGGATATTAGACAGGGAGATCCGCTTTCACCCGACCTCTTTGCCATTGTGATGGAGTTCCTCTCGTGCTTGATAGACGAGGCGGTCATAGAGGGAGATATCACTCCGCTGTTTAAGAAGAATCATGTTGTTTCTTATTTGATTTATGCGAATGATCTATTAGTATTTATGAAGCCTTCCGATAAGTCAATTGAGGCTATTAGGAGTATTTTGCACAAACTAGAAATATGGTTTGGCTTACAGCTGAATAAAAAAGAGAGCCAGATGTTCCTTAACAGGACTTGCAGCGATAAGGAGACTTGGATGGGGAAGATGGACATTTTTGATGGTGCAGTTCCGGTTAAATATTTAGGGCTGCCTCTGTCTATCAACCAGGCCACTTATGCAGATTGCGAGGGCATCCTAAACTACACCCAGGCTAGGTTGGCAGGATGACAGGCTCAGATCCTGTCGTTTGGGGGCTGGATAGAACTCATCAGGGCAGTCATTTCGGCTATTATTTTGTACTAGCTCCAAGCTATTATGATCCCTTTAGCTACTATTCACAAGATAAAACGTATGCGTGCTAATTTTCTTTGGAAAGGAGGAATTCATGCAACCAGTTGGGAGGATTTGTGCCGACCCAAGAAATAGGGGAGGGGGGTGTAGTGTTGAGGTCGCTTACTATGCTTAGAAAAACGGCCTCCTACAAACTGTTCTGGAGATTCCTCTGTCAAATCTATCTGGACGGATTGGATCAAAGGGAGGTACTTCCCTACGGAAGATTTCTGGTTTACCGAGATCAATAACTTCTCGGTGACGGTTAAAATGTTCCTGGGGTTGAGGAGCTTGGTTAAACCTAGAATTACTAGGGTATTTGCTCTGGAAACCAGACTAGTTTGTAGCATGATCCTTGGATCAACCATACCAGACTGATTGATAGAGAGGGATGGCACGTATACGAGATAAGGGGATCCACTGAACATGTTAATTGTCTTATCCAGGAGGGAGCATGGAACTTACAAGGTCGGTGGATAGAGGCGCTCATGCGGTTGATATTCGAGAGGTGGAGATAGACAGGTTGGGCACGGAGGATTACTGGATGTAGGAGAAAATGGATAAAGACACTTTCTTCTTTCGGAAGGCCTTCAACCAAATCAGGAGCAGAAATCCGGATGTGGATTGCGCATAACTGATTTGGACTAAAGGAGGAGCGGTTAAGAACTCCCTATGTCTATTTAAGATGATCCGTAACCGACTACTCACTAGAGACCATCTGAGCAGGTTTGGTGTGGCCTGCCCGGATAAGAAATGCTGCTTGTGTGGGTATATGGATGAGACCAATGACCGCCTTTTCTTTTGCTGTGACTTTGTTTGGGAGATCTGGAATAAACTTTGCAGATGCTTTGGACTTCCGGCTACGCAGAATAGGGACCTATTGTCAGTCTTGAATGAGGTCAGAACACAGAAAGAAAAAGGACCAGGAGCATATAGGCGACTACGGATGATTCTCGGTACGGTGGTGTGGCATGTGTGGAGGGAACGAAACCAACGTATCTTTGAGGGACTGGCTACCCGTATAATTATTGTACAAAGACTAATACAACCTGATATAGATATCTCATATCCAAGATGAATTCATTTAGATATCCCATATCTAAGATGAATTCATTTTGTGTCTTGGTTGGGGTGATAGTGTTGTAATATCTTGTTTTGATTTTTAATAATATTTACCTTCTTCGAATATATATATATATATATATATATATATATATATATATATATATATATATTTATTTATTTGAAGAAAAAAAAATTGAAGAAATTTTTTTTTGAAGAAGGTAAATATTATAGATAAACAATGATTACAACTAAGATCTGTCCCAGATTATAAAATAGGTTATATGGGGTCGAGAATATCTATATGAGCATCTATATTTCTTTGTACAACAAAAATACTGAGGGAAAGACCCTCAAAAATACGTCGATTTTGTTTTCTCCATACGTGCCAAACCACCACCCCAAAAATTATTCTGAGATGGCGGTACCCTCTCTCTCCGTTGCCCTTCTGCGCTTTAACATCGTTTAGGACCTCAGCAAGAGTTCTGCTGTGCGCATTAGTTTGTCCAAACTTAGCCCTTTGTGCGCTCCAAATAGCCTAAGTGACGTCACAAGCGAAGAATAAATTATTCCTGGACTCATCCTGTTTTTCGCATAAGCAAAACTTCATATCCTCCTAGGTGATATCATACCTGGCCAGCCTATCTCTAGTAAGGAGTCTATTCCTGATCATTTTGTATAAGCACATGGACATCTTGACTGCCGCCCCTTTGGTCCAAACCATCTCTGTCCAGTCAACTTCCGCATGATAGGTCCTAATCTGGTTCAGGGCTGTACTAAACTTGAAGGTGCCTCTTTTCATGTCTTGCCAGACCCAGTAGTACTTTATTGCTTGTCTATCAATCTCCACTGCACGAATGTCTTCCGCATGAGCCGTCTCGATCAAATGGCCTTATAGCTTCCATTCGCCTTCCTGAATAAGGCTACTCACCATATCCGTAGAATCCATCAACTCATAAACATACCATCTCTCCCTCTTAATCAAGCTAGAATGCTTGATCCAAGGGTCATGCCAAATGCTGGTTTGGGCCCCTGAGCATATTACCATGGTCAGTGTCAGCCCCCTTTCCCGGTGCACTTTGGCACATGTCTTTGACGCACTTTGGCGCATGTTGGTTGCTAGCCCGGCCTTTATTTAGATCGGACCCGTGAGTTGTGGAGACGAGTGGATTTGGTTGGATTGGTGGCATGTGTGGCTTGGATGAGTTTGAGTAATCCATCTCAAACCTAAACCTATATATTCCCATTTATCTCTCTCTGCTCATTATTTTTTTTTTATTTCTCTCTCTTAGGTTTTCTCTCCCTCTTTAGGTAAGTACATCTTGCACAAGAGAAGAACAATAGATTTATGCATGCTTTTAATTCTTAATAATTTCTGTTTGTTTCTAGCTCATGTTGTTGGGACCGAGCATCCCTTCATCTTTAATACTTGTCGTTCTTGATTTTCTTGGTTGGAATTGCATGGACCAGAGTTTGGGTCTATGAATTCACTTTTGTTTTGATCTCCAAAATTTTTGTGTTTTATAAAACTAATTAGCTCATAGTGTAGAGCGCCATATTTTATAACTTTGCTTTTTGCCGTGCTTGTTTTCGAGTTCAGCTAAGTTCAGTGCTAAAATTTGATACAATATGTATACCAAATGACTTACTGGAGAAGAAGAACAATGCTCTGTGAAGAGTATGCAAGAGAATTTGGCGTAGAAATACTTATGTTCCACTTTGGACGCATTGATATGCTGTCCCAACTCTTCGTACGTACTAATCATACTGCACTTAGTCTCCTAGCAAAAGTGCGCCAGTCACACTCCTTGAGTCAGTGGCACACTTTTGAGAGAAAATTCAGTTGACGCAATTTGGTGCATATTCTATCAAAGTTCTCCCAGGAAAACCAAAGGAAAGTGCGCCACAGCCAGTCCACACACTTTCTTCGTGTTGGAAATCTGGTGCACTTTTTCTTTGTTTCGTCAACCGGCACACTTTGCTTATGTTTGGTAGCTCGCGCACTTTTTTCCTCTTCGTTTCCTTAGGGACGAAGCTTTGGTTTCTCGATTTCTGTGTTATTGATTTGTGTGCTCCTCGACTGACGAGTTTCTCGACTGTCGAGCGTTGACCTCAGATTGAGTGTTTTGTCTTGTAGCTAGTTTGCTCGCTCACTTTTCCTGAAAGCGCGCTTTATTCCTGCCCGCGTACTTTTGTCAAGTGCATCGTGTTGGTCAACTTGACAAAGTGCGCCACCCTTTGTAGCTCTCGCACCAACTTGCTTTTAGTCGTTTGTGTGCCAAGAATTATATTTCAATTCTTTGGACAGGAATGAGGCAGTCCGGAAGACGATGACGGATGTAGTTCCTCCGGACTCTATATGATCAAGATTATTATTGGAGATGAGCTCAATTTGGTGGTTGATCGAGGTAGGTTCAATATGCGCTGTTAACCGACGCTTGAGTTGAGCCTTTTTGAAGAGGAGGCCGAGGGTGGAAGTGAACACCTCACCGCCTACTAGCATGAGAATGATGAGGATGATGAACTGAGGGTTCGAGAAGACCTCCATTTCTACAGTCGACATACTGGAGACAGTAGCAGCGGAGACGGAGGTGAAGAAGATATCGATAGCTGAAGAAGATATCGATGGCCCTAGGCTTGTTTGCTGCAGGGTTTCTAACGTGAGTCCACTTGAGTAGTAGAAATCCAATAAATGAGGTGGACAAGAAGTAAATTATGTGGAAGAAGAGAGGGTGCACATAGGAGAGAATAAATCGATATAACCATGATGCTTGGAATTGGAGAACTTTTCTTCAGGAGGTGAAGCGTATTTGGAGCTTATGAAAGATTGACTTTAGGAAGGAAATTAGGGTAGCAAGGTAGGCCATGGCCATATATGGGAGTGGTGGCTTAGGCAATTGGAATTGGGTACTATTACTAGCTAGTTACTCCCCCACCCATTTATATAGGAAAGCAACTTAGCAAGTGGTGTGCTAGCGCATGCTTGATCAGACTAACTAATAATAGCAACTTAGCAAGTGCTGTCCAATTTGTTTAGTACTGTCGTGGTTGCTTTCGAAGAAATCGATGTAACTTGCCTTACCTTACTTTGTAATGGTATTGAAATATAGTACTATACAATACGATACAATACAATACATGTGGCAGCTAGTTAACTCTGTCTAATATAATATGATACGATGATTCCCAATTTTGTGTTGTCATAAATCGAATGCAACTGAGTTAGAAACTTTTCACATCACTTATTCAGCTGGTTATATATATGTTTTAACTTATCTGTTATTACTAAATATATTGTTATTGTGACCTAAATATTAATTCCACTTGACTGGAGAACAAAAAGAAGAAGAATCTGAAGATTGATTAAGAGCTTGTTTACAAGAGTGTATATAGTGGTCATAATTGGTTTCAGTACAAGAGAAACACGTCTTACACACAGAACGTCAACATGGAACTTTTGCGTTTTGGCCCTTCTCTGAACAATATTATTGGTAGAAGAATGATTGATTGGTATGTTTAGGTGGACCTAAACAATTTTCGTCCAATAAAAACTCATCTGATATTATCGACGTTGGAAAGCAAAGGGAAACTACTTTTTTTTTTATACTTATTATCTAGTTTTTTCTTTTACAATCTGAATATCAGATGAGTTTCTTGTATGATGTCGGGAATAGTTTCTTGTATGATGTTTTATCAAAAGTAGAATTCAGTGATCAGAATACCAAATTATTTCCATATTCACTTTAGGATCTGATGACGGAAATAGTTTGATATTACTGCATGACTGCTACAAGTGAAGTAATGACTGTGCACGCAAGATAGATGAGATGATGATGCACAAGATGATTATGAGCCAGTGGAAAAGAAAAGAAAAGAAAAGAAAAGCGACACTTAAGAAAAGTGTGTTGGCAACCCAAGATCACCAAGTGTGACGATTTGTGTAGATAGGATATATTTATCCTAAATGCAATTTGTCATTGAATCTCGCACTAGAATAATAGTTTCCGGTGGATCTTTTTCTTTTAATCTTTATTTAGCCTCCTAACCTTATAAGAGCATCTCCAACCCTGTTGTGTTGTGAGTGAGTTTGGAAATATGGTTGTCACATAGGAATCACAACTTTTTATTCCATAATTTCTTCTCCAATGCAAATGTGAAATAAATTGTAAAGTTAACATGACAATGACATGTCAAAGACAATGTGAAGTTGGTTGTCTAAATCTAGACAATGGACTTCACAATGCTTTACTTCCAAATCATCAATTATGAATAAAAATATTTATAAAAAAAGGAAGAAGTGGAAAAGTTGTCTTAGAAGTTGAAAAAAAAGTAGCTTTTATTGTCTTCTCAATACTTTTGCATTGGAGAACACTTTTCTATCCCATTGTCTTGTGTGAATATAATCTTGTCACATAGGAAAGATATTGTCTTGTGTCTTGTGCCACATAGGAATCACAACACAAAACAAGACAATAGGGTTGAAGATGCTCTAACCTCTCCTTGTCTCAATGATTCAAATGTCAAATTTGTGTTGAAGGTCTTATTTTATTTTAAATAAAATGATATGATGTACATAACAAAGTATTTTATTTCAGTTTCATAAGTTGTAAGCCAAATTTGACATTTTCAGTTGGCTATTAGGAGCCTCTGTATCCGTTGCAAGTCTATGAATAATTTTTTTTTTCCACATATCTCTCTTGTCATTTGGTTTTCTGCTTATTTTTCCAGTGATGACTTTGAAAGGTAACATGTACATCACTATCTTTAACCTAACTTCCAAGCTTTACCACCATCCATGCTGAACTTCTTAAGCCTCCCAAAGAACATGACAAATATGAGAATGACTTTTCCCTTGGTGCTCCATCTCCCCACAAATCCATACCATGTGTCTTTGCAATTCCCGTTGGCCACCAGTTGCAGATCACAGCGGTAGCCAGTCGAGAATCCCACATTTCCATATGCACTGCATTGTTTTTTACAGTTCAGATGAGAATAAAGTCTAAATATGAATGCTGTTAATTTTAGGGATTCATTTAAGAAGTGAAAGAAAATTGATTGACTTGTTATGGGCTATGCTAGTTTTTATATGGCTGCAAACATGTTTTTGATTAAATAAGTTTCGTCTGTTAAGTTTGGTTGATCTGATTTTGTAGGAAAGGTAAATTATAGGCTACCGAGACAAACTTTTATAATAAATATGAAATCATGAATTTCTGCTCATTGGTCAGGCAAGTTGCACAACTCAAAATTAGTTGTTTAACTTGTTAACCGGTGTAGTACAAGGAGATGTAGTTCTGTTAATTGAGAATCAATACTTTGTTAGATGAAATTAAGGGTTCTTGCCTGATCACTTCAACAACTATGTTTAAGACATTGAAGTTTAGAGGATCCTCTGAAAGCTTTCTTCTCTCCGTGATGCAAACGAGAATGACAGAGATGGTCAGGTATGAGAGTTGTGACATGAGAAGACTCCTGATCAATCCCATGCTCTTTTTGTCATTACTCGCAGTACTTGAATTGCTTCTCTTGTCTTGTACTGGTATAAATGACGTGTAAGGAGGAAGATACCTGAAAACGTTAAACATTGAGGCACACAATGCGATAATCTACAAACTTCACTTAAAAAAATTAGGACATTGTGATATCATTTATTTACGTAGAAACAGAGTTATTTAACCATTCTCTTGATATTACATGTGTTGACTATTTATTGCTGATTTATCGAAACACATATTTTTATGAATTTTGCTCGTGAACACCACACAAACAAAATTTTGTACTTAATGTTTGTCTATTCTGCTATGTGAATGTAACAATAGGTTTATATTGGATGTTTGTTTGTTGGGGTCATGCAATTATTATGCTTGTTCTACTCTATTTATGAAAACAGATCAGGAGAGGAAGAGTATAACATCATGATGCTATCAGAATCCAAAGGTCACAACATGTGAAAGATTCACATATCAATCATGGATTCACCAGCATGCCCTGTGTTCACTGATTGAAGCAAAGCTCCTACTATATTTTGACGAGGATCCACCCCGTTTAATACCTTGTAGTTCTAATCCAAGAGACAGAAAGAGTATGGATTGGATTGCTATAAACCCAAGAACTGTGATAACCAACATGATTGTGTGGAAATTGGGAAGTAAGTGCCTACTACTCTTCAACATGTAATCAAAGTACTCTTCTCTCATTATACATCTCTTCAAGATCCATATAGTTAATCTAGAGCAGGGTTGGAATAGCGTATTCCTGATGAGGACTAGAAGAATTATTAGAGCTAAAATACGGAGAGGGGACTGTGTTTACTTTGGAGAAAAGAAAACCCACTATTGCAAAGGAAGATGTGGTAATAAATTTGAGACATTAAGACATGGGACAATAGAAGATAACCAAGACCACAAACCTTAGAGCCTTAGTTTTTGTTCACTTGAGTTACTAATGTCATTATTCCTACCTCAACATGGTTGTCGAAGTTTGTTGCTTGATCTAGAGAGCTTTCAGATTATATTTGCCCTCCTACCTGTTAGCTTGCATCTGAGCAGTTGCCATGAAAGTCAAGCTGAGAGAACGAGAGGGTCTCCATTCTACTGTCAACATGCCAGAAAAAGTGTCTGCTGAGGCTGAGATGAATAAGAGATCAAGGTTCTTAGGATGATGATCATTCCCATCAAAAGCAAGCAAGCCTACTTAATTAGGAAATCAAGCAAACGGACAAGTTCAGAACGTTGCCATTGCATCTTCTGATGATCAGTGGCTGCAGCAAATTGTTACCGATCATGTGGCCTTAGGTTCGCTAATAATTGTTTTTTTTTTTTTTTTTTTTGCAGGAGCTCAAGTGAATTGCAGAAAGAATAAAGCTTTCATGTAATAGTGGAGTGAAGAATTATCCTATTCTCTTGAGTGGGCCTATCTATGTGCAGATGAACCCTTTCAGGTACGTACTTGAAGTAAATATCTGGTAGTAAACACAAAATGGAAGTGCCATATCCTTGCATATATCATGACATGAATTGGCTTGTGAAAGTCTTGTATGTTTCACTGATAAGCTATTATAAGAAATGGCAATATTTTCTAAAATGAATCAAAATCAAACAGAAGTAAAATTTATTTCTAGGTTTTCATTTGTCGACAAAAGGAAGTGACCTGACTTTAGATGCATCTTCTGCCATTAGATGACAGAACATAACTCAAGTTTCCTATGTAATCATATTTGATTTGATAAATCCATCACCTTTCAGAACTCTAAAATGATGTAGAGAATAACATTTTCTAAATAGAAATTAGAAGGGTGCAGTGTTGTTTTCTGAGATGTATACAATTGACAGTAAATTATGTTAGCCTTGAGGTCATGTTCTTATGTACATTCTGGTAATGAACTGGAAGCTAGGAAGGATTTAGTATATTCATTCCAGTTTGAACATGTACATAAGTATATGTTTATGCGTTGGTATATTTGTGTACACTGATATATCTGTAGATGTATTTATGAAACCCGGGACCAATCTTGACAAACCATCCTATAGTATAGATTAATTATGGGACCTACAAGAAGGGCCTTCGCCCACATGCCCATGAGATTATTGGGATTGGTCCAGGCTTTCAATCCAGAGGTTGGTCTAAGGCTGAGTTTGGTCCAACTTATTTGGCCTCATCCTTCTGCTTAATTTTTCATAACTAGTTCATTTTTGGTGCAGCTTATGAAAGCACGAGAGAGACTGCTTTCAAAAGCAAAAGCTGCTTCTGCTTTATGGAAAGCAGCAGCATTATCAAACCAGGCTAAAGTTTAGTTCTGAGGTTCCTTTAGGATTCTTACCATTTCTGTAATTATAATCCATATTTATCACTATCATCGTCCAAGCATTCATTTCTGTGTGATAATTCTTGACGGAGAAAACTAAGTAGAAAGAGAAGGGGTGGGGGGGGGGGGGGGGGGGGTGGGGGTTGTTGGGTTGAGTATACTTATTGGATTTGTTTGACTTCTTCTAGCTAGTGCTAAACCTGGATCCAGATTCCTGACCATCCCATGTGTCTTGATCTTGGAATTGGACCTTGTCTATGTTTTGGTTAAACATGGATAAGCTCTGTGTTCATTGCTCGGAGGGACCCCATACCTGGCCTATTCACTCACTATTGTATTCCAGTTAGGCAGGTTGAGTTCAGATTGGGTCCAGATATTCCATCAAGAAATATAACTAAATCATATACTTTTAGAATGTGAGTCTACCTAGCTAGGTTCAGCTAAAAACTAGAGATCAGGTTCAGATACAGTTCGATGGATAATGTATGCATGGTTAAGTGTCAAGTCACAAGGCAAAATAACAGCCCTAATATTGGTAGATTAAGTGTTTCAAGACTCCTCCAAGTTTCCTTATATCATGAAAGACTAAAAATGGAAGATTCATGTAAACTATGTGTGTGTGAGAGAGATCAGCTAGAGAGCTCACATCATCAGGAGAAACAGAACCAAAATTGCAGATGATAGCTGTGAGAGATTGATGGTGGATTCACCAGTATGCCTCGAGTTCACGGAAGTAAATAATGCACCCACAAGTTTCTGATAAGAAGTCAAGCCTGCGAGTACCTCAGAGTGCCACTCCATGGAGCAAATCAGAATGAGCTGGACCACCAGAAACCCAACGACAGTGAGGGCCAACATAATTGAATGCAGGTGAGGAAGAAAGTGATAGTATCCAATATTTTCGGAATTCTGCAATAAGTAGTCAAACTCGATTCTTTCTGTCAACCTCTTGAGGATCCAAATGATAAATCTCAGGCAAGAAGGGAACAACGTGTTACCAAGAAGAAGTTGGGGTATGATGAGCCATAGTAGGCCTGTGTTCTTCTTGAAAACTAGCATGTTCTCATTAGTAGGAATAAATCCACAACTAGAAAAAGAAGAGACTATGGTGAATACCGAGAAGGTGGAGATACTAATCTCCTTCTCCCTTAACACATCTCTTGCACTTGATACCAGCCTCATATATAACACAACTGATACAGAACCTGCTACATGTAGAAATAGAAGATAAGCTATTAGAACATAGGTTAGCAGCCTCATGGAATTATATTTCAGTTCTTTGGACAGGAATGAGGCAGTCCGGAAGACGACGACGGATGCAGTTCCTCCGGACTCTATATGATCAAGATTATTATTGGAGTGGTTGATCGAGGTAGGCTCAATATGCGCCGTTAACCGACGCTTGAGTTGAGCCTTTTTGAAGAGGAGGCCGAGGGTGGAAGTGAACACCTCACCGCCTACTAGCATGAGAATGATGAGGATGATGAGCTGAGGGTTCGAGAAGACCTCCATTTCTACAGTCGACATACTAGAGACAGTAGCAGCGGAGACGGAGGTGAAGAAGATATCGATGGCCCTAGGCTTGTTTGCTGCAGGATTTCTAACGTGAATCCACTTGAGTAGTAGAAATCCAATAAATGAGGTGGACAAGAAGTAAATTATGTGGAAGAAGAGAGGGTGCACATAGGAGAGAATAAATCGATATGACCATGATGCTTGGAATTGGAGAGCTTTTCTTAAGGAGGTGAAGCGAATTTGGAGCTTATGAAAGATTGACTTTAGGAAGGAAATTAGGGTAGCAAGGAAGGCAAAGGCCATATATATGGGAGTGGTGGCTTAGGCAATTGGAATTGGGTACTATTACTAGCTACTTACTCCCCCACCCATTTATATAGGAAAGCAACTTAGCAAGGGCTGTCCAATTTGTTTACTACTATCGTGGATGCTTTCGAAGAAATCGATGTAAGTTGCCTTACCTTACTTTGTAATGGTATTGAAATATAGTAGTATACAATATAATACAATACAATACATGTAGCAGCTAGTCAACTCTGTCTAATATAATATGATACGATGATTCCCAATTTTGTGTTGTCATAATTCGAATGCAACTCTGAGTTAGAAACTTTCCACATCACTTATTCAGCTGGTTAATATATGTTTTAACTTATCTGTTATTACTAAATATATTGTTATTGTGACCTAAATATTAATTCCACTGGACTGGAGAACAAAAAGAAGAATCTGAAGATTGATTAAGAGCTTGTTTACAAGAGTATGTATAGTGGTCATAATTGGTTTCAGTACAAGAGAAACACGTCATACACACGGAACGTCAACATGGAACTTTTGCGTTTTGACCCTTCTCTGAACAATATTATTGGTAGAAGAATGATTGATTGGTATGTTTAGGTGGACCTGAACAATTTTCGTCCAATAAAAACTCATATGATATTCCGCAAACCAACCTATGTCTTAAGAGACCCATTTGGTTGACAAAATTAATCAAAAGAGATAGACGTTGGAAAGCAAAGGGAAATTACTGTTTTTTTTATATTTATTATCTAGTTTTTTCTTTTACAATCTGAATATCATATGAGTTTCTTGTATGATGTCGGGAATAGTTTCTTGTATGATGTTTTATCAAAAGTAGAATTCAGTGATCAGAATACCAAATTATTTCCATATTCACTTTAGGATCTGATGACGGAAATAGTTTGATATTACTGCATGACTGCTACAAGTGAAGTAATGACTGTGCACGCAAGATAGATGAGATGATGATGCACAAGATGATTATGAGCCAGTGGAAAAGAAAAGAAAAGAAAAGAAAAGCAAAGCAAAGCGACACTAAAGAAAAATGTGTTGGCAACCCAAGATCATCCAGTGTGACGATTTGTGTAGATAGGATATATTTATCCTAAATGCAATTTGTCATTGACTTGCACTAGAATAATAGTTTCCGGTGGATTTTTTTCTTTTAATCTTTATTTAGCCTCCTAACCTTATAAGAGCATCTCCAACCCTGTTGTGTTGTGAGTTTGGAAATATGGTTGTCACATAGGAATCACAATTTTTTATTTCATAATTCCTTCTCCAATGCAAATGTGAAATAAATTGTAAAGTTAACATGACAATGACATGTCAAAGACAATGTGAAGTTGGTTGTCTAAATCTAGACAATGGACTTCACAATGCTTTACTTCCAAATCATCAATTATGAATAAAAATATTTATAAAAAAAGGAAGAAGTGGAAAAGTTGTCTTGAAAGTTGAAAAAAAGTAGCTTTTATTTTCTTCTCAATACTTTTGCATTGGAGAACAATTTTCTATTCCATTGTCTTGTGTGAATATAATCTTGTCACATAGGAAAGATATTGTCTTGTGTGAATATAATCTTGTTACTTTTCTATTCACTTTAGGATCTGATGTCAGGAATAGTTTGATATTACTGCCGCTACAAGTGAAGTAATGATTGTGCATGCAAGATAGATGAGGTGATGATGCACAAGATGATTATGAGCCAGTGAAAAAGAAAAATAAAAGAAAAGAATGTGTTGGCAACCCAAGATCATCAAGTGTGACAAATTTGTGTAGATAGGAAATATATTTCTCCTAAATGCAATTTGTCATTCGCACTAGAATAATGGATTTTTTTTTTAATTCTTTATTTAGCCTCATAATCTTATAAGAGCATCTCCAAGCCTGTGTGTTGTGAGTTTGAAAAAAAAATGATTGCCACATAGGAATCACTTCTTATTTGAAATTTTTTTCTGCAATGCAAATGTGAAATAAATTATGAAGTTGAAATGACAATGACATGTGAAAGACAATGTGAAGTTGGTTGTCTAGATCTAGACAATGAATTTCACAATGCTTTACTTCCACATCATAAATTATGAATAAAAATATTTATGTAAAAAGAAAGAAGTGAAAAAGTTGTCTTGGAAGTTGAAAAAAGTAGTTTTTATTGTCTTCTCAATACTTTTGCATTGGAGAACACTTTTCAATCCCATTGTCTTGTGTGAATATAATCTTGCTACATAGAAAATATATTGTCTTGTGTCTTGTGCCACATATGAATTACAACACAAAACAAGACTATGGTTGAAGATGCTCTAACCTCTCATTATCTCAATGATTCAATTTGGTATATATATATATATATATATATATATATATATATATATATATATATATACTCTGAACCCAAACCGAAGCTTAAAATAGACGCTACTATCATTACGCGTCTGTTATGCTTGTTCACACATGCCACACCATCACTGTAAGACGGAGCCGTGTCTCCTTAAACTATAACTTCTACTACTAAAATACAGTTATTTAGCAAAGGTTAATATCCGTCGCCAAGTAGTGACTGTTTACCGTCGGTTGGACGATCAATAACCACCATTTGCGAATTAAACAACTATTCGTTGCTAGGTCGTCGCCAATTAGTTGCTTGATCGTCACCAGTTTACGCGGTCAACCGCGGGAACAATTTGGATAAACATGACGACGGTCTGGGGATGGATATTGAGTCGCGGATAAGTCGTCTAGATAGTTTAGTTGTTGTGACAAATTTGGACGTCGCATATCCGTCACCAAGTACTGTGTCCTAGGTTATATTAATTAGGCGGTCGATCAAAATTTTTATTTCGATCGACCGCGCCTCTCTCTCCTCTCCTTCAGTCCCGTGCTTTCCTCCGGCCCGTGCTTCCCTCTCCTCCGCTCCCCTCTTGCCGGTGTTCCCCCCTCCCCTCTCCGGCCCGTGCTTCCCTCTCCTCCGCTCCCCGTGCTTCCCTCTCCTCCGCTCCACTGTAAGTCTTTCTCCCCTCTCCTCCCTCCGTTCCCCTCTTTGGTTTGCACTGTTACTGCCCACACTATAGGGTGTACCATTTTGGGATATTTTTTGTTACCACTCTAGGTGTTTGTGTTATGGCTTATGTGTATTTGGGGGCTGGCTGTTGGAGGCTCTGGTTAGGCCTTGTGCAGTGAGTATTTGGAGGGAGTCGGGTTCAGACAAGGGTTGCAGTGCACTTGGGTACTACAAGTGCAGACCTATGCACATGTGTGCACAGGTGAAAAGGGGAACAATGCTCATTCAGGCAGTTGGTTAGGTACTAGTTGGGGGCAGTGGCTTGTTGATTGCAGTAGTGTATTAGATCATAGTGTATCAAATCTTAATGACTGATTGTTGTGATGTATCAGTGGTAGAAGGGGGTGCACATGCAATTAGATGTGGGGCTTGGACTGTGAGGTTGAGCAGGTGCTGTGAGTGTATCAGTAGTGTGATACATGTGAAGGAGAAGGACACGGAGGATAGTACTCAGGTTGTGTGTACAGGCTTGGAACACGGGTTCCAATTAAGTGCAAATGCACTGATGTAAGGGGAGATGTGGAGATCTATGATACCCTCTAACTATATGATACTCCTATGATACACATTCTCTTCACCCCCAAACATAACTTAAACTATAAGAACACATCTAATATATACACTATAGTTTAGATAACACAATTAATAGCTCCTACAAAGTGATATGGAGAATTTGTATTACTTCTCTAGGAGGCAAGGATTTACCCAATAACGGCGAGGCATAGTCCATGCAGCCATTTGACTGACGAGGTAGAGACCATGCAGTCGTAGATAATATTGGCTGTCCTTCGGCCTCCATCCCTCGACAATGATGATACCATAACCCATCACTATATTTTATATTGTGAGCTGATGTCTTCGCATTACATTATGTGTGTTCATCTTAATTCTGTTATATCCTTCAGATACTACATTTGATAATAACATATACTAGACTGAGGTACAGAACTTAGATGAGTCACACTAATGTATGCTAGAATAAATTTTGGGTAGACTATATAGAAAGGCATCACATTGAACAAATATCAATGTTGTAACTTTCATGAAGGTGGTGGAGAATGCAAAAACTCCTCAACAGGTGACACAGATCTTCATATTGAATAGCGAAAAAAGTTTTTCATAGGTGATGGGTCAAATCGGATTCCTGTCGATACGTTTCCTATTGACAGGGTTCCGACATGACCTATCGGTTATGAATTTTTTTTTTCGTCTGATCTGTTCGATGTGAAGCTCTGTTTCACCTCATTCTCTACTTTCTGCTATGGTAGAATACGCAAAGTACGAATTACAATCCTTTTAGAATGTCCATCTAATGTCGTATGTACATCTAAATGCTTCTATGTATTTTTTCTTACGATACATGATTTTTTACACCAACCAAACAATGGATCGTTACTTGGTTGATCGTATATGGATGTACATGCGGCAACACGAGAGCATGATTGGTCTGAGTGACGATTTTAAGGCAGGCATTGAAGAGGTCCGAGCAAAGGAAGAAGGCGCGATCTCATGGGAGTCTGCATACTGGTGGATCGATCCCCATCACTATGCACCATCGAAATATGGTGAGATAACGCGAAGTACTTAAATATTTTTATTATATAGTTAAATAACATTAATTATCAAGCTAATATGTTTTCTTAATGTTTCGTACATATGCGGAGAAACTGACGAAGGAGGGGGGAGATCCCTCTATTATCAGTTTTGTCGATATTTTTGAGTATATGCACAAGAGGAGGAAGGACGTGAGCTACATGGACGAGAAGGCTAGCAAGACTGCTGTAAGTATTTTAATTTATATTATAAGTTAGAATAATATGAGGTATTAGAATTTATATTACAAGTTAGAAGTCCATTAGAAAATTAAGCACGGGTCTTTGGATAGGCTGCGTTACAGTCTCTGCAGACCGAGAGCACCTATCGGGCCACTCAGGATGGGGTGGAAGAGAGTGTCGCTGAGTCTTCGTCCGCCACAACGTCCTCTTCCATGGCCGCTCGGACGAACGACCTTTTTGTACAGGCCGCTAGCGAAAGAGGAAAATATGGACGCGTCTACGGCACCGGCTCCTTGGCGTCGCAGATGTCGGTATACTCGAGACCTCCACCGTCGGCGTCTTCTGCTGTGGCACAACCTGATAGGATAGAGCAACTTGTTACAACGATGACCACATTGCAGGCCACAGTGGTGGGTATGCAGGAGTCGATAAGCAGCTTGATGAGACCTCCACCGCCGGCGTCCTCTGCTCCTCCCGCTGCTACTTCTAGTCCTATTCTATCTGCTGATGCAGTGATGAGACTCCTAAGTTGCCGTCGGAGGCGTTAGGTTCACTACCATATGAATTATTGAATGGAATTTTTTCGGACGTCCTCGAACGTTTGCGTGACCAGGGAACACCGCCAGATCGGTAATTTTTTTTATATTTGATATTTATTTGTGTTGCAGTAATCGCAGACTTGTGGATATTGTTTATTTGTGTTGTTGTGGTCGTGGACTTGTGGATGTTCATGTACTTTGATTATTTTATTTGGACTTGTGGTCGTAGACTTGTGGATGTTCATGTATGCGATTGATTTTATTATGTTAATTATATTTCTTTTCTGAATTATGTCTCGTGTGTGTTTTCAGCGTGCGTTTGTGTCGTTGAAGGTCCGATTGGACGAAAATTCTATAGCGGGTTGCGCTAGGTGGTTGATATATTGATAGTGTTTAACATGTTTTATATAAATCAAACATGCAGGGATATCTGTATTTAAAAGATTTTTTTTGCAGTTATGTGCACATTAGTGACTGATATACGTCGACTTAGCGGCTACCTACGACGTACTTGCGACACTCTAGCGACGTATACAACCGCCGCCAAGTAAATTTTTATTCTTGGACGACGGATTACTGACATACGTCGACTTCCGCCAGACAGTAAGTAATGTCGTTATTCCGTCGCCAACTTGAGTATCAGACTTTTTTCAGTATCAGGAACATAAATAATATCGCTATAACGTCGCTAAATCGACGCCGTTTTTGACACAAATTCGTCGCTATCTAGACGTCATTATAAACTAAATTACTATCGTATATACGTCGCTAAAGAGCCGTTTAATGAATCCATCGCTAAAATGTCGAATAGATGTCAACTAAATCGACGTCGCAATTATGCCAGTTTATAGTCGAAAATTCTACTGATTGACGATGGAATCTTTTAACGATGTGGCATTTACCGACGTGTATTTTTTGAGAAAAAACCTTCATCGGGTAGTCACTAATAGTGTATAGCGACATTTTAGCGACGAAAAATGACCGTCGCTATTCTTCTATATTTTAGTAGTGTTTTCTTTGCTTCTCCTCGCTCGAATCTCCATAGTGATGTCTCAAATGTCCGTAGCATCTCTGCATCCCCCCAATGCCTTGCAACCATGCTAATGCCAAAGGGATCAACTCAGCGGGCATTCAAAAAATAAGTGTCGAATCGACTCGCTGTTTCGATTGCACATCACACAATGTTGAGTGGTAAGTTGAACTTCAAAGTGAGCAAGTCTGCCCTTAGTCAGGAAGCGACACAGTAATTGTCACGCCCCGATCTCCCGCAGGCAATACGCCGTTCCCGCTAGGCACGAATCATCGCGCCAGTGCTCCCGCGGGACAATCGCTTGACCCATCTGGGCGTGATGCCGCACGAGCGTAAGCCGTGCCCGTGCAAGGCCGTGGTCCATGCAGGTGGTAAGAGGTCGAAGCCACAGAGTCGCACAGATTGTCCGAGTGCAGCGTAATAATAAACGCTTAGGCGATTGGTAATAAGTTCACAGAGTCGTCAATAGCGGAAGTATTGAATAACCAAGTATAGAAGTAAATGAACTCTTTATTAATATTGAACAAGTGTTACAAGCGGCGCTAGGCCGAGATTACAACTCGCTCAAGCCTCTCTTTGAAACAGTAAAAGCGTGCCAAATGGCTACATTTGTGGAATGATACATAGGCGATGTTCCAACATTATGTTTTGTATATGTGTTTCAGTTTCGGACGCAACGTTCCAAGGCTTCAGAGTGAACTCCACCTTAGCACGCACGAAAGGGCCATCCACACCGAACGAGGTTCTCCCGTGTAGCGTCCCGTTCCCCCGGTGCGAGGAGCGCGGCTAAGAAACACAAGACGGTATCGTTCGATCGGGATAGATTGAAACAAGAACTTGTCCTCGTTATGGATTTGTTTCTTCGGAATCGATTCCCATATTCAGTGGACCGTGCCCCCGGGATCGACTTTGCGGCAGAGTCAGGAGGGACCTCTCCGCTGCTATCTTTTATTGTCTCGGATGTCGATGTCGCTTGTTGCTTTCGTGCTTTGAGTTGGTTTTGGGATTTGCTTGTTTTCCTTGAACGGTTTCGATGAGTTTCATTATTTTCGTTCATTGAACTGTACTTTAATTTCGAGATTAGAAGAGTGGAAGAGGTATTGATCGAGCTGTTCGTGATGCAGGTGAACGAGCAGTAGGCAGCTTACGAGCGGAGTCGTGAAGCGCCTCTTTCCTTCTCCCTTCCAACAATCTAAGTGAGTGGCTACCAACCCGATTAGCTAGTCCTGCTTCCAAGTCTTCACGCCTAATAAACTCTTGCATTCTTGTTGCCCCGATCAGACGATACCAAGTAATAATAAAAGATACCAAGATAAAAAGAGAATAGACATGGATAATACTGCTTGTCAATCAAACTTGTGAATGGTTACTTACTTGCATGCTTGTTCGTTCGGAATATTCATCATATGCATCAATTTTAGTTAGAATATATCTTCTTCTATAAATTGTGCTATCTATGAATCATATCTTGTATGCGCATAATTGTTCATGGAGGCTATGCAAAATGAATCATGCATTACTCGTGTTGCCTCAACTGCGTGAAGTGATAATTTAACTAAACATCGTGTGTTCGATCATGGACAACTTGTGCACAAGGGTATAAGTTCTGCGGACGGTCGCTGGGGCACTGGCACCGATCCGATCCGGGCGGAACTTCGTGTGTAGTCATCGTGTGCGGACCGGATAGCTTGCAACGCATCGTGTGTTTATCGTATGGCCATCGTGTGTTCTCGTTGCATGCTATCCTTGTCCATGACTAGTCCATTATGGCTATCAAGCCAGTGATCACCTGTGGCATAGTCGTCGTGTGCGGATTGGACGGCTTGTAACGCATCGTGTGCTCTCGTTACATCCTATCCTTGTCCTTGACTATATCCACCATGTATATTTAAACCTGTTGCAAACTAACTTGTGTCTTCGTGGCAGAGAAGGCATGGTAAGTATTGTGCAGGTGGTTCAGACGGGCAGGTAAAATCTACCGAACGGTGGCAAGTTCATTTCAGTATCATACATATATACTGTTGCTTGTAAATGAACTAAGGCAAGATAAAAACCCACAAAAATATGCATGCTTCATTAAAACAACGTGTTGATTGGTATAGTTCGGTTAGCTCGCCTTCACCAGTATGTTTCGACATACTGACCCTCGTTGAAACAGGTTCTCCGCACTAAGGCGAACCGAGCGAGGAGCCGAAGTCGTCTTCCCAATCCAGTCCAGTTGTTGGCACATCCTGACCGCGCCGCATTTTTGAAGTACTTGAAGGAAAGAAGCTTGCAACTCTATATACACAATGTAGCTTCGTAGAAAAGTCGTCCTCCAGCCCGGAGGTCTATACGTTTTGAAGTTTAGTAAAGGGATGTAATGTACATGACTGCTATCTCATTTTGAGTCAACACTTTTGTAAGCCCGTGCGGCAAGTTAGCTGACTCGTTCAAGAGTTTGTAATACATGTTCATTATCAATAAAGAGAACTTTTTCATGTTTCAAATCTGTGTTCAAATTTATCTGCGTACTTTGAATATGTGCTTGTTATGCAAATCATTTAAGCCTGGTGCCGGCGCAACCCCAGGCCCGCACGGCGGTCACGATTCGGGGGACGTCCCAACGATTTTACGAAATCGGCACCCTGCAAGCAATTTGGTGGGTTATCAGTACATGGATGCAATGGTGGGGAGGCTTCTCGTCCGCTCGACAAATCTAAACACGTTATATAGGTTCCGTGCACCATCTATTATGTTATCTTTCTAATCTTTTCTTAGGATCAGTTTTATGGCAATGATAAAAAGTCTAATTCGTGTGGCAGTGCGCCGTACGATATGAAGGAACACGGCGAGACTTACCAACTTACCATCCGTTTTTTCCTGTCCAAGGCAAACAAAGTTAATTCAAGCACGAGCATATATGTAATGAATTCAGGGGCAATAGCATATGCAAACACAAGTGTTGTGAGCGAGGTTCTATTTCGGGTGCACGAGCATACATGTTATCCAAAAGTGTTGCAGAGGATGTTCAAGTGTTTCAGTTTATTGAATGCGATGCAATGACTCGCACGCGGATTGTCGCTAAGCGATGATGACTTATCTATATGGAGGGTCACTAGCATAGCCATAATGGACGATGTCTCACTAGCGGAATGAGAGTAACGCTTGAACAGGGCATCGCAGGCCATTTCGCCGAACAATTAGAGACGCTTCTTCAATGAGTATAGGGATGAGAATGGTGCGAACGTAAAATAACATGGGCGTTGCTCACCGTCCCCATAAACAAGGAAGAGAACAACATGGAGTCCGTCTAGACCGGATCGGTCCCAGTGTCTCGAGACCGTCCGCGGAATGGGATGCTGTAATTCCCTTGTGCACAAGTTGTCCGTGACATACAAATCTTGGGTTTCAGGTTCACAAGATAACTCGATTTTGTTCAGAACGAGTATGCTCCATGAGCTGTGATTTCTTGCTTTACTTGATATAATTCTTGTTCAGTGTTCACTTGACTTGATGCAATCTAAGGCAATACGAGCATGAGACAATCACATAGCTTGATCTGTCTTTGCATAGTCTCCCTGAGTCGTTAGATTGAGTACAAGACGGGTATCAATTTTTTCGAGGTGATGTTATCTTGCTTAACTGTCCATTGATGCAGTTCCATAGTTCGAAAAATGCCTTGGCGACCTAAAGGTTCCGAATACTTTCAATGTTCTATACTTTGACTCAGAACGACTATTATATAGTCTTCTGGTGGTTGGGATGAATGCAAGGCAAGATAGTATTTACTTGAATTTGGTATGCAATTTTGTGACAAGCATTGAATCGAGGCAACGAGTACAAGTTAACATATAAGCAGGCAAGCATTGCATTCATAGGAAAAACTTAAGCATTTACGTTTTGCACGGTCTGAGGGTAAGTCGAGGAGTGAAACCGTAAAGGAACATACCGAGCGACATAGTTTATGGGCATGTAGTGTAATCAAGTGTAGCAGTGTACTTCGGGGAGTACAAACATATCGTTCTACTCGAGGCATAGCGGGGTCTAGTTGCACAAGGCAAATGTAGCATGCGAGGGTTCATTTATAAGCAAAGTTTTATTTTCATGTTATAACACAAGTAACGACCCTTTGGGATTATTCTCGTAGCTAGGTGCGTTGGATTCTTTATTAGCATTCATGGGGTGAATCACCTAGCGACTAGCATATATCATCCATATTTTAAGTGTGCTGGCTAAGCAAAGACAAGTTCATCGTAGCCACCCACCTTAGCAATGATTCGCCTCTGTCAAGCGATACTCCGAGCGAGCCTCTGAAAACCTAAGTCGAAACTCCTGAAGGGCAAAGTCTGGGAAATCCTTTTGCCTCAAACGAGTATTCTCGTTGAGCACAGCGGGTCGGGTCGATGCACTTTTGCCTTTTGAATCTGTTGTCCGTTTGAGCGGAACGGGTCGTTACATTATACACCATTCAGAAAAAGTCTCGTCCTCGAGACTTCCCGAGCGTAAACCGGTCTATCGCACTATCGAATCTATCCCAAGCGTAGCAATCGATACCACTAGATCCGTTCAAACACAATCTCCTACTCGTTCCTTATATCGTGTTACGTGTATGCTGGGTCGGTCTCATTGAATGACTCCGTCATCCAATCCAAGTTCTGACTCGGTCTCAATTTTGCCTTGGCGCGGAACATGTATCGCTTAACGCGGGGTACGGTACAATCCATCTTGAAAGATGATCTAAGGCTGAGGCAAACTTATACAAGTCGTTATACTTGTCCATGTAGATATTCACTTGCACTAGCATTCGAGATCAGCATATCGCGAGTCTGGATCGTGCACATATTCAAAGCGTCCTTCAAACATATGCATGTCAACCAACTTAGCGATAGCGAAGTCTTAGCACTCGAGTCTCACATATCATTGAGTCTTGGATCGTGCACACGTTCAAGGCGTCCCTCAAACATATGCATTCAACCAAACTTAGAGATAGTGAAATTGGATAAGTTACTTGCGAAAATCTCAAGGGTTCTCGTTTTATGATTCTCAATGATACTTCCAACATGGTCGATCAAATTCCAAGTCATTTTTATTCCAACTCAAATCAAGTATTTGCACTACCGTTAAGCACGATCTATCTGATTTACCGACTAGCGTCCATTCATTCGGGTTAAACATAGCACACATTACCGTTTCAAGTCGAACACTAAGTCTTGCTGTCCCAGTTCTATAGCTTTGTTCAAGCAATATGCTAAAGTCGGTTACACAAGTCCTTTCACTCGGCACATGGTCGTCTGCCTAATTACTAGGTCAGCTCACAAGGTCATAGGTACAAGTTCAAGCATACGATTCATCGTGCAAATTCGTCGCACGATGCTCGCCCCAATTTTTAAGGTCAAACCATTATTCGTTTGCACGAGATATTCTACCCAAACTCGTTTCACTCATATTTCTAAACATCGAGCACAGATAATCCTACACACAATAACACGTTCGTTTGTACGGGGTCGAGTCCGTTCAGTAAAATTCATGGTATATCCAAGTTGCAGGACAAGCCTAGTGATTTGCATAATCTATCTCTCCAAACATGTTTTGATAGAATCCCTATCCATTCCAAGTCTAGACCACCAAGCCAAGATTTAATTCTAAACCTTTGTTTATAACTCCAAGTCATCTAACAAGATTTATGTATCCGTTCACGAAATCATTAAGTGTGATTTACTCCAAGTTCTAGGCTAACTTATCCATGAAACATTTTTGATTCACTTGCATTCCCAAATTCGTCTTATCGTGTCGAACCAAAAGTCAAGACGATCAATTAGTTGTCACGCTTCGGTCTTCCGCTGTGGTGTCCCGTTCCCCCTATTCTGGGAGCGCGGCTAAGAAATACTAGACAATATCATTCGATCGGGATATATTGAAACAAGAACTCATCCTCGTTATGGATTTGCTTCTTCGGAATCGATTTTCATATTCAGTGAGCGGTAGAGTCAGGAGGGACCTCTCCGCTGCATCTTTTGTTGCCTAGTTTTCGCTGTCACTTGTTGCTTTCATGCCTTGAGTTGGTTTTCGAATTTGCTTGCGTTTTCTTGAACCATTTCGATGGATTTTATTGTTTTCGTTCGTTGAACTGCACTTCAATTCCGATATTGGAAAGAGTGGAAGAGGTATTGATCAGCTGTTCGTGGCAATGCAGGTGAACGAGCAGTAGGCGACGCGTGTCACGCCCCGATCTCCCGCAGGCTAATCGGCCGTCCCCGCTAGGCGGGAATCACCCTCGCCAGCGCTCTCGCGGGACGATCGCTTCGACCCATCCGGGCGTGATGTCGCACGAGCGTGATCCACGCCCGTGCAAGGCCGAGGTTCATTGGCTGGCGGTAAGAGTTCTAAGCCACAGAGTCGCACAGATTGTCCGAGTGCAGCGGAGTCATGAACGCATAGGCGATCGGTAACAGGTTCACTGAGTCGACAATATAGCGGAAGCATTGAAACACAAGTTGAAGTAAAGCAACTCTTTTATTGATATAGACATGTGTTACATGCGGCGTATAGCCGAGATTACAAGTCGCTCAAGCCTCTCTCTCTGAAACAGTAAAAGCGTGCCAAGTGGCTACAATTGTGGAATGATTGTACAGGCGATGTTCAGGCGATGTTCACAATATTATGTCTTGTATATGTGCTTCTGTTCCGGACGCACCGTTGCTTCGGAGTGATCTTCACACCTTAGCACGCACGAAGGAGGCATCCGCACCGTACGAGATTCTCCCGCACCCTGCATACAAACTGGTGGATTATCAGTACATTGAATGCACTGGTGGGGAAGCTACTCGCCCGCTCGACAAATCCAAACACATAATATAAGTTCCGTGCACCAACTATTAAGTTGTCTTTCTAGTTGCCTTAGGATCAGTTTCATGCAAACATTGAATAGCCTAACTCGTGTGGCAGTGCGCCGTGCGACATGAGAGAAAATACGGCGAGACTTACCATTTGGCCTTCCCTGTCCAAGGCAAACATTATAAATTCAAGCACGGGCAAGTATAACATTCAAGAGGCATAGCATATGCAACATGAGAGTCATTGAACGGGACAATATTTGGAGTGCTCAGTTGTTCTTCGATGCGATGCAATGACTCGCACGTGGATAGCCGCTAAGCGAGGATGACTTATCTATATGAACATGAGTCGCTGGCATAGCCATAAAGGACTAATCCCAGACGAAATGGAACGCAACGAGAGCACACGATGCGCTACGAACCATCTCGCCCGTACACGAAGGATTGCACATGTAGTCCAAGGCCAAGATGGAATACAACGAAAGTACACGATGTGCTACAAACCATCTCGCCAGCACACGATGGACCACATGATGTGGTCCCAGGCCAAGTGGATTGTAACAAAAGTACAAGAGGCGCTACAAACCACTCGCCCGAACACGAAGGACCACACGTGAAGTTCCATCCGGATCGGATCGGCCCCAGTGCCCCGGAGACCGTCCGTGGAACTGTACCTCATTTTCGAGTTGTCCGCGACATGCACCTTTCTTTGGGTCTTTCAATTATCACGAGATACACGAGAACACGAGAACACGAGTGCACAAGAACACGAGAACACTAGTGCACTGGAACACGAGTACACGAGATACTTGGATCTTGTTTCTGTACAGTGAATAACTTGCCTTGATGCATTCCCCTTGCACGGGGCTGCCTGGTGACCCAACGGTCCCGGATACTTGCAGGTTCAATTATGCACGGGACTACTACTCAGTAGTCTCCCGGGGTTTGGATGAAAACAAGGCAACATTCAAGCAGACAAGCATGCGTTTCTAAGGAACATAAGTAAACACGTTTGCTCGGACCCGAAGGTAAGCCGAAAGATGAAATCGTTAGGGACTTGGCATGCAGGGTCTGAATATAAGCAGTATTTCAATTTCCATGTTCTAGCACAAGCAATACAAGTTGGGATTATTTCCTTAGGTAGGTGCGTTGGATTCTTATTAGCATGCAGGGGGTGATTCACCTAGCGACTAGCATGAACATTCCAGATTTTATGTGTGCCGGCTAAGCAAAGACAAGTTCACTGTAGCCACCCACCTTAGCGATGATTCGCCTCGGTAGAGCGATACGTCAAGCGAGCCTCTGAAAGCCTAAGCCGAATCCTGTAGGGGCAAGTCTGGATATCTTTTGCTTCTCGTTTGAGGCAAAGCGGGTCGGGACAGTTGCACTATTGCCGTTTCAGACGGCAGTCCGCTTGAGCGGAACGGGGTGTTACATCTTACCCAACTCAGAAAAAGTCTCATCCTCGAGACTTACTGAGGACAAGCAGTAATCTAGGGTTGAGGCAATCCTAGACAAGTCGTTGTACTTGTTTCATTTGGATATTCACTTGCACAAGCATCAAAATCAGCATATCGCTTAGACTGGATCGTGCGTACTTTCAAAAGGCCCCTCTAGCGTGAGCACGTCAACCAGCTTAGTGATAGGGAAGTCTTAGCACTCGAGTTTCACCTTTTTCTTAAGTCTTAGATGGTGCACAAGTTCAAGGCGTCCCTCGAATAGATGCATTCAACCAAAGTTAGAGTTAGTAAAATCGGACAAGCTACTAGCGATACTCTCAAGGGTTCGCACAGGTTGGCACAAAGGCCACTCGCAGCACAATAACATACAAGCAATCATATCATATCATTCAAAACGTATTTTGAAAGTATTTAGACTTATTGTTGGAACATCCCATCGAGGCATTGTCACGACCCGCACCCGGTTTAGGGGCACGAGTGCGTGGGTACGTCCAGCCTACGCCGCAGCATCGGCGGTAGAACGCTGTCTAGGTATTGATACTATCTAACTAATGTCACGCAAATATCCAATCTCCATTAGGAGGCACGGATGACACAAATAAATGAACATATACTCAATCACAGACTAACAGCACGATAAGATTTCGAATAATAAACTAAAATTAAACACAACACAAGTCCACAAGAATAACTTAACAATATCCAAAAAATCGTCAAAATGCCGGAGACAAATCCGGTACCAAAAAGTCTACTAAAAGAACTAACAAGAAATAATAACTCCGACTAGACTTTCCAGAATCACAGCTAACTACCAAGTCTGCAGCTACTCACCATAGTCCATAAAGTGTCGGACAGCGGTCCTCTAAGGCATAGTCTGGAAAAATATTTCCAGTCAGGAAGGAGCAAAGCACAATCTCAAATAACAGTTCCATTAATTGATAATGTCTATAATACAATAAAACATGTCATGCTAGCTACTGAGAAGAAAATGTAATGACAGTTTAAGAGGGACAGGCAATGTAAAGAGACAGGTAATAGGCAATTATGATATAGTCAGTGCATGTATGGAAATAAAAGAACAAGGAACAGTATCATATACGGGTGATGTAGTATATGATCTAAAATAGAGAACTGTAACTATTCTAAGTGTTTGAAATAGTAGTTTCAAAATGTGATCGGCTTGGGACATGTACAGTAGCTACAGTCTGGCTAATCATACGTGGGGGTATGATTGACACCAATAATATTTAATTATGCAATGGGTATTTGATCACATTTCTCACTAGCCATTTCCCCGCCCCCAACTAGTACTGTGGATCCAATCATGACACGTCACGAATACACAACATTGTCTAATATATTAAGTACAATGTCTAATAAATTATTTACAATGTCTAATATCAATGTCTAATGTAAATGTCAATGTCAATGTAAATGTCGTGTATAATGTCGATACGAAAATCAAGGTAACATCTCATGACTGCAGATCCAAGCTATACTAGTCCGTGTAGCACAGTGTCAAAGATTCAGTTGTAACATTTCAAGATCATTGAACTTATAGCTATTATCAAGAATTGAAAATTATCAGAGAATGTACTTGCCTCGGTCCTTAGCTGGTATTTATGGATGTCCTGTTCCAGAGTATCCCCTGGTAACCAACAGTCCTATAAACACATTACAATATAACATGTGTATCAGGGGCTATACTAACACAAAATAGAAATACACTGGCCTTAGGGCTATGCCAGGTACGGTAGGGGTCATCTACTAGATAGGCCAACTATATCTTAATATCCCTTAATTACAATAATAGATATAAGTAAAATATATATATACTTTAAAATAATGATTCTTGTATGTATATATAAACATAATAATTTATACTTACAATATTTTATACATGCACCAAATTTAAATACATTTACAATATATATATATATACCTTTTAAAATTACATATATGTATAGGTTTGTACATATACCAAAATATGTATACTATATACAAACAGAGAAAATACACTATACAGTTAATTATTAATAAATAATTAATATACATTTATACATTCATACCAAAAATACGTATTTGCTTTTATTTACTAGATATCTCGTATATATATAAAATAACCAATATATATATATATATACAATATATATATATCAATTTAATCACATCTACTAGAATACATATATATATATATAATCATACTTAAATATATATACATTAATTATACACATTTAATTAATATCTACATATACTAATTACATACAAATACATATACTAGCTTATACAAATTATATATATACCAATATTATATATATTAAATTAAGTACATATTTATACCATTTATTTAAATACATACAATACCTTACATTATACCAAATTAATCTATATAAATATTTAAACAAACATTTTATATATATATATACATTATATATATATATATAACATTATATATATATATATATATATATATATATATATATATATATATATATATATATATATATATATATATATAAAGAGGGAAGGGGAGAGAGGGGAAGAAACTTACAGTGGAAGGGGAACTGGCCGGCCGGCCGCCGGAGGGAGGATGGGGTGGCCGGACTGATGCTCGTGAGGGGGAGCTCGGCTGATGGCCGCCGGAGTTGGGAGGTTCAGCGGGCTGGGTTGAAGGAGCAGGGGCCGAGGGGGTTGCTCGGGTCGAGCTCGGCCGCTCGCCGGGCCGGAGTCGAGGCGGCAGCGGCTGAGCAGCAGGCTGACAGTGCTCGCCGGACCGGAGGCAGTGCCGAACCGATCAGAAGGAAGAGGATGGGGAAAGCACAGAGGATGGTGGAGGAAGAGCCGCCGGCGCCGGAGGGAGATCGGACCGCCGGAGTGGGGCCGGCTACAGCCAGCAGGCCGCCGGGGTCGATCTCGACTCGGTCGGGTGCAGGTCGGCTGGAGGGCTGTCCGGCGGGGAGTTCGCTGAGCCGTCGGCCGGAGTCGGGATGAACAGGGGGTCGGGAACAGTAATTTCAAGTTCCCCCCCTGTCTAAGTTATTTGAATTTTTTAAAAGGAAAGAAATCAAAGAAGAAGGAGAAGGAAAGAGAAGGAAAAAGAAGAAGAAGAAAAGAGAAGAAAGGAATCCTACGGTTTGGTGTTGGGGATGGAGGAGAGAGAGAGGTGGGGGAAAACCTAGGTTGCCTAGGGATTAGGGCTTAGGATGGGACAATACATTAAATAGGATGAGGGTTTATGAATCCAATGGTGAGGATGCACCCAATTAAATGGGTGGTCCAGATTTGTCAAGAGAAAATAATTCATGGGGGATTTGAGGGTGAGAGTTTAATTAAAAAATATTGGATTCCCTCATTGATTAAAATAATTAGGTGTTGGCACCTACAATTGAATAATTGCAACTTAGCCCCTTAAATTCGGGAAATTGCACAAACACATAAAATGACGAAAATTGGGCGGGCGATTCGGGGTCCGATGTTTTGTATGGTCAGGGGACGCTGTAAGACTGGTACGGGCTGAATTTGTAGGGCACTGGAATTAAATTGGGATTTTAAAATCAGATAAAATGGTATCCTCAATTTAAATAGAAATAAATGCAAGTTGTGTTCAACAATTAATTTGGAGTACTTGGGGTCAAAATCAGATCAAGTCATCAATACCAATATTGAAGAAGACTCAGAACAGAATATTACCCTAATTTGGGCCGCACGAAAAATAGGTCAAGATGGCCTTCAATTTTCGATTGGAACGCACAACGATACAAAAATAGGAAATTAAAAATAACGTCCGCGACGACTTTTGTGCGGCCAGAAACAATGCACAAGGAGCATAATTATGAGTTGCAAAAATAGCAGAAATGAAGGTGGGCATGTCTAGAGCAAGATTGTAAAATTTGTTGGAAGACAAAAGTCTGGATAGTGCTCCAAATATCGAAGCAAAGGCAAAGCGCAAAATATTAAATAAAATACAGTAATTAATTACACCTCCAATAAATTAATTCTAAAATAAAATAATTAACCTCAAAATTCCATAATTCCGACAGGTGCTCATCTACTGGCTTCTAGGTCTAGTCTACCATCACAAACACAAATGAACACTGTCTATAATATAATATATTAAAGTACACATCACACAGTTATTTAATTTAAATATATACTATTCATGCAATTAATTTAATTGTAAATAACATAATATTAAATATTGTAAAAATTCGAAAATACCCCTGTTTTCGGAATGTGGTAGTGACAAGTCTACCCTCCTTAAAAGAATTTCGTCCTCGAAATTTAAAATCCTCATACTAGGATTTAAATCATACACATTATTATTCCCTCAATTAAATTCATCAACCACGAATAATCCACAAGGTCTTTTCAAAATTTCAAAAATCTAAAATTGTTGTATAACCTGAAAAATCTTCAAGTAAAATCAAAGTCCATCAAAAATTTCCTTGAAAGTTTTGAGTTATAATCCAATACCCGGAATTTTTAATATCCACTCCTCAACAATATGATATCTAAGGATTCTCCAAATGTTACATCCAAGTATAAAGTTCTAAAATTCATAACTTGCAACTAAATAAATACATTGATAAATCTCCCAAATTTCCAAATTAATAACCAACTTAAACATGTCATAATCCTTCCTGGAATTAATACATCATAATTTCCGTCATGTTAAATTCTTGACCCTTTATTTAAATCAATGTTTATCCTCGAATTTTTAAATCCTCGATGGTTTTATTTATGTATTTATTCCCATCAAATTTAAATTCCTTATATCATATAATCATGAACTACTCCATATTGTTATTTCACAATAAATTCTTTCAAAAATTCTATAAATAGCATATCCCTAAAAATCTTCAAAATAAATCAAATCCCATTCTTATCACAATATCCTCCAAAATTTTAAGTTAATAACGAAATACAAGAATTTAACATTCAATCCTCTAATTGAACTCTAATCAATGCATATTTCAAAAATTGAATCTCGTCCCAAATTTGAATTTAACACTAATCCATTTGTGTTCTTTATCCCTCGATTTTTTTTTTCTTCCCATAATACGCAGCGATGTAATATTTATGGAACCTCCAATACAATATTCAAAATATAAGTTCACAACTTGCAGTCCAACAAATATATCGATGGCCTTCTTAAATTCCTCAAATTTAATAATAAATTCAATCATTTCAAAATTTCCTAAAAATCAATGATTTAACAAAACTTCAATTACGCCATATTAAATTCCCAACTCTTTATTTAATTTAATATTTTCCCTCAAAATTTTAGGCACCTTGTCTCTCTTTGTCAAGTCATAACCTCTTCGTTAATCTTTACTACAGTTAAATCCTCAACAATCAAAGTCTAAGAGAATTCTACCTACACCCATACAACATGCAACCTAAAGGGATTATGTATGATCATGGTGTCTTTTGCCAGGGTATTACAGTCTCTGTAACAGGGGTACTACTAACTACATTATAACAAGAAATCATGCATGCAACTATGGTACTAAGGAATCAACCAATCAATCAAGTAGATAGGAACAAAATGAAGGAAAGAACAGAACTTGTTAACACATTACCTGCAGTATTGGTCTCCTCGACCGTCATCGCAAATGCTCGCCCTGCTGGGGTGGTTCCCTTTGCGGGTGCTGAGCAACATGCGGTTCTACAGGTAGCCTAACTGGATCTCTATAATTTGGAGTCGCGCGCTGGTTGGAAGAATAAGGAACTCGAAGACAATCCCTTATTCGATGTCCCGCAGCGCCACAGCAAACAAAGTCCTAGCCTCGTTCTACAGCTCTCCCAAAGGTGACCTGGCTTCTTACAGAAGTGACAAGTTCGTTGATCCTGCTGTACAGGAACTGGTGCCGGGTACTGCTGTTGATACTGAAATGCCCTCGGTTGTCGCCGAATTGGAACTGGTGCCTGGTACTGCTGTTGATACTGAAATGCCCTCGGCTGCCACTGGCCAGGATACTGCTGGGCAACTCTCTCAACTGTCTGTAGTGCCATCTGGTGAGCGTTCTCCATGCTCTCTCTCATCAGCTCGGTTTGTGCCTGGTGCGCTTCTGCTTGCACCCTCTGAGCCTCAGCTTGAACTCGCTGAGCATCTGCCGCCATTTTCTGGGCATCTACCATGCCTTGGATCAAGGTGAACATCTGTGCTCCGTCAATGGGCAAACCTCCGGAAATCAGAGTCGGTGGAGGAGGAAGGTCGTCCGTCACAGCTGTGGCTATCTTCTGAACAGGTGGAGGAGGAAGATCACCTACGTGCATCGGAGATGTAGGAGGAATTACTGCTGTCTGTCCCTCAGGTGGAGAGGTGGCAGACCCTTCTAAAGCTGGTGTTCCCGCTCTCGTAGATAGTGTCTTCGGCAACATCCTGAAGACAGATCCCAAAGAATCAATTTAGGCAAAATGCGATATCATCAAGGGAGGACAGTACAGTTCTAAAGAAGCAACATTCAAGATAAAAGATTCGAATAATCCTAGTTGATTGCACAGATCAAAGATGCATCCATGGTTGATACCTCTATCCTTATAGGTACCACAGTTCTATCACAAGCACTCTCACTGCTAGCTTCCTTACCTACTGCAATCGCTAATACTAGTTAATCTTATCACTCAATGCATATCAATTCCAATACACTATACTAAGTACTGCACTTTCTAGTACAACCCTTGATGATCACCCAAGTCAGTTTGCAGTGAATATCAATCATGCTCAAGCCAACATATCCTTACACATGCATCTTACCTACTTATCATATCTCTCCCATTATAAAATCTTATCCTCAAATAAATATTCCTCAAAATAACTCCTCGAATAAAAATTAAAGTAAATGTATACACTTTCCTCAAGGTCAATTATTTAAATACTGAAATGAAAACTTAATCACACAAAATCCTTACAGACTTGTCTAGGTTTAATGAATCGAATCTGAATCCTCAAAAATAAAATTTTAATAACCATATTTCAACTCTTCAATTTCAAAATTTTGCAATTCATTGAAATCTTCAAAATAAGATTTTATTAACATAATATCTCAACCTCTCTAAATTTTTAAAATTTGAAATTCATTTTCAATCCTCAAAATTAAAATTAAAATCCACCCTTCGTAGTCCAATAGCCCTAATGTTAATCATTTTCACTGTCCTCATCGACATGTGTTATCAGATAATATCATAATTCAGTCTATAAATTCCTCTTAATATGAAATCAACCCTACAATGAAACCCAAAATCCTAACTTAAATACCTAATTAACAACAATCAAATCAAGTGAAACCAAAATCCTAATTTAATAACAAATCAACAATGATCAAATTCAATATCAATAAGTGAGAATGGACAGAACAAGGGAATGAATTTAAATTGGAAGTTTCAACAAGATTCTCAGGGGTCATCCCAGGAATCTCTCAAGAAATTATGATTGAGTATTTGCTCTCGTCCTAGTATCCTATGTCCTATGTCCTATAGCAGGCACGCAGTAGTATAACAAGGATGTCACACTACTACGACATCGCACAACTCGCGAAGTCTGACCTGCATGGGCCACCACTAAAAACGTGTCACGACCCGCACCCGGTTTAGGGGCACGAGTGCGTGGGTACGTCCAGCCTACGCCGCAGCATCGGCGGTAGAACGCTGTCTAGGTATTGATACTATCTAACTAATGTCACGCAAATATCCAATCTCCATTAGGAGGCACGGATGACACAAATAAATGAACATATACTCAATCACAGACTAACAGCACGATAAGATTTCGAATAATAAACTAAAATTAAACACAACACAAGTCCACAAGAATAACTTAACAATATCCAAAAAATCGTCAAAATGCCGGAGACAAATCCGGTACCAAAAAGTCTACTAAAAGAACTAACAAGAAATAATAACTCCGACTAGACTTTCCAGAATCACAGCTAACTACCAAGTCTGCAGCTACTCACCATAGTCCATAAAGTGTCGGACAGCGGTCCTCTAAGGCATAGTCTGGAAAAATATTTCCAGTCAGGAAGGAGCAAAGCACAATCTCAAATAACAGTTCCATTAATTGATAATGTCTATAATACAATAAAACATGTCATGCTAGCTACTGAGAAGAAAATGTAATGACAGTTTAAGAGGGACAGGCAATGTAAAGAGACAGGTAATAGGCAATTATGATATAGTCAGTGCATGTATGGAAATAAAAGAACAAGGAACAGTATCATATACGGGTGATGTAGTATATGATCTAAAATAGAGAACTGTAACTATTCTAAGTGTTTGAAATAGTAGTTTCAAAATGTGATCGGCTTGGGACATGTACAGTAGCTACAGTCTGGCTAATCATACGTGGGGGTATGATTGACACCAATAATATTTAATTATGCAATGGGTATTTGATCACATTTCTCACTAGCCATTTCCCCGCCCCCAACTAGTACTGTGGATCCAATCATGACACGTCACGAATACACAACATTGTCTAATATATTAAGTACAATGTCTAATAAATTATTTACAATGTCTAATATCAATGTCTAATGTAAATGTCAATGTCAATGTAAATGTCGTGTATAATGTCGATACGAAAATCAAGGTAACATCTCATGACTGCAGATCCAAGCTATACTAGTCCGTGTAGCACAGTGTCAAAGATTCAGTTGTAACATTTCAAGATCATTGAACTTATAGCTATTATCAAGAATTGAAAATTATCAGAGAATGTACTTGCCTCGGTCCTTAGCTGGTATTTATGGATGTCCTGTTCCAGAGTATCCCCTGGTAACCAACAGTCCTATAAACACATTACAATATAACATGTGTATCAGGGGCTATACTAACACAAAATAGAAATACACTGGCCTTAGGGCTATGCCAGGTACGGTAGGGGTCATCTACTAGATAGGCCAACTATATCTTAATATCCCTTAATTACAATAATAGATATAAGTAAAATATATATATACTTTAAAATAATGATTCTTGTATGTATATATAAACATAATAATTTATACTTACAATATTTTATACATGCACCAAATTTAAATACATTTACAATATATATATATATACCTTTTAAAATTACATATATGTATAGGTTTGTACATATACCAAAATATGTATACTATATACAAACAGAGAAAATACACTATACAGTTAATTATTAATAAATAATTAATATACATTTATACATTCATACCAAAAATACGTATTTGCTTTTATTTACTAGATATCTCGTATATATATAAAATAACCAATATATATATATATATACAATATATATATATCAATTTAATCACATCTACTAGAATACATATATATATATATATAATCATACTTAAATATATATACATTAATTATACACATTTAATTAATATCTACATATACTAATTACATACAAATACATATACTAGCTTATACAAATTATATATATACCAATATTATATATATTAAATTAAGTACATATTTATACCATTTATTTAAATACATACAATACCTTACATTATACCAAATTAATCTATATAAATATTTAAACAAACATTTTATATATATATATACATTATATATATATATATAACATTATATATATATATATATATATATATATATATATATATATATATATATATAGATATATATATATATAAAGAGGGAAGGGGAGAGAGGGGAAGAAACTTACAGTGGAAGGGGAACTGGCCGGCCGGCCGCCGGAGGGAGGATGGGGTGGCCGGACTGATGCTCGTGAGGGGGAGCTCGGCTGATGGCCGCCGGAGTTGGGAGGTTCAGCGGGCTGGGTTGAAGGAGCAGGGGCCGAGGGGGTTGCTCGGGTCGAGCTCGGCCGCTCGCCGGGCCGGAGTCGAGGCGGCAGCGGCTGAGCAGCAGGCTGACAGTGCTCGCCGGACCGGAGGCAGTGCCGAACCGATCAGAAGGAAGAGGATGGGGAAAGCACAGAGGATGGTGGAGGAAGAGCCGCCGGCGCCGGAGGGAGATCGGGCCGCCGGAGTGGGGCCGGCTACAGCCAGCAGGCCGCCGGGGTCGATCTCGACTCGGTCGGGTGCAGGTCGGCTGGAGGGCTGTCCGGCGGGGAGTTCGCTGAGCCGTCGGCCGGAGTCGGGATGAACAGGGGGTCGGGAACAGTAATTTCAAGTTCCCCCCCTGTCTAAGTTATTTGAATTTTTTAAAAGGAAAGAAATCAAAGAAGAAGGAGAAGGAAAGAGAAGGAAAAAGAAGAAGAAGAAAAGAGAAGAAAGGAATCCTACGGTTTGGTGTTGGGGATGGAGGAGAGAGAGAGGTGGGGGAAAACCTAGGTTGCCTAGGGATTAGGGCTTAGGATGGGACAATACATTAAATAGGATGAGGGTTTATGAATCCAATGGTGAGGATGCACCCAATTAAATGGGTGGTCCAGATTTGTCAAGAGAAAATAATTCATGGGGGATTTGAGGGTGAGAGTTTAATTAAAAAATATTGGATTCTCTCATTGATTAAAATAATTAGGTGTTGGCACCTACAATTGAATAATTGCAACTTAGCCCCTTAAATTCGGGAAATTGCACAAACACATAAAATGACAAAAATTGGGCGAGCGATTCGGGGTCCGATGTTTTGTATGGTCAGGGGACGCTGTAAGACTGGTACGGGCTAAATTTGTAGGGCACTGGAATTAAATTGGGATTTTAAAATCAGATAAAATGGTATCCTCAATTTAAATAGAAATAAATGCAAGTTGTGTTCAACAATTAATTTGGAGTACTTGGGGTCAAAATCAGATCAAGTCATCAATACCAATATTGAAGAAGACTCAGAACAGAATATTACCCTAATTTGGGCCGCACGAAAAATAGGTCAAGATGGCCTCCAATTTTCGATTGGAACGCATAACGATACAAAAATAGGAAATTAAAAATAACGTCCGCGACGACTTTTGTGCGGCCAGAAACAATGCACAAGGAGCATAATTATGAGTTGCAAAAATAGCAGAAATGAAGGTGGGCATGTCTAGAGCAAGATTGTAAAATTTGTTGGAAGACAAAAGTCTGGATAGTGCTCCAAATATCGAAGCAAAGGCAAAGCGCAAAATATTAAATAAAATACAGTAATTAATTACACCTCCAATAAATTAATTCTAAAATAAAACAATTAACCTCAAAATTCCATAATTCCGACAGGTGCTCATCTACTGGCTTCTAGGTCTAGTCTACCATCACAAACACAAATGAACACTGTCTATAATATAATATATTAAAGTACACATCACACAGTTATTTAATTTAAATATATACTATTCATGCAATTAATTTAATTGTAAATAACATAATATTAAATATTGTAAAAATTCGAAAATACCCCTGTTTTCGGAATGTGGTAGTGACAGGCATTGAGAGAGAGCGTGCATATAACCCACGAACGAGCTTTCGAAATTGAGATATCGAATCGAAGTCCAAAGGAGTAGAAGCCAGGCTCTGATACCAACATGTCACGCCCCGATCTCCCGCAGGCTAATCGGCCGTCCCCGCTAGGCGGAAATCACCCTCGCCAGCGCTCCCGCGGGACGATCGCTTCGACCCATCCGGGCGTGATGCCGCACGAGCGTGATCCACGCCCGTGCAAGGCCGAGGTTTATTGGCTGGCGGTAAGAGTTCTAAGCCACAGAGTCGCACAGATTGTCCGAGTGCAACGGAGTCATGAACGCATAGGCGATCGGTAACAGGTTCACTGAGTCAACAATATAGCGGAATCATTGAAACACAAGTTGAAGTAAAGCAACTCTTTTATTGATATAGACATGTGTTACAGGCGGCGTATAGCCGAGATTACAAGTCGCTCAAGCCTCTCTCTGAAACAGTAAAAGCGTACCAAGTGGCTATAATTGTGGAATGATTGTACATGCGATGTTCAGGCGATGTTCACAACATTATGTCTTGTATATGTGCTTCTGTTCCGGACGCACCGTTGCTTCGGAGTGATCTCCACACCTTAGCACGCACGAAGGAGGCATCCGCACCGTACGAGGTTCTCCCGCACCCTGCATACAAACTGGTGGATTATCAGTACATTGAATGCACTGGTGGGGAAGCTACTCGCCCGCTCGACAAATCCAAACACGTAATATAAGTTTCGTGCACCAACTATTAAGTTGTCTTTCTAGTTGCCTTAGGATCAGTTTCATGCAAACATTGAATAGCCTAACTCGTGTGGCAGTGCGCCGTGCGACATGAGAGGAAACACGACGAGACTTACCATTTGGCCTTCCCTGTCCAAGGCAAACATTATAAATTCAAGCACGGGCAAGTATAACATTCAAGAGGCATAGCATATGCAACACGAGAGTCATTGAACGGGACAATATTTGGAGTGCTCAGTTGTTCTTCGATGCGATGCAATGACTCGCACGCGGATAGCCGCTAAGCGAGGATGACTTATCTATATGAACATGAGTCGCTGGCATAGCCATAAAGGACTAGTCCAAGACGAAATGGAACGCAACGAGAGCACACGATGCGCTACGAACCATCTCGCCCGTACACGAAGGATTGCACATGTAGTCCAAGGCCAAGATGGAATGCAACGAAAGTACACGATGTGCTACAAACCATCTCGCCAGCACACGATGGACTACACATGATGTGGTCCCAGGCCAAGTGGATTGTAACAAAAGTACAAGAGGCGCTACAAACCACTCGCCCGAACACGAAGGATCACACGTGAAGTTCCATCCGGATCGGATCGGCCCCAGTGCCCCGAAGACTGTCCGTGGAACTGTACCTCGTTTTCGAGTTGTCCGCGACATGCACCTTTCTTTGGGTCTTTCGATTATCACGAGATACACGAGAACACGAGAACACGAGTGCACAAGAACACGAGAACACGAGTGCACTGGAACACGAGTACACGAGTACACGAGATACTTGGATCTTGTTTTTGTACAGTGAATAACTTGCCTTGATGCATTCCCCTGGCTCGGGGCTGCCTGGTGACCCAACGGTCCCGGATACTTGCAGGTTCAATTATGCACGGGACGACTACTCAGTAGTCTCCCGGAATTTGGATGAAAACAAGGCAACATTCAAGCAGACAAGCATGCATTTCTAAGGAACATAAGTAAACACGTTTGCTCGGACCCGAAGGTAAGCCGAAAGATGAAACCGTTAGGGACTTGGCATGCAAGGGTCTGAATATAAGCAGTATTTCAATTTCCATGTTCTAGCACAAGCAATACAAGTTGGGATTATTCCCTTAGCTAGGTGCGTTGGATTCTTATTAGCATGCAGGGGGTGATTCACCTAGCGACTAGCATGAACATTCCAGATTTTATGTGTGCCGGCTAAGCAAAAAGATAAGTTCACCGTAGCCACCCACCTTAGTGATGATTTGCCTCGGTAGAGCGATACGTCAAGCGAGCCTCTGAAAGCCTAAGTCGAATCCTGTAGGGGCAAGTCTGGATATCTTTTGTTTCTCGTTTGAGGCAAAGTGGGTCGGGACAGTTGCACTATTGCCGTTTGAGACGGCAACCCGCTTGAGCGGAACGGGGTGTTACAACGCGCGAGCGGAGTCCTGAAGCACCTCTTTCCTTCTGCTTTGCAACCAACTTGTGAGTGACTTATATTCGATTAAGTTGACCCTTCTTGCAAGTCTTCATATCTAAAAATCTTGTATTCTAGCTTGCCTCGATCAAACGATACCAAGTAATAACTAAAAAATGTCAAGATAAAAATGAATAGACTTGGACTACTTTATGCTTGTCAATCAAACTTGCGAACGATTACCATATTGCATGCTAGGTCGTTTGGAATGTTCTTTATATGCTTCATATTCAAGTCAAAATGTATACTTCTGCCTTAAATTGTGCTATGCATATAGAATACACTTGCTATGCGATTTATTGGAGAATAAGACTATGCAAAATCGTTTATGCTATGGAACTCGTATCGTGCTCGTATTGTTTTAAACTGCATAAATTGATTAAATCTTAATGTACGTCGTTTGATCACGGAAAACTTGTGCACAAGGTCTCGGTTTCGCGGACGGTCACCAGGGCACTGGGACCGATCTGATCTGGACGGAAAATATGGATTGGTCGAATGTTGGAGAAAGAAATGGCATGCAGCGAGGCTCGCCACCTGCTCTGCATATCATTTTCGTCCCGTGACTATAACTCGTCCCTTCGTGGCATTGAGCCAGTGATCCCTTCGTATATTTAAACCTGTGCAAAGCTAACTTGTGTCTTCGTGGCAGAGAAGGACATGGTAAGTATTGTGCAGGTGGTTCAGACGGGCAAGTAAAAGTCACCGAACGGTAGCAAGTTCATTTCAGTAGTTTATATATACATACTGCTTGCTTGTAAAATGAACTAAGGCAAGATAGAAAGACCACGAATAATATGCATGCTTCACATAAATAATTTGTTGATTGGTATAGTTGGGTTAGCTTGCCTTCACCAGTACGCTTTGATGTACTGACCCTCGTTGAAACATGTTTCCCGTACTAAGGAGATCCGAGCGAGGAGCCAAAGTCATCCCCCAATCCAGTCCAGCTGTAGGCGCGTCCTGATCGTGCCATATTTTGAAGCATTTGAAGCAAGGAGCTAGCAAGCAAAAACTCAATACAGCTCCGTAGGAAAGCCATTGTCCCGCCTAGAGGTCCCTTATTTTGAGTTTTAGTAAAGGATATAATGTACATGACAACTATTTTATTTTGTGTCAACATTTTGTAAGCCCGTACGACAACCCTTATGACTCGTTCAAGAGTTTGTAATAGATGTTCATTATCAATGAAGAGAACTTTTTCATGTTTTAACTTTGTGTTTCAATTTATCTGCGTACTCTGAATATGTGCTCGCTATGCAAAATACCTTAGCCTTGTGCGGTGCGCAAGCTAGGCTCGCACGGCATCACGCCCGGGGGACGACTATCGATTCCACGAAATCGGGACGTGACATATTGGTATCAGAGCACAGTTTCAAAGTTTCTTTGACCCTCGTACTGGAAAAGTTCCTTTAACAATCAAAATTCATGTGCGAACTCTTGAACTCGTTAGGCCAGAATAAGACACGTTCATACAATGAGTCCTTAATACATTATGATCCTTATGTAATTTACTTTCTTTTGAAGGAATGTCACAAGCGCAATCCTCAGCGCTAGTGTCGGGCGAGACGCAAGCCCAAGAAAGCAGTTCTGGCACATCAGGAAGTTCTCGGAGCCAGAGAGCCATGTCTCGTGTTGACCCCATTCAGCAAATGATGCAGATGTTGGAGGCTAACCAACAGAGGGAGGAGGCTCGTTATGAACGGGCTGAGAAGCGAGCGGAAGAGAGGCAAAACCAGTTTCAAGACCATATAGAGGCCCGATTCTCAGTCCAACAAAAACAGGTAGATACCCTGCAGCAGATTGTTCAGACCTTGGCCTCCAACCAGTCCGCGGCAACAGCAGCGACACCGGTGGAGCAACCCGCGCTTGAAGTCGAGATGCCTCAGACTCCAAAGAAGAATGATGTGACTGCCTTCGACTTTGGCGACTTCAAGAAAGTCTGTAGCACCTCGTTCAAAGGGACTGAGGACCCAATCGTGGCTCTAGATTGGTTGGCAGAACTGGAAGACCATTTCAAACTGTTGGAGATACCCGAGGAGAAGCGTGTTGCGTGTGCCCAACTCCAGCTCCGTTTGAACGTGCACGATTGGTGGGACGTGCATCGAAGGTCTCTTCCAACAGACGATGATGAAGAGACGATTGCATGGGCTACTTTCCTTGGCGCATTTGAAGAGGAGTTTATACCCCTTCCCGTACGTCGTCAGAAAGAGAACGAGTTCGTGCAACTACGCCAAGGAAGCATGACAGTTAAGCAGTATTCCTTCGAATTCAACCGGCTCGCCAAATTTGCTAGCTCCTATTTATCTGATGTAGCTAGTCGTTCCAGAAGATTTGAAGGAGGCCTGCGTCCTGCTATCCATGCGCACATGGTCGTTCCCCAGTACCAGACGATGCAGAAATTTCTCAACCATGCCCTTTCCCTCGAACCGCAGTATCCTCCTGTTGTTGCCGGTACTGTGCATACCTCCAATCACAAGCGCCAAAGCAATGAGAAAGAAAACAACGCTGTAAAGCGCCCAAATAACGGCGGTTCGCAAAAGGAAAATCCAGGGCAACTATGTTTCTTCTGCAAGAGGTCGGGGCACACCAACGAATGTCACCTTAAGAAAGGGTTATGCTTCAACTGTGGTGAAAAAGGTCACTTGTTTAGGGACTGTCCGCTTCCGTCAAATCGTCGCCCTCAGCATCCAAATCAGGCTAATGCACCCAGGCCAATCGAGCTGCGCCTCAGCAAGAGCGTCGCCAAGCTCATGGTCGGGTCTACACAATGACACGAGAAGAAGCTCTGGCCTCAGACACCGTTGTGTCAGGTATATTGCTTTTTAATAACATACTTGCACATGCGCTATTTGATTCTGGTGCAACGCATAGTTTCATATCCACGAATTTTGCCGTGGAAAATAATATAGAAATGACATCATTGTATTTAGTTTTAAGTGTTAGTACCCCCTCGGGCACGAAAATACCTGTCCGTTCAGTATGCCAAGGTGGTTACGTCTGTATTGGAGGAAGAAAACTATCGTTAGATGTTTTAGTTCTAGATGTTCGGGACTATGATATCATTGTGGGAATGGATTGGTTCGGCGCCTGCTCGACAACTATTGAATGTGCAGAAAAATGAGTCATCTTCCGCCTGCCTGGAGAAGCCAAATTTTGCTACACGAGTAGTCCAGCAACTGATGCGACAAGGGCCTCCATTGTAGCGTCCCGTTCTCCCGGTGCGGAGAGCGAGGCTAAGAAACACAAGACGGTATCGTTCGATCGGGATAGATTGAAACAAGAACTCGTCCTCGTCCTCGTTATGGATTTGTTTCTTCGGAATCGATTCCCATATTCAGTGGACCGTGCCCCCAGGATCGACTTAGCGGCAGAGTCAGGAGGGACCTCTCCGCTGCTATCTTTTATTGTCTCGGTTTTCGATATCGCTTGTTGCTTTCGTGCTTTGAGTTGGTTTTGGGATTTGCTTGTTTTCCTTGAACGGTTTCGATGGTTTTCATTGTTTTCGTTCATTGAACTGCACTTCAACTCCGAGATTGGAAAGAGTAGAAGGAGTATTGATCGAGCTGTTCGTGATGCAGGTGAACGAGCAGTAGGCGGCTTGCGAGCGGAGTCGTGAAGCACCTCTTTCCTTTCCCCTTCCAACCATCTAAGTGAGTGGCTACCATCCAGATTAGCTAGCCCTGCTTCCAAGTCTTCACACCAAAACTCTTGCATTCTTGTTGCCCCGATCAAACGATACCAAGTAATAATAAAAGAAACCAAGATAAAAAGGGAATAGACTTGGTTATTATGCTTGTCAATCAAACATGTGAACTGTTATCTTATTGTATGCTTGTTCGTGCAAATGTTCTATAAATCGTGCTAAGTATAGATCACATCTTGTACATGCATGATTGTTCAGGGAGGCTATACAAAATGAATCATGCAATACTACTTGTCGTGTACTCGTGTTCTTGTACTCGTGTTGCCTCAACTGCATAAATTGTTAACTTGTTAATCGTGTTCTATCATGGAAAACTTGTGCACAAGGTATTGGTTCTGCGGACGGTCGCTGGGGCACTGGCACCGATCCGATCCGGGCGAAACTCGTGTGTAGTCGTCATGTTCGGGATAGGATAACTTGCAGCACAATCGTGTACTCTCGTAGCAAGCTATCCTTGTCCTCGGCTACTTCCACTATGACAATCATGCCAGTGATCATCGTGTATATTTAAACCTGTTGCAAACTAACTTGTGTCTTCGTGGCAGGGAAGGCAAGGTAAGTATTGTGCAGGTGATTCAGACGGTCAGGTAAAATCCACCGAACGGTGGCAAGTTCATTTCAGTATTTCATATATATGCTGCTTACTTGTAAATGAACTAAGGCAAGATAGAAACCCACAAAATATGCATGCTTCATTAAAACAACGTGTTGATTGGTATAGTTGGGTTTAGCTCGCCTTCACCAGTATGTTTCGACATACTGACCGTCGTTGAAACAGGTTCTCCGCACTAAGGTGAACCGAGCGAGGAGCCGAAGTCGTCTTCCCCGATCCAGTCCAGCTGTAGGCGCATCCTCGGATCACGCTGCTTTTGAAGTACTTGAAGAAGAAGGAGCTTGCAAATTTTCATACACAATGCAGCTCCGTGGCAAAGCCGTCATGTAACACCCCGCTCCGCGCCGGCGTTATGTATCAAGGTGAGTGGGCAGAACTTCGTTCTCTGATTCTTGCACGCCTTAATAATAACCTGAGTTTTTGCTTGCAATATTTTCATAAGAGAATGATAGAACCTGCCTTGCATGTTAATGAACGAAATCACCTAGCTTGTCTTTGAAACAATGCCTGCTTAACGAGAATCCTGAATCGCTTGCTTAGAGTGCATGAACATGTTCACTATCGTCTATGCTTCGAGAGAACCATACTGTGCCTGAACGTGTTCAAGTGATAAGTCAGATTGCCCCGCAACAACGAGTGTATTCTGATGGTTCGTCTCGTCTGCATACTAGAGTTTATTTGATAGTGTTCCATGCATTCGCACGCGGTCGGACAATGGCTTTTGGTGGAGAGCTGAACTGCATGCGTCCATGCCACCATGGGTCACAGCTGCCATTAGCATCAGATAAACGAGTCATTGGTATGCTGTACAGCCAGCTGCCGATCCTGAGATACTCGGGGACCGCCCTGCATATAGCTAAGTCATTGTGTTGGCTTGGATAGATGACTGCCCCTAAGATTGTGCATTGTGTGTCTAGCTTTGCATCTGACCCTGGAGTCGCACGACACACGCTGCGCACACCCTGGAACATGAACGATTGCTTGTCTTGCTTATTACATATGAAACTCTGTTTCCAAACATGTTTCCAAACAATGTAATATGACTCTGCTAGAACTGCATGAAACGAACCTAGGTAAAACTAGAAAGATCACTAGTAATGTAATATTTTACAACATGATTACTTAGTGTTGGTTTGAGTGAATGCTTGTTTCTGTTCAGTTGATTTATCTCACCAGTACTTGTATAAAGTGCTGACCCACCAACAGTTTACTTGCTTGCAGGTACTGGATCGTCCGAGGGAGCGATAGGCGTGCCACAGTCCCTAAGACCCGGAATCCTGGTTTTGATTGTTGCCCCGAGAATGCTATCGTATAAGGGGGCATAATGTATGGAACGAACGTGTGCCTCCAAGTTGCCTCGATTGTCCCGAATACTCAGTTGGCTAAATGCATTGCATTGCAACAAGTCCCTTTCCGCTGCTCGCTCGATCGATGCGATGATAGCCAACTATCAACTTAAACGATTGGCCTTGCACGGGCGCAACCCCAGGCCCGTGCGGCATCACGTCCCCGAAAGCTCGAACGGGCCACATGCGTTAGCTCCCTTCCTTCCTCGCACCCGCGGGACGGGCGCGGTGATTCGCGTCCGGCGCCCCGAGGCACGGTGATTCGTGCCCCGGTTCGTTAATTCCCGACCGCACGGGGCGGGGCAGGGCGGAGCGACGGCCCGGGCGGGTCCGGGGCGTGACATTCTCCAGCCCGGAGGTCTTTATCATTTGAAGTTTTATAAAGGGATGTAATGTACAGGACTGCTATCTCATTTTGAGTCAACACTTTTGTAAGCCTGTGCGACAAATTAGCTGACTCGTTCAGGAGTTTGTAATAGATGTTAATTATCAATAAAGAGAACTTTTTCATGTTTCAAATCTGTGTTTCAATTTATCTGCGTATTCTGAATATGTGCTTGTTATGCAAATCATTAAAGCCTTGTGCGGATGCAATCCCAGGCCCGCACGGCGGTCACGATTCGGGGGACGCCTCAAATGATTCTACGGAATTGGGTCGTGACATCTATGGTGATTTCTGTGATATCTGCTCGGCGGATGCTACACTCTAGCTGCGAGGGATACCTAGCGTCGGTTCGGGACACACAGCTGGATTACGCAAATGTTGAGTCTTCTTCCGTTGAGGCGGGGTTCCCTGATATGTTTTCGAGCGAACTATCCGGCATGCCCCCAGACCGAGACATCGAGTTCACCATTGACACATTCCCGAATACACAGTCGATATCTAGGCCTCCGTACAGAATGGTCCCTACTGAACTGAAGGAGTTAAAGTGCCAACTGCAGGAGTTATTGGATCGTGGATTCATCCGTCCGAGCGTGTCTCCTTGGGGCGCGCCAGTGTTCTTAAAGAAGAATGATGGAACGCTACGCCTCTGTATCGATTATCGGGAGCTGAATAAGGTCACCATCAGAAACAAGTATCCTCTGCCAAGGATAGATGACCTATTTGATCAGCTGCAAGGGACAACGGTGTTCTCGAAAATTGATCTTCGCTCGGGCTACCACTAGCTGAAGTTTAAACTAGAAGACATGCCTAAGTCTGCATTCTGAACCCGTTATGGGCACTACGAGTTTTCCGTTATGCCGTTTGGTCTGATGAACGCCCCTGCTGCTTTTATGGATTTGATGAATCGAGTGTTCAGACCGTTCCTCGATAAATTTGTGGTCGTTTTTATAGACATCTTGGTGTACTCGAAGAATAGGAATGAACACGCAGGACTCCTGCAGATGGTGTTTCAAACCCTTCGAGACAACAAGTTGTATGCCAAGCAAAGTAAATGCGAGTTCTGGTTGGACAACATATCCTTTCTAGGGCACATTATTTCTGCACAAGGCATCTCAGTTGACCCAAAGAAAGTAGAAGCCATTATGCAATGGAAACGGCCTGAGTCAGCTAGCGATATTCGGAGTTTCCTTGTTCTGGCGGGCTACTACCATAGATTTATTAAAGATTTTGCTAGAATCGCATCGCCCCTGACACAGCTTACTCGAAAGGGAGTAACGTTCGTGTGGACGGACGACTGTGAAGCTTCATTTGTGGAGTTAAAGCAGCACCTCGTCTCTGCACCAATCCTTACCCTTCCAAACGGACCGGATGACTTTAAAATATATACAGTGACGCCTCAGGTAAGGGATTGTGGATAATGTGATAGCCTTCACGTCGAGGCAGCTAAAGCCTCACGAGAAGAATTATCCAACACATGATCTTGAACTAGCAGCGGTGGTGTTCGCGCTGAAATTGTGGCGCCAATACCTTTATGGTGTACCATGCGAGATCTATATAGACCATAAGAGCTTAAAATATCTCTACACACAAAAAGATTTGAATCTTCGTCAACGGCGCTGGCTTGAGCTCCTTAGCAACTTTGACCTCATGATCAGATACACGCCTGGCAAGGGAAACGTTGTAGCTGATGCACTGAATCGAGTGTTCGTTGGGAGTTTGGCTATTGATGACAAGCTGCGTCGAGATCTTGAATCTTTGGGCATTACACTTATAATCAGATACAAAAAGGGGGCGCAAGTGGCACAACTGCGCCTCGAACTTGACTTATTAGAAAAGGTCAAGGCCGCTCAGAAGGATGCCCTGTTCCTGCAAAAGATGCAAGGTCTTATCTTAGCAGGAAAAACAACCGACTTTGCGATAGGTACGGACGGGATGATCCGAGTGAAGGGAAGATTGTGCGTACCAGAAGATGCAGCCCTCAGAAAGGAGATACTCACGGAAGCTCATTATGCTAGTTATACTTCTCATCCGGGTAGCACAAAGATGTATCGAGATCTCCAAACGACGTTTTGGTGGCATGGCTTGAAACGAGATGTTGCGCTGTTCGTGTCGCACTGCATGGCTTGTCAGAGAGTAAAGGCCGAGCACCAGAAGTCGGGCAGAGAGATGCAAAACCTCATTATACCAGAGTAAAAATGGGAACACATTATAATAGATTTCATTGTTGCTTTGCCAAAGACGCAACGGAAGAATGATGCCGTCTGGGTCATTGTTGATCGACTCACAAAGTCAGCTCACTTTCTGCCTATCAAATCTGCTTGGAGTGCCGACCGCTTGGCTCAGATCTACCTCAACGAAATCGTTCTGCTCCATGGCGTGCCCGTATCGATTTTATCTGATCGAGATGGTCGATTCCTATCGCGTTTCTGGGAAGACCTGCAGTCAGCAATGTGGACGAAGTTGAAATTCAGCTCCGTCTATCATCCATAGACAGATCGTCAAACAGAACGTGTCAATCAAATCTTCGAAGACATGCTACGACTCTACGCCTTGGACTTGAAGACGAGTTGGGGAATGCATTTACCGTTAGCTGAATTTGCATACAACAATAACTTTCAATCCAGCATTCAGATGGCGCCATATGAGAAGTTATATGGGCGGAAGTGCTGATCCCCGATCTGTTGGGATAAAGTTGGAGAACGACAAATTCTTGGTCCTGAACTTGTGGAACAGACTGTCCAAAAGATTCGTTTGATTCGGGAACGGCTAAAGGCAGTTCAGAGTCGTCAAAAGTGCTACTCAGATACGCATCGACGGCCACTTGAATTCCTTGAAGGAGATGGGTATTTCTCAAAGTCTCGCTCATGTGAGGAGTCACCAGATTTGGAGCAAAGGAAAAGCTAAGTCCAAGATTCGTCTGTCCGTTCGAGATACTAAAGCGAGTTGCCTCAGTTGCATATCAGATTGCGCTACCACCGTCGCTATCCGAAGTGCACGATGTCTTCCATGTTTCACAACTTAGGAAGTACGTGTACGACCCGAGCCATGTGGTAGATCTTGATCAACTGGATCTTAAGGCAGACTTGACTTATGTCGAACAACTTGTGCAAATTTTGGATCATAATGAGAAGCTGCTTCGAAGTCGTTCGGTTCCTCTCATGCGCGTGCTTTGGCGAAATCATTCAGTCTAAGAATCCACTTGGGAGCTTGAATCCGAGATGAGGGAAAGGTTTCCTTCATTGTTTCCTATTGGTAGGTTCTATTCTTAAGTTTCGTGGACGAAACTTTCAATTAGTTGGGTAGGATGTGGTGCCCCGTTCCCCCTATTCGGGAAGCGCGACTAAGAAATACTAGATGGTATCGTTCGATCGGGATAGATTGAAACAAGAACTCATCCTCGTTATGGATTTGCTTCTTCGGAATCGATTTTCATATTCAGTGGGCCGTGCCCCCAGGATCGACTTAGCGGCAGATTCATGAGTGACCTCTCCGCTGCATCTTTTGTTGCCTAGTTTTCGCTGTCGTTTGTTGTTTTCGTGCCTTGAGTTGGTTTTCAGATTTGCTTGCGTTTTCTTGAACGGTTTTGATGAATTTTATTATTTTTGTTCGTTGAACTGTGTCATGCCCCGATTCCGTGTAATCGATAGTTGTCCCCCGGGCGTGACGCCGTACGAGTCTAGATTTTGCTCCGCACAAGAATAAGTCATTTGCATAACGAGCACATATTCAGAGTACGCAGATAAATTTAAGCACAGATTTGAAACATGAAAAAGTTCTCTTTTTATTGATAATGAACATCTATTACAAACTCTTGAACTGAGTCATTAGGGTTGCCGCACGGGCTTACAAACGTTTTGACACAAAATGAGATGGCAGTCCTGTACATTATATTCCTTTACTAAACTTTAAAATGATAAAGACCTCCGGGCGGGATAACGGCCTTCCCACGGAGCTGCATTGTGTATTGAGTTGCTAGCTCCTTTCTTCAAGTACTTCAAAATGTGGCACGATCAGGATGCGCCTACAGCTGGACTGGATCGGGAAAGCGACTTCGGCTCCTCATTCGGTTCTTCTTAGTACGGGAAACCTGTTTCAACAAGGGTCAGTACATCGAAACGTACTGGTGAAGGCGAGCTGACCCAACTATACCAATCAACACGTTGTTTATATGAAGCATGCATATTATCTGTGGTCTTTCTATCTTGCCTTAGTTCATTTTACAAGCAACAATATATAGAATTTACTGAAATAAACTTGCCACCGTTCGGTGACTTTTACCTTCCCGTCTGAACCACCTGTACAATACTTACCATGTTATTTCCTGCCACGAAGACACAAGTTAGCTTTGTACATGTTTAAATATACAATGGGGATCACTGGCGTATGCCACAAAGGGACGGATTATAGTCTCAAGACACAAATGATATGCAACGCAGGTGGCGAGCCCCGCTACAGAACACCTTGCCCCATAACATACTACTATACATAATATTTTGTCCGGATCGGATCGGTCCCAGTGTCCCGGCGACCGTCCGCGAAAACCATAATACCTTGTGCACAAGTTGTCCGTGATCAAACAACATTCATTTGAATTCAAGAAAATACTAGCACGATACAGTTCCATAGCATAAACGATTTTGCATAGTCTTTCTGATCAGTTTATTGCATAACAAGTGTATTCCATACTTAGCACAATTTATAGAAGAAGATGCATTCTAACTCAAATTGAAGCATGTATAGAACATTTGAAACGAACTAGCATACAATAAGATAACCGTTCACAAGTTTAGTTGACAAGCATAATAATCCAAGTCTATTCCCTTTTTATCTTGACATCTTTTAGTTATTACTTGGTATTGTCTGATCGGTGAAAACAAGAATACAAGATTTTTCTAGATGTTAAGACTTGGAAGAAGGGCTAGCTAATCGGGATGGTAGCCACTCACTTAGTTGGTTGGAAGGGAGAAGAAAATAGGCGCTTCAAGACTCCGCTTGTACGCCGCCTACTGTTCGTTCACCTACATTGCCACGAACAACTGATTAATACCTCTTCCTCTCTTTCCAAACTCGGAATTGAAATGCAGTTCACGAACGAAAACAATAAAATCTATCGAAACCGTTCAAGAAAACACAAGCAAATCCGAAGACCAACTCAAGGCACGAAAGCAACAAGCGACATCGAAATCTGAGGCAACAAAAGATGCAGCGGAGAGGTCCCTCCTGACTCTGCCGCTAAGTCGATCCCAGGGGTATGGTCCACTGAATATGGGAATCGATTCCGAAGAAGCAAATCCATAATGAGGATGAGTTCTTGTTTCAATCTATCCCGATCGAACGATACCATATTGTATTTCTTAGCCACACTTCCCGAATAGGGGGAACGAGGCACCACAAACTGCACTTCAATTCCGATATTGGAAAGAGTGGAAGAGGTATTGATCAGCTGTTCGTGTCACTGCAGGTGAACGTGCAGTAGGCTGCGCGCGAGCGGAGTCCTGAAGCACCTCTTTCCTTCTTCTTTGCAACCAACTTGTGAGTGGATTATATTCGATTCAGTTGACTCTTCTTCCAAGTCTTCACATATAAAAATCTTGTATTCTTGCTTGCCCCGATCAAACAATACCAAGTAATAACTAAAATATTACAAGATAAAAATGAATAGACTTGGACTACTTTATGCTTGTCAATCAAACTTGTGAACGGTTACCATATTGCATGCTAGGTCGTTGGGAATATTCTTTACATGCTTCATATTCAAGTCAAAATGTATACTTCTTCCTTAAATTGTGCTATGCATATAGAATACACTTGCTATGTGATATATTGGACAATAAGACTATGCAAAATCGTTTATGCTATGGAACTCGTATCGTGCTCGTATTGTCTTAAACTGCATAAATTGATTGAAAACTTAATGGACGCCGTTTGATCACGGACAACTTGTGCAGAAGGTCTCGGTTCCGCGGACGGTCGCTGGGGCACTGGGACCGATCTGATCCGGACGGAACATATGGATTAGTCGAATATTGGAGGAAGAAATGGCATGCAGCGGGGCTCGCTGTAACGCCCGCAACCGCACGGTGCGTTACGCTGAGTCGGATTGAATGAAACAAATGCTGGTTACATTTGATTTGTTGGATTTTGGGAATAAGTATTGATTGAGTTGTTTCATGTGCAGATGGCTAGCGGGTTCGATGGAAATCAGGTATTCGTTCGGAGCAGTACTGAGATAGCTGGATTGGAATGATAATGCCATCTTCCTTAGTCCGATCGGTCGGATGATTTGTAGAGCACGGCCTGCTCGCACGGTCATACCAGTTGAGTAGATCGCGCTTGCATCGGACCACGGGTTCAAGGGATTGGCCGTATCGGCAGGACAGGATGCTTAACGGAGTCAAATATTGTGAGTGGGCTCTTTCCCTTCTCCTCTACTCCTTCATGCCTAATAATATGGAAAACACGTAAAGGCTTGAACACTTGGGCTGAAACATTGGGAATCACTACACTGAGGCGTGCATAGAGTGGACGTCGTTGGCTTGGTAGGATTGTGGCTTGATTTGGTTTGCGCGTTGGATAGTTGGAGCTAGAGTTGGAATTTGCATTTGAGGCAGTTGGTTGATTGATTGGGATTATGCTTGGACAGCTGGAATGAGTCATTGATGCATTGGGAATATCGGGAATCTGGGCGAGCGAGCGTGCATCCGTGTACGAGTATCACTTGGTCGCTTTGTCTTACAAAGCGAGCAGTTGTGGTTCGAAACCGAACAACTGCATCGGCGAGGGTGTTGTGCCGCTTGATGGGACATCGTGCCTCGAATGAGGCATTGTGCCACTGAAACGGCATTGTGCCATGGGTTAGCTTTGAGCATGGGTGTTGCACCATTGGAAACACTTTGTTGAGAAGAGACATTGTGTCTATGAAAATACTTGGTTTTGGTGCCTTGGGCTATATGTTGGAAGAATGGCTATGGATGTTTTGGTTGGATAATTCATGGAACGAGTCTAGGATCGCTTGGTGGGGCGAGAATGTTCGATCCTCTCGTCATACCTACTGTGTCTGCATAGTCACGGACAACCTGCGTGGCACAGGGTTTGGTTTCCTGGAACGGGATGAGGCACCGGGGCACCGGGACCGTTCTACCATGGAGGAAACAATGGCATCGCGCGATTGGGCGCAGTGCTGGTAGTCCGATACCACCAGGCGGGAGTAGCTGCCCAACCCTGGATCGGGTAGGACTGCCCTATTGATCTTGGTCCGATCAATGTCCTTTATGGCTTTTAGCCAGTGACTTCATATAGATTAGTGTTGGCTTGCTTTTCTTTTGTTGGTTTGGCTTTCGTGTAGGCGCGGCCACCTTGTCTCGGCAAGAGTGTGCACTGTGAGATTTGGATTGTAAGTGTTGGTTGAGGATGGATATTGAGGCTTGGGAATGGTTCGATATGTTATCGTGTTGCTTGGACTTGAGCAGGACGGTTGCATGCTAGTTTACTTCGGGTTGCTATATATAATTGCTTGTCGATTGGTTTGAGTTGAATGCTTGCATGCTTAAACTGTTTTACTGCTTTCCTTAACATGTCATTCCTATGCCATGAAAAGAATCTAGGATTCAAACTAGAAAGATCACCATTTAACTGTTTGCATTCACTATTTTACTTAGTGTCGGCTTAGGCGAGTGGGTTACCCCGCTCACCAGTACGGTTGTGTACTGACCCACGTTTGTGGGCATTATTTCAGGTACACAGGCGTAGTGGCACTGCTTGGATATACGAGGCATGATGTATGAACTGTAAGTACCTTTGTGGGCTAGAGAAAAGAGCAAGAGCATTTCATCGTCTCCGTGGCATCGCCTTTGTGGCATTGCCTTCGGGGCATTTCATTTGGACCCTATCGTGAGCTTCGCTGCGTATTACTCTGATTGTGTGCTTGGTACACAATACTTGACTTCCGCTGCAACTTGGTTGTTTCAATGATAACATTTGGTGTTTGACAACATCGCCTTGTACGAGCGCAACTCCAGGCTCGTACGGTATCACGTCCCGATGAGAACGATTGTCCTGCGGGAGAGCTGCAACGTGGTGATTCACGTTCAGCGGGGACTATCGAGCTTGCGGGAGATTGGGGCGTGACAAATTGGTATCAGAGCGCCTGGTTCATTTTCTCGGACTTGGTCCTTCGCTTCATCACAAACTCTAAAATAGCTTCCGTGTGTCGTTTAGCTCTTGGCTCTACTCGGTGCCGCATTGGATGTTTCATGCAATAAGTCTATATATTGCTGGTTGTGGCTGCATGTTGTTCTTGGTTGTGTTGCCTTGGTTGGTTTTCGTAGGACCGCTTAGCCTCGTTAGGCGTTGTTGCATTCGTGCAGCAAGTTGGTTGGCGTTGTTGCATTTGTGCAACAAGTTGAGAGCTTTTGTTGGGTTGGCTTGGCTTGTCGTTCTGGGAGTTTCTGATTGCATCAGTGAATCAGTTGGTTGGCATACGAGATTTGGTAATGCGGCATATTGTGAGTAGAAACATTCGATGGAAATGGATCGTTGCACGAGTTGCTCGTCTAGCGACTGTGTTGGATAGAAGTTGGAATTTCGGCTGTGGCGCATCGGTTGAGCATGTTTGAGTTTGGCTTGAGAATATCAGGATAAGTTGCACGAGTTGCTCGTACAGCAAAAGTGAGGAACAGTTGGGTATTTGGGTTGGACTACTTGGAAATACGATCGTTGCACGGGTTGCTCGTGTAGCGAAAGTATCTGATGGTTTGAGAATAACTGGAAGTATTGAGAATGGGATATAGCACAAGTTGCCTAAAGAGTAAGATGGTTCACTTGTTGGTTGGGTTTTTGGTGTCAGACTGAAGTTGGAATGGCAGGATCTCGCATGAGGGATGGTTCGAACGGATCTTGGATCCAGTGCAAGGGAATCATAATGCGAGTAACGACTCGATTCAGAGTGGTATATGGGATACCACATATTGAGCAAGGGATTGAAATATTTTGGTTTGGACATCATATGGAAATTGCCTGAACGGACTCGGGTATTTAGAATACATGTTGGTTGGTGCAAGTCGATTGAGTTGGGAAAAATGAAAATAGAGCAAGTGAATATTGAGTTGAGCATATCGAGAACGGACTGGTGCAAATGGAAGTATCGTTAGACTTGACAAGTTGGACGAGATCGGAATGAACAGTTGGGAAACGCTTGAGCGAAGCGATTGGGTGAATCGAATGATAGCGAGCACGGACTATGATTTTGGGCAACACATTTGAGCTGATGGTTGAGTAATGAAATACGATCTTGGTTTGGAGGGGAAATACGATAGATTTGAACGGACTTGGAAGATTTTGGATATTGCTGCTCGAGAAGTCGACTCAGGTTTAGCGGAAGTAGAATTTTGGGCAAAATGGTGCAACAATGGTAAACGGATTCTCCGGACAGACTTTTGAAGATAGCTAAATATGGGAGCAACGTCGGAAGAAATTACTGTACTGCTCGAGCAAGTTGGACGTGCATTGTGGAACGCGGCAAAGGGATAAGAATTGGAGCAAGTCTTTGGTTTCGGAAATCATTGCAGTGGTAGTGCGAGAAGACGAACATGGCAATTCAAAAATTTGATAGATTCAGGGCAGAACGGTTGATTGATGGAAGACGGTTTCAACGGGCGCAGTTCTCGGATTCGAAAGTTCGCTCGGATGGAATGGTTGGATTCTGATTTGGATTTGTAGATGAGATATAGCATAGTTTGTAGTAACTGTCCATCGTGATGATTACAATTATCGAGCGTAGCTTCGGGACAGCTGACCCTAGCGATTTGTTCGCCAGATCGGAGATGAATATGGTAAACCCATAGGACGACCCTTGAGGCGGCGTATTTGGGAATGCGTCGAGGGCAGATGTGAGCGATAAGATTTGGCTTATTGACTGAGTGTTGGATTTGAGAGATCCTTGGGATAGCCTTCAGCTGAAGAAGCAGCCGGAAGATCGGAGCAATGGTGGAAGTAGCCTTGTCAACTGATGAGATTCAGAGTCGCAGATTTTTATCGATGGCATCGCCTCTGACTCATCGTGCCCTGGAAGGGAATAGCATTCATATGAATTGACGACTGTGAAACTAGCTCGTGAAGTTAAAGCAGCGGCTCGTTCAGATCAAATCCTTGCGAATACTGGAAGGGACAGATTTGCCTCAGATTTACAAGATGTCTCGGAACTTAGTCTGGGAAGCGTGCTCGTTCAGAAGGCAAAGGTGATGTCCTATGCTTCGAGGCAGTGGAAGCAGCGCGATGAACTATTCCATGCGCAACCTAGGAATTGTGGCGAGTGTGTCCACGTTGAAATCGTGGCGACACTATCCCTTTGGCGTGGCGGCGAGATCTTCGTGGATCACACGAACCTCAATATAGATGTTCACCCAGCGAGGTATTGAGATGGCAGGAAGAGGTGTTTGGTTGAGCTGATAAGAGGAAAGTTGATATTTGGGTAAGTCACCTAGTTGGGGTAGTATCAGTTGAGATGATCGTTCTGTGCATGAGATATATATTTGGAGATGTTGCTTGTGCTGATTCAGAAATAGTTGGATGGATTGAGTTGGAACACGAACTGATTGAGTCGGTGGAAAATCATTATATTTGAGAATAATGCTCAAGCGAATATGTTGGAATGAAAATCAGGATTTGGTTCAATTGGAAGTAAAGCAAATGGATGCCTCGGACATAAAGACACCCTTGTAACTTGTTCAAATTTGCTATCGCAAAGCTCGGCTGAAATGCATGTATTTTAGGGACGCCTTAAATATATGTAAGATCCAAAACTAAGCGATACGAAGAATTCGTATTGAGCTGCAAGGAGGATGTGGGAATTCGAAAACTTGTACGAGCGTTCAGCAGAGCGAGATACTGAGTCAGAAATCGTGAATATGTGAGTTGCATAGAGCAGATCCATGGAATTGGATAGCGGCATTTGATAAGGAATGAGTACCAGCACGGTTCGTGGACGAACCTGATTCTAAGTGGTATATTATGTAACGCCCGCAACCGCACGGTGCGTTACGCTGAGTCGGATTGAATGAAACAAATGCTGGTTACATTTGATTTGTTGGATTTTGGGAATAAGTATTGATTGAGTTGTTTCATGTGCAGATGGCTAGCGGGTTCGATGGAAATCAGGTGTTCGTTCGGAGCAGTACTGAGATAGCTGGATTGGAATGATAATGCCATCTTTCTTAGTCCGATCGGTCGGATGATTTGTAGAGCACGGCCTGCTCGCACGGTCATACCAGTTGAGTAGATCGCGCTTGCATCGGACCACGGGTTCAAGGGATTGGCCGTATCGGCAGGACAGGATGCTTAACGGAGTCAAATATTGTGAGTGGGCTCTTTCCCTTCTCCTCTACTCCTTCATGCCTAATAATATGGAAAATACGTAAAGGCTTGAACACTTGGGCTGAAACATTGGGAATTACTACACTGAGGCGTGCATAGAGTGGACGTCGTTGGCTTGGTAGGATTGTGGCTTGATTTGGTTTGCGCGTTGGATAGTTGGAGCTAGAGTTGGAATTTGCATTTGAGGCAGTTGGTTGATTGATTGGGATTATGCTTGGACAGCTGGAATGAGTCATTGATGCATTGGGAATATCGGGAATCTGGGCGAGCGAGCGTGCATCCGTGTACGAGTATCACTTGGTCGCTTTGTCTTACAAAGCGAGCAGTTGTGGTTCGAAACCGAACAACTGCATCGGCGAGGGTGTTGTGCCGCTTGATGGGACATCGTGCCTCGAATGAGGCATTGTGCCACTGAAACGGCATTGTGCCATGGGTTAGCTTTGAGCATGGGTGTTGCACCATTGGAAACACTGTGTTGAGAAGAGGCATTGTGCCTATGGAAATACTTGGTTTTGGTGCCTTGGGCTATATGTTGGAAGAATGGCTATGGATGTTTTGGTTGGATAATTCATGGAACGAGTCTAGGATCGCTTGGTGGGGCGAGAATGTTCGATCCTCTCGTCATACCTACTGTGTCTGCATAGTCACAGACAACCTGCGTGGCACAGGGTTTGGTTTCCTGGAACGGGATGAGGCACCGGGGCACCGGGACCGTTCTACCATGGAGGAAACAATGGCATCGCGCGATTGGGCGCAGTGCTGGTAGTCCGATACCACCAGGCGGGAGTAGCTGCCCAACCCTGGATCGGGTAGGACTGCCCTATTGATCTTGGTCCGATCAATGTCCTTTATGGCTTTTAGCCAGTGACTTCATATAGATTAGTGTTGGCTTGCTTTTCTTTTGTTGGTTTGGCTTTCGTGTAGGCGCGGCCACCTTGTCTCGGCAAGAGTGTGCACTGTGAGATTTGGATTGTAAGTGTTGGTTGAGGATGGATATTGAGGCTTGGGAATGGTTCGATATGTTATCGTGTTGCTTGGACTTGAGCAGGACGGTTGCATGCTAGTTTACTTCGGGTTGCTATATATAATTGCTTGTCGATTGGTTTGAGTTGAATGCTTGCATGCTTAAACTATTTTACTGCTTTCCTTAACATGTCATTCCTATGCCATGAAAAGAATCTAGGATTCAAACTAGAAAGATCACCATTTAACTGTTTGCATTCACTATTTTACTTAGTGTCGGCTTAGGCGAGTGGGTTACCCCGCTCACCAGTACGGTTGTGTACTGACCCACGTTTGTGGGCATTATTTCAGGTACACAGGCGTAGTGGCACTGCTTGGATATACGAGGCATGATGTATGAACTGTAAGTACCTTTGTGGGCTAGAGAAAAGAGCAAGAGCATTTCATCGTCTCCGTGGCATCGCCTTTGTGGCATTGCCTTCGGGGTATTTCATTTGGACCCTATCGTGAGCTTCGCTGCGTATTACTCTGATTGTGTGCTTGGTACACAATACTTGACTTCCGCTGCAACTTGGTTGTTTCAATGATAACATTTGGTGTTTGACAACATCGCCTTGTACGAGCGCAACTCCAGGCTCGTACGGCATCACGTCCCGATGAGAACGATTGTCCTGCGGGAGAGCTGCAACGTGGTGATTCACGTTCAGCGGGGACTATCGAGCTTGCGGGAGATTGGGGCGTGACACTCGCCACCTGCACTGCATATCATTTCCGTCCCGTAATTATAACTCGTCCCTTCGTGGCATTGAGCCAGTGATCCCTTCTTATATTTAAACCTGTGCGAAGCTAACTTGTGTTTTCGTGGCAGGGAAGGACATGGTAAGTATTGTGCAGGTGGTTCATACGGGCAAGTAAAAGTTACCGAACGGTGTTCATTTCAGTAGTTTATATATACATACTGATTGCTTGTAAAATGAACTAAGGCAAGATAGAAAGACCACGAATAATATGCATGCTTCACATAAACAACGTGTTGATTGATATAGTTGGGTTAGCTTGCCTTCACTAGTACGCTTCGATGTATTGACCCTCGTTGAAACATGTTTTTTGCACTAAGGAGATCCGAGCGAGGAGCCGAAGTCGTTCCCCAATCCAGTCCAGCTGTAGGCGCGTCCTGATCGTGCCATCTTTTGAAGCATTTGAAGCAAGGAGCTAGCAAGCAAAAACTCAATACAGCTCCGTGGGAAAGCCATTGTCCCGCCTGGAGGTCCCTTATTTTGAGTTTTAGTAAAGGATATAATGTACATGATAACTATCTCATTTTGTGTCAACATTTTGTAAGCCCGTACGGCAACCCTTATGACTCGTTCAGGAGTTTGTAATAGATGTTCATTATCAATAAAGAGAACTTTTTTATGTTTCAACTTTGTGTTTCAATTTATCTGCGTACTCTGAATATGTACTCACTATACGAAATACCTTAGCCTTGTGCGGTGCGCAACGTAGGCCCGCACGACGTCACGCCCGGGAGACGACTATCGATTCCACGAAATTAGGGCGTGACACCTGCGAGTTCGATCACCCTCGTTGGACGTGAGATCACTACGTCAACGCTCCCGCTGGATAATCGTCCTAATCCGGACGTGACGCATGTTCGAGCATAGAGTTACGCTCGCACAAGCCAAGAACATCGAACGTTATTGTTATCTTCGACACTATCGAGATACCTTATCATTTCACTTTTGCTCCACCCAAGTTATATATATCAAGTCCATCAAGTCAAGTACGTTCATGCAGTGATTATAATTCGTCTAGCATAATCATCCAACTTCAATATTACCGTTTAGTAGATCCATTGTTTTACTTCTAGCATTCCTCAAGCAACTAGTTTCAAATATTCAAGCCCAAGTTCTGTCCATTTTGATACGTTCCATTTATCGAGTTCGTTTGGAATAATCATCGAACATGTTCCCGTGAGTTCGATCATCCCCGCCGTACGTGAAATCACTACGCCGGCGCTCCCACAGGATAATTATTCTCGTTGGGACTGATTTTGAATGTTAATTTTTCGAATTTGATTTCAAGATCGTTCTTCCAAACTCCAAGTCAAATCCGTTATCGCTTATCTCTTTCATCGAACCACAATATTCATTCTCAGGCTAACTTCTATTCGAGCGATATTGTATTCAAGTTTATTCCGTTTAATTCAAATCCGAAATCGCTCGTACGATCCTCCAAGTTTCCAACAAGTTTCCTTATCCGAGATATCGATTCACATTTCCATGAATCCCTATTCAATATAAGCCTTATTACTTGTTCAAAATATTCTCAAATTCGTTCAATCCAATTATCGCACGAGACCTACGAATCCGTTTGGACATTTCTAAATGATCCATACACCACTCGGAATCGAGTCATCTAATTAAATCCTCAATCGTGTTCGCATCAATCGCTAGTATATTCACCAAGTCGTTCCTTAGAATTCCTGTACCATACTTAGTTATCGCCTGATAAATCTTAGTCTCGTATATATTTCTGTTGATAGTCATCCAAGTAAACCTTATTCGATCTGTATCTTCTGACACGAAATACCTTTCGAGCTATTTTTCAAAATTCAAGCACGATTCTCTATGTTCGCCTAAGCGATAATCTGATAATGTTTCTATCGGTTGCCATTCTAAGTCTGACTTGTGTCTTATCTAAACGATATCCCAATCTCATTTGTAACTAGCTTGCACCAAAGGGTCTTGGCGCGCGATACTCAATACAACTTAGCCGAAAGACTATGTGCATAGCTAACCGTTCGGGCGATATTCTATTCCGTACACTAACCAGTTGGTAAGCACGTATAAGTATTCGTGTTCGCACATAACTTACAAATTCTAGCTCGAGTCTAATCCCACAAGGTCTAGCACAGGTCGACACAAAGGCCTTAGCATCACAATTTCGTACAAGCAATCACATCATTCATATGCACTTTTGAAAGTATTTAGACATTATTTGGAACATTCCATCGGGTCAACGAGAGAGAGTGTATGCACATAACCCACGAACGAGCTTTCGAAACCGAGAAAATTGAAACGAAGTCCGAAGGCATATAGCCATGCTCTGATACCAACATGTCATGCCCTGATCTCCCGCAGGCAATACGCCATCCCCGCTAGGCACTAATCACCGTGCCAGCGCTCCCGCGGGAAGATCGCTTGACCCATCTGGGCGTGATGCCGCACGAGCGTAAGCCGCGCCCGTGCAAGGCCGTGGTCCAGGCAGGCGGTAAGAGGTCTAAGCCACTGTCGTACAGATTGTCCGAGTGCAGCAGAATAATAAACGCATAGGCGATTGGTAACAAGTTCACAGAGTCGTCAATAGCGGAATCATTGAATAACACAAGTATAGAAGTAAAGCAACTCTTTATTGATATTGAACAAGTGTTACAAGCGGCACTAAACCGAGATTACAAGTCGCTCAAGCTTCTCTCTTTGAAATAGTAAAAGCGTGCCAAGTGGCTACATTTGTGAAATGATACATAGACGATGTTCCAACATTATGTCTTGTATATGTGCTTCAGTTTCGGACGCAATGTTCCAAGGCTTTAGAGTGAACTCCACGCCTTAGCACGCACGAATGGGACATCCACACCGAATGAGGTTCTTTCCCATCCTACAAGCAATTTGGTGGGTTATCAGTACATGAATGCACTGGTGGGGAGGCTTCTTGTCCGCTCGATAAATCCAAATACGTTATATAGGTTATGTGCACCATCTATTAGGTTATCTTTCTAATCTTTCCTTAGGATTAGTTTTATGGCAATGATGAAAAGCCTAATTCGTATGGCAGTGCGCCGTGCGTTATGAAGGAACACGACGAGACTTACCAACTTACCATCTGTCCTTCCCTATCCAAGGCAAACAAAGTTAATTCAAGCACGAGCATATATGTAATGAATTCAGGGGCAATAACATATGCAAACACAAGTGTTATGAGCGAGGTTCTATTTCGGGTGCACGAACATACAGGTTATCCAGAAGTGTTGCAGAGGACGTTTAAGTGTTTCAGTTTATTGAATGCAATGCAAAGACTCGCACGCGGATTGCCGCTAAGCGATGATAACTTATCTATATGGAGGGTTATTGACATAGCCATAATGGACGATGTCTCACTAGCGGAATGTGAGTAACGCTTGAACATGGCATCACAAGCTATTCCGCCGAACAATTAGAGATGCCTCTTTAATGAATATGGGGATGAGAATGGTACGAACGTAAAATAACATGGATGTTGCACACTGTCCCCATAAACAAGGAAGAGAACAACATGGAGTCCGTCTAGACCAGATTGGTCCCAGTGCCCCGAGACTGTACGCGAAATGGGATGCTGTAATCCCCCTTGTGCAAAAGTTTCTGTAATACCCCGTTCCGCTCAAGCGGACTGTCGATTCAAACGACAAATGTGCAATGTTCCGACCCGCTTTGCTTCAGCGAGAATATTCATTTGAGGCAAAGGATATCCAGACTTGTTCCTTCAGGACTTCGGCTTAGGCTTTTATAGGCTCGCTCGGAGTATCGCTCAACCGAGGCGAATCATCACTAAGGTTGGTGGCTACAGTGAACTTGTCTTTGCTTAGCCAGCACACTTAGAATATGGAACGATACATGTTAGTTGTTAGGTGAATCACCCCCTGCATGTTAATAAGAATACAATACACCTAGCTAAGGGAATAATCCCAACTTGTATTGCTTGTGCTAGAACATGAAAATAAAACATTGCTTATATATCAGACCCTTGCATGCTACCTTTGCCTTGTGCAACTGGACCCTGTTATGCCTCGATAGAACGATATGTATATGTTCTTCTTAGTGCACTGTTCACTTGTTTACACTGCACGACCCTAGATCATGTCGCTCGAAAAGTTTCCTTACGGTTTTACGTCTCGACTTACCTTCGGGCCCGAGCCAACGTAAATGCTTAAGTTTTCCTTATAAAAGCATGCTTGCCTGCATATATGTTAACTTGTAACGTTGTCTCGACTTAATGTTTGCCACACGAAACTTACGCCGCAAGCAAGTAACACTATCGTGTACTGTTCTTGCATTGAGTCAGCCAGAATTGAACCTGCAAGTATCCGGGATCGTTAGGTCACCAAGGCAATCCCTGAACCAGGGGCATGCATCAAGGCAAGTTGAACAACTGAACTGGAAATTATGTCAAGTTTACAACTGAATGATAATCATATCAAGTTTACATCTGAACGAGAATCATGTCATTAAATCAAGAATCACAGCTCGTGGAGCAAATGCTCTGTTCAGAACAAGAATCATGGATTATCATGTCATGTTATGGATTTGGAAAGACCCTGACCTGCATGTCGCAGACAACTTGAAATCTAAGGTGATCTTCGGATCTTGTTCCATGGGCGGTCACCGGGGCACTGGGACCGACCCGATCCAAATGGAACTAACGTTATAGTCTCACGTGATTGACGGGATAGCTTGCAACGCACCACGTACTTTCGTTGCATACGCTCCCCGCCAATGCCTATGTCCTTTATGGCTATGCCAGCGACAATTGTTCATATAGATAAGCCATCCTCGCTTAGCCGCTATCCGCGTGTGAGTCATTGCATCGCATCAAAGAGTAAATCTGAATCAGTTAAACGATATGAATATGAAATACTTGTAAGTATGGAACACTTCAGTATCATATGCAACACACCTCATATTATGTGTAATTCGTGCACCGATATGAATCTCGCATTGGAGTACTTGTATTTGCATATGTTATTGCCCCTGAATGTTTATACATGCTCGTGCTTAAAAATTAACTTGGTTTGCCTTGGACAGGGAAGGACAAATGATAAGTTGGTAAGTCTCGCCGTGTTTTCTCTTATATCGCACGACGCACTGCCACACGAGTTAAGCTATTCAATATTGCCATGAAACTGATCATAAGGCAACTAGAAAGATAACATAATAGTTGGTGCACAGAACCTGTATTACGTGTTTGGATTTGTCGAGCGGGCGAGTAACCTCCCCACCAGTGCATTCATGTACTGATAATCCACCAGGTTGCTTGCAGGGCGCGGGAGAACCTCGTTCGGTGCGGATGCCTCCTTCGTGCATGCTAAGGCGTGAAGTTCACTCTGGAGCCTTGGAGTGCTGCGTCCGGAACTGAAGCACATATACAAGACATAACGTTGGAACATCGCCTGTACATTATTCCACAATGTAGCCACTTGGCACGCTTTTACTATCTTGCCTAACGGTCCCGAATACTTTCAATGTTCTATACTTGGCTCAGAACAACTATTAGATAGTCTTCCGGTGGTTTGGATGAATGCAAGGCAAGATAGTATTTACTTGAATTTGGCATACAATTTTGTGACAAGCATTAAATTGAGGTAACGGGTACAAGTTAACATATAAGCAAACAATCATTGCATTCATAAGAAAAACTTAAGCATTTACGTTTTGTACGGTCTGAGGGTAAGCTGAGGTGTAAAACCGTAAAGGAACATACCGAGCGACATAGTTTATGGGCGTGCAGTGTAATCAAGTGTAGCAGTGTACTTCGGGGAGTACAAACATATCGTTCTACTCGAGGCATAGCGGGGTCTAGTTACAAAAGGCAAATGTAGCATGCGAGGGTCCATTTATAAGTAAAGTTTTATTTTCATGTTCTAACACAAGTAATGACCCTTTGGGATTATTCCCTTAGCTAGGTGCGTTGGATTCTTTATTAGCATGCAGAGGGTGAATCACCTAGCGACTAGCATATATCATCCATATTTTAAGTGTGCTGGCTAAGCAAAGACAAGTTCATCGTAGCCACCCACTTTAGCGATGATTCGTCTCGGTCGAGCGATACTCCGAGCGAGCCTCTGAAAATCTAAACCGAAACTCCTGAAGGGCCTAGTCTGGAAAATCTTTTTGCCTCAAACGAGTATTCTCACTGAACACAGCGGGTCGGGTGGATGCACTTTTGCCGTTTGAATCAGCTGTCCGCTTGAGCGGAACGGGTCGTTACAGTTATAATCGATACATGCAAAACTGTATCTTGCGAGTGATTCCCTTTGTCCAAATAAAATCAAAATTTTCTGCCTAGGATGTGTCGACCACAAAAAGTTATATATATATATATATATATATATATATATATATATATATATATATATATATATATATAAAATAATGCTCAATAATTAACAAGTTATTCTTATGAATACAATGTTATATGACTTTGATTATATTATGCTTAAATGTGGATCCATTATGTCGAATGACGCTGTTTATCCAATAATGCAACATATTCTATTAGTACAGCAGACTCTTTTTTTTGAATGTCAATAATGTGTTTTTTTATAAGTTAGATAATGTAGACTTCAATTAATACATGGTTTTTTAAGTTCACTTGAACTGATGTCATACCCCATGGCAAGCATTTTGAATTCAAGTGCAAGCAACCCATAAATTTCAGGAACTCCAAAACGTCGAGAAGAGTGATCTATGATAAATTGCTATTTAGTTACTTTTATATTTTGTAGGTCGGATGGCCGTACATACTTAATATTTTTCTAATCACTTTCCAGTGTTATTATAAGGAGAACGTGGCGCTAGCTGATGATTAGTAGAATAATCTTCAAATTTGTTTATATATATATATATATATATATATATATATATATATATATATATATATATAAACAATTATGGGGTGGACTGCTGAGAATGATAACCTATATATCACCAAATATTTATATATATTTATATATATATATATATATATATGCTGATGTTAGGATGCTACTCTGTTAGGTTATTTAGTTCACGTACCATCATCCACTTGGTTGGTTCAGATGCAACTAAAGCACATGGCACGATCCGACGTTCCAGCTAAGGTAATGTCTCCTTTTGTCCTATCTGAAAAAGAGAATTAATTTTCAGGAACTCTGCCGCCCCTCCCTCTCTCTCTCTCTCTCTCTCTCTATATATATATATATATATATATATATATATATATATATATATATAAAAGGGAGGTGAGATGATACCTCATTCTAAAATGAGGGTGTCGGTGATGTGACATCATTTCAATCACATTTTATATTTTAAAATAAAATGACAAATTGTACTTAACCTCCTTTCCTCATTTGTGTTGTTAGGATGGTGCCATGTTATCGCTACCCTCATTTTTAGAGTGATGTGTCATCTTACCTCCCTTATATATATATATATATATATATATATATATATATATATATATATATATATATATATATATTGGTGAGATGAGATTGCCAATTATCTTTTTTGCTTCTTGGAGTAATGTGGCAGGCATACTGAAGCTGAATTCAGCAATTCTCTCTAGTAAAACAAACTGCCAAATTATACCCACAATAACTAATAAAATGATAAATTCTAGAAAAATAAACTTCTCAAGCTTCTCAAGCTTGTGAAAGCTAGTATCGAGAAGGTTTGAGCGGTTGTTCATTCTAACTCGGATCTTGCCTTGAGATTGTCAGACCCCGAAGTAGGATCAGAGAAGAAATGACCCACAAAGTATTATTAGAAGTTATCGAGTCAAAATCGTCATTGACAGCCTCCTTCCAGAAAATAACATCTCTGGTCTTCATTGCCTCCTCACTCGCTTTGCTCCCGGCTCAGCAGGTTCTGGTTCAAATATTGTCTCATCAACGACAACTTCTTCTTGGGTTACTTCTCTCTGAGAGGTACTTGCCTCGTTTGTGCTAGAAGCATTCTCCGGAACATCCGTAAGAACAATATTCTTGTGCCTAACAAACTTGTCTTCAAAGAATTTTGTGTTGCGAGATTCTATGATATGATTAGATTCGATATCAAGGAACCTCCTAACGTCACTCTTATCAGCATTGCCCAGAAATATGGTCTTCGTAGTACTCGTTCCTAGTTTCTGTATCTTGAGGTCTGGAAGTTTCACATACGCCAGACACCACCACACTCGAATGACATTCAAGTTGGATTTGAACTTGAACTTGAACCAGAGTTCGTGAGGAGTAATGTCAGATATCGCGAACGGCTCTATATTCAGAATAAATATGGCCGTTGTAACACCCCATTCCGTTCAAGCGGACCTGCCGATTCAAACGGCAAAAGTGCATGGCCCGGCCTGCCTTGCTCAGGCGATAACACGCGTTTGAGGCAAAGGATATTCAGACTTGTCCCTCTTGGAGTTCGGCTTAGGCTTTCAGAGACTTGCTTGACGTATCGCTCAACCGAGACGAATCATCGCTAATGTGGGTGGCTACGATAAACTTGTCTTTTCTTAGCCAGCACACATAAAACATGGATATTTCATGCTAGTCGCTAGGTGAATCACCCATGCATGTTAATAAAAATCCAACGCACCTAGCTAAGGGAATAATCCTAACTTGTATTGCTTATGCTAGAACATGGAAATGAAACATTGCTTTTATATATACATTCAGACCCTCGCATGCTACCCTAGAACGTGTCGCTCGAGAAGTCCCCTAATGGTTTCACCTCTCGGCTTACCTTCGGGCCTGAGCTAACGTGAATGTTTATGTTTATACAAATGCATGCTTGTCTGCTTGTGTGTTGCCTTGTTTTCATCCAAACCCCGGGAGACTACTGAGTAGTCGTTCCGTGCAAGAATGAACCTGCAAGTATACAGGACCGTTAGGTTACCAAGGCAATCTCCGCTCTAGGAGAAATGCATCAAGGCAAATCTTTTACTGAACAAGGAATCAAGATTCATGTTTTTCGTGTTCACATGTTCTCTTGTACTCCTGTTCTCGTGTACTCATGTAGCCTGCTGGCGAAATAATAAATCACGTACTCATGTAGCCTACTTGGCAAACTAATGAAATTGGAAAGAAATCAAATAAGTGCATGTCGCGGAAAACTCGGAAACGAGGTATAGTTCCACGGACGATTACCGGGACACTAGGGCCGATCCGATCCGGATGGAGCTCATCGTTCAGTCTCACGTTCTTGGACGGGATGGTTTATAGCGCCTCACGTTCTTGGCTGCATTCCATCCTCGTCATTGACTGAATGCACATATAGTCTCACGTTTGGGAAAGAACTCATGCAACCTTCATATACGATCTGGGTGGTGTCTCCACTAACGTTGCGCCACCTTCGCAGATTAAGGCTGATAGTTCTTGTCCTAGGACGGGATGGTTTGTAACGCTCACGTTCCTTGGTTGCATTCCATCATTGTCATTGACTAGATTGGTCCTTTATGGCAATGCCAGCGACTCATGTTTATATAGATATGTCATCCTCGCTTAGCGGCTATCCGCGTGCGAGTCATTGCATCGTGTCAAAGATAAACAACTGAACACCTGAACGATCATGATACAACGACTCTCGTGTTTGCATATGTTATGCCTCCTGAATGTTTATACTTGTCCGTGCTTGAATTAATAATGTTTGCCTTGGACAGGGAAGGCCAAATGGTAAGTTGGTAAGTCTCGCCGTGTTTTCTCTCATGTCGTACGGTGCACTGCCACACGAGTTAGGCTATTCAAATCTTGCATGAAACTGATCCTAAGGCAACTAGAAAGACAACATAATAGTTGGTGCATGGAACCTGTATTCGTATTTGGATTTGTCGAGCGGGCGAGTAGCTTCCCCACCAGTGCATTCAATGTACTGATAATCCACCAGTTCGTTTGCAGGGTGCGGGAGAACCTCGTTCGGTGCGGATGCCTCCTTCGTGCGTGCTAAGGCCAGGAGTTCCCTCTGAAGCCTTGGGACGCTGCGTCCGGAACAGAAGCACATATAGAAGACATAATATTGTGAACATCGCCTGTACAATCATTCCACAATTGTAGCCACTTGGCACGCTTTTACTGTTTCAGAGAGAGGGACTTGAGCGACTTGTAATCTCGGCTATACGCCACATGTAACACTTTTTTATATCAATAAAGAGCTTGTTTTACTTCTACTTGTGTTATACAATGCTTCCGCTATATTGTCGACTCAGTGAACTTGTTACCGATCGCCTATGCGTTCATGACTCCGCTGCACTCGGACAATCTGTGCGACTCTGTGGCTTAGAACTCTTACCGCCAGCCAATGAATCACGGCCTTGCACGGGCGTGGCTCACGCTCGTGCGGCATCACGCCCGGATGGGTCAAAGCGATCGTTCTGCGGAGCGCTGGCGCGGTGATTCTCGCCTAGCGGGAAATGCCGATTTTGCCTGCGGAAGATCGGGGCGTGACATGTTGGTATCAGAGCCTGGCTTCTACGCCTTTGGACTTTATTTCGAATATCTCTGTTTTGAAAGCTCGTTCGTGGGTTATGTGCACGCTCTCTCTCTATGCCTCGATGGAATGTTCCAACAATAAGTCTAATACTTTCAAAATGCATTTTGAATGATATGATTGCTTGTATGATATTGTGCTGCGAGTGGCCTTTGTGCCAACCTGTGCGAACCCTTGAGAGTATCGCAATAGCTTGTCCGATTTCACTAACTCTAAGTTTGGTTGAATGCATCCATTCGAGGGACGCCTTGAATTTGTGCACGATCCAAGACTTAAGAAAAGGTGAAATTCGAGTGCTAAGACTTCCATATCGCTAAGTTGGTTGGAGTGCTCATGCTAGAAGTGCACTTCGAATATGTGCACGATCCAGACTAGCGATATGCCGATCTCGATGCTAGTGCAAGTGAATATCCAAATGAACAAGTACAACGACTTGTGTAGGTTTGCCTCAGCCTTGTATCGTTAAATCAAAATTGATTGAAACGTACTGCTTGTCCTCAGTAAGTCTCGAGGACGAGACTTTTTTTGAGTTGAGTAGGATGTAACACCCCGTTCCGTTCAAGCGGACCTGCCGATTCAAACGACAAAAGTGCATGTCCCGGCCTGCCTTGCTCAGGCGAGAACACTCGTTTGAGGCAAAGGATATTCAGACTTGTCCCTCCTGGAGTTCGGCTTAGGCTTTCAGAGACTTGCTTGACGTATCGCTCAACCGAGACGAATCATCGCTAAGGTGGGTGGCTACGGTAAACTTGTCTTTGCTTACCCAGCACACATAAAACATGGATATTTCATGCTAGTCGCTAGGTGAATGTCACACCCCAGTCCCAAAATACCGAGGGACCGAACGCGTGGCAATGGCCAGCAGCACACACCGATGGATAAATCCAATTTAATGGATCCATCGGGGCATGCTTAAGCTGTAGTACAACAATAAGTAGGTCCAATGATATGAGTCACAGTCTATACTAATCTCATCCACAACAGATAATCACAGATCAAATGCCAGAATAATGTAAATAAATAAACTGACATATCTCAATAAAAGTGTCTCGGAGAACAATCCGAGAACAAGTCTGGTACATCAATGAAATAGACTGGAAATAAAATAACTATAAACTGGAATAAATGAGTATCTCAAGCCAATACTCAAGAGAAGTCCTCTGGTACGATCTCGTCCTCAGATCCTGGTTCTGCTCCAATGTAGGCACCTGCTCCTGCTTCTGCTAATGCTACTGCTCCGGTCCCGTATACCTCGGGATAGATCTCGTCAGCTAACTCTGGGGACAAAATCCGGATCCAGGTCCTCAGGGGACATAGCAAGGTACAAGAAAGCTCATGCCAAAATAAATATCAGTGCAGCAATAAATAAAATAATAGGGTAAATATGTAACCAGCTAAGTGATATGCAAGTTGAGAGTTCTAGTCATACTCGGGCTGAGGCTACTACAGGATCATTGTCAAAGAAACCATAGCAGTATTTTCTCGAAGGGCCAGTACGGTACCATAGTTCTGTCGCCAGAGACTAAGGCACTTCCATTAAATTATTATATATATATATAATCAGCCTTTTGTATGATAAATCTCTCCCCACCCAATGTAATCTCACGTCTCATGTCCATGACACGCAGGATCATATCTAATGCAACAAGTCTGGATAAAATCTAAGCATATAGTATCTCTGTCAAGTCCTGTATCCTATACAGAATCACCACGAATATCTCGGGAATATCCTGTCTCATGAACAGTGTCAAGTGTCCTGGGTCGTATGGTACTTGATAAGACAAGTACGAGAATATAAAGTGTCACGAATGTCCATCTCTAGATGACCGTACCCAACACCGCGTACAGTGTTGGCACCCGACGGATAATCGGACGCTAAGTACGTCACACGGTCCTAGGTTAAGCATGCACAGCAATATAATGAAGCAAGAAAATATGTAACAATACTGCAGAGTTTGGCAAGGTACACTTGCCTGGGGTCCTGGCTCCAACTATAGCTCTGGTCTCTGTGTGATCTGCAGGTACTACTCCGGTTGCTGAAATAAACATCACCATCATATCCAGAAAATATCAAATAGCTAGAAACGCTTGTCCTTAAGTCCAATTTGGAGACAAGGGCAAAAATGGCAATTTTGGGTCAAAACGGGGTCCACATGTGGGCCACTTCGCACCGAAAAGCGCATCAGGGTCAAAGGTCTCTAAATTCGCCAAACTTAGTGTCAACAGGTCAGGAACGATGATACAAACCCAACGGAACTTCCAGAATTGGATTTCGATGAGCCGATCACAAAATCGCCCGTCGAGTGGGGCCGGTGGGGCCCACGACACGCGATTTCGTCAACGTTCTCAGAATCAAACGAAACTTGGGTCATAGGACCAGCGTATCGCTACAAGTCCGATGGCGCAAGTTTCGTTTCAATCCGACGTGTGTACACAAAGTTAGGGCGTGTTCCAGAATCGACGGATACGGGGCGGTGTCGGCGGATACGCGTTGATTCCGGTGTGCACGCACATCCGAATCGACTTCTGCGAAATCCCACACGTCCGTATCAACGACGCGCACGTTTCGGTAAAGACCGCGTGCGACCAAGTCGTCCCGTTTGGCGGGGCGTACTCAGTTCAGGGGTGAATTGGGTCGTTATTTTTCCTGTTTTTGGATCGCGGTGTGCGATCACCACAGGACGCGATGCCCCGAGCGGGTTGCACGGGCACCGAGGGGGTCATACAGGCTACGCAACGCAACTGACGGAATTGGAAATGGGTCAGCGAGGAGAGAGAAAAGAGTACCTGAACAGGGCTCCGCGAAGACCGATTCTCACGTGTCCGAGTCGTGTCCGTGTCCTGTGCTGCGTTTAGGTTCTAGGGTTAGGGTTAGGGTTTCGCCGGAGTTCGTCGGAGGGAGGCTGGGCTCGGGGCGGTCGTGGAGATACAGGGGACGGTGGAGGCGGCGAGGCCAGGGGGTTGCACGGTTGCTGCTCCGGTGATGGCGCCTGTGGGGGAATCGGGAAAGGATGAGCCGTGGGAGGAGGATGAGCGGGGACGGGGACGACTGGTTCTGGGAGGAGGAGGAGGGAAGGCGAGGTTGGCCGAGGGAGGTGGTCGAGCGGCGGAGCGAGGAGGAGATGAGCGGGGTGTGGAGGTTAGGGTTCAGGCGAGCTGGGTGGTCGATGGGTGGTCGAGCGGCGGAGCGAGGAGGAGATGGGAAGTCTGAGGAGGGTGACGGAGATGAATTAGGGTTTCGGCCGGCGGCGAGGGATTTATAGGCGTCGGCCCAGGCGGAGTCCGACTAGGTTTAGGGTTAGGGATCCGATTGGGATTTAGATATCGGGTTTGGGTTTCGGGTCCGCGGGTCGGGTTCGAATGAATCCGACCCGATCCATTATTATTTAAGTGCGGGTTTGGGTCGCGGGTTTCGGGTCTGGTTTAGATCCGACCCGACCCGATAAGACTGGGTTCGGTTCAACTGAACCGGGTCTGGGTTGGTTTGGGTTGGTTTGGTTCAATTGAACCGGGTTTATTTTAGGGGTTTAATTCGGTTAAATTTTTAATAGTTTTTAGGGCTTTAAAAATGCTTCCGGAGTCCAATAAATTCCCGGAAAATTACCCTATGTCCAGTTTTCAATTTTACACCATAAAATATTATTTCCATAATATTTTAATATCAATTAAAAATCATTTAATTACCAATTTCCTACGTTTTAATTTCAGAAAAATCCTAAAAAATTCCAGAAAATTATGAAAAATCCAAATTATAATTTCTTGAAAAAATCAGGGGGATTACAATCTACCCCCCTTAAGAGGATTGCGTCCTCGCAATCAAAGAATAACCGGTCAACAGAGATGACACGGTTTGCAGACATTTGGTCGAAGCACATCACGATCAAGAAAATCAAGGTTGAGGGTGTAAGAATAATACAAAGGGATAAATTATTTCCCTAAGCATTAAAAGTTATGTAATTTCCCGGATGAAGGAAATATAGAAGATTATAGTTTTTAGAAAACTAGGTTATCACTTATCATACTAGGTTATCAATTATTAGCAAGTTAAAATTACTAGGTTAAGGCTGAGGTCACGAACCAACGGGCACGAACTAAATCAATACTAGGAGCAGAAAACTAGAAAAGCTTACGCGCATTAGCTACTCCATGAATCTGCGCGTCCTCCCAAGTCATCGTGAAAGCTTGTCCGCGTCCTTGAGATGGTGCCCTCTGCTGTTGCTGGGCCTGCTGGAAGAGTGCTGGTCGAGGTGCCAAGGGTGGCCGTGGTTGATATCCTCCTGGTGCTGGTAGAGCTTGTTGGTTTGCTCTTGGTGCTCCTTCTCTACACTCAGGGCAGTCTCTCACTGCATGCTGTCTGGATCCGCAACCTAAGCATAGTCCGAATTTACGTCTACACTCCTTCTCAATATGGCCTATCTTGCCGCAGTAGTGACAAGTAGGAAGAGTTAGTGATTTGGATACAGCTCCCTGTGGTGCTTGATACAGATGTGGTTTTTTTGCAGCTTCTCCATGCGGTGCTCGGGCTGGTGCTGATGTAGAAGGTCGCTTCAGACCGGTCTCTCTCCTGGTGACGCGCTCCATGCGTCGGGCTGCAGCAAGAACGTCTGAGTAGGATGTGGGTGCAATGGATCCAATTAGTTTCTGCAGATCAATGTTTAGTCCGTCGAAGAACTTCTCGGCCTTCTCTTCTTCTGTCGGAATCAAGGTAGGGGCGAAGCGACTCAGACGAATAAATTCTGCGTTATACTCTTCCACTGTCATAGTATCCTGAGTGAGGCGGTTGAACTTGTCCCGCAGCTCTGATCGAGCGATGGCTGGAATGTACATCTCCTGAAAGAGTCTGGTGAACTCCTCCCAAGTGACTCGGTCTGGTCCGAGCCGTGTCTCCTCAGACAGCCACCAGTGATGTGCATTGCCCGTCAATTGCATTCTGACGGCGGTCATCCAACGTTCCCTTGGAAGCTCTGCTGCTTCTAATTGATGTTGTATGTTGGTGAGCCACTCATGAACTTCCGTGGGCTCCTCCTTGCCTGAGAAAGTACGGGGCTTCAGTTGGCGGAAGTCGGTGATAGAGCCCGTCGGTTGCCGTCGAGTTGGTGGGTTGGCCTGCTCCAGTGCATTTACCAGACTGTTCCTCAAGTAATCAGCTTCGCGACGCTGAGCTTCTTGGTAAATATGCTGTTGGGCTTGCATCATTGCGTAGATCATTTGGAACATCTGTTGCCCATCCATGACTTGTCCTGGTGGGAAAACAGGCACTGGTGGAACGAACTGCGGAGGCGGTGGGATGTCATCTCGCCGAAATCTATGAGCATGCTGATCTGCTTGGCTGCCTTGTTGAGTAGAGGGATCTCCACTCAATGGCGTCACTTCATCTTCTCCGTAGGTGGCTACAGCACCTATTGGTGTGTTTGCTGGAGTTTCGTCGTTTGCTCTGGAATCCATTACTCTGCATCAAAATAAACTATAAGAGGCGCACAGGAATCAAGGCAAGATGCAAGTCAAGAATTTAATTTGAATCCGATATAGATATCAAGAACGATCCAAGCAAGTGGATGAGATCCTAAAACTTATCCTATCCTTAGTGCAGGCTTGCTCGGTCCCTAAGTTGAAACCAAACAATTTAGTCGTAGACCTGCATGGGCCACCGCAAAAACCATGTCACGCCCCAGTCCCAAAATACCGAGGGACCGAACGCGTGGCAATGGCCAGCAGCACACACCGATGGACAAACCCAATTTAATGGATCCATCGGGGCATGCTTAAGCTGTAGTACAACAATAAGTAGGTCCAATGATATGAGTCACAGTCTATACTAATCTCATCCACAACAGATAATCACAGATCAAATACCAGAATAATGTAAATAAATAAACTGACATATCTCAATAAAAGTGTCTCGGAGAACAATCCGAGAACAAGTCTGGTACATCAATGAAATAGACTGGAAATAAAATAACTATAAACTGGAATAAATGAGTATCTCAAGCCAATACTCAAGAGAAGTCCTCTGGTACGATCTCGTCCTCAGATCCTGGTTCTGCTCCAATGTAGGCACCTGCTCCTGCTTCTGCTAATGCTACTGCTCCGGTCCCGTATACCTCGGGATAGATCTCGTCAGCTAACTCTGGGAACAAAATCCGAATCCAGGTCCTCAGGGGACATAGCAAGGTACAAGAAAGCTCATGCCAAAATAAATATCAGTGCAGCAATAAATAAAACAATAGGGTAAATATGTAACCAGCTAAGTGATATGCAAGTTGAGAGTTCTAGTCATACTCGGGCTGAGGCTACTACAGGATCAGTGTCAAAGAAACCATAGCAGTATTTTCTCGAAGGGCCAGTACGGTACCATAGTTCTGTCGCCAGAGACTAAGGCACTTCCATTAAATTATTATATATATATATAATCAGCCTTTTGTATGATAAATCTCTCCCCACCCAATGTAATCTCACGTCTCATGTCCATGACACGCAGGATCATATCTAATGCAACAAGTCTGGATAAAATCTAAGCATATAGTATCTCTGTCAAGTCCTGTATCCTATACAGAATCACCACGAATATCGCGGGAATATCCTGTCTCATGAACAGTGTCAAGTGTCCTGGGTCGTATGGTACTTGATAAGACAAGTACGAGAATATAAAGTGTCACGAATGTCCATCTCTAGATGACCGTACCCAACATCTCTAGATGACCGTACCCAACACCGCGTACAGTGTTGGCACCCGACGGATAATCGGACGCTAAGTACGTCACACGGTCCTAGGTTAAGCATGCACAGCAATATAATGAAGCAAGAAAATATGTAACAATACTGCAGAGTTTGGCAAGGTACACTTGCCTGGGGTCCTGGCTCCAACTGTAGCTCTGGTCTCTGTGTGATCTGCAGGTACTACTCCGGTTGCTGAAATAAACATCACCATCATATCCAGAAAATATCAAATAGCTAGAAACGCCTGTCCTTAAGTCCAATTTGGAGACAAGGGCAAAAATGGCAATTTTGGGTCAAAACGGGATCCACATGTGGGCCACTTCGCACCAAAAAGTGCGTCAGGGTCAAAGGTCTCCAAATTTGCCAAACTTAGTGTCAACAGGTCAGGAACGATGATACGAACCCAACAGAACTTCCAGAATTGGATTCCGATGAGCCGATCACAAAATCGCCCGTCGAGTGGGGCCGGTGGGGCCCACGACACGCGATTTCGTCAATGTTCTCAGAATTGAACCAAACTTGGGTCACAGGACCAGCGTATCGCTATGAGTCTGATGGCGCAAGTTTCGTTTCAATCCGACGTGTGTACACAAAGTTAGGGCGTATTCCAGAATCGACGGATACGGGGCGGTGTATGCGGATACGCGTTGATTCCGGTGTGCACGCACATCCGAATCGACTTCTGCGAAATTCCACACGTCCGTATCAACGACGCGCACGTTTCGGTAAAGACCGCGTGCGACCATGTCGTCCCGTTTGGCGGGGCGTACTCAGTTCAGGGGTGAATTGGGTCGTTATTTTTCCTATTTTTGGATCGCGGTGTGCGATCACCACAGGACGCGATGCCCCGAGCGGGTTGCACGGGCACCGAGGGGGTTATACAGGCTACGCAACGCAACTGACGGAATTGGAAACGGGTCAGCGAGGAGAGAGAAAAGAGTACCTGAACAGGGCTCCGCGAAGACCGATTCTCACGTGTCCGAGTCGTGTCCGTGTCCTGTGCTGCGTTTAGGTTCTAGGGTTAGGGTTAGGGTTTCGTCGGAGTTCGTCGGAGGGAGGCTGGGCTCGGGGCGGTCATGGAGATACAGGGGACGGTGGAGGCGACGAGGCCAGGGGGTTGCACGGTTGCTGCTCCGGTGATGGCGCCGGTGGGGGAATCGGGAAAGGATGAGCCGTGGGAGGAGGATGAGCGGGGACGGGGACGACTGGTTCTGGGAGGAGGAGGAGGGAAGGCGAGGTTGGCCGAGGGAGGTGGTCGAGCGGCGGAGCGAGGAGGAGATGAGCGGGGTGTGGAGGTTAGGGTTCAGGCGAGCTGGGTGGTCGATGGGTGGTCGAGCGGCGGAGCGAGGAGGAGATGGGAAGGCTGAGGAGGGTGACGGAGATGAATTAGGGTTTCGGCCGGCGGCGAGGGATTTATAGGCGTCGGCCCAGGCGGAGTCCGACTAGGTTTAGGGTTAGGGATCCGATTGGGATTTAGATATCGGGTTTGGGTTTCGGGTCCGCGGGTCGGGTTCGAATGAATCCGACCCGATCCATTATTATTTAAGTGCGGGTTTGGGTCACGGGTTTCGGGTCGGGTTTAGATCCGACCCGACCCGATAAGACTGGGTTCGGTTCAACTGAACCGGGTCTGGGTTGGTTTGGTTCAATTGAACCGGGTTTATTTTAGGGGTTTAATTCGGTTAAATTTTTAATAGTTTTTAGGGCTTTAAAAATGCTTCCGGAGTCCAATAAATTCCCGAAAAATTACCCTATGTCCAGTTTTCAATTTTACACCATAAAATATTATTTCCATAATATTTTAATATCAATTAAAAATCATTTAATTACCAATTTCCTAGGTTTTAATTTCAGAAAAATTCCAGAAAATTCCAGAAAATTATGAAAAATCCAAATTATAATTTCTTAAAAAAATCAGGGGGATTACAGTGAATCACCCCTGCATGCTAATAAAAATTCAACTCACCTAGCTAAGAAAATAATCCCAACTTGTATTGCTTATGCTAGAACATGAAAATGAAACATTGCTTTTATATATACATTCAGACCCTCGCATGCTACCCTAGAACGTGTCGCTGGGGAAGTCCCCTAACGGTTTTACCTCTCAGCTTACCTTCGGGTCCGAGCAAACGTGAATGTTTATGTTTATACAAATGCATGCTTGTCTGCTTGTGTGTTGCCTTATTTTCATCCAAATCCTGGGAGACTACTGAGTAGTCGTTCCGTGCAAGAATGAACCTGCAAGTATACGGGACCGTTAGGTTACCAAGGCAATCTCCGCTCCAGGAGAAATGCATCAAGGCAAATCTTTTACTGAACAAGGAATCAAGATTCAAGTTTCTCGTGTTCACATGTTCTCGTGTACTCCTGTTCTCGTGTACTCATGTAGCTTGCTGGCGAAATAATAAATCACGTACTCATGTAGCCTGCTTGGCGAAATAATGAAATTGAAAAGAAACCAAATAAGTGCATGTCGTGGACAGCTCGAAAACAAGGTATAGTTCCACGGACGGTTACCGGGGCACTGGGGCCGATCCGATCCGGATGGAACTCATCGTTCAGTCTCACGTTCTTGGACGGGATGGTTTGTAGTGCCTCACGTTCTTGGCTGCATTCCATCCTCGTCATTGACTGAATGCACGTATAGTCTCACGTTTGGGAAAGAACTCATGCAACCTTCATGTACGAGCTGGGTGGTGTCTCCGCTAACGTTGTGCCACCTTCGCAGATTAAGGCTGATAGTTCTTGTCATAGGACGGGATGGTTTATAACGCTCACATTCCTTGGTTGCATTCCATCCTTGTTATTGACTAGATTGGTCCTTTATGGCAATGCCAGCGACTCATGTTCATATAGATATGTCATCCTCACTTAGCGGCTATCTGCGTGCGAGTCATTGCATTGTGTCAAAGAGAGAAACAACTTAACACCTGAACGATCATGATACAACGACTCTCGTGTTTGCATATGTTATGCCTCCTGAATGTTTATACTTGTCCGTGCTTGAATTAATAATATTTGCCTTGGACAGGGAAGGCCAAATGGTAAGTTGGTAAGTCTCGTCGTGTTTCCTCTCATGTCGCACGGTGCACTGCCACACGAGTTAGGCTATTCAAATCTTGCATGAAACTGATCCTAAGGCAACTAGAAAGATAACATAATAGTTGGTACACGGAACCTGTATTCGTGTTTGGATTTGTCGAACGGGCGAGTAGCTTCCCCACCAGTGCATTCAATGTACTGATAATCCATCAATTTGTTTGCAGGGTGCGGGAGAACCTCGTTCGGTGCGGATGCCTTCTTCGTGCGTGCTAAGGCCAGGAGTTCCCTCTGAAGCCTTGGGGCGCTGCGTCCGGAACAGAAGCACATATAAAAGACATAATGTTGTGAACATCGCCTGTACAATCATTCCATAATTGTAGCCACTTGGCACGCTTTTACTGTTCCAGAGAGAGGGACTTGAGCGACTTGTAATCTCGGCTATACGCCGCCTGTAACACTTCTTTATATCAATAAAGAGCTTGCTTTACTTCTACTTGTGTTATACAATGCTTCCGCTATATTGTCGACTCAGTGAACTTGTTACCGATCGCCTATGCGTCCATGACTCCGCTGCACTCGGACAATCTGTGCGACTCTGTGGCTTAGAACTCTTACCGTTAGCCAATAAATCATGGCCTTGCACAGGCGTGGCTCACGCTCGTGCGGCATCACGTCCAGATGGGTCAAAGCGATCGTTCCGCGGGAGCGCTGGCGCGGTGATTCTTGCCTAGCGGAAATAGCCGATTTTGCCTGCGGGAGATCGGGACGTAACAGCCATAAGCGCAGCTTCTCCCTAGAAGCACTTTGGAAGTCCTGCTGTCAGCAACATGTAGTTCATCGTCTCTGTCAGCGTCATGTTCTTCCTTTCTGCCACTCTATTAGATTGGAGAGAATACAGAGCGGTCGTTTCGTTGACAATTCCATATTCTTTGCAAAACGATGCGAATTCCAAGGAATGATACTCTTCGTCACGATCGCTTCTGAATCTTTTGAGTTGTTGACCGGTTTGACGTTCTGCTTCAGCCTTGAAGTCTTTGAACTTCTCGAACGCTTCATCTTTTTAATTGAAACGATATACGATCGCGTACTTCAAGAAATCGCCGATGAAAGTAATAAAATACTTTATTTCGGCCTTCGTACAGAATTGCTTGAAGTCACAGATATCTATGTATACCAACTCTAGAAGATCTGTACTTTGCTTCACCCTTTTGTACGGTTTCCTGACGATCTTCGTCTGCGCACAAACTTCACATTTTTCTACCTCTTTACCCCAATATTTGGAGATTAGTCCTAGACTAGACATTTTGTTGATGCGTTTTCAATGTACATGTCCTAGTCTATAATGCCATAACTCAAGAGAATAATCAGAAGTAGAGACTGCATTGATACAAACAAAAGGAGTTACAAGCTGCAGTTTAAATATTTCTTTGGTACATAAAGCTTTTTTGAAGTATGTTTCCTTGTAGGACATCACCATCTGACCGACAATGATATCCATCCTCAAGTTCGATTTGCACAACAGACTCCATAGACCAGATTCTTGGCAATCATAGGTTCGTGCTTCACGTTCTCCAGAGTAAGTGACTTTTCCGAAGTCAACTTCAGTACTACTGTACCAGTCCCCTGAACATCAGCTTGTGACTTGTCCGCCATCGAGACATCCTCAAGGGTTGGCTCATACTTGGTGAACAACTCCTTCTTAGAGCATACGTGACAATATGCACCAGTGTCCACCCAACAGTCAGAGTCCACGCCATGTGACTTAACCTGCGCAATCATAGAAACATGGTTAAGCTCACCTTGCTCTTTCAGTTTAGGCTTTGACTTGCAGTCGCTCTTGTAGTGACCTTTCTTGCCACAGTTGTAGCACGTCACATCAGTCTTCGGTTTTGGCTTGAATTGAGCCGACTTCACCTTTAGCTGGTTGAAGTCCTTCTTTTTCTTCTTGTAGAAATTTTTTTGCTTTCCTTTAGAATTACTAGCATGTACCATGTTGGCCTTAGCCAACTTCTTGGACAAGGAGTCCAACTTCAGTTGCCCTCTGGCTTCATCTTCAATGTGAATCCAATGAAGAAGATCTTCGAGCTGAATCTCCATCTTCTTACGGTACATGTTAGTCTTGATCTTGATCCAGCCTGGAGGAAGCTTGGTGACGATAGTCCCCACTATGAACTTGTTTTCCTGCTTCAAGTCCTCTTCCTCCAGTTTCTGCTGCATCTTTAGAAGTTTCTTGACTTGTGGTAGCATCACCTTCTCGTCTTCAAATTGCAGAGTGAAGAACTTCTCGACGAGATAGATTTTAGATATTTTTTCATCCGTTTTGTAGTGCTTCTCAAGAGATTTCCAGACATCTCTTTCCTTCTTCTTGCTGTAGGACTCTGCCATCGATTCGTCCATAGCATTTAGGATCAACAACCTGCAGAGGTCGTTATATTTCTTCCACTTGGAGTGCGTGTCCTGCGCCATGCCAACGGCAAGCTCTCCTCCATCTTCGGGAATGGTAGGTTCGGGATCAACCAACACATAAGCAACATTGACAAGTTGAAGATTCAAGAAGATCTTTCTCTTCCAAATGTTGTAGTGTTCGCCATCAAACTTCTCAAGCTTGTGAAAGCTACTTTCGAGAAGGTTTGGGTAGTTGTCCATTCTAACTCGGATCTTGCCTTGAGATTGTCAGACCCCGAAGTAGGATCAGAGAAGAAATGGTCCACAAAGTAGAGACTCACACAATAGTTCGTTTCTACTACCTCCAAATGAGAAGTTGGTGCATTGAGATTCTCGCAAGAGTTTCTCTACAGTGACACGCAACCCCAAAGAAGCACAATACCAGGAACATGTTACAAATTAACTGAACAAGAAAATAAAAATACAACAACAAAGGAAAAACATTTCTCTTTACGTTCGCAGACGCTACAACGAGAAAGAACTGGAACAAAAAGAGAAATACAAAGAAATGAACTCCTTGCTGTGGTGATCAAAACCACCGGTGGTCAAGGCAAGATTCGTCCTACACGATGATCTGCCCCTAGGATCCATCAAGTTCACACGAGAACTTTTGGAACGCTCTAAGTTACCTTCGGATCAATCGGAAATCACTATTGAAGAGGGGAGCTCTCTGGGCTGCACATGCACTGGTTCTTTTGGTTTTTTCAACAACTCAAATAAAAGAGAAGTACACTCTATATTATGACACTAGAGGAGCTTCTCTTTTATTCAATGCCGCATAGGTGAAATGTAGCATTTTTACTCAATATTGTGTACAATATAGAGTGTCCCAATATATAGTGTACTTCACCTATGCGGCATTAGAAAGCTCACACATACGACACGAGCTTTCTAATGCCGCATAGGTAAAATATAGCATTTTTACTCAAGTCAATGACGCTATGACTGTTACAATATAGAGTGTACTTCTCTTACTTGAGAGATAACTCCTTTACGAAATTCTTCATCCATTAGAGCTCATTGCTTGCTTTTGTAGCAGCAATATATTCAGCTTCTGTGGTGGATAGAGCGATACACTTTTGCAGCTTTGATTGCCATGATACAACTCCCCCTACAAAGGTAAACAAGTATCCCGATGTGGACTTTCTTTTGTCCAAGTCACCTGCCATGTCAGAACCAAAACATAAAGAATATTTAGAGGTTCCTCTAAGATATCTTGGGATCCATTTTACTACTTCTTAATGTGCTTTACCAGGATTGGCAAGAAAATAACTTACCACTCCAACCGCATGTGCTATGTCGGGTCTTGTACAAACCATTGAGTACATTAAACTTTCGACAGCCGAGGCCAATGGAATGCTCTTCATCTCCTCATTCTCCTTCTCATTTGAAGGGCTTTGTTGTGCACTTAGCTTAAAATGAGCTACTAGCGGTGTGCTGACTGGCTTAGAGTTCACCATATATAACCTCTCCATAACACGTTCAATGTATCTTTCTTGTGATAGCCATAATTTTCTCGCACTTCTGCTCCGAGAGAACTTCATTCCCAATATATATTGTGCTGCTCCTAAGTCCTTCATATCAAAGGACTTGCTTAACTCTTTCTTCAACCTGTCAATCTTGGACATATCTTTTCCAACATCAAGCATATCATCAACATATAGAAAGAGAATAATAAAATCATCATCAGAGAACTTCTGGACATAAATACAATGATCTGCAGATGTTCTTTTGTACCCATGGTCAAGCATTAAAGAATTAAACCTTTTATACCACTGTCGCGGTGCTTGCTTGAGCTCGTACAGGCTCTTCTTCAATTTGTAAACCAAGTGTTCCTTGCCCTTTACCTTGAAACCCTCTGGCTGCTCCATATAGATTTCTTCCGCCAAATCACCATGGAGGAATGCAGTATTCACACTCAACTTCAAGATCTTGCTTCTGACTGAAACCTTTCACCACGAGGCGAGCTTTGTACTTGACTTGGTCATTTCCTTCATTCTTGATTTTGAATACCATTTGTTCTTCAAGGCTTTTCTGTTTTTCGGTAGCTCCACCAAGTCATAAGTGTGGTTCTTATGCAAAGAATCCATCTCCTCTTGCATAGCTTTCTTCTACTTGGCATGATCTTCATGAACTTGTGCTTCATGAAAACTTTCTGGTTCACATGCATCTGTCACTATAGTATATTCTGAAACAAGATATCTAGTTGAGGGTTGTCGTTCCCTCTCCGACCGTCTCAATTTAGGTGCTGGTGGCTGATCCATATGCGGCGGCTCTGTATGTTCATACCCTTCCTGATCAGAACCTGAGAAACCTGTAATTTTTTCTTCTTCCTGCACATCTTGAAAATTATTATTTTCTGGCATAAGAGAAGGAATAACAATAGGCGTGGAGATTGGATCTGGGACAATGTGAGTATTTTGTGGCTCTTCTTCTTTTTCAAAATCAGTAAGTGTTTTATCTTCACAAAATAAAACATCCATGCTCCTTACAATTTTCTTGTTTATAGGATCCCACAACCTATATCCAAATTCATCATTTTCATATCCTAAGAAGATACATTGAATGGCTTTGTCATCAAGTTTTGTTCTTTTCTCTTTAGGTACATGCACAAATGTCATGCACCCTAATACACGCAAGTAGGAATAGGAAATATTCTTTCCACTCCAAATCCTTTCAGGAATATCTCCATCCAAAGGAACCGAGGGGGACAAGTATATCAAGTAGCAGGATGTTCGCACTGCCTCTCCCCAAAATATTTTTGATAATTTGACTAAGGATAGTATACTCCTTATCCTTTCCACAATTGTGCGGTTCATTCTTTCTGCAACCCCATTATGTTGTGGTGTGTGTGGGACAATCTTTTGATGTCTAATGCCATATTTAGAACAATAATCTTCAAAATCTTTGAAGTATACTCACCACAATTATCCGTGTGAATACACTTCAAGAGCTTTCCGGTTTCTCTTTCTACTTTGGTATAGAAGTCTTTAAAAACTTTAAAGACTTGATCTTTGGCTTTTATGACATACACCCACACCTTTCTAGATGTATCATCTATGAATGTCACAAAGTAGGAGGCACTACTAAAGGTTTTTACATTTATGGGTCCGCATACATCCGAATAGCCTAATTCCAATATGCTGGTTTCTTTTTTGTTATAATTTTTAACAAAAGCTACCCGGCGTTGTTTTCTAATTAAGCAATGACCACAGTGGGATAGTGTTGTACCTTGCATGGATGGAAGTAGTTGTCGCCTTGCGAGAGTTTGTAGTCCTTTCTCGCTCATGTGGCCAAGCCGCTTGTGCCACAAATCCATAGAGGTACTGTCACGTCTGTGGTGCCCCGTTCCCCCTATTCGGGGAGCGCGGCTAAGAAATACAAGACGGTATCGTTCGATCGGGATAGATTGAATTAAGAACTCATCCTCGTTATGGATTTGTTTCTTCAGAATCGATTCCCATATTCAGTGGACCGTGCCCCCGGGATCGACTTAGCGGCAGAGTCAGGAGGGACCTCTCCGCTGCATCTTTTGTTGCCTAGTTTTCGCTGTCGCTTGTTGCTTTCGTGCCTTGAGTTAGTTTTCGGATTTGCTTGGGTTTTCTTGAACGGTTTCGATGGATTTTATTGTTTTCGTTCTTAGGACTGCACTTCAATTCCGATAATGGGTAGAGAGGAAGAAGTACTGATCAGCTGTTCGTGTCAATACAGGTGACCCAGCACTAGGCGTCGCTCGAGCGGACTCCTAAAGTACTTCCTTCCTTCTTCCTTCCAACCACTAAAGTGAGTGGCTACCAATCTGATTAGCTAGCCCTTCTTGCTAGTCTTCACATCTATTCTTGTGTTCGTGCCTGCCCCGATCAAACGATACCAAGTAATAACTAAAAGATATCAAGATAAGGGAACAGACTTGGATCTGTATGCTTGTCATTGAAACTTGTGAACGATTACTTACTACATGCTTGCTTATTCAAAATGTTTACCATATGCATATATACAAGTTAGAATGCTTACTTCTTCTTCTATAAATATACTATATGTAGAACACCCTTTGCCATGCATCAATTATTCAGGGAGACTATGCAAAATACATCACATAATGCTACATATCCCCTGATTTCATTGCCTCAATTACATAAATGGCAAACTTAACACAAACGCCGTTGATCACGGACAACTTGTGCACAAGGCCTCCTGGTTCCTGCGGACGGTCGCTGGGGCACTGGCACCGATCCGATCCGGACGGAACCTCAAGATTAGTCTCTCCCATAGGCGGGATGGCGTGTAGCGATACATGTGCCTCCGTCACCTTAGCCTGAGACTAAGACCGTCCATTATGGCATCAAAGCCAGTGATCCCCTCGTATATTTAAACCTGTTGCTACTAACTTGTGTTTTCTTGACCGGGAAGGCAAGGTAAGTATATACAGGTGGTTCAGACGAACAGGTAAATATCACCGAACGGTGACGGGTTGTTTCATTGCTTTCTATATATCAAATTCTTGCTGTAAAATGAACTAAGGCAAGATAGAAACCCACAATAAATATGCATGCTTCATTAAAACAACGTGTTGATTGGTATAGTTGGGTTAGCTTGCCTTCACCAGTACGTTTCGATGTACTGACCCTCGTTAAAACAGGTTCCCCGCGCTAGGAGAACCAAGCGAGGAGCAGGAGACAAACCCCAATCCAGTCCAGCTGTAGGCACGCCTCGACCGTGCCACCTTTGACGCATTTTGGAAAAGAAGTATTTTTGAAGAAGAAGCTAGCCACCAAGCAATCATGCAGCTTCGTGGCAAAGCAGTCGTTCCGACACAAGGTCTTATATTTTGAGTAGTAGTAAAGGATTTAATGTACAGGACTGCTATCTCATTTTGTGTCAACACTTTTGTAAGCCCATAGAGGCAATCCTTATGACTCAGTTCAAGGAGTTTGTCATAGATGTTCATATTATCAATAAAAGAGAACTTTTCTATGTTTCAATCTGTGTTCAATTATCTGCGTACTCTGAATATGTGCTCGCTATGCGAAACAAAAAATACTTAGCCTTGTGTGGTGCACAACCTAGGCCCGCACGGCGGTCACGCCCGGGGGACGACTATCGATTCTACGGAATCGGGACGTGACATGTTGGTATCAGAGCACAGCTTCAAAGTTCTTTTGATTCATGAACTGGAAAAGTTCCCTTAGCGATAACTCGCCTATGCGAACTCCTGAACTCGTTAAGGCCAAAATGAGATACGTTCATGCAATAAGTCCATAATACATTATGATTCTGATCTAAATTACCTCTTTTCAAGGAATGACGCAAGCGCAACCATCAGCGCTAGCGCCAGGCGAGACAAGGACTCAGGAGAGCAGCTCCGGAACATTAGGAAGCTCTCGGAGCCAACGGGGCATGTCTCAAACAGATTCGATTCAACAAGTGGTGCAAATGTTAACCGAGCAACGACAGAGGGATGATGCCCGCCAAGCCAAGTTCGAGAGCAATCTAGAGGCTCGACTCTCAGTCCAACAAAAGCAGGTAGATACCCTGCAGCAGCTTGTTCAGACCCTGGCCTCCATCCATTCTGCCGCGACAACAGCTACGCCAGTGGAGCAGCCAGTACTTGAAGTTGAGACACCGCTAGTGCCAAGGACGAGGGAAGTGACTACCTTCACCTTTGCAAACTTCAAGAAGGTCTGCAACACGCCATTTAAAGGGACTGAGGACCCAATCGTGACCCTAGATTGGCTCGCCGAGCTTGAAGATCATTTTTCTCTCCTGGATGTGCCGGAAGACAAGCGCGTCACCTGTGCCCAACTACTGCTTCGCTTCAATGCGCACGACTGGTGGGACGTGCATCGACGATCTCTTCAACTTGGCCATGGAGAGGAGGCGATCGCGTGGACGACTTTTCGTGCCGCATTTGAAGAGGAGTTTATACCCCCACCTCTACGACATCAACGGGAAAATGAGTTCGTTCAACTCCGGCAGGGCAGTATAACGGTGAAGCAATACTCGGCAGAATTCAACAAACTGGCCAAATTTGCTACCGCTTATCTACCGGATGCAGCGAGTCGTGCCAGACGATTCGAGGGAGGGCTATGTCCTTGTATCCATGGGCACGTATCCGTTCCACAGTATCAGACGATGAGGGAAGTCTTAAACCATGCCCTCTCCCTCGAACCGCAGTATCCTCACGTTGCCACCGGCGCTGTGCAAACCCCCAATCACAAACGCCAAGGCAACGATAGAGGAAACACAGCTGCAAAGCGCCCTAACAACGGCGGTTCAAAAAAGGAAAACTCGGGACAACGATGTGAATACTGTAGAAGAGCAGGGCACGTCGAAAGTGAATATCGTCGAAAGCATGGGTTATGCCTCATTTGTGGAGCTTCTGATCATGCCCTTCCCAACTGTCCAAAGTACTCTGAACGTCGTCCTCCACAACAAAATCAAAATACTGCAAACCAGGCCAACCGAGCTGCGCCTCAGCAAGGGCGTAATCAAGCTCAAGGCCGGGTCTATACCATGACACGGGAAGAAGCTCTAGCTTCGGATACCGTCGTGTCAGGTACTTTGCTTTTCAATAATATACCTGCTCGTGTTCTATTTGATTCAGGTGCAACGCATAGTTTTATTTTCACAAATTTTGCCGTGGAGAACAATGTAAAAATGACTCCGTTGCACTTAGATTTAAGTGTTAGCACCCCCTCTGGTATGAAAATACCTGTTCGTTCAGTATGCCTAGGCGGTTACATTTGTATCGGGGAGAAGAAGCTGTCGCTCGATGTCTTAGTTCTAGATGTTAGGGACTATGATATCATCTTGGGAATGGACTGGCTAGGCGCATGCGCAGCAACTATTGAGTGTGCAGAGAAGCGAGTCATTTTCCGTCTGCCCGGAGAAGCCGTGTTCTGTTACACCAGTAGTCCAGCGAACGATGCGACCAAGGCCTGCATGGTGATTTCGGCAAAATCTGCTCGGCGAATGCTCTACACAGGCTGCGAGGGATTTCTAGCATCAGTTCGGGACACGCGGTAGGACTACGCAAACGTCGAGCCTGATTCCGTTGGGGCGGAGTTCCCCGACGTGTTTTCGAGCGAACTACCCGGCATGCCGCCAGACCGAGAGATTGAATTCACTATCGACACATTTCCAAATACACAGCCTATCTCAAAACCTTCGTACAGAATGGCTCCTGCTGAACTGAGTGAATTAAAATGTCAGCTCCAAGAATTACTCGAGCGTGGGTTTATCCGTCCGAGCGTGTCTCCTTGGGGCGCGCCTGTGCTCTTCGTGAAGAAGAAGGACGGAACTCTACGCCTCTGCATCGACTACAGAGAATTGAACAAAGTCACGATCAGAAACAAGTATCCTCTGCCACGGATTGATGACTTGTTCGATCAACTACAGGGCGCAACAGTATTTTCAAAAATCGATCTTCGCTCAGGTTATCACCAGCTGAAGATTAGGCCGAAGGACACCCCCAAAACTGTTTTCCGAACCCGGTACGGTCATTACGAATTTTTCGTGATGCCGTTCGGACTGATGAATGCTCCTGCGGCATTCATGGACGTTATGAATCGGGTATTTAGACCTTTCATCGATAAATTTGTGGTGGTTTTTATCGATGACATCTTGGTGTACTCGAAGACTAGGGATGAGCACGCAGGACACCTGCGGATGGTGCTGCAAACCCTTCGAGACAACAAGTTGTACGCCAAATTGAGTAAATATGAGTTTTGGCTAGACAGTATATCCTTTTTGGGCCATGTTATCTCGTCTCAAGGCATCTCAGTTGACCCGAAGAAGGTGGAAGCCATTACACAGTAGAAACATCCGGAATCAGCTAGCGATATCCGAAGTTTTCTTGGACTGGCAGGGTACTACCGTAGGTTCATACAGAACTTTGCTAGAATTGCTTCGCCCTTGACTCAGCTCACACGGAAGGGTGTAAAGTTTACTTGGACGGACGACTGTGAAGCTTCGTTTACGGAGTTAAAGCAGCGCCTCGTCTCCGCCCCGGTCCTTACCTTGCCAAACGGACCAGATGACTTCAAAATATATAGCGATGCATCAGGAAGGGGACTAGGATGTGTCCTGATGCTACGGGATAAAATGATAGCCTATGCGTCTAGACAGCTAAAGCCTCACGAGCAGAACTACCCAACGCATGACCTTGAACTTGCCGCGGTAGTGTTTGCATTAAAGCTGTGGCGCCACTATCTTTATGGCGTGCCGTGTGAAATCTACACGGATCATAAGAGCTTGAAATATTTGTACACTCAAAAAGATTTGAATCTTCGGCAGCGGCGATGGCTTGAACTCCTTAGCGATTTCGATATCATGATCAGATACACGCCTGGCAAGGGAAACGTAGTAGCTGACGCACTGAGTCGAGTGTTCGTAGGGAGCTTGCCTATCAACGATATGCTGGGTCGAGACCTTGAATCACTGGACATTACACTGAAAATAAGATATAAGAAGTGGGCGCAAGTATCACAACTGCGCCTCGAACCCGACTTGTTACATAGAGTAAAGACCGCTCAGAAGGACGACCCGTTCCTGCAAAAGATTCATGCCCTTATCTCAGCAGGGAAGGCGTCCGACTTTGCGGTAAGCACGGATGGGATGCTTCGAGTGAAGGGGAGACTGTGCGTTCCAAGCGACGCGGCCCTCAGGGAAGAGATACTCACGGAAGCTCATTATGCTAGCTATACTTCTCATCCGGGTAGCACAAAGATGTATCGGGATCTTCGTACGACGTTTTGGTGGCACGGCTTGAAACGGGATGTGGCGCAGTTTGTGTCGCATTGCATGGCTTGTCAACGAGTAAAGGCCGAACACCAGAAACCAGGCGGAGAATTACAAAGCCTTGCTATTCCGGAGTGGAAATGGGATGATATAACGATGGATTTTATTGTTGGCTTGCCGAGGACGCAACGGGGACATGATGCAGTCTGGGTTATCGTCGATCGACTCACCAAGTCAGCTCACTTCCTGCCTATCAAGTCTACTTGGAGTGCCGATCGCCTGGCTCAGATATATCTCAACAAAATCGTTCGACTCCATGGCGTGCCCGTAACCATAGTCTCCGATCGAGATGGTCGATTCATATCACGTTTCTGGGGAAGCCTGCAGTCAACAATGGGGACGAAGTTGAAGTTTAGCTCCGCCTACCATCCACAGACTGACGGCCAAACCGAACGTGTCAACCAGATCCTCGAAGACATGTTGCGACTCTGCGCCTTGGACTTGAAGACTAGTTGGGACCTTCATCTACCTTTAGCTGAATTTGCTTACAACAATAGTTATCAATCAAGCATTCAAATGGCGCCGTATGAGGCGTTATACGGGCGAAAGTGTAGATCTCCTATCTGCTGGGACGAAGTTGGGGAACGGCAAGTACTTGGCCCTGAGCTCGTGGAGCAGACCGTCCAGAAAGTTCGGCTGATTCGGGATAGATTAAAGGTAGCTCAAAGCCGTCAAAAGAGCAACGCGGACACACATCGGCGACCGCTAGAGTTCCAAGTAGGCGACCGAGTATTCCTCAAGGTCTCGCCCATGCGAGGAGTCAGCAGGTTCGGGGCAAGAGGAAAGCTAAGTCCGAGATTTGTCGGCCCGTTCGAAATACTAAAGCGGGTTGCCTCAGTTGCGTATCAGATTGCTCTACCACCATCCCTATCCGACGTACACGATATATTCCATGTTTCACAACTTAGGAAATATGTGTACGACCCAAGCCATGTGGTAGACCTGGACCAACTGAACCTTCAAGCCGACTTGACGTATGTAGAACAGCCTGTGCAAATTTTGGATAGAAAAGAAAAGCTGCTTCGGACTCGTTCGGTTCCTCTTGTGCGCATGCTTTGGCGGAATCACTTTGTCGAAGAATCTACTTGGGAGCTTGAATCCGAAATGAGGGAAAGGTTCCCCTCATTATTGCCTAGTGGTAGGTTCTATTCTTTAAGTTTCGGGACAAAACTTCCAATTAGTTGGGTAGGATGTGGTGCCCCGTTCCCCCTATTCGGGGAGCGCGGCTAAGAAATACAAGACGGTATCGTTCGATCGGGATAGATTGAATTAAGAACTCGTCCTCGTTATGGATTTGTTTCTTCGGAATCGATTCCCATATTCAGTGGACCGTGCCCCCGGGATCGACTTAGCGGCAGAGTCAGGAGGGACCTCTCCGCTGCATCTTTTGTTGCCTAGTTTTCGCTGTCGCTTGTTGCTTTCGTGCCTTGAGTTAGTTTTCGGATTTGCTTGGGTTTTGTTGAACGGTTTTGATGGATTTTATTGTTTTCGTTCTTAGGACTGCACTTCAATTCCGATAATGGGTAGAGAGGAAGAAGTACTGATCAGCTGTTCGTGTCAATACAGGTGACCCAGCACTAGGCGTCGCTCGAGCGGACTCCTAAAGCACTTCCTTCCTTCTTCCTTCCAACCACTAAAGTGAGTGGCTACCAACCCGATTAGCTAGCCCTTCTTGCTAGTCTTCACATCTATTCTTGTGTTCGTGCCTGCCCCGATCAAACGATACCAAGTAATAACTAAAAGATATCAAGATAAGGGAATAGACTTGGATCTGTATGCTTGTCATTGAAACTTGTGAACGGTTACTTACTACATGCTTGCTTATTCAAAATGTTTACCATATGCATATATACAAGTTAGAATGCTTACTTCTTCTTCTATAAATATGCTATATGTAGAACACCCTTTGCCATGCATCAATTATTCAGGGAGACTATGCAAAATACATCACACAATGCTACATATCCCCTGATTTCATTGCCTCAATTACATAAATGGCAAACTTAACACAAACGCCGTTGATCAGGGACAACTTGTGCACAAGGCCTCCTGGTTTCTGCGGACGGTCGCTGGGGCACTGGCACCGATCCGATCCGGACGAAACCTCAAGATTAGTCTCTCCCATAGGCGGGATGGCGTGTAGCGATACATGTGCCTCCGTCACCTTAGCCTGAGACTAAGACCGTCCATTATGGCATCAAAGCCAGTGATCCCCTCGTATATTTAAACCTGTTGCTACTAACTTGTGTCTTCTTGACAGGGAAGGCAAGGTAAGTATATGCAGGTGGTTCAGACGAACAGGTAAATATCACCGAACGGTGACGGGTTGTTTCATTGCTTTCTATATATCAAATTCTTGCTGTAAAATGAACTAAGGCAAGATAGAAACCCACAATAAATATGCATGCTTCATTAAAACAACGTGTTGATTGGTATAGTTGGGTTAGCTTGCCTTCACAAGTACGTTTCGATGTACTGACCCTCGTTGAAACAGGTTCCCCGTGCTAGGAGAACCAAGCGAGGAGCAGGAGACAAACCCCAATCCAGTCCAGCTGTAGACACGCCTCGACCGTGCCACCTTTGACGCATTTTGGAGAAGAAGTATTTTTGAAGAAGAAGCTAGCCACCAAGCAATCATGCAGCTTCGTGGCAAAGCAGTCGTTCCGACACAAGGTCTTATATTTTGAGTAGTAGTAAAGGATGTAATGTACAGGACTGCTATCTCATTTTGTGTCAACACTTTTGTAAGCCCATAGAGGCAATCCTTATGACTCAGTTCAAGGAGTTTGTAATAGATGTTCATATTATCAATAAAAGAGAACTTTTCCATGTTTCAATCTGTGTTCAATTATCTGGGTACTCTGAATATGTGCTCGCTATGCGAAACAAAAAATACTTAGCCTTGTGTGGTGCGCAACCTAGGCCCGCACGGCGGTCACGCCCGGGGGACGACTATCGATTTCACGGAATCGGGGTGTGACAACGTCCCAGTCCCAAAATACCAAGGGACTAGCCACGTGGTAATGGCCAGCAACACAGCTCCAATGGGCAAACCCAATTTAATGGACCCGTTTGAGTGAACTTAAGCTGTAATAAGTATAAATATAAGTCTACCTCATTTATCTCAGTATAATTCTAATCTCATCCACATACAACAATCACAATATGATAGACCCGTCAAGATACTAGATAACAAAAAGTAGTCTATCATCAAGTCCAAATAAATAGTGTCTCGGGAAACAACCAATCACAATAAAGAAAAGAGAAATAACACCAAATACATATGTCCAAAAGTCCAAATATAAAATAACACTAAGCATGAATAACTTAATAGATAACTGAGTACTCAGGAGAAGTCCTCTGGCACAATCTCGTCCTCTGGTGCAAGTACCGTTCCAACGTTCGCTCCTATCCCGTAAACCTTGGTGTAACTCTCCTCTGTTACACCTGGGAACATAATCCGGATCCAGGTCCTCAGGGGACATAACAAGGTACAATAAACACTCAAGCCAAATAAAATACAGTAAATAAAAATAGATCCTTAGGGCAAGCTATATAACCAGCTAAGTGAAATACAAATGAGAGCATCACTAGTACTCAGGTTGAAACCACTAAAGGCTCTGTGTCGGGCAGCCCATAGCAGCAAGTAGTATCTCGTAGGGCCAGTAAATGTGTCAAGCTCTAATACAGAGACTAAAGTACCTCCAGTAACATAGTATATATATATATATATATATATATATATATATATATATATATATATATATATAATCAGCTTGTAGCATCTGTGTCTCTCCCCACCCAATGTAACCTCACGTCTCATATCCACAATGTCTCATGTCCATAACACGCAAGATCACGACCTCTAGCTAGTACAACGAGTCATAACGATATCTCTATATATGCAAGTCTCATATCACGAATCCTGTAAGCCTATACAGAATCACCATGAATAACTCAAGAAAGATTCTGTCACATGAAATAGTGTCAAGTGTCCTACAGTCTAACATACTTGGTATAGCAACATCTCTAAGTGATGAGATAAAATATGATCTTGGAATCAACTCGCTAAATGACGTTACACAATATCGCGTACGACGTCGACACCCGAATCTTGTTCGGACGCTAAACAACGTCTCATGGTCCAAGGTTGAACATGCACATCACAAGAGTATATATATATATATATATATATATATATATATATATATATATATATATATAAAGAGAGAGAGACAGAGAGAGAGAAGAAACACAAGCATATAATATAACATGATCTACTTCAAGTTTGGTAAGGTACACTTGTCTGGGTTCTGAACTCCGTCAACTGCTCCGGAAAAAGTGGAATATGCATGTACGTCTCCGGATGCTGAAACAAACATCACTAATATTTTCAGAATACATGAAATAGCTAGGATTGACTATCCATACGTCCAATTTGGACACAGTGGCATAATTGACAGTTTTGGGTCAAAGTAGGGTCCACATTTGGCCCACTTCGCACCAAAAATTGTGTTAAAGTCAAAGTACTCCAAATTCATCAAACTTAGTGTCTACAAGTTCAAAACAATTATACGAACCCAACAGAATATCCATAACTGGATTTTGATGAGCCGATCACAAAATCTTGTCACATAGAACCGTGGGGCCCACGAAACAGTGTTTCGTCAACGTTCTTAGATTCGAGCCAAACTTGGGTCACAGGACCAGCGTAACACTGCAAATTCAATGGCATAAGTTTTGTTACGAACCGACGAGTACACACGAAGTTATGGTGAGGTGTCGGAATAGGCCGATACGGTATTTTTCGGCGGATACGCGTTGATTCCGGCATACACACACGTCCGAATCATGTTTTGCAATAATTTACACGTCTGCGTTTATGTTACGTACCATTCGATGCAATTCGCACGCGATGACGTGGCCTCGTTTGGTAGGATGCTCCCATATCGAAAATTTTCGATTTTCCAAAATCAAATTTTTTGACAGTTTTCTATACTAAATTAATCACAGAATAACGCCTAATAAAATAAAGTATTTAAAGGGTTTAAACTTGGTTAGGTTATTTTTACACAGGATAAAGAATCACTCGATTCGGCATCACGGTTTGGGGGAGTTATTAATCTCGAAACATGGACATTTGGGCTGTTTTGAAACTGTCGCGAAGTTAGTTTTTCGTCCGATTTTTGGGTCGAATTTCTCCAATTATAAATTACTTTAAATCAAAAATCTTGAAGGTGTTTGAGGTCCTTCGTATGATGAATGTATACGTACAAGAAGCTCGAAAAATGATCGAGCGAGGAGGTTTTGCTCATACCTCGAAGTGGGTCTTACGAAACACCACTGCTGCTGCTGCTGCTCTTGCTGCCCGTGGTCGCGGTGGCTCCGGTGGTCGGGCTTGCTCCGGTGGTCGGCCGGTTCTCCAAGGAGGTGGAGAATTCATCGTGAATGAGAGGAAGAGAAGAGGGAGAGAATATGTGGTGGTTTCGGTTGGGGAAGAGAAAAGTTGGCTGAACCATGCATGGGGTAGGTTCTCTTAGGATTTATTAGCTATAAGTGGTAGTAAGGAAAGGAAAGATGAATAGGTTGGGGGTTTAAAAAACCCAAGGGTCATTAGTAACTCCCCCTAGGACCCAAGTCCTCCCTCCTTGGCTGCGGTCGATCCCCCCTCTCCATTTGAGTGTCCACATGGTTCAAGTTAGTTAAGATGTTCCAAGGTTTATGCTATTAATAGGTTTATGCTGAAATTAAAATAAAAGTATGTAAAAAATGGGATTTGGTGTGAGAAAAATAGTGTTTGGTGAGTAGGAAAGTGGGGAATGGGTGTATGGTGTTTGAGCATGAGTTAGACAAGTTGGTTTGAGTGCTCAAGTTGGGGGTTCGGGCTCGGTCAGGTGCAATTAATCAAAATGGTCATTTTTGACTAAATAAAATGTACGGTATTTCTATATTAATTTTTAGAGCTTACAGGGACTCAAATAAATGTGACACCAATGACATGTGCATAGTTGATCGTGTTAGGCTAGAGGTTCTAAAAGTCGGTATTAAAATTTGGGTTCATGTTGCTTGTCTAAATTGACCGCAACAAAAAAAGTGTCCAAGTGTCATATTTATGAGTCAAAAAGCGTCGCGGTTGTTGTGCGATCAAAACGAAGTGTAGGTTTGTAAAATTATGTAAGACATACATGCCATGAGCCTAATTTGGCTCAGCTAAGCCTATTATACAAAGTTGGTTGGAACAAAAAATCTAGTATTGTATTCTTGACATTAAGACTACACTAAAGAGTTTCTAAATTCTAGAAATTATTTTAATGATTATAATTATAATAATATTACTAAAATAACCTTATCTAAATTTCAAGTGGTTTACAGGCACCTTCCACTGTTCCAAGTTCATCATTCTCTAAGTGTAACTGAGTCTTGTAAAGAGTGCAACACTGCTTTCCTCTCGCCAGTACAAGTGATCATTTGGTAAAGCTTCTAGTATCCTTTACGAAAGCTGTTTGTGTATCCTTCTTCATTAAGCTTACCGGTGGAGAGAAGATTGAGACCAAGATCCGGCACAAATCTAACATCTTTTAGAACCGTCTTTGTTCCAAGGTTAGTGGTAACACAAATATTTTTATTGCTAAGAATTTAAGAAGAGTTTTTGTTACCCATTTTTACCATTCCAAGGTTACCTTCACGAAGCAAAGTGAAGTAGTCCTTCCGGGGAGTAGCATGGTAGGAAGCACCAGAATCAATCACCCATTGTTAATCTTGGCAAGTGAGATTTGCACAGATTTCTTCACATGTCGAGAAAAGCACGATTTCTTGCCTCAAGGAAGGACTCAGCGGCATAGTCGAGAGAGGTATTTCCGTTGCACTAGTTTCCTTGCCCATTTTTGATGCCGGTTGGTCGCTTTCTTGTTGGTTTTGTGATTTGCGTTTTCTTGAACGGTTTCGATGGATTTCATTGCTTTCGTTATTTGGATTTCGCATTTCGTATCGAACCCTTCGAGACTGAAGCATGAGATATTGATCATCTGTTGGTGCGTGCAGGTGATCGTGTAGGCGACGCGCAAGCGGAGTCTTGAAGATCTTCCATTTTCTCTTCTAGTTCTCCAACTTGTGAGTGGCTTTACATTCAATTTGCGCCCTTCTTCCAAGTCTTCATTCCAATTAAATTGACTCATTTGTGCATTCCGATCAACGACACCAGAAGAATAATTTGAGTCAAGATAAAAGAAGTAGACTTGAAACACTTGTAATGCTTGTCATATAAAATATCATACGGTCACTTTGTTGCGTGCTTGTTCGCTATACATGTAGCTATTTCGTGTTCAGTTGTAGTTAGATCTCATTTATCTATAACTGTCTAATGTATAGTGCAAATGGAAAATGTGATCATTGTGGAAGGTAGCCTAGACTATGGAAAATGCATGAAGTTTATTTACTTACATTGCTTGAAATGTGCTTCAATTGATAACTTAGTTTGTAGACGAGGCATGGTCTTGGACTACTTGTGCACAAGAGATGTCGTTCTACGAATGGTCACCGGGACACTGGGACCGCTTCGACCCGGGTAGAATAATTTGCTAGTGTAGTCCTAGCATTGGATGGGTCTGTACGTCTGCCAAGGGCTAGCTACCCGAGACGGAATGGCAGCCGACCCATTTCTTGTCCGACCAAGTGATTGCTATGTATATTTAAACTGTGCAGACTAACTATGTCTTCGTGGCAGGGAAGGTAATGGTAAGTTTTGTACATGTAGTTCAGACGGTACAGGTAAAGTTACCGAGCGGTGGCACATTTTGTTATGTCATTTTATTCTATCATATACAAAAATTCAACTAAGGCAAGATAGAAAGATCACATAACAAAAATATTGCATGATCATATGAATTCGTTATCGATTTTGGTAAGTTGGGTTAGCTCGCCATCACCGGTACTCTTTGAAGTACTGACCCTCGTTGAAGCAGGTTCCCTGAGCCGAGGCGACGCTGCGAGGAGCTGAAGCTTTCTCCAACCCTTCCTTGATCAAGGCCGTTCGTGTTGTGACTTTTGGGAGCTCAAGTACACATTCAAGAATGGAGCTCGCTCTCACCTTTTTGAGCTACTAGGCGAAGGTGCTGACTCGCACCCAAGGTGTTTTGTGTTTTCTAAAATTTTAGTAAATGATATAATATATGGATCGGCTATCTCATTTTGCGTCCAAGTTATAAGTCCGTGCGGCATCTTTATCACTTTTGGGTCAAGAGTATTTAAACAGATGTTCATTATCAATAAAGAAAACTTTTCTATACCTCAAAGTGTGATATCTTATTTGCGTACTCTGTTGCATTTGTTCTAAAGTATATCATTATGCCTAGGCCTTATGCATGCGCGTCCTACGCGTGCACGACATCACGCCCAAGGGGACGATTATCGATTTAGTAAAACTGGGACGTGACATATTGGTATCAGAGCATGGCTTCAGATCCTTTGACCTTCGTATCAGAAAAGTTTCTTGAAATGACCCTGTCCCTCCCAGTTGAACCCTTGAATTCGCTTGGCCAAAATGAGATGCGTTCCATACAGTGAGTCCATAATATATTTTGAGACTGATACAAGTTACTTTTCTTTGAAGGAATATCCTCCGAGCCGGGTGCACAAGCGCAGATGGTGGCGCAAGCGCAAGTGAGCAGTTCCGACACATCGGGCAGCTCAGGAAGTCCAGCTACTGCACCCTCTGTTGATCCGTTCGAACGGATGATGCGTTTGATGGAAACGCAACATAGACAAGCCAAATTATGACATAACCAATTCAAGTTCCGGATTGAGGATCAATTTCTGGCGCAGCAGACTCAGGCCGAAGCACAACATAAGCAAATGGATACCTTGAAAACGATTGTGATGACGCTCGTCACCAGCAACCATTCTGCATCAGCGGCCGCCGCGATAGCGCCAGTTGTAGCCGATACCGCAGGACCTCAGGACTCTCTGGAACATCCGCCCTAAGACGAAAAGGGTCCCATCCTACAAATATCTGAGTTCAAAAAGATGTGTCATGCTACCTTTAAGGGGACTGGGGACCCCTCCGTGGCGTTGGATTGGCTGGTTGAGTTGGAAGACCACTTTAAAGTGCCTCGCATGGACGAAACAAAGAGAGTCACTTGCGCTCAGCTTCAGCTCCGCTTAAACGCATATGATTGGTGGGATGTGCACAAACAAGCTATAATGAGTGTAGGTGACAGGACGACTATCTCTTGGTCCATGTTCCGTAAGGCCTTCGAGGAGGAGTATCTTTCACCCGTCGTCCGTCGCGAGAAGGAAGACGAGTTCACACAGCTGCAACAAGAAAACATGACAGTGCGGCAGTACGCCTCAGAATTCAACAGGCTTGCAAAATTTGCTAAGTCTCACCTCTGTGATGCCGAAAGTCGAGCACGTAGGTTTGAGATTGGACTGCGACCTTCAATTCGTGCCTACGTCGTCGTTCCTCAGTACCGTACCATGCGGGAGTCCCTAAACCATGCCCTCTCCCTAGAGCCGCAGTATCCTCCAGTTCGTACCGATGTTGTGCAAAATTTCAATCACAAGCATCCTAGCAACACAGGAGGTAACAACGTGCCCAAGCACCCCAATAACGGCGATAATCAGGGTGCAAACCCAGGGGGAGGTAGTGAACTCGTTTGTCACCGATGTAATCGTGTCGAACACATCGCTCGAAACTTTCGAATATTTAATGGATCGTGCTTTAAGGGCGGTCGCCAGGGGCATATGGCAGTGAACTGTCGGGCGGGAGGACCAAACCACTAGCATCAACAAAATAATCGTACGCCTCAAGATCAGGGACAAGGACCTCGAGCGAACCAGACGACACCGCAGAACGCTCAAGGCCGTGTCTATGCTCTGACTCGGGATGAGGCACTCGCATCTAACACGACTGTGTCAGGTATATTACTTTTTAATAATGTACATGCTCGAGTATTGTTTGATTCTGGTGCCACACATAGTTTTATTGCGGCATATTTTGCCGCCGAAAACACATTCCCCGTAACACCGCTAGGCCTAAACCTTAGCGTCCGTACTCCATCAGACGCGGATTTATCGGCTCATTTAGTCTGTCGTGAAGGTAATATTTGCATCGGGGGAAGAAAATTATCACTAGATGCGAAAGTCTTAGACATTAGGGAGATGGATTGGCTCGGCCGCTTGCTCGGCTACCATTGATTGTGCAAAAAAGAAAGTCATATTTCGTCTACCTGGCGAGATCGAGTTCTGTTATGCGTGCAGTCCACAGTCGAGAGCGCTGAATGCCTGCATGGTAATTTCTGTAATGTCTGCTCGACGGATGATATATTCCGGCTGCGAAAGGTACTTGGCTTTCGTTCGAGACACGCAGCAAAATTGTGCAAACGTTGAGTCTATTACCGTTGTGGTAGATGTCCTGATGTGTTCCCCGACGAGTTGCCCGGTATGCCGTCCGTTCGAGAGATAGAGTTCACTATTGATACATTTCTAGAAATACGACCAATTTTCAAATCTCTGTATCGAATGGCTCCGGCAGAACTAAAGGAGTTAAAGATTTAGTTGCAAGAATTGCTAGATCGTGGGTATATTCGTCCGAGCGTGTCTCCGTGGGGTGCGCTTTTATTGTTCGTAAAGAAAAATGATGGCTAGTTACGGCTCTGCATCGACTATCGTGAATTGAATAAAGCCACTGTTCGAAACAAGTATCCCTTTCCCAGGATAGATGACCTTTTCGATCAACTGCAAGGTGCAACGGTATTCTTGAAAATCGATCTTCGCTCGGGTTACCATCAACTCAGGATTAAACCGGACGATGTGCCAAAATTATCCTTCGCACTCGTTACGGCCACTATGAGTTTTTGGTAATGCCATTCGGATTAACCAACGCCCCTGCCATCTTTATGGACTTAATGAATCGCGTATTCCGGCCGTATCTCGACAAGTTTTTAGTAGTGTTCATTGATGATATCTTGGTATACTCGAAGAATGGGCAGTAACATGCAGAGCACTTGCGGACCGTGCTATAGATTCTTCGAGACAACAAGCTATATGCGAAACTGAGTAAGTGTGAATTCTGGCTGAGCAGTGTATCTTTCCTCGGACACATCATTTCTGCGGGAGGCATTTTAGTTGATCCAAAGAAAGTTGAAGCCATCGTCGAGTGGAAGCGGCCTGCATTCGTCGGTAAGATTCGAAGCTTCCTCGGGCTAGCGGGCTACTACCGACGTTTCGTAAAAGATTTTTCCAAATTAGCATCACCTCTGACTCGCCTCACACAAAAGGGAGTCACGTTTGAGTGGTTCGTCGACTGCGAAGCCTCATTTGAAGAGTTAAAGCATCGCCTCACCTCTGTCCCGTTACTTGCACTACCAGACGAGACCTCAGAATTCCAAATATTCAGCGACGCGTCAGGGCCGGGCTTGGGGTGTGTACTTATGCAGCATGATAGGGTGATAGCCTATGCATCCAGGCAACTAAAAAAGCACGAGAAGAATTATCCTACTCATGACCTGGAGCTAGCGACAATTATGTTCGGGCTAAAATTGTGGCGACACTACCTTTATGGAGTGGCTTGTCAAATTTATACCGATCACAAAAGTTTAAAGTACCTATTCACCCAAACGGACCTAAACCTACGACAGCGACGTTGGCTAGAATTAATAAAAGATTATGACTTGACAATTGACTATACACCTGACAAGAAAAATATTGTAGCGGATGCGTTGAGTCGAGTGTTTGCGGGATCCTTCTCCGTTGATCGCAGGTTACGTAGGGACTTGGAGAAAATCGGCATTGAAATTCGAATTCGATATCGTGACGCACGGGTTATTCAGATGCGATCTGTACTCAACCTGTTAGAGAGGGCCACATCTACTCAGAGGGACGACCCATTCCTAAGAAAAATGTGCGAGCAGATTCTAGCGGGAAAGGTGAAAGGCTTTACAGTAGATGAGAATGGAGTGTTGCGAGTTAATGGAAGACTATGGGTCCCCAACGACTTAGAACTCAGAAAGGAAATCCTTGCGCAAGCTTACTATGCAGCCTATACGGTCCATCGCGGGAGCAAAAATATGTATAGAGACCTTCGCACTATTTTCTGGTGGCACGACATGAAGAAGGATGTGGCGCTCTTTGTGTCGTAATGCATAACCTGTCAGAGGGTGAAAGCAGAACATCAGAGGCCGGGCGAAGAAATACAAAATCTTGCTATCCCGAAATGGAAGTGGGAGCGCATAAGAATGTATTTCATTGTTGGCTTGCCAAAGATGTAATGGGGGAACGACACAATCTAGGTCATCGTCGACCGGTTAACCAAGTCAGCGTACTTCATTGTGATCAAAACTACTTGGAGCATCGATCGTCTTGCCCAGACCTACCTTGATGAGATAGTTCGGCTGCACAGAGTGCCAGTTTTCATAGTATCAGATCGGGACAGACGATTCTTATCACGTTTCTGGGAAAGCCTTCAGTCAGCGATGGGGACCAAGTTGAAGTTTGGCTCAGCCTACCATCCTTAAACAGATGGACAAACAGAATGGGTGAATCAGGTACTTGAAGATATGCTGCGCCTCTGCGTAATCGACTCAAAGTAAAATTGGGACGTCTACCTACCGTTGGCCGAATTTGCATACAATAACAGTTATCAATCAAGCATCCAAATGGCTCCGTACGAGGCTCTTTATGGGCGAAAGTGTAAGTCACCGATCTGCTGGGATGAAGTTGGGGAGCGCCAAATCCTTGGGCCGGAACTGGTTGTACAAACAGTCCAAAATGTTCGGTTGATCCGAGAGCGGTTAAAGGTAGCACAAAGCCGACAGAAGAGCTATGCCGATATTCGTCGTCGACCACTTGAGTTCCAAGAGGGTGACCATGTGTTTTTAAAGGTCTCGCCCATGTTACGCCCCGATCTCCCGTAGACAAATCGGCCATTCCCGCTAGGTGAGAATTACCGTGCCAGCGCTCCCGCGGAATGATCGCTTTGACCCATCCGGGCGTGATGTCGCACGAGCGTGAGCCATGCCCGTGCAAGGCCATGGTTCATTGGCTGGCGGTAAGAGTTCTAAGCCACAGAGTCGTACAGATTGTCCGAGTGCAGCGGAGTCATGAACACATAGGCGATCGGTAACAAGTTCTCTGAGTCGACAATATAGCGGAAGCATTGTAGAACACAAGTAGAAGTAAAGTAACTCTTTATTGATATGAACAAGTATTACAGGCGGCGTATAGCCGAGATTATAAGTCGCTCAAGTCTCTCTTTCAGAAACAGTAAAAGTGTGCCAAGTGGCTACAACTGTGGATTAATTGTACAGGCGATGTTCAGGCAATGTTCACAATATTATGTCTTGTATATGTGCTTCAGTTCCGGACGCAGCGCCCCAAGGCTTTAGAGTGATCTCCTGGCCTTAGCACGCACGAATGAGGCATCCGCACCGAACGAGGTTCTCCCGCACTCTGCAAACGAACTGGTGGATTATCAGTACATTGAATGCACTGGTGGGGAAGCTACTCGTCCGCTCGACAAATCCAAACACGTAATACAGGTTTCGTGCACCAACTATTATGTTGTCTTTCTAGTTGCCGTAGGATCAGTTTCATGCAAGATTTGAATAGCCTAACTCGTGTGGCAGTGCGCCGTGCGACATGAGAGAAAATACGGCGAGACTTACCAACTTACCATTTTACCTTCCCTGTCCAAGGCAACATTATTAATTCAAGCACGTGCAAGTATAAACATTTAGGGGCAATAACATATGTAACACGGGAGTCATTGAACGAGACAATATTTCGAGTGCACAGTTATTCTCGATGCGATGCAATAACTCGCACGCGGATAGCCGCTAAGCGAGGATGACTTATCTATATAAATATTTGTCGCTGGCATAGCCATAAAGGACCCAGCCACTGGAGAGAATGGCATGCAGCAAAAAGAACAATGGGCGCTACAAGCCATCTCGTCCAGCACAATGGACTGTACAATAGAGTTCAGCCACTGGAGAGAATGGTATGTAGCGAAAAGAACAATGGGCGCTGTAAGCCATCTCGTCCAACATAATGGACTGTACAATAACGTGAGTTCCATCCGGATCGGATTGCTCCCAGTGCCCCGGTGACCTTCCGTGGAACTATACCTCGTTTTCGAGTTGTTCGCGACATGCAGGTCAGGGTCTTTGGGATTATCCAATTTCACATCTTACAATACAATCATTAACACGAGTACAATCGATAACACGAGTATAATCCGCTATGAACGAGCTTGGACAGGATTCTCGTTCAAAGGTAAACTTGATGTGATCCCAGTACAATATTCACTTTGCCTTGATGTATTCCCCTGGTTCAGGGCTGCCTTTGGTGACCTAACGGTCCCGGATACTTGCAGGTTCATTCAGGCACGGAATGACTACTTAGTAGTCTCCCGGAGTTTGGATAAAAATAAGGCAACATACAAGCAGACAAGCATGCATTTGTATAAACACAAGTATTCACGTTAGCTCGGACCCGAAGGTAAGCCTAGGAGCGAGATCGTAAGGGACTTCCCGAGCAACACGTTCTAGGGTAGCATGCGAGGGTCTGAACATATATATAAGCAATATTTTATTTCCATGTTCTTAGCATAGCAATACAAGTTAGGATTTTTCCCTTAGCTAGGTGTGTTGGATTCTTATTAGCATGCAGGGGGTGATTCACCTAGCGACTTGCATGAAACATTCAGTATTTTATGTGTGCTGGCTAAGCAAAGACAAGTTCACCGTAGCCACCCACCTTAGCGATGATTCGCCTCGGTCGAGTGATACGTTAAGCGAGCCTCTGGAAGCCTAAGCCGGTTCTCCAGGAGGGACAAGTCTGAATATCCTTTGCCTCAAATGAGTGTTCTCGCCTGAGCAAGGCGGGTAGGGATATTACATTTTTGCCGTTTGAATTAGCAGTCCGCTTGAGCGGAATCGGGTGTTACATCCTACCCAACTCAGAAAAAGTCTCGTCCTCGAGACTTACTGAGGACAAGCAGTACGTTTCAATCAATTTTGATTTAACGATACAAGGCTGAGGCAAACCTATACAAGTCATTGTACTTGTTTATTTGGATATTCACTTGCACAAGCGTTCGAGATCAGCATATCGCTAGTCTGGATCGTACACATATTCGTAGCGCTCCAAACACATGCACGCCAACCAACTTAGCGATAGCGAAGTCTTAGCACTCGAGTTTCACCTTTTCTTAAGTCTTGGATCGTGCACAAGTTTAAGGCGTCCCTCGAATAGATGCATTCAACCAATTTTAGAGTTAGTAAAATCGGACAAGCTACTACGATAATCTCAAGGGTCTCGCACATGTTGGCATAAAGGCCACTCGCATCACGATTTTCATACAAGTAATCATATCATTCAAAACGTATTTTGAAAGTATTTAGACTTATTGTTGGAATATTCCATTGGGACATTGAGAGAGAGCGCGCACTTAACCCACGAACGCGCTTTTGAAACAGAGATATTCGGAACAAAGTCCAAAGGCGTATAAGCCAGGCTCTGATACCAACCTGTCATGCCCCGATCTCCCGCAGGCAAATCGGCCGTTCCTGCTAGACGAGAATCACCGCACCAGCGCTCCCGCGGAACGATCGCTTTGACCCATCCTGGCGTGATGCCGCACTAGCGTGAGCTACGCCCGTACAAGGTCGTAGTTCATTGGCTGGCGGTAAGAGTTCTAAGCCACAGAGTCGCACAGATTTTTTGAGTACAACGGAGTCATGAACACATAGGCGATCGGTAACAAGTTCTCTGAGTCGACAATATAGCAGAAGTATTGTATAACACAAGTAGAAGTAAAGTAACTCTTTATTGATATGAACAAGTGTTACAGGTGGCGTATAGCCAAGATTATAAGTCGCTCAAGCCTCTCTCTCAGAAACAGTAAAAGCGTGCCAAGTGGCTACAATTATGGAATAATTGTACACGCGATATTCAGGCAATGTTCACAATATTATGTCTTGTATATGTACTTCAGTTCCGGACGCAGCAACCCAAGGCTTCAGAGTGATCTCCTGGCCTTAACATGCACGATGGAGGCATCCGCACCGAACGAGGTTCTCCCGCACCCTGCAAACGAACTGGTGGATTATCAGTACATTGAATGCACTGGTGGGGAAGCTACTCGCTCGCTCGACAAATCCAAACACGTAATACAGGTTCCGTGCACCAACTATTATGTTGTCTTTCTAGTTGCCTTAGGATCAGTTTCATGCAAGATTTGAATAGCCTGACTCGTGTGGCAGTGCGCCGTGTGACATGAGAGAAAATACGACGAGACTTACCAACTTACCATTTTACCTTCCCTGTCTAAGGCAACATTATTAATTCAAGCACGAGCAAGTATAAACATTCAGGGGCAATAACACATGTAACATGGGAGTCATTGAACGGGACAATATTTCGAGTGCACAGTTATTCTTGATGCGATGCAATGACTCGCACGCGGATAGCCGCTAAGCGAGGATGACTTATCTATATGAACAATTCTCGCTGACATAGCCATAAAGGACCCAGCCACTGGAGAGAATGGCATGCAGCAAAAAGAATAATGGACGCTACAAGCCATCTTGTCCAGCACAATGGACTGTACAATAGAGTTCAGCCACTAGAGAGAATGGTATGCAACGAAAAGAACAATGGGCGCTGCAAGCCATCTCGTCCTACACAATGGACTGTACAATAACATGAGTTCCATCCGGATCGAATAGGTCCCAGTGCCCCGGTGACCGTCCTTAGAACTATACCTCGTTTTTGAGTTGTCCGCGACATGCAGGTCAGGGTCTTTGGGATTATCCAATTTCACATCTTACAATACAATCAATAACACGAGTACAATCAATAACACGAGTACAATCCGCTATGAACGAGCTTGGACAGGATTCTCGTTCAAAGGTAAACTTGATGTGATCCCAGTACAATATTCACTTTGCCTTGATGCATTCCCCTGGTTCGGGACTGCCTTTGGTGACCTAACAGTCCCGGATACTTGCAGGTTCATTCAGGCACGGAACGACTACTTAGTAGTCTCCCCGGGTTTGGATAAAAATAAGGCAACATACAAGCAGACAAGCATGCATTTGTATAAACACAAGTATTCACGTTAGCTCGGGCCCGAAGGTAACCCGAGGAGCGAGATCGCAAGGGACTTCCCGAGTAACACGTTCTAGGGTAGCATGCGAGGGTCTGAATATATATAAGCAATGTTTCATTTCCATGTTCTTAGCATAGTAATACAAGTTGGGATTTTTCCCTTAGCTAGGTGCGTTGGATTCTTATTAGCATGCAGGGGGTGATTCACCTAGCGACTTGCATGAAACATTCAGTATTTTATGTGTGCTGGCTAAGCAAAGACAAGTTCACCGTAGCCACCCACCTTAGCGATGATTCGCCTCGGTCGAGTGATACGTCAAGCGAGCCTCTGGAAGCCTAAGCCGGTTCTCCAGGACGGACAAGTCTGAATATCCTTTGCCTCAAACGAGTGTTCTCGCCTGAGCAAGGCGGGTCGGGACATTGCATTTTTGCCGTTTGAATCGGCAGTCCGCTTGAGCGGAACGGGATGTTACAGCCCATGCAAGAAGTTACGAGATTTGGAATAAAAAGGAAGTTAAGTCCCAGATTTGTTGGCCCGTTCGAAGTTCTCAGATGAGTCACTCCAGTTGCCTATCAAATTGCATTGCCACCAGTCCTGTCAGAAGTGCATGATATTTTTTATGTGTCACAACTTAGAAAGTACGTGCATGACCCGAACCACGTGGTAAACTTCGGTCAGCTGGATCTCCAGGCGGACTTATCGTACGCCGAAGAACCCATTCATATCTTGGAACGTAAAGAGAAACAGATACGAAATCGGGCAGTCTCGCTAGTACGCGTTCTTTGGCGGAACCACTCGGTCGAAGAATCGACCTAGGAACTTGAATCAGACATGAGGTAAAAGTTTTCCTCATTATTCTTTAGGGGTAGGTTCTATTCCTAAGTTTCGAGGACGAAACTTTATATTAGATGGTTAAGATGTAGTGTCCCGTTCCCCCTATTCAGGGAGCGCGGCTAAGAAATACTTGGTATCGTTCGATCGGGACAGATTGAATTAAGATCCTTTTCTCGTTATGGATTGGTTTTTTCGGAATTAGGTCCCACATTCAACGGATCGTGTCTCAAGGAAGGACTCGACGACAGAGTCGAGAGAGGCCTTTCCTTTGCATTAGTTTTCTTGTCGGTTTTCGATGCCGCTTGGTCGCTTTCTTGTTGGTTTTATGATTTGCATTTTCTTGAACGGTTTTGATGGATTTTATTGCCTTCGTTCTTAGGATTTTGTATTTTGTATCAAACTCTTGGAGACTGAAGCAGGAGATATTGATCATCTGTTGGTGCGTGCATGTGATCGTTTAGACGACGCGCAAGCGGAGTCTTGAAGATCTCCTCTTCTCTTCTAGTTCACCAATTTGTGAGTGGCTTTACATTTGATTAGCATTCTTCTTCCAAGTCTTCATTCCAATTAAATTGACTCATTTGTGCATTCCGATAAACGATACCAGAAGAATAATTTGAGTCAAGATAAAAGAAGAAGTAGACTTGAAACACTTGTAATGCTTGTCATATAAAACATCATACGGTCACTTTATTGCGTGCTTGTTCTCTATACATGTAGCTATTTCGTGTTCAGTTGTAGTTAGATCTCATTTATATATAACTGTCTAATGTATAGTGCAAATGGGAAATGTGATCATTGTGCAAGGTAGCCTAGACTTTGGAAAATGCATGAAGTTCATTTACTTACATTGCTTGAAATGTTCTTCAATTGATAACTTAGTTTGTAGACGAGGCATGTTCTTGGACTACTTGTGCACAAGAGATGTCTTTCTACGAACAGTCACCGGGGCACTGGGACCGCTTCGACCCGGGTAGAACAATTTTCTAGTGTAGTCTTTGTATTGGATGGGTCTGTGCGTCTGCCAAGGGCTAGCTACCCGAGGCAGAATGGTAGTCGACCCATCTCTCGTCCGACCAAGTGATTGCTATGTATATTTAACTGTGCAGACTAACTATGTCTTAATGGCAGAGAAGGTCATGGTAAGTTTTGTATATGTGGTTCATACGGTACAGGTAAAGTCACCGAGCGGTGACACATTTTGTTATGTCATTTTATTCTATCATATACAAAGAATTAAACTAAGGCAAGATATAAAGATCATATAATGAACATGTTGCATGCTCATATGAATTTGTTATCGATTTTGGTATGTTGGGTTAGCTCGCCCTCACCGGTACTCTTTGAAGTACTGACCCACGTTGTAGCAGGTTCCTCGAGCCGATGCGACGCGGCGAGGAGCTGAAGCTTTATTTAACCCATCCCTGATCAAGGCGCGTTCGTGTTGTAAATTTTGGGAGCTCAAGTACACATTCAAGAAAGGAGCTCGCTCTCACCTTTTGGAGCCACTAGGCGATGATGCTGACTCGCACCCAAGGTGTTTTATGTTTTCTAAAATTTTAGTAAATGATGTAATGTATGGATCAGCTATCTCATTTTGCATCCAAGTTGTAAGCCCGTGCGGCATCTTTATCACTTTTGGGTCAAGAGTCTGTAAACAGATGTTTATTATCAATAAAGAGAACTTTTTTATACCTCAAAGTGTGTTATCTTATTTGCGTACTCTGTTACATTTCTTCTAAAGTATATCATTATGTTTAGGCCTTGTGCACGTACGCCTTACGCGTGCACGGCATCACGCCCAAGGGGACGATTATCGATTTAGCAGAAATCGGGACGTGACAGGTGTCATTGCCCACGTCACCATCATGATTACTTTTTTCCATATACAACCGTACAACGCCACGTGTATGTAAGACAAAGCTCTCCATGCGTCTCTGGTCCTATTAATTCCAGACTCCATACGTTCCATGCGTTTCTGGCCATATGCATTACAGACTCCATCTGTCCTATGAGTCTTTGGTCCTATGTGTTTCAGATCCCATGCATTCAATAGGGTGGTGCTCTTTGGGCCAAAATCTTTCTGTTGCAACTGAGAAGATTCTCTACAACTAAGTGCGGGCCTCATATCAAGCTGACCAAGTCACATACACCAAAGATGAGAACTGACCAGATTTTCAGCAACATCGGATCTCAACAAAGACTCCGCGTAGCAACTCGGCCGTGACATGTGTCCACGGTTGCAACGATATCCTGTTAAGGATGGATACGTGGCAGCTCCAGCATCCATATGCGCGCATAGGCCTGGCGGCATGATGGCTATAAATAGTGGGGTTGAATACCCACAATAGGCAGACAATAGAGAGAAACATGAAGAAGGCATTCTTGTTCCCTCGTCGGACCGTCAATAGAGTAAAGGAGTCACTGCAGTACTCGATCTCCATCATCACACTCCCCAGAATAAAAAATATTGTTCTTAGATTTTCTGTCAAGGATTTCTCTGTACTCTTTTTTTGGTAAACAACAAAATTTGTTCAAACTTTACATCAATGGCAAATCAGGTGGTGACTCTGCTGGGCACATCCTTCTCCACTGATAAGAAGGTCGTGACGCAGTCCGATGTGGTGAAGCTGAGTTTAACCCAGAAGATGATGGTGGTACACTTCGACCAGCAAGTTTTCTAGGAAATGCTTTCTGAGGGTAGCGCGGGTCCTTCGCTAAGGCTAACAAAGCCTATGAAGACCTACGTGATGTGGGTAGCTAAGGCTAGTGTACCTCACCCAACTACAGAGCATGCACTCATTGTTTCTCTACCTGATGGTCAAGACGCATGTCTACCCAGGCTGTCCCTGTTCATGTGACAACCCCGTCTGAGGAGAAGGCCGCTCAGCACTCGAGCTCTGACAGAGAAAAATACTACGATGCCAGAAGTTTGGGTGTTGATGCACAATCCATGCACCCACAACAAGGGACGCAAAAGAAGAAGCATGTGGCATTGAACTCCAAGCGCAGGAAGACAACTGCATGCGGCCCTGACTCCCAACAAAAGTTGTCTTCGACAGAATCTCATGCGGCGCTGACCCCATGCGCCGTGCTGAAAAAGGAAAAAACTCAAACTTGGACTCTTCATACTATGCATCAGTGTGTGCCAAGAGAAGGAAGTCTATGGTAGTACGAGCTCGCCAAGCTCAAGCAACTGCTCAGGTGATTGATCGTCAGCGTACGCCACTATGCATGCCCTTGACGAAAAGTTATACATGATTGACCCATGCGTCCAGCCCGCAGTGGCACAAGGACATGGTGAATCTCAAAAGTCTTTCACTGATGATGTGGGGCAAGTTTTTGTATGAACATCAGGTTAGGAAGAAAATACAACACCTGCATACCCATGCTCTCGGCTCTACCGTGTTCATAAGAAGGGTGTAAAGGTGAATCATCCCTTGCCTAACTTGCGCGACGTGATCAATCACAAGCGTAAGGCAAGGGAGGCAACCACAACATATGAGATATCCCCTCCGAGGGATCAATGTGCCGACATCATCATCAACTGTTGCTGTACGAAAGTAGCAGTTCCTGCAAACAAGCAGTCGATATTTCTACGACTGCAACCAAAAGCACCAATCCGACAGTGTCATAAAAAACAGGTACAAATACCAGAAGAGGGGGATTTGTCCTTCGCCTCATACTACTCCACTTGGAAGTCCCCTTCCACGAGGGGAGGTCGGAAGTCCAGCACCTCCAACTCTCCACTCGTAGCCAGCGTATCGAGGGGCCGGAGGTAAGCAACGTACCTACATAAGGAGTTTTCTCGGGCACCCGCTCGAAGGCTAAACTATCAACATATGGGGGTGGTACTTTCTCAAAATCCAGAATAACTCCGTAAGCTGGGGTAACAATCCTCCAAAACTCTATAATAATCCATCATTCCGTGAAGATAATGATTCTCAAGGAACGGACGTCGAGATCCCTGGGGTAGTAACTCTCATCAAAATGAAGCACCTTCTGACACCGGGGGTAGTATTCACTCAGAGTCCGAAGAGGATGCCGCATTGCCAACTCTCACTGGAGACTATACGATGCAAGAGTCCGAGATGAAAAGTGAGAGATCTACCGCCCCGTCTGCCTCTCCCTATGTCAGGGCAGTATACATGGCTGGGGAGGACATTGAGGGCACCAACGATCGTTAACGACTCGACGCTTTGGAGGCTATGATGCACCCCGTGAGCGCCTCAATGCAGGCTTGACCCAGACAATGCTAGAGATCAAGGCATGCATGGTCTAACAACCACCGAGGACTTCTGCACAAGCAAGCCATGACCTTGGGACCAACGGAGACTCGAACTCATCCGTCCCACCCGCTGTTGGCAATTATCATCTGCCAGGATCATCTGCTCCTCCCGTAGCAGATGAGGCCCGGGAGGCCATGCGGGAAATGCGAGAACTTCGAACCCGCCTGGACTCAATGGCAATCAGAATACTGCACGAGCTGGGGATACGACAACCATATCCTCTCGAATGAAGAGATGTGCTGTCGCGCCCCGATCCCGTAGGGGCCGATCGTCCTCGCTTGGTCCCTACTGAATCGCTCGTCCTCGCTTGGGAGAGATGCCGTGCAAGCCTAAGTTGTGCTTGCACCAGGCAACGTACCTGCACAAGACAAGTTAGACAAAAATATACATATATAGGCACAGAGTAAAACGCAAAGAACCAAAGTTGAACACATTTGATAGGCACACAAATACTTTTATTTTATTGAATACTGAAGATTTGGATTACAAAATGCTTGCTTGGCTGAGTTACAAAAATATGCCTTAGAAGGCTTACAACTCTTTTTACATTCCCAAAACTAGCCACAACGTCCATTACATTACATCCTTGTAGTAGGACCAAAATAACAAAATATCTAGCAGAAGAGGAGTAGCCCACTGGAGAAAAGCAACGGAGGAAGCAGCACGAACACAGTCCTATGGAAGGGTGCGCACACGCTGATTCAGAGTCAGGATGGTTGCCAGACTCTCGCTCCCAGCACCTGGATATTTGCCCACAACGTGGGTCAGTACTACCACATGTACTGGTGAGCGACCGTGGCCAAACTCACCTTAGAAATCCACACTAAGTAAGCATATGAAGCTAGCATTATTAGGTGATCTTTCTGGTTGTCTAGTTTCTTTTTAACAATTCATGTAAGAAAATATAGACGATATATAGCATATGCATATGATAATCTTACCCACGGCCGAGCGATTATCCCTGCAGCAGACACACAAGTTAGTCACAATTTATATATGTGCATAAACTTATGAATCAATCTTCGATATCAAAACGATAGGTATGCAAGAAGGTAAACCTAGCATGCGCCCTATCTATATGACAGTCCATGAGTTTCCCCATTATTGGACAACAACACCCCCCAAGATCCCGTAGGACCGGACGTCAGGGTGCTCTCACAATCCCTTCCGGACCGACCGATTCCCAGTGCCCCAGAAATCGATCGAGAGACTATTACCTTGTGCACAAGTTGTCCGAGACCCATGCATGGCAAGCAAACATTTATAAATCAACTTCTTAGGATGCACAACATTAGCAAGCATATAACAATCTAATAGCCACACCCCCCAAGATCCCGTAGGACCGGACATCAGGGAGGACTACTAGATTCATCTTCTTCTTCTTTTACACTTGACACAAACACTAACCATGAATGTTCAATGCACGATATAGTGATGCAACAAGTAAATAAGGGGCAATATTCAATTAAAGTAAAGCAGAAACTCTACGTATATTCGCATGCAATTTATTTCTTTAGCTTATCTTTTTAGTGAGGCAACATTGTGAACTAGATCATTTCATTTAGGCATGTGAACTGAAAGATTCATCGAAGGGCCTAAGCCACTCACCGAATGAATCGAACGAGAGGATGGGGAAGCCTTAAGCGACGTTCACTCTTTGGTTATGCGTCCTGAAAATGCAACAATACTTGGTTAGCATACTTCGATCTCTTTCCCTTACGATTCGAAAAGAACGCGCAAGCGAGAAGGCGAAATCATGAAAACCAAGTCATCGAAAGCAACTCAAAACACAAAGCAACACAAAACCAAGAAGCAAAGCAACCAACAAAACTCTTGGACTTATTTCAATAGAAGCCGTTCGATCAATTCGAAGGGTTCATTGCACTATCGTCCGTGTTGATTTGGCGGTAAGGTTTCCCCGAGACTCGATTCTCAACCGAGTCGAAGCAGCTTAGTATTTCATAAGTCACCGTTTGGAGCGGGGCGTTACATACTACCCCACTGAGAAGAAGTTTCGTCCACGAAACTTAAGAAATCAAAGAGGCGATATACTATGCATCAAGAGATCAAAGGAAACAAACTCACCAACATCGTGTCCACTCTCATCACGCTCAATATTCAACTGATAAACTCTCGGCCTTCTTATCTGATCAGTTGGGTCAAGAGCAGGACCCGGAGGGGTATGAGTTTCTACACCTATATCATCCCCTGGGTTCATAGTGACTTTCCTCTTTGGGCAATTTCGAGACTCATGGCCTGGTTGCCCACACTTATAACACAGCCTATTAAAGGCAAAACAAGTCTCTTTAATGTGACCAGTACGACCACAATGGCTGTAAACTTTTCTGCGATACTCGCTTGCGTCGACCTGTTTCTCGGAGTCGACCTTTTTCTCCCCGTTATGGTATCGTTTAGCAGGAGGGTTTCGAGGAGCGGGTGCCTTCTCGGGAGCACTTCGTGGAGTGAACTGCTCATTCTGTACCGCTGCCTCAAAGGCTTGTATGTAGGTTTTGCACTCCCGGTTCATAATATCTTTTCTCAGATTATCGTTTATGCCTTTTATGAACCGATGTGTGCGGGCTCCCTCATGAGGAATCATCGAGCTAGCGAACTTAGCAAGTTTGGAGAATTCTGACTCATAATCTTCGACGGACATGCTCCCTTGCTTAAGTTCGGTAAACTCGTCTTCTTTTCTCTGTCTGACAGCTGACGGAAGATAATGTGCAAGGAATACTTCCTTGAACATTCCCCAAGTGATCCTACCATCCTGATGCTTGGTGGCGAGATCTGTCTTCTTGACTTTCCACCAGTCGTGTGCACGTAACCGCAGCTGCATATCTGCACACGCCACCCTCTTGTTCGCAGGTATTGAAGCAAAGCTAAACAAGCTCTCCATCTTTGCGACCCAGTCCATCACCTTATCCGGCGTGGTCGTGCCTTCAAACTCTGGAGGGTTCAACTTCAGAAACTCAGCACCTTTAAAGGTAGACTTCCCGGACGTACGATGAAGCTCATTTGTTTCTGCCAATCCTGCTCCTTGAGGCATGGTCGGGGCAGTCACAGGTGTTACAGCGGTTCCCGATGCACCACTTTGTGCTACTAGTGTTGTCACTATCTGAGTCAGTGAGTCAAGCTGCTGTTGTTGTGCCAAGGCTCTAACATCAGCTCGTTGCTGCTGAGCCTCAAATCGTTCTTGTTGTGCAGCATGACGATCATTTTGATTTTAAAGCATTGCAATTAGTCTATCCATTTGATCATCGCTCACGCTTGCTGCGCGTGATGTCTCAGGGTTACTAGCACCTGTTTTTGTCATCTATACTGCAAAAGAGAGTAGCTTGCATTAGTCTCATAACGTATTATGGACTTATTGCATGGGACGTTGGGTTTTCATACTCTTAGGGACCTTTCACACTCTCGATTTACTTCTTATAGATTGGAAATCTATTTTCAAAATTCGGGACTTTTGAAATCGCTCGAAAACTTATATCATTTTCGAAAATGATGTTTGAAGAGACGAAGGGCGTAAAACCATGCTCTGATACCACCTGTCGCGCCCCGATCCCGTAGGGGCCGATCGTCCTCGCTTGGTCCCTACGGAACCGCTCGTCCTCGCTTGGGCGCGATGCCGTGCAAGCCTAAGTTGCGCTTGCACCAGGCAACGTACCTGCACAAGACAAGTTAGACAAAAATATACATATATAGGCACAGAGTAAAACGCAGAGAACCAAAGTTGAACACATTTGATAGGCACACAAATACTTTCATTTTATTGAATACTGAAGATTTGGATTACAAAATGCTTGCTTGGCTGAGTTACAAAAATATGCCTTAGAAGGCTTACAACTCTTTTTACATTCCCAAAACTAGCCACAACGCCCATTACATTACATCCTTGTAGTAGGACCAAAATAACAAAATATCTAGCAGAAGAGGAGTAGCCCACTGGAGAAAAGCAACGGAGGAAGCAGCACGAACACAGTCCTATGGAAGGGTGCGCACACGCTGATTCAGATTCAGGATGGTTGCCAGACTCTCGCTCCCAGCACCTGGATATTTGCCCACAACGTGGGTCAGTACTACCACATGTACTGGTGAGCGACCGTGGCCAAACTCACCTTAGAAATCCACACTAAGTAAGCATATGAAGCTAGCATTATTAGGTGATCTTTCTGGTTGTCTAGTTTCTTTTTAACAATTCATGTAAGAAAATATAGACGATATATAGCATATGCATATGATAATCTTACCCACGGCCGAGCGATTATCCCTGCAGCAGACACACAAGTTAGTCACAATTTATATATGTGCATAAACTTATGAATCAATCTTCGATATCAAAACGATAGGTATGCAAGAAGGTAAACCTAGCATGCGCCCTATCTATATGACAGTCCATGAGTTTCCCCATTATTGGACAACAACATCCCCCAAGATCCCGTAGGACCGGACGTCAGGGTGCTCTCACAATCCCTTCCGGACCGACCGATTCCTAGTGCCCCAAAAACCGATCGAGAGACTATTACCTTGTGCACAAGTTGTCCGAGACCCATGCATGGCAAGAAAACATTTATAAATCAACTTCTTAGGATGCACAACATTAGCAAGCATATAACAATCTAATAGCCACACCCCCCAAGATCCCGTAGGACCGGACATCAGGGCGGACTACTAGATTCATCTTCTTCTTCTTTTACACTTGACACAAACACTAACCATGAATGTTCAATGCACGATATAGTGATGCAACAAGTAAATAAGGGGCAATATTCAATTAAAGTAAAGCAGAAACTCTATGTATATTCGCATGCAATTTATTTCTTTAGCTTATCTTTTTAGTGAGGCAACATTGTGAACTAGATCATTTCATTTAGGCATGTGAACTGAAAGATTCATCGAAGGGCCTAAGCCACTGACCGAATGAATCAAACGAGAGGATGGGGAAGCCTTAAGCGACGTTCACTCTTTGGTTATGCGTCCTAAAAATGCAACAATACTTAGTTAGCATACTTCGATCTCTTTCCCTTACGATTCGAAAAGAACGCACAAGCGAGAAGGCGAAATCATGAAAACCAAGTCATCGAAAGCAACTCAAAACACAAAGCAACACAAAACCAAGAAGCAAAGCAACCAATAAAACTCTTGGACTTATTTTAATAGAAGCCGTTCGATCAATTCAAAGGGTTCATTGCACTATCGTCCGTGTTGATTTGGCGGTAAGGTTTCCCCGAGACTCGATTCTCAACCGAGTCGAAGCAGCTTAGTGTTCCAAAAGTAACCGTTTGGAGCGGGGCGTTACATATGCCGTAACCGATAAAGTACAAGCCCTTCTTCATGACTCTATTTGACGGAAAGACATTTTCCCGTCAATACATGAGTTATTTTGAGACGGCAACATCAGTGGCGCCCTTCTCACCAAGCTCTTCGTTGGAGCATTGTCCGGGGTAGCCTTCGACTTATTTTGCAGTCTTCAAGATAATTGTATCTCCTCATTTGAAGACCTTAAATGCTTCTTCCTTGTCCGATTCTATGATGGAGAGAATGACATGATGATGTCCTCTCTGATGGATATCGCTCAAATAAAAAAAGAGCCGGTGCGAGAATACATAGAACGATTCTGGCAAGCTGCGCTCAGGCTGCGCTCGATAATCTTGAGTCACGCTGATGGACACATGTCGAAAAAATTTGCTCCCAGCAGTAAGGCTTTAGACGAGCGCAGTTCAATTCAAAGACTATACGATATTTATCATAACTGCCGTTGAGAACAATGTGAAGGACGTCAGATTCCTGGGGATACAGATCTCCATCGCTAATGATAGAAAAAAGTGTCCTTACAAAAACAACAGGAACAACAACAGCAATAGCTAGGGCAACTGTGCTTTTGACGAAAAAGGGAAGCGCTGCTGGGACCTGGATCCGAAGCCTACTGAGGCCCCAAATCCGTCAATTTATCCAAAAAGTCCTTTACACTGGATCAGAAGCCGGTTGTGGCCCCCAATCCCTGGGCGACCTACTCTTTCGACGAAGACGAAGTCATGGCAATCTTTGACGTACTGATGAAGGGCAACAAGCTCCCGCTGCCTGAGATCAAACGTCCTGATGAGGCAGAACAGGTCGATAATCGCAAATACTGCCACTATCACCGGTATGTCCATCATCCAACTTGAGATTACTACGTTTTGAAATGATACATCTAGCACCTGCTCAATTCTAAAGCCTTTACCTTGGATTTTGAGAACAAGAGGGTTGCTGCCAACATGGTTTCTCTCCAGTTTGGGGACTTCCCAGTGACGGAGGCCCAAGATGGTGTTATCTCAATTTTGAAGACAACGATGGAGGTTGTTAATCTTCCTCCAACTCGTAATCAAGCAGTCGGGCTGGTACCTCTTAGCACACCACGGGACGAGGTCATGTGGGTTCACCCAGACCTTGCTCTGGACATGATGCAGCAAGCGCCGCCTTCTGCCACCCAGACCGGAGGGAAGAAGTCCGAAGCTTTCCACATGGTTTCTCCTTCCACCGAGGAAGCCTTGGCAGGGCCGGCAAGGTCGGGACTGGCCTACCAGCGCGACTATAATGCTCCTGAAGACGTTCTTCCTCCAACAGATGTACCTAGTGCATCTGATCCAGGTCCATCTCGTCCTCCCGTAATAGACAAACAAAAGCAGAAGGAGGCTCTCTTTGACAAACCTTTGCTGAAGGATGCAGCCCAAGGGCTGAAGAAGCCCTACAACTTTGAGATATTGGCACAACTTACCATTAAGCCATCTAAACTGTCACTCTTTGAGCTCCTTCGTCTCTCCAAAGACACCCGAGATGATCTAAGTGAGGCATTACAGAACACCGACACTTACTTGGCCCAGGTCAAGCCACCGGTCGAGGACCCCGCTGCATGTCCCCACTACAACAATGTGATGGAGGCAATACCCAACATCACGTTCTTGCAACAGGATATGTTGCTGAAGAACATGCATGATTGCCCTCTTTACTGTATAGGATACATCGGGGCTATTAAAGTGGACCGAATGCACATTGACCCTGGTTCTTCTATCAGCATCATCCTGCACAGTCTACTTCAGACCCTGGGAATCCCAATGCATCGGTTGGCAGCAATCATTACTACCATCAGAGATTTCAATGCTGGAATAATCTACCTTCTGGGAAAAATTTACCTGAAATATCAGATCGGCGACTTACGAACAGAGGTCACCTGCTACGTCATAAACGTAGATGTATCTTACAACATCTTGTTGGGACGTCCGTGGATACATGAGTACATGATTGTGCCATCCACTCTGCACCAATACCTGAAGTATGTGGACGATTACGGCATCGTAAATACGGAGTTTGCCGATGTCGATCCATTTAAAGGGGTCGAAGTATATTACTCTGATTCGATCCTATATAAACAAGTCCATCAAGATGAGGACGGTAATGACGCTGAAGATGAATCAGAGGCGGGTACCACACCAGATGAACCTTTGAGAGTTCATCTCAAAGGATGAGCTCCTAACATGGCTCCTCTCATGGAAAAACTTCGCAAGAAAGCGCCAGAACCTCCTACCGCTCCGGAACCTCTAGTGGTAAAATATCACAAGAAGGCACCAAAACCTCTGGTTGTTCGCCTACGAAGACCGAGTCGACCATCTGAAGAGAATCCAGTATCTGTTACTACTGCAGAACCACTGGTGGTAAAATTTCGCAGGAGACCTCCGAAGCCGTCACTCGTGTTGGGGGTAGATCACTGGAAAGATGAATTGGGAGAATACGTAGCCGCTCATGCTGGTGTCCCTTCTCTTGATGATGTAATCCTAGTAGAAAAGATACTTTACTTCATTAATAAAGTGTTATCTTTGAACTACTCTGATATTGCATATTTAGAGCACAGTCTAGGCCTGTAATTGCATACACAAGTGATTACCACTTACACAGTGAACCGAATTCTCCCTAGTCAAAACTCCTACTTTATAGTCCCATCAAGGAGGAGGGCAGACAAATCCATCATCTTTGGCAGTATAGAATATCCTTAATCCTTTATCCCAGAAAAGCAAGTACCATAATCGGAAGGTGAAAGAATAAAAATATATCGCTACAACTTACAAGCCAAGCGTATCATCCAGAACATGGGCTATGATCTTAAAAGCAACCAAGACCTGAATTACGACAAAGGTCGACGACTGCCTCTGCGTCTCCTCGCTCCTGCTGGTAAGTCCGAGGATTCCTACCACAAGACTCGGCATGGTCTGGGGTATGTTATACCTCCATCAACTCCCGAAGACTCGAAGGAAGGGGACGAATTAAGTCTCACTCTTCACAATCCTCCGCCTAGGGCTCCGACACAAGTATCGGTGAGATCTTTAAATGAACGTTGTCTGTGTTGGCCCATTGGTCATGGTCACACCTTATTTCGATAATCGTCTAAAACTCAGACTTGATATAACCTACGAGGATCAATGATACGAAGACAATGCTGCTTTATCTACAATTTCAGTGAATGGGATGCGACTTACTTTCTATATCGAGTCGATATAATTTTTCTATTTATTGAGTATAGAAAAAATGTACATCGAATCACACTTGGCATTTAGAGGCTACCCCAAAATATTTTCTAAACCCAGATTATTTTTAGCCAAAATATTTTGAGTTTTGAAACTAACCCAAACCTATGTTTCTAAAAACCGAGTTAACTCAAACCAACCCAACCTTATTTTAAAATTAACCAGCTTAAAGAGAAACAAACTCGGAACGAACTCGGTGCGAGTTCGGTCCGAATACGGTCCCCTGACTGAATATTTCCTGGAAACTAGTTCCTCCTGCAGACCCGGCTCCAATGTTTAATTTTTTTTGAATGTTTGGTATCCGAATACTATGAATAGAGAAAGAATTCACCATTCTTATTCACTCATTCAGTTTCTATTCTCTTCTCTATTACTTCAGTTCAAGAGCCTATTCAATTTTTTATCCCAAGCTATTTATAACTCCTAAGCCTTAAGTGCCAGTATATGTTCGGTTAGAAGTTTTTAGAGTTGTAAAAGGAGATTGTCAATAAGTTCAAATACTTCGAGAAGTATTCGAGCCCTTCGGATCAAAGCTCGTGTCTGTACAAAGTTGCAAGCCTTCAGATCAAAACTTGTGTTTCACTGGATAGTGGATTTCAACTCCGAACTAGAGTTCTCGGCCCTGGACTAGTTCTCTCAGAGGAAATCCAGGATACATCATTGTGTTTGCGACTGCTGATCTCTCTCTCTCTCTCTCTTTATTTACTTACTGTCATTTTATATTTAGACTGTTCGCTAATTGTGTTTATTTTTATTGGGTAATTTTTATTTCGCTGTATATATATGCACTGTGCTTATTCAGTCCTACAATTGGTATCGGAGTAGGTTATATTATACTTATGCTTAGACTATACACTCTAGAGTAGATCACTTGGCGAATATAAAGTCTAGCTTTACCAGAGTGGGCCAATCCATAGATGATCCTCCACTATTTAACGGAACAAACTACATTTATTGGAAGACATGGGTGAGTTTTAATTTAAAATCACTTGGTTTTGACGTATGGACCAATGATATTGAGGGTTATAGAAAGCCTACCATCATTTATCCTCTTACTTCCAATTTAGTTAATAAACCCTATTATGATTACACGGAAGAAGAGAAGAGGTTAGCTAGTCTTGATGTAAAACCAATGAATGCTCTTTACTATGCTTTAGACACTAATGAATTCAATCGCATTTCTTCTTGTGCAACCTCATTTGAAATCTGGAAACTTCTTGAAGTCACTCATGAGTACAGGCACAAAGAAGAAGCTAAAGACATGGAAGAAGAAGGCACTAACACAAGCATTTGGCACAAAATTGAAGCCAACGACTCAGACGATGATCAATCACATGATGCTGCCAATGTTTGTCTAATGGCTTTAGATAATGTATCAGACAACCCCCTTTATGACGATTTTACTTTTGATGAATTTGGTGATACTTTTAGTGATCTTCTTAATGACCATAAGTCACTTTTAGAAAAATACAAGGACACTTAGAAGGAACTCAAAGCACACAATGTCACGCCCCAGTCCCAAAATATGTAGGACTAGGAATACGTAGCATGCCAGTCGTATGCATATGAAACTCCAATATGTTAAAAAAATTATAACGCACACGTACGCTATATATGAATAAATAATTCACAAGTAGTACATATATTGTCTACACAAGTCACTGGCATCTATATCTCATCCACAGACACAAGTAAAGGAATATCAAAATAAATAACTAAAAGTTTCAAGTATGAAGTATCAAAAGAAATAATTGTCGGGTGGAGACAAATCCACTACCAATCGACAATATCAACTAAAATGATAGAGGAGGACAGAACTCCAATATAAAATAAATGTGAAATAAAGAAACAATAACTAAAAGATCCATAAGCTGTAACGCCCCACTTTGAACGGTTACTTATGGAACAATAAGCTGCTTCGACTCGGTTGAGAATCGAGTTTCGGGGAAACCTTACCGCCAAATCAATACGGACGAAGTGCAAAGAACCGATCGAATTGATCGAACGACTTCTATTAAAAAAAGTCCAAGAGTTTTGTTGGTTGCTTTGCTTCTTGGTTTTGTATTGCTTTGTGTTTTGAGTTTCTTTCGATGACTTGGTTTTCATGATTTCGCCTTCTCGCTTGCGCATTCTTTTCGAATCGTAAGAGAAAGAGATCGAAGTATGCTAACCAAGTATTATTGCATTTTTAGGATGCATAACCAAAGAGTGAACGTCGCTTAAGGCTTCCCCATCCTCTCGTTCGATTCATTCGGTGAGTGGCTTAGGCCCTTCGATGAATCTTTCAGTTCACATGCCAAAATGAAATGATCTAGTTCACTAAATGTTGCCTCACTAAAAAGATAAGCTAAAGAAATGAATTGCATGCAAATATACGTAGAGTTTCTACTTTACTTCAATTGAATGTTGCCCCTTATTTACTTGTTGCATCACTATATCATGCATTGAACATTCATGGTTAGTGTTTGTGTCAAGTATAAAAGAAGAATGAGAAGAGTCTAGTAGTCCGCCCTGACGTCCGGTCCTACGGGATCTTGGGGGATGTGGCTATTAGATTGTTATATGCTTGCTAATGTTGTGCATCCAAGAAGTTGATTTATGAAATGTTGCTTGTCATGCATGGGTCTTGGACAACTTATGCACAAGGTAATAGTCTCTCGATCGGTTTCTGGGGCACTGGAAATCGGTCGGTCCAGAAGGGATTGTGAGAGCACCCTGACGTCCGGTCCTAAGGGATCTTGGGGGGTGTTGTTGTCCAATAATGGAGAAACTCATGGACCGTCATATAGATAGGGCGCATGCTAGGTTTACCTTCTTGCATACCTATCGTTTTGACATCGAGGATTGATACATAAGTTTATGCACATATTTAAATTGTTACTAACTTGTGTGTCTGCTGCAGGGATAACCGCTCAGCCGTGGGTAAGATTATCATATGCATATGCTATATATCATCTATGTTTCCTCACATGAATTGTTAAAAAGAAACTAGACAACCAGAAAGATCACCTAATAATGCTAGCTTCATATGCTTACTTAGTGTGGATTTCTTAGGTGAGTTTGGCCTCGGTCGCTCACTAGTACATGTAGTAGTACTGACCCACGTTTATGGGTAAATATCCAGGTGCTGGGAGCGAGAGTTTGGCAACCATCTTGAATCTGAATCAGCGTGTGCGCACCCTTCTATAGGACTGTGTTTGTGCTGCTTCCTCCGTTGCTTACCTCTCCAGTGGGCTACTTCTCTTCTGCTAGATGTTTTGTTATTTTGGTCCTACTACAAGGATATAATGTAATGGACGTTGTGGCTAATTTTGGAAATGTAAAAAGAGTTGTAAGCCTTCTAAGGCATATTTTATAACTCAGCCAAGCAAGCACTTTGTAATCCAAATCTTCATTATTCAATAAAATAAAAGTATTTTGTGTGCCTATCAAATGTGTTCAACTTTGGTTCTCTATATTTACTCTGTGGCTATATATATGTATATTTTCTTCTATCTTGTGTCTTGTGCAGGTACGTTGCCTGGTGCAAGCGCAGCTTAGGCTTGCACGATATCGCGTCCAAGCGAGGACGAACGGTTCCGTGGGGACCAAGCGAGGACGATCGGCCCCTGCGGGATCGAGGCACGACATGTGGTATCAGAGCATGGTTTTACGCCCTTGGCCTCTTCAAACATCGTTTTCGAAAATGATATAAGTTTTCAAACGGTTTGAAAAGTCCCGAATTTTAAAAATTGATTTCGAATCTATAAGAAGTAAATCGAGAGTATGAAAGGTCCCTAAGAGTATGAAAACCCAACGTCCCATGCAATAAGTCCATAATACGTTATGAGACTAATGCAAGCTACACTCTTTTGCAGCATAGATGACAAAAACAGGTGCTAGTAACCCTGAGACATCGCGCACAGCAAGCGTAAGCGATGATCAAATGGATAGACTGATTGCAATGCTTCAAAATTAAAATGATCGTTGTAGTGCCTCAAATCCCGATCCGACCGGGATGTGCACTATATAATTTGGGCTTGTGGCTAGTCCGTCTCAGTCGTAACTTAGATCTTCGGCATCTTCTTGCCACGGACGAAATGCGATGATCATTTCCAACTCATGGAAAGGCCTCTATTGAAACGAGTCCAATACTTTTCGTGTTTGGTTGCTTGGTTTTCTTGATTGCCGCTTTGGGATTTTGATTTGGTGTTGCTTTCGATTTGCTTGGTTTTCGTTGCTGGTTTTATTGTTTGGAGCTTTGATTCTTGGTGAGTTCGGCAAAGAAGGATAGGCAGGAATTCTAATTGGTGCTCGTGCTGTGCAGGTTCGCATAACTGACGTTTGATCGTCGTTAGGCGGGAATCTTTGTTTCAGCTATATTTTCCTTAACCAGTGAGTGGTTTGGACCCTTCTTTCCTACTTCTTCACGCCAACATCTTTAATGTTTCAAACATTCACTCGATGATGCCCGGTTGGACGCCTAGGAAATCCTTTGCCACAATGCATGCCAGCCACTAAGAAAGGAACATGGGAATTGTAGACTAATTTTACTATATGCTTGCACACCTTATAACTTGAGTTGTTTATAAAGAGAATTGGTTGTTGGTTGCGGCCTAGTGCCTCGGATTGAGTTTGGACCTATGGGATATCAAAATCGGAACACCGCATTGAGAAAATATGAACTGTTACATGAGATATATGTTGCTGCTTAACTTCTTTTGTTTATTTTGATGCATTGTATGATATATGAATTGTTCATGCATTTGCATGGTTTGGGACAACTTGTGCACAAGGTTTGACATTTTCTCGAAACGGCATTCCGGGGCACTGGAACCGTATCGATCCGGAGGGAAATATTTGATTCGTGCTAGTCATGATGCACTACGGGACCTCCAGCAGGGCTTGCTACCCGGGTTGATAGGGCGCGCGGCTAATGCTTGGAATATGTCCCTAAGGTGTCGATCACACCAATGACCACATAGAATAGAACACATGCTAATTTATTGTCTTGTGCAGATGGTAAGTATACTTGTGTTTTGTTGCAGGGAAGGCGTGCATCGGTTGAGTAAGCAATCGATGCACTGGTTGGATTCTATATTATTTTTATTCCTATCAAAACGTGCAACTGATATGAATTGAATTCACTTGCTTCTTTATAGAAGTTATCTTAAAGCATGCTCGCCCCTAATAAGCTAGTGTTGATTTAGTCGAGTGGGTTCATCCCGCTCACCAGTACAAGTTGAGTACTGACCCACGTTGTGGGCAACTATTTCAGGCACTCAGACGGTGCAACGCTAGTGGATAGACGAGGAGGCGTTAGGAGCACCTCTATTTTGAAGTATAGTTGGAGTCAGATTATTTTGGAGGCTTGGACTTTCAACCTATACTAGGGCGTAATGTATGAACGACGTGGACTATCTGATGGAGCGCACCCTGCCTTTTGAGTTATCTTTTTGTAATGCAAATCAAGTAGCCGAGAGGTGCATCAATGTAAACTCTATGTAAATTACTCTGAATTATCAATAAAAAAGCATGTTTCTTCCTGCACTTGTGTTCAATTATCTGTGAATGTGTTTTATAAATTGTGTTTCTAAATGGGTTCCTGAAAGTTCTTGCCTTGTACGAGCGCAACTCCAGGCTCGTACGGCATCACGCCCCAGCGAGGACGAATCGGTTCCGTGAAGGATCCAGCGAGGACGATTGACCCTTTCGGGATCGGGACGTGACATATTGGTATCAGAGCCAGGTTTTACTTCCACGAGATTTTAAAAAGAACTATAAAGGAGTTTGATGCGCCTCTCAAATTGAGTTGCGTTCGTCGTCCGCTGCATGAGATGAGTCGCCTATACAATGAGCCCATAGATATAAAATCTATCATTTTTGGAGTATTAACAAGCTACTCTCTTTTGTAGCCATGGCTAAGAAGAACACTGCAACTGCCAACAGTGCTCAGCCCATACAGAGCGATCCAGCAAGCTCTAGAGAATCCGGAGGAGCGGGTTCAACCGGAATGGCGGAACGGCTTATGCATCTCATGGAGGTGCAGCAACAACAAGCCGTTACGCAGCAGGCACAATTTGCTTCTCAGCAGAAGCAGATGGATACCATGATGCAACTGATTGCATCTTTGGTACCCAACAACGGGACTGCCACAGTGACTCCTGTCACGCCGCCGGCCGTGGCGGTAGAAGACGAGTCAGAAGAGACTCAGCCTCCAGCAAGGAACTCCTGCCGTGCAGCAGAGTTCACAAAAATGCATCCACCAACGTTCAACGGACGAGCAGAACCGGACGTGGTGATGGGGTGGATTGCTAAGCTAGAAGGACTCTTCAACCTGGTTGGCATCAGGGGATCCAAGCGAGTGGCCTGTGCATCGGTTCAGTTGGAGCTGCGTGCGCATGATTGGTGGGAGGCCACAAAGCAAGGGATTTACGATGCCAATCCCAACTACAAAATTACTTGGGAAATGTTCAAATCTGCATTCATTGAACAGTATATTCCCCGAGCAGTGCGACAACAAAAAGAAGATGACTTTAGCAATCTGGTACAAGGAAGTCTGTCTGTCGATGATTATGATTCAGTATTTTCTAAGCTGGCAAAGTTTGCTGGGCACTTCCTGCCTAACCAGCAGGCATGGTGCTATCGGTTTTAGAAAGGTTTGAATGATGATTTGTGCAGGGACATCATCAACCAGAGATGTCAAACCTACAGGGAATGTTACGAAGCCGCCCTGAATAGCGAGCGAATCTTTGGGCGCAATCCCCCAAAGGTAGATGTGCAAACCTCCCGTACCAACAACAGCAAACGACCTCAGGAAACGGGAGGGTCAGGAGCACAAAAGCGCCCGCACACATCAGACAACAGGGGTCCATCCCAGGCAACGCACTGCCATAGGTGCCGAGCTAGAGGGTGTTTTAAATGTGGTCGTCTGGACCATAAGCACTTTAACTGCCGGGAGGGCAGGGCAAATCAAAACAACGGGAATCATAACAACAGGAATCAGAATAGGGGGCCTCCAGCAAGTGATGCCAATGCTGTGCCAGTGAATCCACGACGCCAGGGTGCTCAAGGCCAAGTCTATGCACTGACTCGGGATGAGGCATCTGTATCCGATACCGTTGTGACAGGTACTCTACTTTACCGTGAATTGCCCGCTAGAGTCTTATTCGATTCAGGTGCTACGTATAGTTTCATATCTGCTAATTGTACTGTTGAACATAAATTAGCTTCTACTTCTTTAAATATGAACCTCTGCGTAAGTACCCCTTCGGGAGTCGACATGCCCGCCCATGCGATCTGTAGGGATGGTTATATCTGTATCGGAGGAAGAAAGCTTTCCTTAGATGTCATTGTGCTAGACATCAAGGATTACGATATTATTCTCGGGATGGACTGGTTGGGTGCTTGCCATGCAATAATCGAGTGCGCGGAGAAGCGAGTTGTATTCCGTCTACCCGGCGAGGCAGACTTTTACTATTCATGTAGCGCTGCACCGAAGACGGCAATGGTGATATCAGCAATTTTAGCTAGGCGTATGCTGCATTCGGGTTGTGAAGGGTACTTAGCTTCCGTTCGAGACACTCAACAGAAATGTGCAGATGCAGCTCAGGCTGAAGTCATAGCAGATTTTCTTGACGTGTTCCCAGACGAGCTGCCTGGAATGCCTCCTGATCGTGAGATCGAATTCAGCATTGACACTTTTCCGGATTCGCGACCGATATCAAAGGCACCTTATCGAATAGCCCTATCAGAGCTGAAAGAACTTATGGTTCAGTTTCAAGATCTGTTGGACCGAGGATACATTCGTCCAAGCGTTTCTCCGTGGGGCACTCCGGTGCTGTTCGTGAAGAAGAAGGATGGATCCATGAGGCTGTGTATTGACTACCGAGAACTGAATAAAGCGACCGTGCGTAACCAGTACCCATTGCCAAGAATAGATGACTTGTTTGATCAGCTGCAAGGTGCAACAGTTTTCTCTAAAGTTGATCTCAGGTCAGGGTATCACCAGTTGAAAATCAAATCCGATGATATTAAAAAATCTGCCTTCAGAACCCGTTACGGACACTATGAATTCCTCGTGATGTCGTTCGGCTTGACGAACGCCCCTGCAGATTTCATGGATCTGATGAACCGCGTATTTTGGCCGTTTGTGGATAAGTTCGTGGTCGTGTTTATAGACGACATACTAATCTATTCCAAGAACGAGACGGAGCACAAGGAACACCTGAAGATCGTGCTGCAGACATTACGAGAGCATCAGTTGTTCGCTAAGCTCAGCAAGTGCGAGTTCTGGTTGAACAGCGTGGCGTTCCTTTGTCATGTCATCTCGGCCGAAGGCGTCGCCGTAGACCCGAAGAAAATAGAGGCGGTGGTGGACTGGAAACGACCTACGTCAGCCAGCGAAGTTCGAAGCTTTCTGGGCCTAGCAGGATACTACCGTAGGTTCGTGAAGGATTTTTCTAAACTGGCCTCGCCTATGACTCGCCTTACTCAGAAAGGGATTGCATACGAATGGGGTGATGACTGCGAAGTCAGCTTTCGGGAACTTAAGCAGCGTCTTATTTCAGCTCCGATTCTTGCACTTCCAGATGGGGTAGAGGAGTTTCAGATTTACAGTGACGCTTCAGGACTCGGCTTAGGGTGTGTGCTCATGCAGAGGGATAAGGTAATATCGTACGCCTCCAGGCAACTGAAGCCGCACGAGAAAAACTACCCGACACATGATTTGGAATTGGCGGCAATTGTGTTTGCACTGAAGTTATGGAGGCATTATCTTTATGGTATTGCTTGCAAAATTTTTACAGATCACAAGAGCCTCAAGTACCTATTCATCCAACGGGAATTGAACCTCCGGCAGCGGCGTTGGCTAGAACTGATTAAGGACTACGACCTAACGATCGCGTATACTCCGGGCAAGAAAAACGTTGTTGCTGATGCTCTGAGTCGGAAGCACGTGGGCTCGTTATCTATAGACAACCATTTACTTCGAGATCTAGAGGCGATGGGCATCGAGTTTCGAGTTTGGCATCAAGGAGTGCAACTGGCACCACTCCATCTTGAACTGGGTTTAAGAGATAAAATCAAATCAGCTCAGGAAGGCGATCAGTTCTTAGCGAAGGTACGCAGACTGATCTCGGCGGGGAAGACGTCTGACTTTGTGGCAGGCGAAGATGGGGCCTTACAAATAAAATGGAGGCTATGTGTTCCTGACGACCCAGAACTCCGAAGGGAAATTATGGCGGAAGCACACTACGCGAAGTATTCTTTGCATCCTGGGAGCACTAAGATGTACAAGGACTTACGTGGGACCTTCTGGTGGCACGGTATGAAACGGGATGTGGCGACCTTTGTGTCATAGTGCATGGCCTGTCAACAGGTAAAAGCTGAGCATCAGAGGCCCGGCGGGGAGCTTCAGAACCTCGCTATTCCCGAGTGGAAATGGGACAACATCACTATAGATTTTATTATGGGATTTCCGAAGACGCTGCGGAGGCATGATTCGATTTGGGTCATAGTTGATCGTTTGACCTAATCAGCCCACTTTCTTCCCATAAAAGTTACTTGGAGCGTCGATCGGTTAGTACAAATTTACATAGATGAGATTGTCCGATTACACGGAGTACCTGCCTCAATCATCTCTGACCGTGACGGACGCTTCTTATCTCGTTTCTGGACTAGTCTACAAGCTGCTTTGGGAACCAAGCTATAGTTCAGTACCGCATATCACCCGCAGACTGACGGACAAACAGAAAGGACAAATCAGATACTTGAAGATATGTTACGGCTGTGTGCGATCGATTTAAAGACTAGTTGGGACACGCACCTTCCGTTGGCGGAGTTTGCGTACAACAACAGCTACCAATCGAGCATCCAGATGGCACCGTACGAAGCACGATAAGGACGTAAGTGTCGATCTCCAATCTGTTGGGACGAAGTCGGCGAGCGGCAGGTACTCGTGCCAGAGCTGGTAGAGCAGGCAGTTGAAAAAGTTCGCTTAATTCGGGAAAGACTCCGCACAGCGCAGAGCCGACAGAAAAGTTATGCTGACGCCCATCGTAGACCTTTGGAATTCTTGGTCGGGGATCATGTCTTCTTGAAAGTGACGCCGATGCGTGGGGTGATGCGTTTCGGCGTGAAGGGCAAACTGAGTCCAAGGTTTGTCGGCCCCTTCGAGATACTAGAACGAGTGGCAGCTGTGGCTTACCGGATTGCACTACCTTCCGCCTTGGCAGAAGTGCATGACGTATTCCACATCTCTCAACTTCGGAAGTATGTGTATGACCCAAGTCATGTGGTTAGTTTTGAACAGTTGGAACTGCGTACGGACTTGTCGTACTCAGAAGAACCGGTACAGATCCTGGATCGTAAGGAAAAAGTACTTCGCAACCGTACGATGTCCTTGGTTCGCGTGCTGTGGCAGAACCATTCAGCTGGGGAATCAACTTGGGAAATGGAAACGGAGATGAAGGAGAAGTATCCTTCGTTGTTCATTCAGTCGGAGGTAGGGCCTTGTTCTTAAGTTTTGGGTCAAAACTTTTTCTTAGTGGTATATTATGTAGTACCTCAAATCCTGATCCGATCGGGATGTGCACTATATAATTTGGGCTTGTGGCTAGTCCGTCTCAGTCGTAACTTAGATCTTCGGCATCTTTTTGCCACGAACAAAATGCGATGATCCTTTCCAACTCATGGAAAGGCCTCTATTGAAACGAGTCCAATAATTTTCGTGTTTGGTTGCTTGGTTTTCTTGATTGCCGCTTTGGGATTTTGATTTGGTGTTGCTTTCGATTTGCTTGGTTTTCGCTGCTGGTTTTATCGTTTGGAGCTTTGATTCTTGGTGAGTTCGGCAAAGAAGGATAGACATGAATTCTAATTGGTGCTCGTGCTGTGCAGGTCCGCATAATTGACGTTTGATCGTCGCTAGGCGAGAATCTTTGTTTCAGCTACCTTTTCCTTAACCAGTGAGTAGTTTGGACCCTTCTTTCCTACTTCTTCACGCCAACATCTTTAATGTTTCAAACGTTCACTCGATGATGCCCGGTTGGACGCCTAGGAAATCCTTTGCCACAATACATGCCAGCCACTAAGAAAGGAACATGGGAATTGTAGACTAATTTTACTATATGTTTGCACACCTAATAACTTGAGTTGTTTATAAAGGGAATTGGTTGTTGGTTGCGGCCTAGTGCCTCGGATTGAGTTTGGACCTATGGGATACCAAAATCGGAATACCGCATTGAGAAAATATGAACTGTTGCATGAGATATATGTTGCTGCTTAACTTCTTTTGTTTATTTTGATGCATTGTATGATATATGAATTGTTCATGCATTTGCATGGTCTGGGACAACTTGTGCACAAGGTTTGACATTTTCTCGAAACGGCATTTCGGGGCACTAGAACCGTATCGATCCGGAGAGAAATATTTGATTCGTGCTAGTCACGATGCATTGCGGGACCTCCAGCAGGGCTTGCTACCCGGGCTGATAGGGCACGCCACTAATGCTTGGAATATGTCCCTAAGGTGTCGATCACACCAATGACCGCATAGAATAGAACACATGCTAATTTATTGTCTTGTGCAGATGGTAAGTATACTTGTGTTTTGTTGCAGGGAAGGCGTGCATCGGTTGAGTAAGCAATCGATGCACTGGTTGGATTCTATGTTATTTTCATTCCTATCAAAACATGCAACTGATATGAATTGAATTCACTTGATTCTTTATAGAAGTTATCTTAAAGCATGCTCGCCCCTAATAAGCTAGTATCGATTTAGTCGAGTGGGTTCATCCCGCTCACCAGTACAAGTTGAGTACTGACCCACGTTGTGGGCAACTATTTCAGGCACTCAGACGGTACAACGCTAGTGGATAGACGAGGAGGCGTTAGGAGCACCTCTATTTTGAAGTATAATTAGAGTCAGATCATTTTGGAGGCTTGGACTTTCAATCTATACAAGGGCGTAATGTATGAACGACGTGGACTATCTGATGGAGCGCGCCCTGCCTTTTGAGTTATCTTTTTGTAATGCAAATCAAGTAGCCGAGAGGCGCATCAATGTAAACCCTATGTAAATTACTCTGAATTATCAATGAAAAAGCATGTTTCTTCCTGCACTTGTGTTCAATTATCTGTGAATGTGTTTTATAAATTGTATTTCAAAATGGGTTCATGACACTGCAAGTTCTTGCCTTGTACGAGCGCAACTCCAGGCTCGTACGACATCACGCCCCAGCGAGGACGAATCGGTTCCGTGAAGGATCCAGCGAGGACGATTGACCCTTTCGGGATCGGGGCGTGACAATCATCATGCTGCACAACAGGAACGATTTAAGGCTCAGCAGCAACGAGCTGATGCTAGAGCCTTGGCACAACAACAACAACTTGACTCTCTGACTCAGATAGTGACAACACTAGTAGCACACAGTGGTGCATCGGGAACCGCCGCAACACCTATGACTGCCCCAACCATGCCTCAAGGAGCAGGATTGACAGAAACAAATGAGCCTCATCGTGCGGCCGGGAAGTCTACCTTTAAAGATGCTAAGTTTCTGAAGTTGAACCCTCCGGAGTTTGAAGGCAGGACCACGTAGGATAAGGTGATGGACTGGGTCGCAAAGATGGAGAGCTTGTTTAGCTTTGCTTCAATACCTGTGAACAAGAGGGTGGCGTGTGCAGATATGCAACTGCGGTTACGTGCACACGACTGGTGGCAAGAGGAAAGTCACTGTGAACCCAGGGGATGATGCAGGTATAGAAACTCATACCCCTCCGGGTCCTGCTCTTGATCCAACTGATCAGATAAGAAGGCTGAGAGTTTATCAGTTGAATATTGAGCGTGACGAGAGTGGACACGATGTTGGTGAGTCTCATTCCTTTGATCTCTTGATGCATCGTATATCGCCTCCTTGATTTCTTAAGTTTCATGGACAAAACTTCTTCTCAGTGGGGTAGTATGTAACGCCCCACTTCGAACGGTTACTTATGAAACAATAAGCTGCTTCAACTCGGTTGAGAATCGAGTTTCGGGAAAACCTTACCACCAAATCAACACGGACGAAGTACAAAGAACCGATTGAATTGATCGAACGACTTCTATTAAAATAAGTCTAAGAGTTTTGTTGGTTGCTTTGCTTCTTGGTTTTGTGTTGCTTTGTGTTTTGAGTTGCTTTCGATGACTTGGTTTTCATGATTTTTCCTTCTCGCTTGCGCGTTCTTTTCGAATCGTAAGGGAAAGAAATCAAAGTATGCTAACCAAGTATTGTTGCATTTTTAGGACACATAACCAAAGAGTGAACGTCGCTTAAGGCTTCCCCATCCTCTTCGATTCATTCGGTGAGTGGCTTAGGGCCTTTGATGAATCTTTCAGTTCACATGCCTAAATAAAATGATCTAGTTCACTAAATGTTGCCTCACTAAAAAGATAACCTAAAGAAATGAATTGCATACGAATATACGTAGAGTTTCTGCTTTACTTCAATTGAATGTTGCCTCTTATTTACTTATTGCATCACTATATCGTGCATTGAACATTCATGGTTAGTGTTTGTGTCAAGTGTAAAAGAAGAATGAGAAGAGTCTAGTAGTCCGCCCTGATGTCCGGTCCTGCGGGATCTTGGGGGGTGTGGCTATTAGATTGTTATATGCTTGCTAATGTTGTGCATCCAAGATGTTGATTTATGAAATGTTGCTTGTCATGCATGGGTCTTGGACAACTTGTGCACAAGGTAATAGTCTCTCGATCGGTTTCTGGGGCACTGGAAATCGGTCGGTCCGGAAGGGATTATGAGAGCACCCTGACGTCCGGTCCTACAGGATATTGGGGGGTGTTATTGTCAAATAATGGGGAAACCCATGGACCGTCATATAGATAGGGCGCATGCTAGGTTTACCTTCTTGCATACCTATCTTTTTGACATCGAGGATTGATACATAAGTTTATGCACATATATAAATTGTGACTAACTTGTGTGTCTGCTGCAGGGATAACCGCTCGGCCGTGGGTAAGATTATCATATGCATATGCTATATATCGTCTATGTTTCCTCAGATGAATTGTTAAAATGAAACTAGACAACCAGAAAGATCACCTAATAATGCTAGCTTCATATGCTTACTTAGTGTGGATTTCTTAGGTGAGTTTGGCCTCGGTCGCTCACTAGTACATGTGGTAGTACTGACCCACATTTGTGGGCAAATATCCAGGTGCTGGGAGCGAGAGTTTGGCAACCATCTTGAATCTGAATCAGCGTGTGCGCACCCTTCCATAGGACTGTGTTCGTGCTGCTTCCTCCGTTGCTTACCTCTCCAGTGGGCTACTCCTCTTCTGCTAGATGTTTTGTTATTTTGGTCCTACTACAAGGATATAATGTAATGGACGTTGTGGCTAATTTTGGGAATGTAAAAAAAGTTGTAAGCCTTCTAAGGCATATTTTGTAACTCAGCCAAGCAAGCACTTTATAATCCAAATCTTCAGTATTCGATAAAATGAATGTATTTTGTGTGCCTATCAAATGTGTTCAACTTTGGTTCTCTGCATTTACTCTGTAGCTATATATATGTATATTTTCGTCTATCTTGTGTCTTGTGCAGGTACGTTGCCTGGTGCAAGTGTAATACCCCATTCCGTTCAAGCGGACTGCCAATTCAAACGGCAAAAGTGCAAATGTCCCGACCAGCTTTGCTTATCGAGACAACTCATTGAGGCAAGGAATTATCCAGACTTGGCCCTTCATGAGAACCGGCTTAGGCTTTCAGAGTCTCGCTCGGAGTATCGCTCAACCGAGGTGAATCATCGCTAAGGTGGGTGGCTACGGTGAACTTGTCTTTGCTTAGCCAACACACATAAAATACAGATTGATACATGCTAGTCGCTAGGTGAATCAACCCCTGCATGCTAATAAGAGTACAACGCACCTAGATAAGGGAATAATCCCAACTTGTATTGCTTGTGCTAGAACATGAAAATAAAATATTGCTTATACATATTCAGACCCTCGCATGCTACCTTTGCCTTGTGTAACTGGACCCGCTATGCCTCGAGTAGAACAACGAACGTGTATATTCAGTAGTGCACTGTTCACTCCCTAGACTGCACGACCCTAGATCATGTCGCTCGGGAAAGTCCCTTTACGGTTTTACTCCTCGGCTTACCTTCGGGCCCGAGCGAACTTAAATGTTAAAGTTGTACAAGTGCATGCTTGCCTGCTTTTATATATATTGCCTAGTTGTAATGCTTGCTGCATAACTATGCCCAGACCATGAAATATTATGCTTGTCATGCATTCATTTAGGTTCTCCTCAGAAGACTACCTGATAGTTGTTCCGTGCATGAATAAACCTGAATGTATTTGGGACCGTTAGGTCGCTAAGGCAATTCCCGAACCAGGGAACTTGCACCAATTCTGTGATCCAAGAATCCCAGCTCGTGAAGCAATACTGTCCTGCACTAAATACAATGGCTCGTTGGAGTTGATACTCAACATTGAGAGCAATCCTGACGTTGCCTCAACAAGTTACACACACACACATATATATATATATATCCTGACTTGAACTTGTTCCATGTAACTTGTTCCATATATATATATATATATCCTGCCTCGAACTTGTTCTTGTGCCTGACCCGAAAACCAGATGAGTAGGGACTTGCATGGTCACAGGACAACTTGGAAACAAGGTTTAGTTCTGTGGACGGTCGCTGGGGCACCGGCACCGATCCGATCCGGACGAAACTCGTGATAGTCGCCTGCTATAGGACGAAATGCCCTGGGACGTCCTGGATATGCGTCGCACGACATTTCGTACTGAGACTAGATCGTCCATAATGGCATCGTGCCAGTGACCTCATGTTCATATAGATAAGTCGTCCTCGCTTAGCGGCTATCCGCGTGCGAGTCATCGTATCGCATCAAGAATAACTGAACACCTGAACGATCTTGTTACAACAACACTTGTGCATAAAGAGCACTTGATCATCGCATGCAACACACCTGATATTTCCTGTAACTCATGCACCCGTAGGGTAATCTCGCTCATAACGCAGTGTTTGCACATGATATGCCCCTGAATGTTTATATACATGCTCGTGCTTGAATTAACTTGGTTTGCCTTGGACAGGGAAGGACTAATGGTAAGTTGGTAAGTCTCGCCGTGTTTCCTCTTATATCCTACGGCGCACTACCACACGAGTTAGGCTATTCAATACTGCCATGAAACTGATCCTAAGGCACAACTAGAAAGACAACAAGTAGTTTGTGCACGAAACCTATATTTCGTGTTTGGTTTTGTCGAGCGGGCGAGTAGCCTCCCCACCAGTGCATTCATGTACTAATAACCCACCAGATTGCTTGCAGGGTACGAGAGAACCTCGTTCGGTGCGGATGCCTCCTTCGTGCGTGCTAAAGTCATGGAGTTCGACTCTGAAGCCTTAGGGTGCTGTGTTCGGAACTGAAGCACGTATACGAGACATAATATTGGAACATCGCCTGAACATCGCCTGAACATCACCTGAACATCTCCTGAACATTCCTGTATATCATCCATAAATGTAGCCACTTGGCATACTTTTATGTTTCAGAGAGAGCTTGAGCGACTTGTAATCTCTGCTATGCGCCGCCTGTAAATACTTGTTTCAATATGAATAAAGAGAGCTTGTTTTACTTCAACTTATGTTATCCAATGCTTCCGGTACTGTCAACTCAGTGAACTTGTTACCACTCGCTTATGCGTTTATACATTCCGCTGCACTCGAACAATCTGTGCGACTCTGTGGCTTAGACATCTTGCCGCCAGCCAGGAACCACGGCCTTGCACGGACGCGACTAGCGCTCATGAGGCATCACGCCCGGATGGGTCTAAGCGATCGTCTCGCGGGAGCGCTGGCGCGGTCATTTCCGTCTAGCGGGTACGGCCGTTTTAGCCTGCGGGAGATCGGGGCGTGACACAAGCGCAGCTTAGGCTTGCACGGCATCGCGCCCAAGCGAGGACGAACGGTTCCGTGGGGACCAAGCGACGACGATCGGCCCCTGCGGGATCGGGGCACGACAGGTGGTATCAGAGCATGGTTTTACGCCCTTAGCCTCTTCAAACATCATTTTTGAAAATGATATAAGTTTTCAAACGGTTTGAAAAGTCCCGAATTTTGAAAATTGATTTCGAATCTATAAGAAGTAAATTGAGAGTATGAGAGGTCCCTAAGAGTATGAAAACCCAACGTCCCATGCCTTTTATGAATTTCTGTTAGTTCCTTTGATTGCTTGTTTTGTTGTTTTATTTACTTATCTTATCTCTCTCTCTCTCTCTCTCTATATATATATATATATATATATATATATATATATATATATATATATATATATATATATATATATATATATATCTTTATTGTTATTTACCTTATTATTATCATTATTATTATTAATATTACAAATACATCCTTATGATTACTATGATTATTATTTTTTATTATTGCCATTATTTCTAAATAAAAAAATTATTTTATTTATTATTATTACTAAATATTGGTATGTCGTCAATATACGTACTATTATTCCTATTATTATTAAAAGTAAAAAATTCTAGAAAATTAGGGGAGGTTACACACAAGCAGGAGATCAATAGACTGTCCACACTGTAAGATGATATTATAGAAACACAATCATCTAGTGACAGAAATGAATTGCCTGCTATTAGATTAAATTTACATGAAGCTTTACTTAGTATTGAACAGAAAGACAAGGATTATGTCAAGCTCATGAAAAAATTTATGAAAGAGAAGAAGAAAAATAGTTGTGCTCTTATTAGATTAGATACCTTGACTGCTAAATATACTGAATTGTATAACACATCCAAAAAGTTAAAAATTAGATTAGATACAGACTGCTTTTCAATCTAACACGAGTCACACAAAACTCAAGGACACTCATAAAACACCACCCAAGAAGGCTAAATGTTCTAATCATGCATTCTATTACAAGTATCCACACACTTCTCATAAGACCACACATCATGCCCATTATACCAATAATAGATCCAATCATTATGTCAATGCTAAATGTCATTATTGTGGTACTAATAGACATCTCTTTATTTTATAAACTTAGAAAACTGGTTGATATAAATATTTACAAGTGGGTACCAAAGACTAACACTCTAGGACCCTTCTTGAAATGGGTACCAAATGTTACATCTGTAAATTATTTTGTAAGTGGGCCATCCTTCACATTCTAAAAGCAAATGGATCCTCGAAAGCGGTTGCTCACGGTACATGACCGGTGATGCATGTCTATTTGCAACATTGTCGATGAAGAAAGAAGGATATGTTTCCTTCAGAAACAACTTGAAATGGTATATTATAGGTAACGGTGATATTGATGTCTTCATGTCCAGTAATTAAAGATGTTTGTCTTGTTACTGAATTGAAACATAATCTATTTAGCATTAGTCACTTAGATGATCATGCTTATAGGATCAATTTCGCAAAAGACAAATGTTCTATAATTGGTGGATCAACTGGTAAAACAATATTTGAAGGAAAAAGGGAAGACAATATTATGTATTTTATCTTTCAGAATATACTAACCATGCATGTAGATGCCTATATGCTAACAAAGATGAAAGCTGGTTATGGCACATGCGTCTCGGATATGCTAATATGGACATAATTGCAAGACTTTCTACTAAGAAGCTGGTGAGAGGCTTTCCAGAAATTAGTTTCAAGAAGGATTTGGTATGTAGTGAATGTAAAAAGAACAAAGCTGTAGTGTCCCGCTCCGCGTTAGCACTATGTACAAGTGATATCGCTTGGTTGGCTCGAGCAAAAGCCTTCTCAAAGTGTTTTTCGATCGAAACACAAGATGATTGATCTAAGTGAGTGGGCAGAACTTCATTATCTGATTCTTGCACGCCTTAATAATGAATCTGAGTTTTTGTAATGATTGTTTTCTAAGTAGAGAATATTCGCGTGAGAATGATAGAACGAGAACCTGCTTACTTAACTAAAGAACTTGTATTGCTTGTCATTGAGAAAGAACCTTGCCATGCCAGTAAAAATAATAGAATATTGCATGCTAGGTTACACTAACACTGTCATCGAACGAACCCTTGCTATGCTAATAAGAAGAGTAAAGAAATTGTTTGAACAAGTCTCTATGTCATATGCTAAGTAAGAGTAGACTTTCATATTTTAGTTACAAGAGTTAGAAATTGCATGCTAGATTTATAGAATCGTTATCATGCTCGCTTATAATATGTTCCGCTTGCATTTTTTTTTATCGAACTACAAAAGATAGAACTGTATGAATAACTCGTAATATGCTAAAGATGATTGATTCGAATGAGAAGAGACTAATAGTGTGCCTTGAGGTACGATCCTTGTAATCTAGTGGGGTGTGCTAATAGTTTTGTATAAGAATATTGAATCTATCGCTCGTTTTGATAAAAAGAAGAGATATATTTTGCTTGATCATTGCTTGCTTGCATTATAGATTTATTTGATAGATATTTTATTTCATGCATTGGTCTTGGACAATTTGTGCACAAGGTTTAGTCTTTCGAACGGTTCTTGGGGTATTGAAAATCGGTCGATCCGGAAGAGATTTTTGTTGCACCCTGAGGTACGATCCTTGTGATCTAGTGTGGGTGTTTTGTGTCTATTAGTGAAGAGCGAAACCATGATATCACAACTGCTAGTATTCATGTGTGTTGGTGAAGAGCTGAGCCTTGAGTCACAACTTCTAATCATGGGGTAACCCATAGACCATCATGTAGTTAGGGCACATGCTAGGTTAGCCTTCTTGCATACATAATAATTTGATACAGAGACAGACATAGAATAGAATCTTTATGTATACGCAAATTGTTACTAACTTGTATGTCTGTTTCATGAATAACCGTTCAAGAAAGGGTAAGAATAACTGAATAGGTGATATATTAATTTCTGAATATGCTTGAATTGTGTATTATCTCTAGACTTGAATGTTTTACTTGATTAAGTTGCTTCCCCTTTGTATAGAATGAATAAGTCTACTAGAGATAACTTGTGTTCCTAAAGGGTTAGTATATATGGTGCACGATACATGCTGTGCACTGCACGATAGAACACTGCCCCTACTGTATGCTTGATTTTATCATATATGCAAACTATTTTCAGATATATATTTTCGAAAGAATTAATCCGACTCAAATTCTGTGTTGCATGAAATGAACCTAGGTAAAAAATAGCAAGATCACTAGTAATGTAATGTTTAGCCACATGCTTACTTAGTGTTGGTTTTAGAGTATTTTGCTTCTGTTCGTTTATTTTATACTCACTAGTACTTTCCTCAAAGTGCTGACCCCCTACCGGTTCTCTTGTTCGCAGGTACTGGATCGTCCGTAGAAGCGATAGCCGGGCCTCATCCCAGAACCCAAATATCTCGAGTCGATGCCTTGAGCCGTATCGAGATTTTTTGAGCTGCTTTTGTATAAATGGATGTAATGTATGGAACGATGCCATTATTATCGGGAGAGAAAGCTCGAGTGAATTATAATTTCGGCCAAGCGCCGCTTGTAAAATTTTTGATTATCAATAAAGAGCTTGTTTTTATATGCCATTGTGTTCTTTACTTTTCTGCAATAATGTGCCGCTGCTTCCGTCTTGAATATCTTACTTGCTCTTGTTCAAAGCTTTGACCTTGTGCAAGCACAACTCAGGCTTGCACGATATCATACCCATGCGAGGACGATCGGTCCCGCAAGGCGCTAAGCGAGGATGATCGGCCATTACGAGAATTGGGGCATGACATAATGGTATCAGAGCAAATCGATTCTTTGGCCATTCCGTTGCTTCACTTCGACTCAGAATGTCCCAGATATTGTTGCTGCAATGTGCGTTCCATACAATAAGTCAATAGATATTCTCAAAGATGTACACAAAAGTTTTATTGTTTGTTTTCTTATTGGTTGGAGTTTTGATTTCGTGATTCTTGTATTGCTTGTGTTTCGATTGCGGATGGTGAGGGATAAGGACTATCGCTGCTCTTGATATTGTAAGTTTTTCCTTGAAGTTTTGAGGTTAAAATTTTCTCTCGGTGGATAAGTATGTAGAGTCCTGCTCCGCGTTGACACTATGTACAAGTGATATCGCTTGGTTGGCTAGAGTAGAAGCCTTCTTGAAGTGCTCTTTGATCGAAACACAAGACGATTTATCTAAGTGAGTGGGCAGAACTTCATTCTCTAATTCTTGCACGCCTAAATAATTAATCTGAGTTTTTGTAATGCTTGTTTGCTAAGTAGAAATTTTTTCATGAGAATGATAGAACGAGAACCTGCTTGCTTAACTAAAGAACTTGTATTTCTTGTCAGTGAGTAAGAGCCTTGCCATGCTAGTAAAAAGAATAGAATATTGCATGCTAGGTTACACTGACACGGCTATCGAATGAACCCTTACCATGCTAATAAGAAGCGTAAAGAAATTATTTGAACAAGTCTCTATATCATATGCTAAGTAAGAGTGACTTACATATTTTAGTTACAAGAGAGAGAAATTGTATGCTAGATTTATAGAATCGTTATCATGCTCGCTTATAATATGTTCCGCTTGCCTGCTTTTTTTTATCGAACTACAAAAGATAGAACTGTATGTATAACTCGTAATATGTTAACGATGATTGATTCGAATGAGAAGAGACTAATAGTGCACCCTGAGGTACGGTTCTTGTGATCTAGTGGGGTGTGCTAATAGTTTTGTGCAAGAAGATTGAATATATCGCTCGTTTTGATAAAAAGAAGAGAGATATTTTTCTTGATCATTGCTTGCTTGCATTATATATTTATCTGATAGATGTTACATGTCATGCATTGGTCTCAAAAAATTTGTGCACAAGGTTTAGTCTCTCGAACGGTTCCTAGGGCAATGAGAATCGGTCGGTCCGTAAGAGATTTTTGTTGCACCCTGAGGTACGGTCCTTGTGATCTAGTGGGGTATTGTGTGTCTATTAGTGAAGAGCAGAACCATGACGTCACAACTGCTAGTATTCGCGTGTGTTGATGAAGAGCAGAACCTTGAGTCACAGCTGCTGACATACGCGCGTGCTAATACAGAGCTGAACCTTGAGTCACCACTGCTAATCATGGGGCAAGTCATGGACCACCATGTAGTTAGGGCGCATGCTAGGTTAGCCTTCTTTCATACCTAACTGTTTGATGCAGAGATAGACTGGGAATAGAACCTTTATTTATATGCAAATTGTTGCTAACTTGTATGCCTGTTTCAGGGATAACCGTTCGGCGAAGGGTAAGAATAACTGAATAAGTGATATATTAATTTCTGAATATGCTTGAATTGTTTAGTGTCCTTAGACTTGCATGCTTTACTTGATTAAGCTGCTGCCCCTTTGTATAGAATGAATAAGTCCACTAGAGAACTTGTGTTCCCAAAGAGTTAGTATATATGGTGCATGATACATGCTACGCAATGTACGATAGAACACTGCCTCTATTGTATGCTTGATTGTATCGTATATACAAACTGCTTTCAATGATATATTTTTGAAAGAAGTAATCTGACTCAAATCCTGTGCTGAATGAAATAAACATAGGTAAAAAGTATCAAGATCACTAGTAATGTAATATTTTGTCACATACTTACTTAGTGTTGGGTTTAGAGAGTGTTGCTTCCGTTCGTTGATTTTATACTCACCAGTAATTTTTCTAAAGTGCTGACCACCCATCGGTTTGTTTGTTCGTAGGTACTGGATCATTCGTAGAAGCGATAGCCCAGCCTCATCCCCAGGACCCAAAAATCTAGAGGCGACGCTTTGAGCAGTATCGAGATATTTTGAGCTGATTTTGTATAAATGAATGTAATATATGGAACGATATCATTATTATCGAGAGAGAAAGCTTGAGCGAATTGTAATCTCGGCCAAGCGCTGCTTGTAAACTTTTAATTATGTTCTTTACTTTTTTGTAATAATGTGTCGCTGCTTCCATCTTGAATAGCTTACGTGCCATTGTTCAAACCTTTGGCCTTGTACAAGCGTAACTCTGGCTTGTACGGTATCACGCCCATGCGAGGACGATCGGTCCCGCAAGACGCTAATCGAGGACGGTCGGCCCTTGCGGTAATCGGGACGTGACATAATGGTATCAGAGCAACTCGATTCTTTGGCCATTCCGTTTCTTTACTTCGACTCAGAGATGTCCCAGATAATGTTGCTGCAATGTGTGTTCCATACAATAAGTCCACAGATATTCTCAAGATGTGCACAAAAGTTTCCATGTTTGTTTTTTTGTTGGTTGGAGTTTTGATTTCGTGATTCTTATATTGCTTGTGTTTTCGATTGGGGATGGTGAGGGATGAGGACTATTACTTCTCTTGATATTTTAAGTTTCTCCTTGAAGTTTTGAGGACGAAACTTTTTCTTGGGATAAGTATGTAGTTTCCCGCTCCGCGTTGGCATTATATACAAGTGATATCGCTTGGTTGGCTCGAGCGAAAGCCTTCTCTAAGTATTCTTCGATCGAAACACAAGATGATGAACTTCATTCTTTGATTCTTCACGCCTTAATAATGAATATGTTTTTGTAATGTTTGTTTGCTAAGTAGAGAATGTTCGCATGAGAATGATAGAACGAGAACCTGCTTGCTTAACTAAATAACTTGTATTGCTTGCCATTGAGTAAGAACCTTGCCATGCTAGTAAAAAAATAAAATATTGCATGCTAGGTTACACTGACACGGCTATCGAATGAATCCTTTCCATGCTAATAAGAAGAGTAAAAAAATTGTTTGAACAAGTCTCTATGTCATATGCTAAGTAAGAGTAGACTTGCATGTTTTAGTTACAAGAGATAGAAATTGTTGGATTTATAGAATCGTTATCGTGTTCGCTTATAATGTGTTCCGCTTACCTTTTTTTTATCGAACTATAAAAGATAGAACTGTATGAATAACTCATAATATGCTAAAGATGATTAATTCTAATGAGAAGAGACTAATAGTGCGTCCTGAGGTACGGTCCTTGTGATCTAGTGGGGTATCTTATTAGTTTGTATAAGAAGATTGAATCTATCGCTCATTTTGATAAGAAAAAGAGATATATTTTCCTTGATCATTGCTTTCTTGCATTATAGATTTATTTGATAGATGTTTCAGGTTATGCATTCGTCTCGAACAACTTGTGCACAAGGTTTAGTCTTTCGAACGGTTCCTGGGACCCTGGAAATCGGTCGATCCGAAAGTAATTTTTGTTGCACCCTGAGGTACTGTCCTTGTGATCTAGTGGAGTATTTTATGTCTATTAGTGAAGAGCGGAACCATGACGTCACAGCTGCTAGTATTCGTGTGTGTTGGTGAAGAGCTGAACCTTGAGTCACAGCTGCTGACATATGCACATGCTAATGTAGAGTTGAACCTTGAGTCACTGCTGCTAATCATGGGGCAACCCATGGACCACCATGTAGTTAGGTTAGCCTTCTTTCATACCTAACTGTTTGATGCAGAGACAGACAGAAAATTGAACCTTTATTTATATGCAAATTGTTGCTAACTTGTATGTCTATTTCAGGGATAACCGTTCGACGAAGAGTAAGAATAACTAAATAAGTGATATATTAATTTCTGAATATGCTTGAATTGTGTACAGTCCCTAGACTTGCATGTTTTACTTGATTAAGCTGCTGCCCCTTTGGATAGAATGAATAAGTCCACTAGAGATAACTTGTATTCCTAAAGAGTTTGTATATATGGTGCTCGATACACGCTGCGCACTACACGATAGAACACTGTCCCTACTGTATGCTTGATTGTATCGTATATGCAAACTATTTTCAAAAATATATTTTTGAAACAAGTAATCTGACTCAAATCCTGTGCTGCATGAAATGAACCTAGGTAAAAAGTATCAAGATCATTAGTAATGTAATATTTTGCCACATGCTTACTTAGAGTCGGTTTTAGAGAGTGTTGCTTCTATTCGTTGATTTTATACTCACCAATAATTTTCCTAAATTGCTAACCACCCATTGGTTTGCTTGTTCGTAGGTACTGGATCGTTCGTAGAAGCGATAGCCGAGCCTCATCCTAGGACCCAAAAATCTGGAGTCGATGTCATAAGCCGTATCGAGATATTTTGAGTTAATTTTGTATAAATGGATGTAATATATGAAACGGTTCATTATTATCAAGAGAGAAAGCTTAAGAGAATTGTAATCTCGGCCAATTGCCGCTTGTAAACTTTTGATTATCAATAAATAGCTTATTTTTGTATGCCATTGTGTTCTTTACTTTTCTGCAATAATGTGCCGCTGCTTCCGTCTTGAATAGCTTAAGTGCCATTGTTCAAAGCTTTGGCCTTGTACAGGCATAACTCTGACTTGTACGGCATCACGTCCATGCGAGAACGATCCGTCCCAGAAGACGCTAATCGAGGAAGATTGACCGTTGCGGTAATCGGGGCATAACATAATGGTATCAGAGCAAGTCAATTCTTTGGCCATTCCGTTGCTTTACTTCGACTCAGAGATGTCACAGATATTTTTGCTGTAATGTTCGTTCCATACAATAAGTCCATAGATATTCTCAAAGATGTGCACAAAAGTTTTCATATTTTTTTTTTGGTTGGAGTTTTGATTTCATGCTTCTTATATTGCTTGTGTTTTCGATTGAGGATGGTGATGGATGGGGACTATCACTGCTCTTGATATTGTAAGTTTCTCCTTGAAATTTTGAGGACGAAACTTTTTCTCGGTGGATAAGTATGTAGTGCCCCGCTCCGCGTTGGCATTATGTACAAGTAATATCGCTTGGTTGGCTCGAGCGAAAGCCTTCTCTAAGTGTTCTCCGATCAAAATATAAGATGATTGATCTAAGTGAGTGGACAGGACTTCATTCTTTGATTCTTCACCCCTTAATAATGAATATGAGTTTTTGTAATGCTTGTTTGCTAAATAGAGAATGTTCGCATGAGAATGATAGAACGAGAACCTGCTTGCTTAACTAAAGAACTTGTATTGCTTATCATTGAGTAAGAACCTTGCCATGCTAGTAAAAAGAATAAAATATTGCATGCTAGGTTACACTGACACGGCTATCGAACGAACCCTTGCCATGCTAGTAAGAAGAGTAAAGAAATATTTGAACAAGTCTCTATGTCATATGCTAAGTAATAGTAGACTTACATGTTTTAGTTACAAGAGATAGAAATTGCGTGCTGGATTTATAGAATCATTAATGTGCTCGCTTATAATATGTTTCGCTTGCCTGTTTCCTTTTTTTTTATCGAACTACAAAAGATAGAACTGTATGAATAATTTATAATATGCTAAAGATGATTGATTCGAATCAGAAGAGACTAATAGTGCATCCTGAGGTACGGTCCTTGTGATCTAGTGGGCTATCTTATTAATTTGTATAAGAAGATTGAATCTGTCGCTCATTTTGATAAGAAGAAGAGATATATTTTTCTTGATCATTGCTTGCTTGCATTATAGATTTATCTGATAGATGTTTTATGTCATGCATTGGTCTCAGACAACTTGTGCACAGGGTTTAGTCTCTCGAATACTTCCTGGAAAATTGGAAATCGGTCGGTCCAGAAGTGATTTTTGTTGCACCCTGAGGTACGGCCCTTGTGATCTAGTAGGATATTTTGTGTCTATTAGTGAAAAGAGGAACCATAATGTCACAGCTACTAGTATTCGTGTGTGTTGGTAAAGAGCTGAACCTTGAGTCACAGCTGCTGACATACGCGCGTGCTAGCGCAGAGCTAAACCTTGAGTCACCGCTGCTAATCATGGGAAAACCCATGGACCACCATGTAGTTAGGGCACATGCTAGGTGTAGAAGCATGAAAAATACGCTGGATAGCTATAAGTAGCATGTTGGTGCTGGGCAGCGTAAAATATGACTTCGGAGCCATCGGCATACAACGGAGCTTTTTTTTGCTAAGTACAGCGTAAAATATAAGCTCAAGGAATACCCGCGTAAAATACAGTATGTCCAGGCTGCTTCAGCGTAAAAAGGGTGCTACATCGCCTTTACGGCATAAAAATCATCCGCTTTTAATACAGCATTAAAGTGTATGAGGAACGCTTCGTATTCCTCGAAATGAACCTGTCAAATCATGCAGTAAACCTGAAGTCTGACTCCTGACAAAGAATACTGTACGACTACCCAAACGACGGCTATGATGATGGCGCGGCACAGCGACCCAGACTGTCGTTTAGTGCCATTCCCTCGGCATAAACTGCTTTTACGCATACAAAAGAATATGCTGTCTAGTTTTACACAGGCAGATGTGAGCTATTTACGCTCCACAGAAGACAAACAGGCTGCCACATCAAAAGCTGCTCTTCGTACGGGGCTCGAGGCACGTCTCTACATTTAATGCGCAGAACGGTGGCAGATCTTTGAGACACGCCTGCATTCAATGTACGGGATGGGGGGCAGATCTCTGCATTTAATGCAAGAGATTTGATTAATGCCACCAAACTATCATTTAGTGACATCTCCTCGACGTAAACTGCTTTTACGCATACAAAGGAATATGCTGCCTAGTTTTTCACAGGCAGATGTGAGCTGTTTACGCTCCACAGAAGACAAACATGCTGCCACGTCAAAAGCTGCTCTTCGTACAGGGCACGAGGCACGTCTCTGCATTTAATGCGCAGAACGGTGACAGATCTTCGAGACACGCCTGCATTCAATGCGCGGGATGGGGGCAGATCTCTGCATTTAATGCAAAAGATTTAATTAATGTCACAAAACTGCCGTTTAGTGACATCTCCTCGGCGTAAACTGCTTTTACGCATACAAAGAAATATGCTGCCTAGTTTTATACAGGCAAATGTGAGCTGTTTATGCTCCACAGGAGACAAACAGGCTGCCACGTCAAAAGTTGCTCTTCGTACGAGGCTCGAGGCACGTCTCTACATTTAATGCACAAAATTGTGACAGATCTTCGAGACACGTCTCTGAATTTAATGCGCAGAATGGTGGCAGAACTTCGAGACATGTCTCTGCATTTAATGCGCAGGATGGGGGCAGATCTCTGCATTTAATGCAAGAGATTTGATTATATCTCCAAAAAGCCATAATTTTTGCTAGAGACGCATCATCGCTTTTGCATAATACGCCACCGGGCTATTTTCAGCTATGAAAAGCACGCTGTACGCTATCTCCTTGAAATACGCCAACTCAGGCTACATTTGCATTAGTGCGTATTAAGGCTATTTGGTCCAGAATTCGCTCAAAGCCTCAGTCAAGGAAGGGGGATCAGCTATCTTCTACGCTAGCTACCTGTCTATGCAGTATCCGGCTTCTACGCCTACTTGGCTCCTACGCCAGTTTGATGACTACTTGGCTTCTACGCCATGGTGACAGTTGTTGGCTTCTACGCCAACCTCTTCTGCGCGAGGAAAAACTATCTACGTGATTTTTATGCCGTGATCTTCGCAACCGTTATACGCATTATCTCTCAATTGGACACGCGTCACACGTAGATACAGAAGATCATTTATACGTAGGTAACGGTTATTGTAATCGTCGCGTAAAAAGTGCCATACTCTCCACTGCCCGGCTTCTACGACGAGTGGATGGTTACTGTCACCAAAATCCTATAAATAGAGACCCCTATTGACAGAGGTCCAGGGTCAAAAACTTGGAGAATTAGAGTCGAAACTTGAAAAATCAGAGAGCAGAGGTCAAGGTCTTTGACGACGAGAGTTCAACCTTTCTTGCAACCTTTGAAGCTTCTACTTCTTTTACAACACTTCTTCATCATCGTGTGGTCCAAGGGACAAAGTGATCGACCGCAGATCAGACTCCTATAGCAATATTTACCCAGATTAAAATTTATACTTAACATCCTTGTATAGGATTAATAGTACTTCTTGTTTGTAAACCTAAGAAAGGATTTTGTATAAACCTATTTTTATATCTTACGTTTATTATCAAACACAAGATGGCGACTCTGTTGGGGACGTCTTTCTCTTCTGATGAGGAAGCAATTGCTCAACACGATACGGTATCCGTAGGATCCGTGAAGAAGACCTTGGTCGTCCAGTTCGACCAATCCGCTTATGAAGATATGCTTCGAGCTGGGGGGTAGCTCTCACTCTTTCTCTGTCCAGGACAGTAGGAAATTGCCTAAGGTCTGGATGCCCCGGACATCCCCTACCGTTCCTGCCGACTCTCTTGTTTCTCCGACCAACAAGGTTGTAGCTTCGCAACCTTCGCGCTCTGTGCGTAAAATACTGTCTTCCGTCGCTGACGGAACAGACAAAACTTCTGGCAATGTCTCAGCGCTAGTCCAGAAGTCTACTTCACGCTCTGCGTGTAAAATACTGTCTTCCGTCGCTGGCGGAGCAGACAGAACTTCTGGCAATGCCTCAGCGCCAATCCAGAAGTCTACTTCACGCTCTACGCATAAAACACTGTCCTCCATCGCTGGCGGAACAGACAAAACTTCTGGCAATGCCTTAGCGCCAATCCAGAAGTCTACTTCGCGCTCTGCGCGTAAAATACTGTCTTTCGTTCCTGGCGGAACAGACAGAACTTCTGACAAAGCCTTAGCGCCAAGTCAGAAATTTCAAAAGTGCTTTACGTGTAAAAATACCTCTCCCGCTAGTAAGAAAGCAGAGGATCCCTGTAATCTACGCAAGGAAAAACATATGGTGGACTTCCCGACCTCTAGGCTTTTACGCCACCAAGAAAAGAATCTGCCTGCTCTTCAGATTATGCGGAACGCTGATGGCAATTTGAGGACTTCTCATCGTTTACGCCAACCTGAGCAAAATCTCAGTTTACGCCAGGACAAACCTCTCGGCGTAAAGAAGATTCAGCTTGTGGATAGATACGCTCCTCATGGATCCTGTGCTACTCACATGGCTGAACTGCTGTATACCTGCGGCAGAGAGAGGGTTGGAGTTCCTAATATCCGTATTCCGACTAATATAAAAAGGCAGAATAAGCCTTCTTCTTCCTATTCTTCGGTTAACTCCCCTAATTTGTATGATTTCTTGATCCATAAACGTAATAGCAGGGGTCAAAATCGAGATTCACATCCCCTAACTACCAAGCATGGGGAGATTATGTGGGACGTGGAGTCAACATCCAATGTCGTCATAGCAGATGGGCCATATGAAGGATCAGTCTTTATTGTTCCACCTACTCGCAACGATCAACATCAAATAATCTTCGGTCGAATACGGAATAGACCGATTATACAAGAAGATTCTCAGGAATCTGATGTTGACAAAATGCAAATCCACAGGTATACCCCCCAGGCTTTAAAGATTATACAAAGCATGGGTTACGATCTGAAGTTGAAGCAAGGTCTCAACCATGGAAAAGGCAGACGAACACCGTTGCATATTATTTTGGGTTGGGGTATACTGCATCTCTTGCAAACTCTAAAACTACAAATTCTGATCCTATAATTCAAGAGGCAGGTCCTTCTAGACCAACTTTGGTGGACAAACGCAACGACATGTCTGGGGGTAGATTCTCTCAACAAAACAGAACAGCATCCCAAGCTGGGGGTAGAATTCCTTCTGAGTCCGAAGATGATGCAACGAGGACTATCTTCCCCGAAGACCGTAAAACTCAGGCATTGGGAGCCCGAAGGCCAAAGGGGACTTTCTCCTTCAATGAAGATGACATCGTTGAAATCTTCAATATATTGATGAAGGAAAACAAGTTTCGGCTGCCCAACATCAGGTACCCTGAAAGGGCTGGCAAGGTCGATGATCCAGAATATTGTCTCTTTCATCGGTACGTTCATCACCCTACAAAGGCATGCTACATATTGAAAAAGAAAATCCAGGAGTTGATCGACGCCAAAGTCATCACTCTGCATTTATAAACAAGCTGACGGTCACTGCAAATTGATCTCACTTCAAGGTGGCAATTTACATCTCCCCAGCGGAGCAACCTTCACGTCTATCCCCACTAAGTAAATCTCTCTATCTAGTGAATTACTTTGGACTTGGTTCACGTCCATATTACCTCTGAACTGTTGTCCAAACGTTATTTTCCTCTAGCTGAGTTTGTCATATTCATATTACCACTGAACAAACTTTTCGAGTTTTGAAAATTGATCATCACGTCCATATTACCTCTGATATCGGTTGTCATTTCAACTTAACATCCGTACTTAACTCTAAGTACGCCAGTGGTGTTGAGTCCACAAAAAATTGCTATGTTCATATTACCTCTGAGCAGATATATACCTCCATTCTCAGTGGAGGCCCTACTCAAAAGTTTGTCATGTTCATATTACCTCTGAACAAACTTTCTGAGTTTTGACTATCGATTATCACGTCCATATTACCTCTGATATCGGTTGTCGTAACAACTTAATGCCCGTACTTAACTCTAAGTATGCCAGAGGTATTAGGTCCACAAAAATTGTACTACGTCCATATTACCTCTGGTAGAGTTTGTCCTAAACTTATTACTTGCACTTTGTGCACAACAAGTAATAGGTCCACAATGGAAACGAAGAGTTCACGTCCATATTATCTCTGAACTATTTTTATATTCCTCAAACGGAGAAAAAGTCAGTTCATATTCATATTTCCTCTGAACTACATTTCTCCACCATCCCCACAGAGTCATATTTTTGTCTCAAACTCATTACTTGCACTAACGTGCGCAAAAAGTAGTGGGTCCACAAAAATATCCCCAGCATAATGACTTTACTAGCTAGGGACTTGTTTCAAACTTATTATTTGCACTCCAACGTGTGCAATAAATAATAGGTCCACCAAAGATCCCCCAGTGGGTTATCCTCAATAAAAACGGTATTGTTCTACGTCCATATTACCTCTAGTACAAACACCCAAATTTTATACAAACAATCATAAAGGAATGGAAGGCCCTTTTTGATTAGAAGAATGTTCTTAAAATGGTGCTTACGGATGAGCCAAGCCTAATAAAAACCTTATAATGGCTCTTATCAAACTTCAAATTCCCGAAGAAGTACTATGCTTAATCTTCCTTGCTTAAATGGAGTATGATGAAGATCTCAGTCTGGCGACATTATATACAAAGGTTAACTGGATCACATTCTATCAGGATTCATGTGACCTCCGAATAGATATCCTTAAAACTAATTTGTAAACCTATCATGTTCATATTACCTCTGATAGTGTTTAGTATACAAATTTAGTTGGATTATATTCTTTCAGGTTCGTGTTAATTCTGAATAGATTTATATTCAGCAAAACCTTAACGAAAGTATGTCATGTTCATGATACCTCTGATATCATTTTCACCCAAACCTGTCATTTATATTCCAAAATGATGGGTCCACAAAGTCAGATAAAGTCTCTTTATTATTTCCAAAAAGAGCAAAAGTACATTAAAAAGCAAAAAAAATGGGGTACATCATTTGGGAGGAGCGGTTAGGTCGCGAATCTGCTGCGCAAGTGCGGCCATCTTCTCAGTCCTGGAGCTTAAAATGGTAGCATGGGCCCGCTCCAGTCGTACCTCGTCATTGCTCAGAAGGGACAGTTCGGATTTAGCCTGAACAAAACCAGCACAGGCGACTCCTACACGGGCTAAGTTCTGTTGAGCTATGCTCAGCCGACCATTCACCACAGTTAGAGCTTCCGATGACTGAGAAGCCCACTCCTTTGCCTGAGCGAGTTTTGCTTCTAGTCTGCGGACCCTCGCTATATTCCCTTCATGCTCGGCCTGGCACTTTGTTTGGAGAGGAATAACTTCCTCCAAGGCAGCTTTTCCATCATCCACCTGCTGCTGATGTGTTTGGATGGATTTATTTAGGCCTTCCATCTGTTCAGCAAGTTGCGCAGTCAGGGAGTCATATTCAGCCTGTACCAGGTCTTCAAGACTACCTCGAGATAGCTGCAAATATTCGTTAATGGGTTGCTCCAAACCATTAACTATCTGCTCCAGGGTGTCAGCTCTCCTAGTTTCGTCGAAATCTCTGATCGGCACTATCGCAAACTGGGAGGACCTCCTCAGAGCCTCGAAACCTAGATTCTTCTCTAGCACCATCGATATCAATGTTTTTATAGTGGTATAGAAGATACTAGTATACTGCTCAGTCAGTATGGATAGATCCGAATGGACGCTGGGAGTGGCTGCAATATTAGCAAAACTCCTTCCAGGAATGACCGCAGACGATTTTGCCACAGTCGTCGCCTCAACAGATGGTGCGACAAAAGAAGATGCGCTGACAACGGACGAAATGGCCGGCGTACTCAAAGAAGGTATTGTCGCAACGATGGGTTCGTCCTTCCCTCGAGATTGTGAAGCTGTTTCAGGCGAGTCGGCACCCAAAAATGCTTCCTCTTCGAAGTCGGCACCTCCGTGTCATCGCTAGGAGCTAAAACGGAACCAAAAAGGGCGTCAACACTGCCCTCCCCGAAGATGTCTTCCCCTGAAAAGAAGGCAAAAGAAAGTTAATATCAAAATGATGTTAATTTTTTCTAAAGGAAACATAAAGACGATATTTACCCATGGCCGATGGTATATATGTCACGTCTGCAGCCAGTACAGATAAATCATTTCTTAATAATGCTAAGCGAGCTGTCATACCTGGAGAAGGGGGTGTGCCAACTGACATTGGCAGGTATTCTTCTGAATCTTCATCCAGATCAAATCGAGGTTCATCAGATAAAATCTCGCTGGGTATACTTACAGACACGACAGAGGCCTCTCCCGTTGCTGGTCTGGATAAAGATATCCTCATTCGGCTCGGCCCCGAAGGTGATCTCGTACCACTACCTAAAGCGGTAGCAGCGACGACAGCCTCAAACAGAGATTCTCCGGCACCGCCAGCCGGAACTGTAGAGGTTCCCTCTCTAAAAAGCAAGGAGCCTCCAATCAAAGAGTCATCCCCGACAGGGGAAACAACATGTTCACTCCTAGGAGCCTCATGGCCGAGAATCCTGAGAGGATGACTAACCGTCTTCTTCTTCTTGCGAGGGGAAGCCTTCTTCGGAACAGGATCCCTTCGCTTACCAGAGATGACCAAAGCTCCTGCAGGCGGAGGTATGTCACCCCTCGGTACTGCCAGCAGAGGCTCATTTGGACTGACCAAATCTTCACCCTCGTCAGAGGAGACCGAGGGGATTTCGTCTCTTCCAGCGGACTTGGAGGAGGGCATCCTAAAACTTCCAAGCATGTCAAAATTGCGATGGAAGGTGTTGGTTGCCACATAAAACTGGGCATACGAGTGGAGGATGCGCAGCTCCGTGGAGAGTAAAATGACGGGCACGGTAAAAATTGCTTCAGTACAACCTATGATGAAGTATCGCCATCCTCTCGCTCCATCAATGAGTCCACCCCTGGACCCGAAGCTGGTAACGGTATTCCCCACATGCAATTGGTCATACCCAAACTGCCTGGCAAACCGACTAGGCAGGTAGGGCTCCAAGAAGCATTGGTCTTCACTTCTGTACAGTAAATGGGAAGGTCTGATGCAGACCAACCAATTAAAAGCCTCAGAAGAAAGAAGGGTCTTCCCGTCGCCTATATCCTGAAGTCTGATCCCCTGTTGATTTAGATGTACAGAGGGGACAGTACAGAAGAGCTTCCAGCTGTGACTGAAATTTAGTACCCGCCGATAGTCTAAAACTGTGGTCACGTTCCAGGAGGACTTCTTGTAATTCAGCAAGAAACTACCCCCCGAACTACTGCCAGAGCCGGGAGACATCACCCTGGGGTTATGGAGAATTAACCATCCCATCAAATACAAGTATGGTAATTCTACCCTGGGAAAACTATCACGCCTAGTTTCATCGGCAAGCAGCCCATCGATAATGGCCCTCAGGCCAGCTTGTATGCGACACACCATGGCAGGGAGCAAGCCCAGTCTTGCCCCGAACACCAGACGTACTGCGGACCATAAGGTGTTATGGTGAATGCTGTCCGCAGATGTAATGTCGGGTACCACCAGTCGGCGCAGCCATATTGAGAGAAAGCCAGCCAGTTGAGCTTTCTTGGACAGAGGCCTGTGGTAATGCCTCAAATAGCTGTAGACCTTAGTGCCTGCAGGATATTTCCCTATTCCTTCATCGAGAATCTGGTCCGGAGCCCTAACGTCTTCCATAAGATCGTCGACTACCTGAGCACTAAGCACGCTCAGAAAGTTCAGAGGCTGATCCTTTCTATCCAAGACTTTCTCTGGCTTAGCAGCCCTGGCCCGGTGAAAGAAGAGATAGGACGCCCATTTATTGGTATGAGCCAAATCAGAAGGCTCACCATAAAAGGCGGTGCACGCCAGGTAGTGACACATCAGCTTCTGGTATACTGCCATTACTCGAGGGTCTGAATCCCCCAGCTCCCGGTTCGTGGGAACATACTCTTCATAAGGAGTATCCCCCGTTGGCAATCTCAAAATCTCTGTCATCTCGTGGAGGGCCAATCCCGACTCCCCCAGTGGAGTGGCAAAAGTCCCGGTGAGCGAGATATATCGCTCCATCAAAGCCAAAAATAGGTTGAGGTTGAGAGGCAACCCAACACTGGTGGCATTCACAGCTTCGTACAGACCAATGCTCTCCAGCTCGGCCTGAAAATGCTTCAGGGCCCAGTCAGCTAAGCGATCCCATCGAGGATTTATTGGGGTGATCCACCCATTGCACCGAGGATTAACCTTGGGGTATACTCCTCCATGACCCATGAAGTCATTATAAAAAGTCGATAATTGGACCGGCTGGAGTAGTGAACTGTCTTCACTCGGGACACTGTCCGGATATAATCCCCTGAACGGCATCACAGAACCGGAAGGGCGGCTGACAAATGACCCTAGGCCAGATCCTTTCTGGTAAAATATCTTTCCCGGCCGGCCATGAAGATCGGGAGTCAGCGTCCACGACATCCTCCTGGGATGTGTAGCATGGAAGAATGCCGAGATAGGGTAATCTCTTAACATCTTGGGCAGATACATGACCAAGCCCCCGGCAGGGAAAACCCAGAGTTCTTTCTTGGACTTCGTCTGGGACTGCTTGTCAATCATATCCCCGAAGAAAAAAGCCGACTTTATATAATGGGCCCCGTCTATGTACGTCAGGGGCTCTCCGTTGATCATGTTCAACAGCGTTCGCTCGCCTTGAGCCGATATCAGGATTCCCCTTCCTTCAGGATACTGGGGTCCAGAGATAAGAAATGTCACGTGGGACAAATCCTCCAGGTAGTTGGAATGCAGCATCCCCGCAGCAGAACCCATCACCTCAGCCAATGGAGATGTATGCAAGTTAACTACAAAGTGCAAGAAAATACGTCAGTTTTTTGTACTAGACATTACAATCTTGCAGCATATGCCAAGAGGCAACAGTCTGTGCTTTACGCCAAGACTGTAAAAACTTGATCATTTACGCTGGAATCCATTTTCTAAGCGTAAAATTCAAGGTTGGCAGTATACAGTCTGTGTTTTAAGCCAGACTGCCAAAATTCGAGTTATTACGCCGAAATTTTCATCCAGAAGCATAAAACTCAAATTTTATAGTATACGCCAAGTTTTCGACAGTCAAAGCTTTTACGCTCAACTGCGAAAATATAGAGTTTTTACGCTGACACATTAGAAATATGGGCGTAAAAGATGAAACATCTCTGTGCATCATCTTTCTCAAAGAGGCTATCAGCACAGAAGACGACCTAGCGCGTTCACGTACAATGTGTGCGAAGGATTTTCGTCGTTCTTTTCGTCCCAAAAGCTTTACCTTTAACTCCGGGTGCGCTGCTCGTCAGCGGAACACTTCGCTCAGAATGAGGATCGCCTTGCCCGACGGAAGTCGCTCTCGCTTGGGCAGAAAAGCGAGAAAAAGAATCGGCCTTCTTTCCCTTAGAGGAGGAGATCGGTTTCAGGGCCATTGCTGAAAACTCTGAATGCTCGAAGAGGAAACGAAGGAGAGAACTCGAAGAGTCGAAGGCTTTCTTTTGGAAAAGACAGATGAAAAGTTTTTCTCTGACAGCCTTGGAGTATATATAGAGTTCGGATGGACTCCTCGAATCCCGAACCAAATTTGACAATTAATATTCGGTTGTGATTGGGTACTACGTCAGCCTATTACTCAGGGAAGGCGGATAGTCAGCAAATTCGAAAAGTTTTCGTGAAAGAAGATTCGTGGCTCTACGCCAAGAAGCTTTCTACGCTCGGCAGCTACCGATCTACGGTTTTACGCTCAGAGACTATAAGTCTAGCTTTTACGCTCGAGAGGCTACAAACCTACGACTTCACGCTCAGGAGCTACAAATCTATGATTTCATGCTCGGTGGCTTTTACGCTCAGAGGCAACAGATCCACAACTTCACGCTCGGAAGATTCCCTTTCAGAGGCTACAAATCTACAGTTTCTACGCCCGGATGCTTTTATGCTCAGTAGCTTTTACGCTCGAGAGGCTACGAACTTATGATTTTACGCCCATCCATATTACAGATCTAGGACTTTCCGTATATCTGAGAATACGCAGGCCAGAATATGCGTATATCTGAACAATTCTCAAGGCGGCCAATTACAAGGGTTCACGCAGGAGATACTCCTTCTTGGCCTCAAAAATATTCCAAGTACCCGAAGCATACAGAGTTCAGCATTGAAAATGACTCTTCTTCTCGGGTCGATTGGAGGTTCATCCAGAATCCAGTCTGAATATTTTATCTACAGTTCAAGATGGTGACCCAATTTGACAGCCGTTTCTCGCCCTATATCAAGGGATTTTTGAAAAATCATTCTTGAAGATGATGATCTGAACAAAAATTCTTCTCATCAGAAGTGACGGTTCAGAATTCTATGCGGCTCCCCATTCCTAACAGCAGGACAGTTCGAATACTCGACTTAAATGCTAAAGCGGCTTTCTGCGCATCCTTAGTTATGCGTAAAAGACAGGACGGGTCCTAATACTCTTTCTATCAGAGTCAGCGTAAAGTTACCAGACGTGTCGAAGCTACACATATTCAGACTTTATCACAGCCTTTATATAGGCAAAAGAGAACACGCCAAATCCCAACAAATTCCCAAGAATCCGCCAAGAAATCAGCCTTGAAGAATGAGTCAGACTTGACCGTTTCATACTTCATTCAAAGTATTTCAAATTACGAGAAATTTGAAAACTTTGAAGGGGGTCTTGTAGAAGCATAAAAAATACGCTGGATAGCTATACGCAGTATGTTGGTGCTGGACAGCGTAAAATATGACTTCGGAGCCATCGGCATATAACGGAGCTTTTTTTCGCTAAGTACAGCATAAAATATAAGCCTAAGGACTACCCGAGTAAAATACAGTATGTCCAGGCTGCTTCAGCGTAAAAAGGGTGCTACATCGCCTTTACGGCATAAAACTCATCCACTTTTAATGCAGCATTAAAGTGTACGAGGAACGCTTTGTATTCCTCAAAATGAACCTGTCAAATCATGCAGTGAACCTGACATCTGACTCCTGACAAAGAGTACTGCAGGACTACCCAGACGACGACTATGATGATGGCGTGGCACAGCGACCCAGACTGTCGTTTAGTGCCATTTCCTCGGCATAAACTGCTTTTACGCATACAAAGGAATACGCTGCCTAGTTTTATATAGGCAGATGTGAGCTGTTTAAGCTCCACAGAAGACAAACAAGCTGCCACGTCAAAAGCTGCTCTTCGTACAGGGCTCGAGGCACGTCTCTGCATTTAATGCGCAGAGCGGTGGCAGATATTCGAGACACGCCTGCATTCAATGTGTGGGATGGGGGGCAGATCTCTGTATTTAATGCAAGAGATTTGATTAATGTCACCAAACTGTCGTTTATGACATCTCCTCGGCGTAAACTGCTTTTACGCATACAAAGGAATACGCTGCCTAGTTTTACACAGGCAGATGTGAGCTGTTTACGCTTCAGAGGAGACAAACAGGCTGCCACGTCAAAAGCTGCTCTTCGTACGGGGTTCGAGGCACGTCTCTGCATTTAATGCACAGAATTGTGACAGATCTTCGAGACAAGTCTCTGAATTTAATGCGCAGAATGGTGGCAGAACTTCGAGACACGCCTCTGCATTTAATGCGCAGGATAGGGGCAGATCTCTGCATTTAATGCAAGAGATTTGATTATAACTCCAAAAAGCCATGATTTCTGCTAGAGACGTCCACATCATCGCTTTTGCACAATACGCCACCGGGCTATTTTCAGCTATGAGGAGCACGTTGTACGCCATCTCCTTGAAATATGCCAACTCAGGCTACATTTGTATTAGTGCGTATTAAGGCTATTTGCTCCAGAATTTGCTCAAAGTCTCAGTCAAGGAAGGGGGATCAGCTATCTTCTACGCTAGCTACCTGTCTATGCAGTATCCGGCTTCTACGCCTACTTGGCTCCTACGCCAGTTTGATGATTACTTGGCTTCTACGCCATGGTGACAGTTGTTGGCTTCTACGCCAACCTCTTCTGCGCGAGGAAAAATTACCTACGTGGTTTTTATGCCATGATCTTCGCAGCCGTTATACGCATTATCCCTCAATGGGACATGCGTCACACGCAGATACAGAAGATCATTTATACGTAGGTAACGGTTATTGTAATCGTCGCATAAAAAGTGCCATACTCTCCACTGCCCGGCTTCTATGCCGAGTGGATGGTTACTGTCACCAAAACCCTATAAATAGAGACCCCTATTGACAGAGGTCCAGGGTCAAAAACTTGAAGAATTGGAATCAAAACTTAAAAAATCAGGAAGCAGAGGTCAAGGTCTTTGACAACGAGAGTTCAACCTTTCTTGCAACCTTTGAAGCTTCTACTTCTTCTACAGCACTTCTTCATCATCGTGTGGTCCAAGGGACAAAGTGATCGACCGCAGATCAGACTCCTATAGCAATATTTACCCAGATTAAAATTTGTACTTAACATCCTCGTATAGGATTAATAGTACTTCTTGTTTGTAAACCTAAGAAAGGGTTTTATATAAACCTATTTTTATATCTTATGCTTATTATCAAACACACTAGGTTAGCCTTCTTTTATACCTAACTGTTTGATGCAGAGACGGACACGGAATATAACCTTTATTTATATGCAAATTATTGCAAAATTTATGTCTGTTTCAGGGATAACCGTTCGACGAAAGATAAGAATCACTGAATAAGTGATATATTGATTTCTGAATATGCTTGAATTGTGTACTGTCCCTAGACTTGCATGTTAAATTTGATTATGATGCTGCCCCTTTGTATAGAATGAATAAGTTCACTAGAGATAAATTGTGTTCCTAAAGAGTTCATATATATGATGCACGATACATGCTGCACACTGTACGATAGAGCACTGTCTCTATTGTATACTTGATTGTATCGTATATGCAAACTGTTTTTAAAGATATATTTTCGAAAGAAGTAATCTGAATCAAATCCTGTGCTGCATAAACTGAACCTAGGTAAAAATTATCAAGATCACTAGTAATATAATATTTTAACACATGCTTACTTAGTGTTAGTTTTAGAGAGTGTTGCTTCTGTTCGTTAATTTTATACTCACTAGTACTTTCCCCAAAGTGCTGACCCCCAACGTTTGCTTGTTCGCAGGTAATGGATCGTCCAAGTGATAGACGAGCCTCATCCCCAGGACCTAAAAATCTGGAGTCGATGCCTTGAGCAATATCAAGATATTTTGAGCTGCTTTTGTATAATGGAATGTAATGTATAGAAAGATGTCATTATTATTGAAAGAGAAAGCTTGAGCGAATTGTAATATCGGCCAAGCGCCGCTTGTAACACTTTTGATTATCAATAAAGTGCTTGTTTTTGTATGTCATTGTGTTATTTACTTTTCTGTAATAATGTGCCGCTGCTTCCGTCTTGAATAACTTACTTGCCCTTATTCAAAGCTTTAGCCTTTTGCAAGCGCAAATCAGGCTTGCACGACATCACGTCCATGCGAGGACGATCGGTCCCGCAAGGCGCTAAGCGAGGACGATCGGCCCTTATGGGAATCGAGGCGTGACATAATAGTATCAGAGAAACTCGTTTCTTTGGCCATTTCGTTGATTCACTTCGACTCAGAGATATCCCAGATATTGTTGCTACAATGTGCGTTCCATCAATAAGTTCATAGATATTCTCAAAGATGTGCACAAAAGTTTCCTTATTTATTTTCTTATTGTTTGGAGTTTTGATTCCATGATTATTTTATTGCTTGTGTTTTCGATTGAGGATGGTAATAGATGAGGATTATCATTGTTTTGGATATTGTAAGTTTCTCCTTGAAGTTTTATGGATAATTTTTTTCTAGGTGGGTAAGTATGTAGTGCCCCACTTCGCGTTTGCACTATGTACAAGTGATATCGTTTGGTTGGCTCGAGCGGAAGCATTCTCTAAGTGTTCTCCGATCGAAACACAAGACGATTGCTATAAGTGAGTGAAAAGAACTTTATTCTCTGATTCTTGCACCCCTTATTAATGAATCTGAGTTTTTGTAATATTTGTTTGCTAAGTAGAGAATGTTCCCATGAGAATGACAGAACGAGAACCTGCTTGCTTAATTAAAAACTTGTATTGCTTGTCATTGAGTAAGAACCTTGCCATGCTAATAAAAAGAATAGAATGTTCAATGCTTGGTTATACTGACACGACTATCGAACGAGCTCTTGCCATGCTAATAAGAAGAGTAAAGAAATTATTTGAACAAGTCTCTATGTCATATGCTAAGTAAGAGTAGACTTGCTTGTTTTAGTTACAAGAGATAAAAATTGCATTCAAGATTTATAGAATCGTTATTGTGCTCGCTTATAATATGTTTTGCTTGCCTATTTTTTATTTATTTATATATAACTACAAAAGATAGAACTGTTTGAATAACTCGTAATATGCTAAAGATGATTGATTAGAACGAGAAGAGACTAATAGTGCACCCTGAGGTTCGGTCCTTGTGATCTAGTAGGGTGTGCTATTAGTTTTGAATAAGAAGATTGAATCTATCGCTCGTTTTGATAAGAAGAGGAGCTATATTTTGCTTGATCATTGCTTGCTTGCATTATAGATTTATCTGATAGATGTATCATGTCATACATTGGTCTCAGATAACTTGTGCACAAGGTTTAATCTCTCGAACGGTTTTTGGGGACTGGGAATCGGTCGGTCCGGAAGAGATTTTTGTTGTACCCTGAGGTACGGTCCTTGTGATCTAGTAGGGTATTTGGTGTCTATTAGTGAAGGAAGAAACCATGAAGTCACAGCTGCTAGTATTCGTGTGTATTGCTGAAGAGCTGAACCTTGAGTCACAGCTGCTGACATACGCGCGTGCTATTGCAGAGCTGAACCTTGAGTCACCGCTGCTAATCATGGGGCCACCTATAGACCATCATGTAGTTAGGGTGCATGTTAGGTTAGCCTTCTTGCATACCTAACTGTTTGATGCAGAGACAGAAATGGAATAGAACCTTTATATATATGCAAATTGTTGCTAACTTGTATATCGGTTTCAGGGATAACCGTTCGACGAAGGGTAAGAATCACTGAGTAAGTGATATATTGATTTCTGAATATACTTGAATTGTGTACTGCCCCTAGACTTGCATGTTTCACTTGATTAATCTGCTGCCCCTTTGTATAGCATGAATAAGTCCACTAGAGATAACTTGTGTTCCTAATGAGTTAGTATATATGGTGCATGATACATGTTGCGCACTGCATGATAGAATACTGTCCCTACTGTATGCTTGATTGTATCGTATATGCAAACTGTTTTCACAGATATGTTTTCGAAAGAAGTAATCTAACTTAATTCATGTGCTGCATGAAATGAACCTAGGTAAAAAGTAGCAAGATCACTAGTAATGTAATATTTTATCACATGCTTACTTAGTGTTGGTTTTAGAGTGTTGCTTCTGTTTGTTGATTTTATACTCACCAGTACTTTTCCTAAAGTGCTGACCCCCACCCGTTTGCTTGTTCGCAGGTACTAGATCATCCGTAGAAGCGATAGCCAAGTCTCATCCCCAGGACCAAAAAATATGGAATCAATGCCTTAAGCCTTATCGAGATATTTTGAGCTCCTTATGTATAAAGGGATGTAATGTATGGAACAATATCATTATTATTGAGAGAAAAAGCTTGAGCAAATTGTAATCTCGGTCAAGCGCCACTTGTAACACTTTTGATTATCAATAAAGAGCTTATTTTTGTATGCCATTACGTTCTTTACTTTTTTGCTATAATATGCCACTGATTCCATCTTGAATATCTTACTTGACCTTGTTCAAAGCTTTAGCCTTGTGCAAGAGCAACTCAGGCTTGCACGGCATCACGTCCATGTGAGGACGATCGGTCCCGCAAGGCACTAAGCGAGGAAGATCGGCCCTTGCAGAAATTTGGACGTGACAAACGCTACAAAATTCTCCGTTAAATCAATTAACGCTCTAAGTACTTCTCGACCTTTGCAGCTTATACATATGGATTTATTTGGACCTAGTAGAATCGCCAGTCTTAGTAGTAAATTGTATGCCTTTGTAATTGTTGATAATTTCTCAAGATTTATATTGGTTTTCTTTCTTGCAAATAAAAATGATACATTTTCTGAATTTATAAAATTTTGCAAAAGGATACAAAACGAAAATGTCTTCATGATTACTCGAATCCGAAGTGATCATGGTGGAAAATTTGAAATTGTAGATTTTTAAAACTTTTGTGATTCAAATAGTTTTTTACATGAATTTTCCTGTCCTAGGACTCCGCAAAAATGGTGTTGTAGAACGTAAGAATAGAACTCTAAGCGAGATGGCTAGAGTAATGCTTAATCTGTTTAACCTTCCTAAATATTTTGGCCTGAAGTTGTAAATACAACGTGTTATGTATTGAATAGGGTTCTGATTTGACCAAAATCGAAAAAGACTCCCTATGAATTATGGTTTGATAGAACTCCGTCTGTTAATTATTTTAAATTTTTTGGTTGTAAATGCTTTATTCTTAATATCAAAGATAACTTAGGTAAGTTTGATGCTAAAACAGATGAAGGTATATTTGTAGGATATGCTGCTAAAAGTAAGGAATATAGAGTTTTTAATAAACGTTCTATGGTTATTGAAGAATCAATTAACGTTACTTTTGATGAGCTAAATTGTCAAGCAGAACATGGTAGTAGTGATAAAGAAATAAGCATTAGCAAAGCACCAGCAGAAATTGTACCCAGTACCCTCTAGCTGGAAAGTCTGCCAAAGAAGATGAGATTCATGTCTGATCATCCAAAAAATTTGGTAATAGGTGATTTAACAAAATGTGTAAATACTCGCTCTTCTACTAGAGATACAGTTGTTAGTGTAGCATTCATTTCATAAATAGAACCTAAAATTATAGAAGTAGCTTTTAATAATGAATTTTAAATTTCTGCTATGCAAGAGGAATTTAACCAATTTGAACGAAATTAAGTTTGAAAACTTGTCTCCAAACATAATGATCACCCGGTCATTGGCACTAGATGGATATTCCATAATAAACTTAATGAGAATGGCTTAGTTACTCGTAATGAGACTCGTTAGCCCTTGAGGCAGTGGACGAAATTAATAATAATATAAGGAATATTTTTTTTAGTTATTTGGCATTAATAATAATGTATGAAATATTCTTAGGATATAGAATAATTTCTAGCATATTCTCGAGAATAATTCTTGGAATATTTCTATTCCAAAAGGTTCCTGTAAGCCCTTGTAAGCTTTTCTAATATCATTAAAGAAGTCTTCAAGTTTCTATTTTTTTCCACTATTCTCTATTTTCCTTAGCGATCTAGCTAAGTTCGGTCAGAAAGGCTTGTACGAGTCTTCGAGGAGAAAGCTTGTGCGCCGTACGAGTCGTAGTGAAGAAAAAATTACTAAGACCGTGATAAGTGGTATCAGAGCGAAGGTCGATCGTAGCCATGTCGATATCCGATACTGTCAGCGACCAGCGTCCCGTATCGCCCAAGAGGAATACCAAAAGGGGCAGAAGCAAGGAGCCCTACTCTTGCTCAATGCCTTGAAGTGCAAGCCCGTATTGACCTAAGCCCCGAATCGAGAAATTATATAAGTGGACGTAAAGATCAACGACCAGAGTACGAGAGCGATGGTTGACACGGGGGCAAAACACAACTTTGTCTCGGACATGGAGGTCCAACGCTTGGGTCTGGTACTAGAGAAGAACTCAAGCAAGATGAAGGCGGTCAACTCATCGCCTCGTCCCTTGCAGGGGGTGTCTAAGGGTATGAAGATAGAGATGGAAGACTGGACGAAAGTCACCAATCTCACGGCCACACCTCTCGACGACTTTAAGATGATCCTAGGGATGGACTTCCTGACTTCGGCATAAGTAGTTCCAATGCCACACTTGGGAGTCATCGGGATCATGGAGGAGGGCTCACCGTGCATGGTGAAGGTTGCACGAGGCTGTCCGCGAAGGGGAAAGCTCTCTCCGCAATCCAACATAAGAAAGGTGTGAAGCACAGAGAGACGACATACCTAGCGGTGCTCAAGATAGAGGAGGCACCCATGCATGGGATCTTTCTCCTGAGATCAACAACGTCCTCATGGAGTTTGGGGATGTCAAGCTGCAAGAGCTTCCGAAGTGGCTACCTTCGCGGAGGGAGGTGGACCACGCCATCGAGTTAGAGCCAGGCATAAAATTGCCCACGATGGCCCCATACCGCATCGTCTCGGCAGAGCTCGATTAGATAAAAAAGCAACTGAAGGAACTGCTCGATACTGGATCCATTAGGCCATTTAAGGCCCCATTCGGCACACCAATGCTATTTTAGAAGAAGAGGGATGGAAGCCTTCGTTTGTGCATTGACTACCGTGCACTTAATAAGGTGACCGTAAAAAACAAATACCCTATCCCGTTTGTGGAAGACTTGTTCGATCAGTTGGGAGGTGCGAGGTACTTCTCCGAGCTGGATCTGCGCCTGGGATATTATCAGGTGCGAATAACCGAAAGAGATGAGACCAAGACCACATGCGTTACGAGGTATGGAGCTGATGAATATTTAATTATGCCTGTTGGTCTAACAAATGCTCCTACGATATTCTGTGCTTTGAGTAACAAGCTCTTCCACCCCTTTCTCGATCGGTTCATCATGGTGTGTCTCAACGATATCGTCATGTACTCAAACACGATAGATGAGCACATCGAGCACTTGAAGGTAGTTTTTCAGGTGCTAAGGGAGAACCAACTTTTCATCAAGCGGGAGAAATATTCCTTTTCCCAAGAAGATATAGCTTTCTTAGGGCATTGGATCGAACGTGGTAAGATATGGATGGAAGAGACGAAGGTCCAGGCCATACGTGAGTGAGAGGCTCTCACCTGGCCTACAGAGCTGCGATCATTCTTAGTCCCGATAAACTACCATCGGTGGTCATCCGAGGATACTCTACCATAGCTGCACCACTCACAGACCTGTTGCGAAAGGATCACGCATGGAGATGGACGTCCAAATATGAGGAGGCATTTGATGCAATGAAGAGGGCAGTGACGGAGGAACCGGTCTTATCATTGTCGGACTACTCCAATCTTTTCGAGGTGGATACTGACGCATTCAACTTCACCATTGGAGGGGTATTGACGCAAAAATGGTACCCCATTGCATTTGAGAGCCGCAAGTTGAATAACACAGAGCGACGCTATACTGTGAAGGAAAAGAAGATAACTGCAGTGGTACATTGCTTGCGGATGTGGAGTCACTATCTCCTTGGTACCAAGTTTGTGGTGATGATAGACAATGTCGCCACGAGCTACTTCCAGACGCAGAAGAAGCTGTCCCCCTAGCAAACGAGATGGCAAGACCTTGGCCGAGTTTGACATGGAGCTGCGATACAAGCCGGGCAAGGAGAATCTTGTGGCCGATGCAAGAATCAGAGAACGAAGTTCTGCCCACTCACCTTGATATATAATGCTAACGCAGAGCGGGGCATTACATACTTACCAACCAACAAAAAATTTTGTCCTCGAAACTTCAAGGATAAACTTCTCGATATTTCGAGCAGCGATAGTGCCATCCCTCGCCGTACTCAATCGAAACAATCAAGCAATTCAAGTTCAGAAAACATTTGCACTTTGAGAATATCTATAGACTTATTGTATGGACCGCTCTATTGCAATACAATATCGATAATATCTCAGTCATAGCAACAATTTTGGGCCAGAAGATCGATTTCGCTCTGATACCATTCCGTCACGCCCTGGACCCACCCGGGCCACCGTTCTACCTCGCCCCACCCCCGTGTAGCCAAAATTATCGAACCGGGCATGAATCATCGTGCCCCGGTGCGTCGGACGCGAATCACCGCGCCCGTCCCACGGGTGCGAGGAAGGAAGGGAGTTAATGGAATAGCCCGATCGAGCTTTCGGGGACGTGATGCCGTACTGGCCTGGGGTTGTGCCCGCACAAGGCCAATCGTTTAAGTTGATAGTTGGCTATCATCGCATCAATCGAGTAAGAAACGGAGAGGGACTTGTTGCAATACAATGCATTTAGCCAACTGAGTATTCGGAACAATCGAAGGACTTGGGTTCCTTTAGCAAAGGCATTCGTTCGTTCCATACATTATGTCCCCTTATACGATAGCATTCTCGGGGCAACAATCGAAACCAGGATTCTGGGTCTTAGGGACTGTGGCACGCCTATCGCTCCCTCGGACGATCCAGTACCTGCAAGCAAGTAAACTGTTGGTGGGTCAGCACTTTATACAAGTACTGGTGAGATAAAACAACTGAACAGAAATAAGTATTCACTAAAACCAACACTAAGTAATCATGTTATAAAATATTACATTACTAGTGATCTTTCTAGTTTTACCTAGGTTCGTTTCATGCAGTTCTAGCAGAGTCATATTACATTGTTTGGAAACATGTTTGGAAACAAAGTTTCATATGCAATAAGCAAGACAAGCAATCGTTCATGTTTCAGGGTGTACGCAGCGTATCTCGTGAGACTCCAGGGTCAGATGCAAAGCTAGACACACAATGCACAATCTTAGGGGCAGTCATCTATCCAAGCTAACACAATGACTTAGCTATATGCAGGGCGGTCCCGGAGTATCTCAGGATTGGCAGCTGGTTGTACAGCATACCAATGACTCTTTATCTGATGCTAGAGGCAGCTGTGACTCATGGTTGCTTTCCACTATCTCTGTTGTAGCTGTGACACATGCAGTTCAGCTCTCCACCAATAACCATTATCCAACCGCATGCGAATGCATGGAACACTATCAAATAAACTCTAGTATGCAGACGAGATGAACCATCAGAATATAATCCTTGTTGTAGGGCAATCCGACTTATCACTTGAACACATTCAGGCACAATATGGTTCTCTCGAAGCATAGACTATAGTGAACATATTCATGCACTCTAGGCAAGCGTTTCAAGATTCTCGTTTAGTAGACTTATAATTTCAAAGACAAGCTAGGTGAGTTCGTTCATTAACATGCAAGGCAGGTTCTATCATTCTCTTATGAAAACATTGTAAGCAAAAACTCAGGTTATTATTAAGGCATGCAAGAATCAGAGAACGAAGTTCTGCCCACTCACCTTGATACATAATGTCGACGGAGAGCGAGGCATTACATACTTACCAACCAATAAAAAGTTTCATCCTCGAAACTTCAAGGATAAACTTTTCGATATTCCGAGCAGCGATAGTGCCATCCCTCGCCGTACTCAATAAAAACAGTCAAGCAATTCAAGTTCAGAAAACATTTGCACTTTGAGAATATCTATGGACTTATTGTATGGAACGCTCTATTGCAATACCATATCGATAATATCTCAGAGTCATAGCAACAATTTTGGACTAGAAGATCAATTCCGCTCTGATACCATTTTGTCACGCCCCGGACCCGCCCGGGCAGCCGCTCCGCCTAGCCCCGCCCCCTTGTAGCCAGAATTATCGAACCGGTCACGAATTACAGTGTCCCGGTGCGCCGGACACGAATCACCGTACCCGTCCCGCGGGTGCGAGGAAGGAAGGGAGTTAATGGAATGGTCCGATCGAGCTTTCAGGGACGTGATGCCATACGGGCCTGGGGTTGCGCCCGCACAAGGCCAATCGTTTAAGTTGATAGTTGGCTATCATCGCATCAATCGAGTAAGTAGCAGAAAGGAACTTGTTGCAATATAATGCATTTAGCCAACTGAGTATTCGGGACAATCGAGGGACTTGGGTTCCTTTATCAAAGGCATTCGTTCGTTCCATACATTATGCTCCCTTATACGATAGCATTCTCGGGGCAACAATCGAAACCAGGATTCCGGGTCTTAGGGACTGTGGCACGCCTATTGCTCTCTCGGACGATCCAGTACCTGCAAGCAAGTAAACTGTTGGTAGGTCAGCACTTTATACAAGTACTGGTGAGATAAAATAACTGAACAGAAACAAGCATTCACTAAAACCAACACTAAGTAATCATGTTATAAAATATTATATTACTAGTGATCTTTCTAGTTTTACCTAGGTTCGTTTCATGCAGTTCTAGCAGAGTCATATTACATTGTGAAAACATGTTTGGAAACAAAGTTTCATATGCAATAAGCAAGACAAGCAATCGTTTATGTTTCAGGGTGTGCGCAGCGTGTCTCATTAGACTCCAGGGTCAGATGCAAAGCTAGACACACAATACACAATCTTAGGGGCAATCATCTATCCAAGCCAACACAATGACTTAGCTATATGCAGGGCGGTCCTCGAGTATCTCAGGATCGACAGCTAGTTGTACAGCATACCAATGACTCTTTATCTGATGCTAGAGGCAGCTGTGACTCATGGTTGCTTTTTACTATCTCTGTAGCAGCCGTGACACATGCAGTTCAGCTCTCCACCAATAGCCATTGTCCGACAGTATGCGAATGCATGGAACACTATCAAATAAACTCTAGTATGCAGATGAGATGAACCATCAGAATACAATCTTTGTTGTGGGACAATCCGACTTATCACTTGAACACATTCAGGCACAATATGGTTCTCTCGAAGCATAGACGATAGTGAACATGTTCATGCACTCTTGGCAAGCATTTCAGGATTCTCGTTTAGCGGACTTATAATTTCAAATATAAGCTAGGTGAGTTCGTTTATTAACATCCAAGGCAGGTTCTATCATTCTCTTATAAAAATATTGCAAGCAAAAACTCAGGTTATTATTAAGGCATACAAGAATCAGAGAACGAAGTTCTGCCCACTCACCTTGATACATAATGCCGACGCGAAGCAGGGTATTACATAACCCACGAACGAGCTTTTGAAACTGTTATAATCGAAGTGAAGTTCAAAGGCGTAGAAGCCAGGCTCTGATACCAACATATCACGCTCTGATCTCCCGCGGGCTAAATCAGACGTTCCCACTAGGCGAGAATCACCGTGCCAGCGCTCCCGTGGAACTATCGTTTTATGACCAATCCGGGTATGATGCCGTACGAGCGTGAGCCACGCCCGTGCAAGGCCGTGGTTCATTGGCTGGCGACAAGAGTTCTAAGCCACATAGTCGCATAGATTGTTCGAGTGCAGCGGAGTCATGAACGCAAAGGCGATCGGTAACAAGTTCACTGGGTTGACAATATAGCGGAAGCATTGAATAACACAAGTTGAAGTAAAGCAACTCTTTATTGATATAAACAAGTATTACAGGCGGCGCTTGGCCGAGGTTACAAGTCGCTCAAGCCTCTCTCTCTGAAACAGTAAAAGCGTACCAAGTGGCTACAATTTATGGAATGATTGTACAGGCGATGTTCACAATATTATATCTTATATATGTGCTTCAGTTCCGGATGCAGCGCAGCTTCGGAGTGATCTCCATGCCTTAGCGCGCACGAAGGAGCATCCGCACCGAACTAGGTTCTCCCGCACCCTGTATATAAACTGGTGGATTATTAGTACATTGAATGCACTGGTGGGGAAGCTACTCGCCCGCTCGACTACTTCCAAATACGTAATATTAGTTTCGTGCACCAACTATTGAGTTGTCTTTCTAGTTGCCTTAGGATTAGTTTCATGGAAGATTTGAATAGCGTAACTCGTGTGGCAGTGCACCGTACAACATGAGAGGAAACACGGCGAGACTTACCAACTTACCATTTGGCCTTTCCTGTCCAAGGCAAACATTGTTAATTCAAGCACGGGCACATAATAAAAACCAAGGCAATAGCATAAGCAATATGAAGGTCGTGGTATCATGATCGTTCTGGTGTTCAGTTGTTCATTGATGCGATGCAATGACTCGCACGCGGGTAGCCGCTAAGCGAGGATGACTTATCTATATGAACATGAGTCACTGGTATAGCCATAAAGGACCGATCGCAGACGAGAATAGAATACAGCGAAAGTACAAGAGGTGCTATAAACCATCTCCTGCATACGATGATCGTACATAAAGTCCAAGGCCAAAATGGAATGCAACCAAAGTACACGATGCGCTATAAACCATCTCGTCCGCACACGATAGACTACACACGAGTTCCATCCGGATCGGATCGGCCCCAGTACCCCGGTGATCGTCCGTGGAACTATACCTCGTTTCTGAGTTGTTCGCAACATGCAAGTCAGGGTCTATCCAATTTTATTTCTTCGCTAAGCAGGCAACACGAGTACACGAGACACACGAGAACATGTGAACACGAATACACGAGTACACGAGATGCTTGCATCTTGATTCTTTGTTCAGTGAGTGACTTGCCTTGATGTATTCCCTTGGTTCGGGGCTGCCTTTTGGTGACCTAACGGTCCCGGATACTTGCAAGTTCAATCATGCATGGAACGACTACTTAGTAGTCTCTCGGGGTTTGGATAAAAATAAGGCAACATACAAGCAGACAAGCATGCATTTGTATAAACACAAACATTCACGTTAGCTCGGGCCCGAAGGTAAACCGAGGGGTGAAACCGTTAGGGACTTTTCGAGCGACACGTTCTAGGATAGCATGTGAGGGTCTGAACATATATATAAGTAATATTTTATTTCCATGTTCTAGCATAAGTAATACAAATTAGGATTATTCCCTTAGCTAGGTATGTTGGATTCTTATTAGCATGCAGGGGGTGATTCACCTAGTGACTAGCATGTATCATTCCCGATTTTATATGTGCTGGCTAAGCAAAGACAAGTTCACCGTAGCCACCCACCTTAGCGATGATTCGCCTCGGTAGAGCGATACGTCAAGTGAGCCTCTGAAAGCCTAAGCTGAATTTCCTGTAGGGACAAGTCTGGATATCCTTTGCTTCTCGTTTGAGGCAAAGCGGGTCGGGACAGTTGCACTTTTGCCGTTTGAGTCGGCAGTTCGCTTGAACGGAACGGGGTGTTACAAGTTGTGCCCCAATGGGGTTTTTTGTGAAGGCATCTACTCAAAGAATGCCATGACACCAAGTCGGCTGGACATCCGGGTAAGAAGAGGATATTGGCATTATTTGAGGCCCCCTACTATTGGCCTCACATGCACGAGGACATGGAGGACTATGTGCCCACTTGTCTTGTGGGCCAGCATGACAAGGTGGACCATCAGTAACCCGGGGGCCTGCTTGAGCCTCTTCCTGTGTTAAGTTATCTATGGGAGAGCATCTCAATGGACTTTATCTCTGCCTTGCAAAAGGTGGGGACACTTGGGTCTATCCCTGTGGTGGTAGACCGATTCTCTAAGTACAGGACCTTCATAGCTGCACCAACGGACTGCACTACAGAGGAGGCTGCACGCTTATTCATTTCCCATCTGGTAAAGTTTTGGGGCATCCCAGAAAGCATTATCAGTGACCGAGACCCCCGCTTCACGGGAAAGTTTTGGACGGAGGTATTCAAGATCCTTGGGTTGGACCTACACTTCTCGACCAATTTTAACTCACAAACGTACAGACAGACAAAGCGGGTCAATTCCCTACTCGAGGAGTACTTGCAGCACTTTATGAGTGCCAACCAGTGGGATTGGGTGTATCACTTGGACATCACCCAGTTCTGCTATAATCTCCAAAGGAGCGACTCATCCCACAATAGCCCTTTCGAGTTGGTAATGGGTCGATAACCGCTCGCCTCGCATACGCTGAGTACGAGGACGTCGGGAAAAATTCTCGTACGCATGGCTCGCAATTTGCCTCGGACTTCAGGGAGAAGGCGGATATTACTAAGGCATTTCTGGAGAAAGCCGCACATATGATAACGAAATAGGCCGATGCCAAGCGAAGGCCAGTTGAGTACAAGAAAGGGGACTTGGTGATGGTCAAGCTTTAACTGCAGGAGTTCAAGGTATTCTGCAAGGTGCACAAGGGACTGATTCGCAAGTATGAAGGCCCCTTCTCCATCCTTAAGAAGGTAGAAAAAGTTGCCTACAATCTCGAGCTCCCCGTCAAGATAAAAATCTACCTCGTCTTCCATGCAAGCTGCCTCAAGCCTTATCATACAGAATTGGAGGACCCTTAGTGAGAAGTTTTGAAGCGGCCCACAGCGACCATGACTACGTCGTTTGACAAAGAAGTGAATGTTGTGCTTGACTCAAGGACCACTCGCTGATGAGGTATTTTTCTATATATGAAGTATCTCATCAAGTGGAAAGGAATGCCGCACGACGAATCCAGTTGGGAACGCGCTGACACGTTGCATCAGTTTGAGGACCAGATCCAAGCTTTCCTCAACGGACGTGTGTGACGTGGACTTCAACACATTGGGTGGAAGAGAATGTTATGCACCATATTTTGTTGTCCCACCAAGATCTGGAAAGCTTTCAGAATTCTGCAATGGAGGAATACAATTTTGCACATGGAGGAATACACTTTCCATTCTAGAGGCTTCTTTTTTAGTTATTTGGCATTAAAAATAATAATGTATGAAATATTCTTAGGATATAGAATACTTTCTATCATATTTTTGAGAATAATTGTTAGAATATTCCTATTCTAGAAGGTTCCTGTAAGCCCTTGAGGCAATATAAATAGGGGAGAGACTCATTTGCTCTTCACCACTGAAAACTTGTAAGATTTTCTAATATAAATAAAGAAATCTTTAAGTTTCTATCTTGCTCCACTATTCTCTGGTTTACTTAGCGATCTAGCTAAGTTTGGTCGGGAAGGCTTGTACGGGTCTTCGAGGAGGAAGCTTATGCGCCACACGGATCGTAGTGAAGGAAAAATCACTAAAACCGTGACAAGTGGCACGTGTCATTTACTAGGAAAAGCTTTAGTTTCATGGTTTAGCAAGAAACAAAATTCTGTAGCATTATCAACTACCGAGGCTGAGTATATCGCCACAGGATGTTGTTGTGCTCAAAATTTGTGGATGAAGTAAACCCTTGAAGACTATAATCTTCACTATACCAAGATTCCTATTTACTGTGATAGCACTAGCATAATCAATCTCACTAAGAACCCTATATGTCACTCACGTACTAAGCATATTAAGACACCACTTTTTACGAGATCATCAAGTATACGATGATATGTATATTGAATATGTTGACACTGAGCATTAATTAGCTGATATATTTATTAAACCCTTAGCAGAAGATCGATTCAACTTTATACGTCATGAATTAGCAATTTTGGATATCAATGATACATAATTAATATGTATTTCTTTTAAATATCGATCCTATATGTAAAAATTATTTTAGAGACAAGCAGAGATGGTCAATATATCAAAAAGGCATAAATAGCCTAAGCGACATGGTACTTAAGCTACTTTTAGACCACCGCTAGCTGGGATACGACTCCTATAGCTAATCTAAAATGATCAATACATAACAGAATTTTTTTTATTAAATACTATTAATCATTATTATTGAGATTCATAAATTACTAATTTATTGATCTAAAAAGTTGACCTATATCTAAAAGAAAGTGAACCAAAATTTAAACTTGATTGATGCATCAGAACTCTACTAAAGTTTGAACCGAGTTTGGACAAAACTCGACCCGAACTCGGCCCGAGTTTGGATGTTCTTAGTTCTGTTTTAAGTTGTGGACCCCACTTTTTTTATATATACTCACCATCTTCTCCCCATTCAATTCCAGAACCTCCAGGCGGCCGAGAAACTCCAAAAACCCTAGTTTTTCTAAGCCCTAACCCCCTTGGATCTCCCTCCTCGTACGATTTCAGGAGCTAAAAATTTAGATTTTGGTTCCTTTCATCATTATCTACCACTGTTTCTGATTTGTTTGAAGATATAACTCCTTTTTCTCCTCTTCTCAATTATTTTCTATGGCTCCTAAATTATTTAAGAATAATATAAAAGTTGGAGAAGTTTCATCGTCCACTCAGGATGATGCTTCTCAATCTCTGTTTAGCCCTGCTATACCAGACAACGAAGATTTTAATGGACTTATTTTTGCATCCTTAGATGAATCTAATGAATGGTTCAACGACTTTGTCGACCGAACCATCTGTGTTAGCAGTCCCATCAATTTTTTTGTATTTTCTAATTATCTGAAAATCTTTCGTGCGTTAGGATTGGAAGACTTAGTTACTACTAGATTTCCTATTTTTTATCAATGCTATTCGCATGTTTTACTGCAATATGTCATCACTTGATGATTCTATTGAATCTCGTGTTGCTAGAATGAATATTGATTTTTATGCTGAATACTTATGGGAAATTCTTCACATTCCAAATGAAGGAGAACCCTTAGTACCTATCACATCTTACAAATTCATCGATGGCACAACTCTAGACTCTTTTAAGGACTATATCTTCTTACCCAATCATCATCCTCAGGGTCAACTTAAGGCCAAACTCTTGAATATATGGTTTTATGACCTACATCGTATTATCTTTTCAACCATCCTGCCTAAGCAAACCTCCACTGACGAGATTACCAATCTTAAGATTTGTGCTATGTATCATATCTACTTTGGAATCTAATTCTGCGTTCCCAAGACTATGATTCCAATGATGATCCGATCCTGCAAGAACAAGTATACCCTTGTATACACTATTTACTTGCCTATTATCGTTGAGCATTTCTAAACCTCTTTTGAGGATTGCACTTATCTTGCCGAGCCAGCCTATCTTTTTGCTGCACGATGATCTGACGCTGCCCCTATAGCTGCACCACCTTCTCCACCTCCTCCTTCTCATGCTACTGCCTCACCTCACCCTGACCCTGCTGCTTCTCCAGAGCCACCTGCCTCCTTGGACAAGCTCTGGACTATGATACAAGATCACATCAGAGTTCAGGATGACCATTACAGACTAGCACTGGAGCGCCGTACTCTTGAGGATGACCGTCACAGACAGACAGACTATCAGACCACTCTTTGTTTCCAGACAATGTCTAACACCTTGGCGGACATGTAGTACTCCTTCTCTCAGATCCCTGGCGGACCCTATTCTATGGTTCATAATACTTTACGAGATGGATACCGAATTATTGACCTATATGTTCAGCTTTACTTGGATCCAGCTGCTGTATACTATGATCCCAACCGTTATGCTGAGACTAGAGACCCGAAGAATGGAGATGACGAGTGATACAGATAATTATGCTATCTTTTAGTGATATTCGCACTTTTGGCCCGATACAGTTTATTATGCTATTGCACATGTCTTTATGTAGCACTTTCAGACTTCTGTACTAGTTTATGATTTCAGTTTATGCTTAAAACTCCTTTTGATCATTTAGTATGATTCTACCTCTTTAATTTCTGTGATTGTGAAATGAATCTTAATCAAATTGCTTATCTCAATTAATGCTGATTTAATTAAAATTTTTGCTTCTTAAATTTTGATGCTTATATCTATGTGACTTCACTCTTGTTTTTTTTTTCTTGACATCAACAATTATGGGGGAGCTTTTTCTAATTTTGAACAAATAACAACGGGGGAGTAGTACTGATAAGCGATACAAAAGAAGAAGAAGATGAGTACCATCAGATTTTGAGTTTCATTCTCGGCTATATCAGTCAGAGTTTGTCAATTGTCAAAATGGGAGAGATTGTTGGCCCATTGATCATGGTCACACCTTATTTTGATAATCGTCTAAAACTCGAACTTGATATAACCTACGAGGATCAATGATATGAAGACGATGCTACTTCATCTACAATTTCAGAGGATGGGATACGACTTGCTTTCCTTATCGAGTTGATGTAAATTTTTTATTTATTGAGTATAAAAAAATGTACATCGAGTCACACTTGACATTTAGAGGCTACTCCAAAATATTTTCTAAATCCAGATTATTTTTATCCAAAATATTTTGAGTTTTGAAACTAGTCCAAACTATGTTTCCAAAAATTGAGTTAGCTCAAACCAACCCAACCTCATTATGAAATTAACTAGGTTCAAGAGAAACAAACTCGAAACAAACTCAGGACGAACTCGGTGCGAGTTCGGTCCAAACTCAGTTCCCTGACTTAGAATTTTCAGGAAACCAGTTCCTCCTGCAGACTCGGCTTCAACGTTCAAAAATTCGAACGTTTGGTATCCAAATTCGCTCTGAACTCGGTTTACAAAAATACTATAAATAGAGAAGTAATTCACCTTTCTTATTCACTAATTCACTTTTTATTCTCTTCTCTATTACTTCAGTTCAAGAGCCTATTCAATTTCCTATCCCAAGCTATTTACAACTCCTAAGCCTTAAGTGCCAGTGCATGCTTGGTTAGAAGTTTTCAGAGTTGTAAAAGGATATTGTCAAGAAGTTCAAATACTTTGAGAAGTATTCGAGCCCTTCGGATCAAAGCTCGTGCCTGTACGAAGTTGAAATCCTTCAGATCAAAATTTGTGTTTCACTGTATAGTAGATTTCAACTCCGAGCTAGATTTCTCGGGCCTGGACTAGTCATCTTAGAGAGAAAGCAGGATACATCATTGTGTTTGCGACTGCTCATCTCTCTCTCTCTCTCTCTCTCTCTCTCTCTCTCTCTCTCTCTCTTTATTTACTTAGTGTCATTTTATATTTAGACTGTTAGCTAACTGTGTTTATTTTTATTGGATAATTTTTATTCTGCTGCATATACACGCACTATATTCACCCCCCTCTAGAGGTGCTTATTCGATCCTATAGTCTGTTTATATGGCATCTGCTCACCTGAAAGAAGACAACGAGGACCCATCTGAATCCTTTGAGGTCGAGCCATGGGCCCAACGCCTAGACGCACTGTGGGAGCTATGTTTCTTGCAACATGAACCTCCCACTGAGGACAAATCGTACAAGTCGATATAGGGGATGAATCCGCCCTTTAACCTATCTTTATCCGTAAAAGTCTGGCCGGTGAAGATCATGAATCCCTACTACAACTCATAAGGGGGGTATATCGACATCTTTGCCTGGAGATATTAAGACATGCCAGGATTGGACCCCCAGATCGTAATCCAAAAACTCAATATCCTGCAAAATGCTATGCCAGTGAAGCAGCAGCAACAACGGTTCCATCCAGATATCATAAACGCCATCGAAGCTGAAGTAAACAAACTGATAGCCAGTGGCTTCATCCGAGAAGAACAAAAACCAGATTGGGTGACCAACATCATGCCCGTTATTATGAAGAACGAAAAAAAATCCAAATTTGCCTTGACTTTCGTGATCTAAAGGCGGCATGCCTAAATGACGAGTTTTCTCTCCCGATCACCGTCATAATGATCAATAACACATGTAGCTTCGAGCGTATATCCTTCATGGATGGATTCTCTAACTATAACCAAATCAAGATATTTTTAGACGACGAGAAGCATACGTCGTTTTGAACGCCAATAGGGGTATATTGCTACACTGTCATCCCCTTTGGTCTAAAAAATATGGGTGCTATATACCAGCGAGCTATGAGCACTATCTTCCGCAAACATCTACGTGATATAGTTGAGTGTTATGTTGATGACATCGCTGTCAAAAGTCGCTTCAAAGATGACTATCTCCAATATCCGAGGATGGTGTTCGACCTAATGCGGGTGTACCAGCTAAAGATATCAGGCCCTAGAACCAGAATACTGGAGAGCGTGGACAGACAAAGGCTAGCTACGTATACTCAAAGAACACTAGTACCCCGAATATACGATGAATCTGTAAGACATTGGGGGTTAACACTACAATCCATCAGTCGATCCTAGGTTAAGCAGTCCTAAGTGTCTCAATCACAAGCAAATAACAATATACAAGAAATATGATCATCAGGAGCAAAATAGTAAGGGGTCACAAACCAAATGTACATAGATGATCATGAAGCTAGTAATACAAAATGAAGAACTAGCAAAAGTATAGCCATACATGATCAACTCATAGTCTAGAATAATCTAACCATGTTATTGTCCATAGGCTAGAAGTCAAGTCCAAAATATGAGCTAAACACGTGCTCGGTGGCTAAAAGCCTCAAAAAAATACACATCACAAAATCTAGTGGGTGGACAAGTAGAAACCCACTCAAGTAGTCTAGCACTCTGGGTAGTCACCAACCAGTGGAAGATAATGAGTGTCCTTTGGATCTGCTACGAGATCTAGCCATGCAAAACCAGTGGGGTCAGACCCCCAAATAGCAAGTACCACAAAGGAAGGCCAAAAGTTATGAACTAAAACTAATACTATCTTAACACAACAACAAATTAGACATAAGTAATTTAATGCACATCGAGCCTCGTGCGCTACTATTGTACCTATCTCGAGAAAGAAAGACAATAAGCTAAGTAACAGATGATATATAGTAAGCAAATGGTGATAGAAGAATAAACATGGAGCAAGGAAAAATAAACGTGTACAAGTGAACAAGTAACGTGCCTGAACAAAACCGAGAAAATATGCGAGATCGGGAATAAGGATTAGGAACAAGCAAAGTCATCTAGGCTAGTGGACATGTACTGTGTTGACCTAAACTGGATCACAGTCAACTTGATTTCGATAATTAAAACACTGATATCTGCACGTCGACTGTTGTACGTGACATCAACAGACTTCATCAAAATGCTGTTACATCTTCTTTGTAATGATTAGAGTCTATAATTTTATCTTTGTTTGAGTCTAAGAAATATGTACGTTAAGTCACACTGTGACATAACAACTACTCAACAAATTTCTTATAGCTCCACGAAACAAACAACCAAGCATTGAACCTAACTGAAGCAAACCAAACCAAACCAAACCAAACCAAACCAATTCAACCCATTTATAGAGCTTCTGGTCTGAGAAAGACCTAGCTCAGGCTGAACTCGGTCCCTGACCGAACTCGGGCCGAACTCGCTGCCCTTAAAATTTGCAACCTAATTTTTTGCTCTACCTGGTTACGAGCTGTCCAACGTTCCAAATTTTGAACGTTAGGGGACATAACTCGGGCCGAACTCTGCCCCTCCCAGACTAGTATAAATAGGGCATGATTTTTATCATTTTAAATCATCTCTCAAGCTTTCAATCTTCTAAGCTCTATACATTCTAAGCCTTTCTCTGAGCCATACTCTTCTAAATCTTCTTAGCCATAACTTCCTAATCCCCAAGGTGCCTCGGTACGATTATGCTAGAAGTTGTGCAAGAGTTATAAAGTGTTCTCACTTAGAAAATTTCAAGTTTTGCTTATGCAAAGTTGATGTAGTCGAGCGCTTTGGATCAAAAGCTCTTGTTGTAAAGAAGTGGCAAGCCTTTGGATCAAAGCTTGTGTTTCACTGATAGTGGATTCAAACTCCGAGCTTGAGTTCTCTGGACTGGACTAGTCCTCTACGAAAAAAACCAGTATACATCTTGGTGTTTGAGTTTTCTCTTCCTTACTCTATTTACTTTTTGCATTATTATCCCTCTGATTATTTACTCTGTTAGTAGTTGTTTTCTAGACTTAGCCTTAATCAGTTTTTAATTGGTCACTATAGACACATAAATCTATTCACCCCCTCTAGAGTTGCCTACATGCTATTTCAATTAGTATCAGATCTAAGTTCTCTCGATAAAGGATTAATGCCCTAGAGTAGATCTATGGCAACTGCACGATAATTTACACCAACAGTGGTGAAGGCCAGTCCACAAATAGGATACCCCTATTTGACGGTACCAACTACAATTACTAGAAGAAACGTATGTATTTTTATTTTAAATTACTTGGCTTTGACCTATGGACCATAGTTATAGATGGTTATAGGAAGCCTGGTAGAATTGTCCTTGATGGAAATCTTGTAGAGAAATCCCATGACAAATTTATAAACCTAGAGATGAAACATGCAAGTTTAGATGCTAGGGATATTAATGTTCTCTTTTGTGCTGTAGACATGACTGAATTTAATAGGGTATCCACCGGCACTACTTCACATAAAGTATGGAAGCTTCTGGAGTTGACCTACGAAGGAACCACCTAAGTGAAGGAGTCAAAAATTAGTCGGTTAACACAGGAGTATGAGGCATTCAAGATGAAACCCAACGTAACAATCACGCAAATATTTACCAGATTTCTTTGACATTGTCAACCCGCTATCTTCCCTTGGCAAAGACTATACCAACTATAAGAAGATTCATAAGGTTCTAAGGGGGCTCACAAAGAACTAGAACCCCAAAGCCACATTGATCATCGAAGACAACGATCTTACCACTATGCCATTGGAGACTCTGATAGGCAAACTAATGACGCATGAGCTCGACCTCAAGGACTTTGTGGATACTTTCACGCCCTGATCTCCCGCAGGCTAATCGGCCGTCCCTGCTAGGCGAGAATTACTGCTCCAGCTCTTCCACGGAACGATCGCTTGACCCATCTGGGCATGATACCGCATGACGTAAGCCATGCCCGTACAAGGCCGTGGTTCATTGGCTGGCGGTAAGAGGTCTAAGCCACAGAGTTGCACATATTATCTGAGTGTAGTGGAATTATAAATGCACAGGCGATTGGTAACAAGTTCATAGAGTCGTCAATAGCAGAAGCATTGAATAACACAAATATAAAAGTAAGGCAAACTCTTTATTGATATAAATAAGCGTTACAGGCGCCGCTAGACCAAGATTACAAGTCGCTCAGGCCTCTCTCTCTGAAACAATAAAATCGTGCCAAGTGGCTATATTTATGGAATGATGTATAGGCGATGTTCCAACATTATGTCTTATATATGTGCTTTAGTTCCGAACATAACGCTCCAAGGCTTCAGAGTGAGCTCCACGCCTTAGCACGCACGAAGGAGGCATCTACACTGAACGAGGTTCCCCCGTACCCTGCAAAAAATTTGGTGGGTTATCAGTACATGAATGCACTGGTGGGGAGGCTACTCGCCCCCTCGATAAATCCAAACACGTTCAAAAGGTTCCGTGCACCATCTATTAAGTTATCTTTCTAGTTTTGTCTTCAAATCAGTTTTATGGCAATATTGAAATAAGCTAACTTGTGTGGCAGTCCGTCGTACGATATAAGAGGTAACACGACGAGACTTACCAACTTACCATTTGTCCTTCTTTTTCCAAGGCAAACCAAGTTAATTCAAGCACGAGCATATAAAATGGAATCCAATGGCAATATCATATGCAAATACAAGTGTAGTGAGCGAGGTTACATTTCGAATACACGAGTTATAAGGATTATCAGGTATATTGCATAAGATGTTCAAGTGCTCCATATGTACGAGTGTATTATACCATGATCGTCCAGGTGTTTCAGGTATTCTCCATGCGATATAACGACTCGCACGCGGATTGTCGCTAAGCGAGAATGACTTATCTATATGAACAATTGTCGCTGGCATAGCCATAAAGGACCGATTTTATAGTCTCGGGGTACAGATGATGGAGGTACATGTGTCACTTCCAGTCATCCCGTCATGTCTGTGAGAATATCTTGCTTTCCATCCAGATCGGGTCGGCCCCAGTGCCCAGGAGATCTTCCGTGGAATGATATTCGAAGATCACCTTGATTCCAAGTTGTCCGTGATACGCAGTCTTGGGTCTTCCAATTTTACACAACTTGACATGATAATCCATGCTTCTTGTTCTGAACGAGATTTGCTCCGCGAGTTGTGATTCTTGCTTGACTTGATTCTCTTCAGATGTAAACTTGATATGATTAACATTCAGGTGTAAGCTTTGCATGATTCTCGTTCTGTGTTCAACTTGCCCCCATGTATTTACCTGGTGCGGGGACTGCCTTGGCGACCTAACAGTCCCGGATACTTGCAGGTTCATTTTCACAGAAGAGCTATTTGATAGTCTTCTGGTTAACTCTGATGCATGCACGATATGGATGACGTTTACTTGATTGTGGCATAATTTCGTGTGGCAAATATTAGAATGAGGCAACAATACAAGTGCGACATATAAGCAGGCAAGCGATGCATTCATACGAAAACTCAAGCATTTACGTCATCTCGGGCCCTTAGGTAAGCCGAGGAGTAAAACCGTAAGGGAACTTACAAAGCGACATGATCTAGGGTCGTACAGTGTAGTAAGTGAAGTAGTGCACTACAGAGCATATATATATCGTTTTACTCGAGGCATAGCGGGTCTAGTTGCACAAGACAAATATAGCATGCCAGGGTCTGATTATAAGCAAAATTTTATTTCTATGTTCTAACACAAGCAATACAAGTTGGGATTATTACCTTAGCTAGGTGCGTTATATTCTTATTAGCATAGAGGGGGCGATTCGCCTAGCAACTATCATGAAATATCCATATTTTTAAGTGTGTTGGCTAAGCAAAGACAAGTTCACCGTAGCCACCCACCTTAGCAATGATTCGCCTCGGTCGAGCGATACTCCGAGCGAGCCTCTGAAAGCCTAAGCCGAAACTCCTGAAGAGCCAAGTCTGGAAATCCTCTTGCCTCAAACAAGTATTCTCGATCGCTAAGCAAAACGGGTCAGGACGTTGCACTTTTTGCCGTTTGAATCGACAGTCTGCTTGAGCGGAACAGGTCATTACATTATACACCACTCAGAAAAAGTCTCATCCTCGAGACTTCCTGAGCTCAAGCCGTTCTATCGCACTATCGAATGTATCCCAAGCGTAGCAATCAGTACCACTAAATTCGTTAGAACATAATCCCTTACTCGATTCTTACGCCGTGTTGCGTGTATTCTGAGTCGATCTCATTTGTGTCTTAGCGCGGGATATATTGCTTAACACGTGGTACATTATAATCTGGCTTGGATAGCGATATAAGGCTGAGGCAAACTTATACAAGTCATTATACTTGTTCATATGGATATTCACTTGCACTAGCATCGAGATCAGCATATCGCAAGTCAAGATCGTGCACATATTCAAAGCGCTTCAAACACATGCATGTCAACCAACTTAGTGATAACAAAGTCTTATCACTCAGTTTCACATCTTATTGAGTCTTGGATCATGCACACGTTCAAGGCATCCCTCAAATATATGCATTCAACAAAACTTAGAGATAGTAAAATCGGACAAGCTACTTGCGAAAATCTCAAGGGTCCTCATTTTATGATTCACAAGGATACTTCTGACAGGGTCAATCAAATTCTATATTATTTCAATCCTACCAAGTATTCGCACTATCGTTAAGCATGATCTATTTGATTTACCGACTAGCGTTCATCCGTTCGGGTCAACATAGCACACGTTATCGTTGCCAAGCCTAACCCTAAGTCTTGCTGCCCCAGTTCTATAGTGCATCAAGTCAAGTTTAACTCTGAACGAGAATCATGTCAAGTAAAGCAAGAATCATAACTCGTAGAGCATACTTGTTCTGAACAAGAATCAATAATTAACATGTCGTATCATTAATCCCGTGAATCTGAGACCCAAGATTTGTATGTTGCGAACAACTTGAGCATAAGATATTAAATGGGTTCATGCGTGTAACGTCCCACAATCGCATAATGTGTCAGGCTGAGTCAGATTGAATGAGGCAATAGCTGGTTATATTTTGATTTGTTGGATTTGGGAACAAGTATTGATTTGAGTTGGTTTCATGTGTAGATCATTAGCGGAGTTCCATGGAAAACAAGTATTCATTAGAGCAGTACTAGGATAGCTGGATTAGAGCAATAATGTCGTCTTCCTTAGTCCGATCGGTCGGATGATTTGGAGAGCACGACCTGCTCGCACGGTCATACCAGTTGAGTAGATTGTGCTTTGCATCGGACCACGGATTCAAGGGATCAACCGTATCGGCAGGACATGATATTTAACGAAATTATCTTGGTGAGTGGGCTCTGTCCCTTCTCCTCTACTCCTTCATGCCTAATAATATAGAAAACACATAAAGGCTTGAACACTTGGACTGGAACTTGGAAATCACTATACTGAGGCGTGCATAGAGTGTACGTCGTTTGTTTGGATAGGTTTGTGGCTTGATTGGTTTTCACGTTGGGTAGTTGGAGTTAGAGTTGGATTATATTTAGGGCAGTTGGAGTATCAAATAGAATTATTCTTGGACAGTTGGAATATCTTGGTTGGAACATCGAGAATTCGGACGAGCGAGCGTGCATTTGTGCACGAGTATCATTTGGGTGCTTTATCAAGCAAGGCGTGCAGTTATGTTTTAAAACCGGACAACTGCATCGGCTAGGGCATTGTGCCACTGTTGGGGCATTGTGCCACGGGATTGTCCTGAGCATGGGGTATTGCACCAATTGCAAATACTGTATCGAGAAGCGGCATTGTGCCTATGGGAATAACTTAAGATTTGTGTCTTGGGCTATATGTTGGAAGAATGGTTATGGATTATTTGTTTATGGATATTTTGTTGGATTTTGGTTGGATGAGCCTAGGATCGCTTGGTGGAGCGAGAATATTCGATCCTCTCATCATACCTATTTGGTGTATGCATGTCACGGACAACCTGTGTTGCACGGGGTTTGGTCTCCTCGAACGGGAAGGCTCCGGGGCACCAGAACCGTTCGGCCATGGGGGAGACAAATTGGTAACGTGCCTCGGGTGCGGTACTGGCGGTTTAATGAGATTCAGGCGGGCTCGCTACTTAGCGATGTTTCGAGTAGAACTGTACTTGATCAGTCCGATCGAAGTCCTTTATGGCTTATCCAATGACTTCATATAGATAAGAGTTGTTTTGCTTTACTTTGGTTTGGTTTGTGCTTTCGCGTAGGCGGCGACCACCTTGCCTCGGCAAGAGAGTGCATATTGAGATTGGATTATGGTTTGGATTGAGAATGGATATTGAGACTTGGAAATGGTTCGATAGGTTCTCGAGTTGCTTGGGTTTAAGTAGGACAGTTTGTGTGCTAGTTTTCCTTCGAGTTGGTTATATATTGCTTGTCGATTGGCTTGAGTTGAATGCTTGCATGCTTAACTTGATTTACAGCTTTCCTTAACATGTCATGCCTACACCATGAAACGAATCTAGGATTCAATTAGAAAGATCACCATATAACTGTTTGTATTCACTATTTTTACTTAGTGTCGGCTTAGAAGTGGGTTATCCCGCTTACCAGTACGGTTGTGTACTGACCCACGTTTGTGGACATTATTTCAGATACGCAGGTGTAGTGGCGTTGCTTGGATATACGGGACATAATGTATGAACGGTAAGTACCTTTGTGGGCTAGAGAAAAGAGGAAGAGTTTTTTATCGCCTTTATGGCATTTTATTTGGACCCTATCGAGAGCTTCGCTGCGTATACTCTAATGTGTGCTTGGTACACAATACTTGACTTCCGCTGCAACTTGGTCATTTTGATAATAACTTTGGTATTTGACAACATCGCCTTGTGCGAGCGCAACTCCAGGATCGTACGGCATCACGTCCCGATGAGAACGATTGTCCTGCGGGAGAGCTGCAACATGGTAATTTATATTCAGCGGGGACTATTGAGCTTGCAGGATATTGGGACGTGACATATTGGTATCAGAGCACCTGGTTCATTTTTTTCGGACTTGGTCCTTCGTTTCATCACAAACTCTAAATAGCTTCCGCGTGTCATTTAGCTCTTGGCTCTATTCGGTGCCGCATTGGATATTTCATGTAATAAGTCTATATATTGCTGGTTATGGCTGCATATTGTTCTTGGTTGCATTAATTTTGTTGGTTTTTGTTAGATTGCTTAGCATCGATAGGTGTTGCATTCGTACAGGAAGTTGGGTGGCGTTGTTGCATTTGTGCAGTAAGTTGATAGGTGTGTCTTTGAGTTGGCTTGGCTTGTCATTCGGGGAGTTTCTGATTGCATCAATAGATCAGTTGGTTGGCAGACGTGATTGGTTATGTGGCATGTTGTGAGTAGAAGCATTAGATTAAGAATGGATCGTTGCATGAGTTGCTCATGTAGCGAAAGTGTTGGATAAAAATTTAATTTTTGGCTGGGTATATCACATAGAGCATTGGTTAAGCAGGTTTGAGTTTGGCTTGGGAATATCAGGATAGCATTGCACGAGTTGCTCGTACAACAAATATGAGAAACATTTAGGTATTGGATTGGATTACTTGGAAGAGAGCTCGATGCACGGGATTGCTCGTGTTGTGAAAGTATCAGACAGTTTGAGAATAGCTGGAAGCATTGAGAATGGAACATTACACAAGTTGTATAGCGAGATTGATAGAAATATTTGAATGGTTAAAGAATTGGCTGAGTTTCATGTCAGACTTGAGTTGGGAATGGTATGATCACGCATAAGGGATGGTTCAAACGGATCTTGGATCAGTGCAAAAAAATTGTAATGCGAGTAGCGACTTGATTCAGAGTGGTATATGGAATACTATATAGTGAGCAAGGTATTGAAATATTTTGGATAGATATTAATAAAAATTGCCTCAACGGACACGGGTAACAGAAATACAAGTTGGTTGGTGCACATCGGCTGAGTTAGGAAAAATAAAAAATGGAGCAAGCGAAGATTGAGTTTAGCAAATCGAGAACGAACTTATGTAAATGGAAGTATCATTGGACTAGAGAGATGGACGAGATCAGAATAAACAAATGGAAAGAGTGTTTAGAAATTTGAAGTATTAAGGCAGACCAAGTATTACAAATAGTTGAGATTGTTCAGATGGAAAGTCAAATATCAGCGTTCACTTGCACTATTTGAAAGTTCGGTGGAGCATTCATGAATGCAAAGAGAGACTTGAGCATGAGAAACAAACAGTTGGGGTACGCTTGAGCGAAGCGATGGGTTAATTAAAGGATAGCGAGTACGAACTACGAATTTTGGAAATACATTGGAGCTGTTGGTTGAACAATAAAACACGATCTGGTTTGGAGGGGCAATGCGATGGATTCGTACGAACTTAAGTATTTGGATATGGATGCTCGGGAATTTTGACTCAGGTTTGGCGAAAGTAAAAATTTGGCAGAGTGGTACAAAAATGGTAGATGGATTCTTCAGAAGACATAAACGGGCATGAGGCAAGTCTAGTTGATGTTAAGTCAGATTAGAAGTTAACACTTACAATATCGAGGCGGATTGAGGCAACAAGTAAAGGCAATATGGATTTGAGATTTATGTTGGAACTGATGCACGAGTCATTGAGAATGTGTGGATCAATCAGAACATAGAGAAATCAAGACGGGCTAAGGAATGGATACGAGGGCAAGGATTATGGCGGATGGACATTTGAAGATAGCTAAATGAAAGAGCAACGTTGGAGCAAAAATACTGTACTGCTCGAGAAAGTTGTACGTGCATTATGGAATGCGACAAATGGATAAGAATTGGAGCAAGTCTTTGGTTTCAGAAATTATTGCAAGTAGTAGTGCGAGTAGTCGAACATGGCAGTTCAGAAAATTTGATGGATTTAGGACAGAACGGCGGATTGATGGAAGACTATTTCAATGATTGCAGTTCTCGATTTGTGGCTTGGATAGATAGGAAGACTTTAGGTGGTTAAGCAATATTTGGTTGACAGATCGTCAGATGTGGTACATGAAGTGCTCAGCTTCGAAAGTTGGTTCGGATGAAATGGTTGGGTTCTGGCTCGGATGTGCAGAAGAGATATAGCATGGTTTATAGTAACTGTCCATCGTGATAACTTTTAATTATCGAGCGTAGCTTCGGGACAGCTGACCCTAGCGACTTGACCGCCTAATCAAAGATGAATATTGTAGACCCATAGAACAACCCTTGCGATGACGCATTTGGGAATGCGTCGAGGGCAGATGTGAGTAGTGTGTGTTAGAGATTGGCCTATTGACTGAGTGTTGGATTTGAGAGATCCTTGGGATAGCCTTCAGCTGAAGATGCAGCCAGAAGATCGAAGTGATGGTGGAAATGGCCTAAGTCAACTGATGAGATTCAAAGTTGCAGATTTTTAAAGATAGCATCGCCTCTGACTCGTCGTGCCCCGGAAGGGAATAACATTCATATGAATTAACGACTATGAAACTTGCTTGTAAAGTTAAAGCAGCGGCTTATTCAGATCAAATTATTGCAATACTGGAAGGGATATATGTGCCTCGGATCTACAAGATAGATCAAAACTTAGTATGGGATGCGTGCTCGTACAGAAGGCAAATGTGATATCCTGTGCTTCGAGGCAGTAGAAGCAGCACGAAGAACTATTCCATGCATAACCTAGGAATTATGGCGAGTGTGTCCATGTTGAAATCATAGCGATATTATCCCTTTGGCGTGGCGACGAGATATTTGTGGATCACACGAACCTCAATATAGATGTTCACACAATGAGGTATTGAGATGGCAGAAAAAGGTGTTGGGCTAAGATGATCTAAAAGCAAAGTTTAATATTTGGGTAAGTCGCCTAGATGGGGTAGTATCAATTGAGATAATCATTCGGTGTAAGAGATAATATTTAGAGATAGTGTATGCAGAATAGGGCGCTAGTGTGGATTCAAAAATAGTTTGATGTATTGAGTTGGAATACGAACTAATTTGAGTCATATGGAAAGATCGTCGATAAAAAATTATCATACTTGAGGATAATGCTTGTGCGAATATGTTGGAATGAAAATCAGGATTGGTTCAATTGGGAGTAAAGCGAATGCATGTCTCAGACATAAAGATACCCTTGTAACTTGTCCAAATTCGCTATTGCGAAGCTCGGCTGAAATACATGTATTTCAGGGATGCCTTAAATATGTGTACGATCCAAAACTAAGCGATATGAGAAATTCGTATTGAGCTGCAAGGAGGATATGAGAATATGGAATTTGTGCGATGCATTCAGCGTAAGCGAGATGCTGAGTCAGGATCAAGAGAATGTGAGTTACATAGAGCAGAGTTATGAAATTGGATTACGGCATGCTAGTAAAGAATGGATACTAGTATGGTTCGGGGACGAACCTGATTCTAAGTGGTATATTATGTAACGCCCCGCAACCATACGGTGCGTTACGCTGAGTCAGATTGAATGAGGTAATAGCTGGTTATATTTTAATTTTTTGGATTTGGGAACAAGTATTGATTTGAGTTGGTTTCATGTGCAGATCGCTAGCGGAGTTCCATGGAAAATATGTGTTCGTTAGAACAATACTGGGATAGCTGGATTGGAGCGATAATGTCGTCTTCCTTAGTCCGATCGGTCGAATGATTTGGAGAGCACGACCTGCTCGCACGGTCATACCAGTTGAGTAGATCGTGCTTTGCATCGGACCGCAGGTTCAAGGGATCGGCCGTATCGGCAGGACATGATGCTTAACAAAATCATCTTGGTGAGTGGACTCTGTCCCTTCTCCTCTACTCCTTCATGCCTAATAATATAAAAAATACATAAAGGCTTGAACACTTAGACTGGAACTTGAAAATTACTACACTGAGGCGTGTATAGAGAGTACGTCGTTTACTTGGATATGTTTGTGGCTTGATTGGTTTTCACGTTGGGTAGTTGGAGTTAGAGTTGGATTACATTTGGGGCAGTTGGAGTAAAAAATAGAATTATGCTTGGACAGTTGGAATATCTTGGTTGGAACATCGAGAATTTGGATGAGCGAGCGTGCATCCGTGCACGAGTATCATTTGGGTGCTTTGTCAAGCAAAGCGTGCAATTGTGGTTCAAAATCGGACAACTGCATCGGCGAGGGCATTGTGCCACTATTGGGGCATTGTACCACGAGATTGTCCTGAGCGTGGGGTATTGCACCAATTGGAAATACTGTGTCAAGACGTGGCATTGTGCCTATGGGAATAACTTAAGATTTGTGTCTTGGACTATAGGTTGGAAGAATGGTTATGGATATTTGGTTGAATTTTGGTTGGATGAGTCTAAGATCGCTTGGTGGGGCGATAATATTTGATCCTCTCGTCATACCTACTTGGTGTCTGCATGTCACGGACAACCTATGTTGCACGGGGTTTTGTCTCATCGAACGGGAAGGCTTCGGGGCACCGGGACCGTTCGGCCATGGGAGAGACAAATTGGTAACGTGCCTCGGGCGCGGTGCCGGCAGTTTAATGGGATTAAGGCGAGCTCGCTACTTAGCGCTGTTTCGAGTAGAACTACACTTGATCAATCCGATCAAAGTCCTTTATGGCTTGGCCAATGACTTCATATAGATAAGAGTTGGTTTGCTTTACTTTGGTTTGGTTTGTGCTTTCGCATAGGCGGCGGCCACCTTGCCTCGGCAATAGTGTGCATATTGAGATTGGATTGTGGTTTGGATTGAGGATGGATATTGAGGCTTGAAAATGGTTCGATAGGTTCTCGAGTTGCTTGGGTTTGAATAGGATGGTTTGTATGCTAGTTTTCCTTCGAGTTGGTTATATATTGCTTGTCGATTGGCTTGAGTTGAATGCTTTCATGCTTAACTTGATTTACAACTTTCCTTAACATGTCATGCCTATGCCATGAAACGAATCTATGATTCAACTAAAAAGATCTCCATATAACTGTTTGCATTCACTATTTTTACTTAGTGTCGGCTTAGACGAGTCGGTTACTCCGCTTACCAGTACGGCTGTGTACTGACCCATATTTGTGGGCATTATTTCATGTATGCAGGTGTAGTGGCGCTGCTTGGATATACGGGACATAATGCATAAACGGTAAGTACCTTTGTGGGCTAGAGAAAAGAGCAAGAGTATTTCATCGCCTTTGTGGTATTTCATTTGGACCCTATCGAGAGCTTTGCTGCATATACTCTGATGTGTGCTTGGTACACAATACTTGACTTTCGCTGCAACTTGGTCATTTTGATTATAACTTTGGTGTTTGACAATATCGCCTTGTGCGAGCACAACTCCAGGCTCGTACGACATCACGTTCCGATGAGAACGATTATCCTACGGAAGAGCTGCAACATGGTGATTCACGTTCAGCGGGGACTATTGAGCTTGCAGAAGATTAGGGCATGACATATTGGTATCAGAGGGCCTGGTTTATTTTCCTCGGACTTGGTCCTTCGTTTTATCACAAACTCTAAATAGCTTCTGCATGTCGTTTAGCTCTTGGCTTTACTCAGTGCCGCATTAGATATTTCATGCAATAAGTCTATATATTACTGGTTGTGGCTGCATGTTGTTCTTAGTTGTGTTACTTTTATTAGTTTTTGTTAGATCGCTTAGCATCGTTAGGCGTTGTTGCATTCGTATAACATGTTGGGTGGCGTTGTTGCATTTGTGTAGTAAGTTGATAGGTGTGTCTTTGAGTTGGCTTGGCTTGTCATTTAGGGAGTTTCTGAATGCATCAATGGATTATTTGGTTGGCAGACGAGATTGGTTATGTAGCATATTGTGAGTAGAAGCATTGGATTAAGAATGGATCGTTGCATGAGTTACTCGTGTAGCAAAAGTATTGGATGGAAGTTTGATTTTTGGCTGTGTATATCACATAGAGCATTGGTTAAGCAGGTTTGAGTTTGGCTTGGGAATATCATGATAGCATTGCACGAGTTGCCCGTGCAACAAATGTAAGGAAAAGTTGGGTATTGGATTGGATTACTTGGAAGAGAGCTCGATGCACGGGATTGCTCGTGTTGCGAAAGTATCAAACGGTTTGAGAATAGCTGGAAGCATTGAGAATGGAACATAGCACAAGTTGCATAATGAGATTGATGGAAAGAGTTGGATGGTTAAAGAATTAGCTGAGTTTTGTGTCAGACTTGAGTTGGGGATGGCAGGATCAGGTATAAGGGATGGTTCAAACTGATCTTGGATCAGTGCAAAGAAATCGTAATGTGAATAGCGACTTGATTTTAAGTGATATATGGGATACCACATAGTGAGCAAGGCATTAAATTATTTTGGATAGACATTAATGGAAATTGCCTCAACGGATACGGGTAACAGGAATACAAGTTGGTTGGTGCACATCGGCTGAGTTAGGAAGAATAAAAAATGGAGCAAGCGAAGATTGAGTTGAGCAAATCAAGAACGGACTTGTGCAAATGGAAGTATCGTTGGACTAGAGAGATGGACGAGATCGAAATAAACAGATGGAAAGAGTGTTTGAAAATTTGAAGTGTTGAGGCAGACCAAGCATTATAAATAGTTGAGATTGTTCAGATGGAAAGCCGAATATCAGAGTTCGCTTGCACTATTTGGAAGTTCGGTAGAGCATTCGTGAATGCAAAGAGAGACTTGAGCATGAGGAACAAATAGTTGGGGTACACTTGAGCGAAGCGATGGGTTAATTGAAGAATAGCGAGCATGGACTACGAATTTTGGAAACATATTGGAGCTTTTGGTTGAATAATGAAATACGATCTGGTTTGGAGGGGCAATGCGACGAACTTAAATATTTGGATATGGATGCTCGGGAAGTTTTACTCAGGTTTGGCGAAAGTAAAAATTTGGCGGAGTGGTGCAAAAATGGTAGACGGATTCTTCGGAAGACATAAACGGGCATGAGGCAAGTCTAGTTGATGTTAAGTTAGATTGGAAGATAACACTTGCAGTATCGAGGCGGATTGAGGCAACAAGTAAAAGCAATATGGATTTGAGATTTATGTTAGCACTGATGCATGAGTCATTGAGAATGTGTGGATGTGTGGATCAATCGGAACATAGAGAAATCAAGATGGGCTAAGGAATGGTACGAGGACAAGGATTGTGGTGGATGGACATTTGAAGATAGCTTAATGAAACAGCAACGTTGGAGCAAAAATATTGTGCTGCTCGAGAAAGTTGGATGTGCATTATGGAAAATGGCAAACAGATAAGAATTGGAGCAAGTCTCTGGTTTCAAAAATTATTGCAAGTGGTAGTGCGAGTAGTCGAACATGGCAGTTCAGAAAATTTGATGGATTCAGGACAGAACAACGGATTAATGAAAGACGGTTTCAACGAGCACAATTATCGATTTGTGGCTTGGATAGATAGCAAGACTTTAGGTGGTTAAGCGGCATTTGGTTGACAGATCGTCAAAGATAGTGTATAAAGTGCTCGGATTCGGAAGTTGGTTCGGATGGAATGGTTCGATTATGGCTCGGATGTACAGAAGAGATATAGTATAGTTCGTAGTAACTGTCCATCGTGATGACTTACAATTATCGAGCGTAGCTTCGGGACAGCTGACCCTAGCGACTTGACCGCCAAATCAGAGATAAATATTGTAGACCCATAGAATGACCCTTGCGACAACGCATTTGGGAATACGCCGAGGGCAGATGTGAGTAGTGTGTGTTGGAGATTGGCCTATTGACTGAGTATTGGATTTGACAGATCCTTGGGATAGCCTTCAGCTGAAGATATAGCCAGAAGATCGAAGTGATGGTGGGAATGGCCTAAGTCAACTAATGAGATTCAGAGTCACAGATTTTTAAAGATAGCATCGCCTCTGACTCTTCGTGCCCCGGAAGGGAATAACATTCATATGAATTAACGACTATGAAACTAGCTTGTGAAGTTAAAGCAGCGGCTCATTCAGATCAAATTATTGCAATACTGGAAGGGACAGATGTACCTTAGATCTACAAGATGCATCAAAACTTAGTCTGTGATGCGTGATTGTACAAAAGGCAAAGGTAATATCCTGTGCTTCGAGGCAGTGGAAGCAGCGCGAAGAACTATTCCATGCGCAACCTAGGGATTATGGCGAGTGTGTCCACGTTAAAATTGTGGCGACACTATCCATTTGGCGTGGCGACGAGATCTTCGTGGATCACACGAACCTCAGTATAGACGTTCATCCAGAGAGAGATTGAGATGGCAGGAAAAGGTGTTGGGCTGAGATGATCTAAAAGCAAAGTTTGATATTTGGGTAAGTCGCCTAGCTAGGGTAGTATCAGTTGAGATGATCGTTCAGTGCAAGAGATAATACTTGGAGATAGTGCATGCAGAACAGGGCGCTAGTGTGGATTCAGAAATAGTTGGATGTATTGAGTTGGAACAGGAACTAATTTGAGTCAGGTGGGAAGATCGTCAGTGAGAAATTATCATACTTGAGGATAGCGCTTGTGCGAATATGTTGGAATAAAAATCAGGATTAGTTCAATTGGGAGTAAAGCGAACGCAGGCCTCGGATATAAAGATACCCTTGTAACTTGTCCAAATTCGCTATCGCGAAGCTTGGCTGAAATACATGTATTTCAGGGACGCCTTAAATATGTGTACGATACAAAACTAAGCGATATGAGAAATTCATATTGAGCTGCAAGGAGGATGTGGAAATATGGAATTTGTGCGATGTGTTCAGCGCAAGCGAGATGCTGAGTCAGGATCAAGAGAATGTGAGTTGCATAGAGCAGAGTTATGAAATTGGATTGCGGCATGCTAGTAAAGAATATATACTAGTATGGTTCGGGGACGAACCTGATTCTAAGTGGTATATTATGTAATGCCTTGCAACCGCATGGTGCGTTACGCCGAGTCGGATTGAATGAGGCAATAGCTGGTTATATTTTGATTTATTGGATTTGGGAACAAGTATTGATTTGAGTTGGTTTCATGTGCAGATCGCTAGTGGAGTTTCATGGAAAACAGGTGTTCGTTAGAGCAGTACTGGGATAGCTGGATTGGAGCGATAATGTCATCTTCCTTAGTCCGATCGGTCGAATGATTTGGAGAGCATGGCCTGCTCGCACGGTCATACCAGTTGAGTAGATCGTGCTTTGCATCGGACCGCGGGTTGAAGGGATCGCCCGTATCGGCAGGACATGATGCTTAACGGAATCATCTTGGTGAGGGGCTTACTTCCATACGAGTTACTCATATATCGCACGGCGTACTGTCATAAGAGTTAGGCTTTACATTATGCCATAAAACTGATCCTAAGGTAAGACTAGAAAATAACTTAATAGATGGTGCACGAAAGCTTTATAACGTTTTTAGATTTGTCGAGCGGGGGAGAAACCTTCTCACCAGTGCATTCATGTACTGATAATCCACCAGATTGTTTGCAGGTTATGGGAGAACCTCGTTCGGTGCAGAAATCCCTTCGTGCGAGCTAAGGCGTGGAGTTCACTCTGGAGCCTTGGAATATTACGTCCGAAACGGAAGCATATATATAAGCCATAATATTGGAATATCGGCTATGTATCATTCCATAAATGTAGCCACTTGTCATGCTTTTATCGTTTCATAGAGAGAGAGATTGAGCGACTTGTAATCTCGGCCTAGCGTCGCTTGTAATACTTATGAAATATCATTAAAGTGCTTGTTTTACTTCTATACTTGTGTTATTTAATGCTTACGCTATTGACGACTCTGTAAACTTGTTACCAAATTGCCTGTTTATTTCTTATTCCACTACACTCGGACTATCTGTGCGACTCTGTGGCTTAGACATCTTACTGCCTATTCGGATCATGGCCTTGTACGGGCGCAACTTGTGCTTATGCGATATAACGTCCAGATGGAAAAGATTGTCCCTCGAAAGTGCTGGCACGGTGATTCGTGCCCAGCGATGACGGCCGATTACTTGCGGGAGATCGGGATGTGACGTATTGGTATCAGAGCATTGGCTTTACGTCTTTCGACTTCTTATCAATTTTCTTAGTTTTGAAAGCTCGTTTGTAGGTTATGTGCATATACTCTCTCTCGTTGACCCATTAGAATATTCCATACAATGAGTCTAAATAATTTTAAATGTGCATGTGAATGATATAATTGCTTGAACTGAACTGGAATGCAAAGACCTTGTTCCGACCTGTGTTAGACTTTGTAGGAATATACTCGTTCTAGAATTTGTATGTTATGTGCGAACCAGAATACCTATACATGATTTCCAAGCTGGTTAGTGTAACGTCCCGCAATCGTACGGTGCATTACGCTGAGTCGGATTGAACGAGGCAATAGATGGTTATATTTTGATTTATTGGATTTGAGAATAAGTATTGATTGAATTGGTTTTATGTGCATATCGCAAGCAGAGTTCGATAGAATCAGGTGTTCATTCAGAGCAATCCTGGGATAGCTGGATTAGAGCGATAATGTCGTCTTCCTTAGTCCGATCGGTCGAATGATTTGGAGAGCATGGCCTGCTCGTACGGTCATACCAATTGAGTAGATCGTACTTTGCATCGGACCCCGGGTTCAAAGGATCGGCCATATCGGCAAGGCATGGTGCTTAATGGAATCAGACTTGGTGAGTGGGCTCTATCCCTTCTTCTCTACTCCTTCATGCCTAATAATATGGAATACACGTAAAGGCTTGAACACTTGGACTAGAATTTAGAAATTACTATACTGTAGCGTATATAGAATGTACGTCGTTTAGTTGGATATGATTTGTGGCTTGAGCTAGTTTTTGCGTTGGGCAGTTGGAGCTTGAGTAGGTAGTTGGAGCTTGAGTGGGAACATCTTGGTTGGAACATCGGACAATTTGGGTGGGCGAGCAAGCATGCATCCGTGCACGAGTATCAGTTGGACGGTTTGTCATGCAAAATGTGCAGTTGTGGTTCAAAACCGGACAACTACATCGGTAAGGGCATTGTGCCACTGTTGGGACATTGTGCCACATGATTGTTTTGAGAGAGGGTGTTGCACCAATTGAAATATTATATCGAGAAGCGGTATAGTGCCTATGGGGATAATTTGAGATGATACCTTAGGCTATAGTTGGGGAATGGTTATGGATAGTTGGTTGGATTAAGGCTAGATAGTTTGGTGGGACGAGAATGCTCGATTCTCTCGTCATACCTACTTGGAGTTTGCATCAGTCACGGACAACCTGTTGCACACATGGTTTATTTTTCTCGAACGGGAAGGCTCCGGGGCACCGGGATCGTTCGGCCATGGAGGAAGCAAATTGGGTAACGTGCCTTGGGCACGGTGCCGGTGGTTCAATGCGATTCAGGCAGGCTAGCTACTCAGTGCTGTTTCGAGTAGAATTATAGTTGATCAGTTCTTTATGGCTTGGCCAGTGACTTCATATAGATAAGAGTTGGTTTGCTTTATTTTGGTTTAGTTTGTGCTTTTCGTGTAAGCGACAGCCACCTTGCCTCGGCAAGAGTGTGCATATCGAAGGATGGATATTGAGGCTTGGATTGAGGATGTATATTGAGGCTTGGATCATAGTTCGAATGGTTTCCGCGTTGCTTGGGTTTGGGTATGACTGTTTGCATGCTAGTTTTCTTTTGAGTTGGAATATATATCTGCTTGTATATTTGCTTGAGTTGAATGCTTGCATACTTAACCTGCTTTATATTTTTTCTTAACATGTCATACCTATGCCATGAAACGAATCTAGGATTCAAGTAGAAAGATCACCGTATAACTGTTTGCATTCACTATTCTACTTAGTGTCGACTTAGACGAGTGGGTTACCCCATTCACTAGTACAGCTATGTACTGACCCACGTTTGTGGGCATTATTTCAGGTACGCATGTGTAGTGGTGCTGCTTGGATATACGAGATATAATGTATGAACGATAAGTACCTTTGTGGGCTAGAGAAAGAGCAAGAGTGTTATATCGCCTTTGTGGCAATCTCCTTTTTGGCAATTTTATTTGGACCCTATCGAGAGCTTTACTGCATATCTCTGATGTGTGCTTGGTACACAATACTTGACTTCTGCTGCAACTTGGTCGTTCCGATGATAACTTTGGTGTTTGAAAATATCACCTTGTGCTAGTGCAACTCCAGTTTCGTACGACATCACGTCCCGATGAGAATGATTGTCCTGTGGGAGTGTTACAAAGTGGTGATTCATGTTCAGCGGGGACGATTGAGCTTGCTGGAGATTGGGGCATTACATATTGGTATCAGAGCGCCCGATTTATTTTCTTGGACTTGGTCCTTCGCTTTATCACAAATGCTAAATAGTTTTCGCGTGTCATTTAGCTCTTGGTTCTACTCGGTACCGTATTGGATATTTCATGCAATAAGTCTATATATTGCTGGTTGTGGCTGCATGTTATTTTTCGTTGCGTTGCTTTCGTTGGTTTTTGGTAGATCGTTTAGCATCGTAGGGCATTGTTGTATTTGTGCAGCAAGTTGAGAGAGGTGTCATTGCGTTGGCTTGGCTTGTCGTTCGGGGAGTTTCTGATTGCATCAGTGGATCAGTTGGTTGGCAGACAAGATTGGTTATGTGGCATGTTATGAGTAGAAGCATCTGATGAGAATGGATCGTTGCACAAGTTGCTCGTGTAGCGAATGTGTTGGAAGGAGTTTAAATTTTTGGCTGGGTATATCACAGAGAGCATTGCACGAGTTGCTTGTGTGGCGCATTGGGTGAGAAGTTTGAGTTAGCTTGGGGATATCAGGATAGTATTGCACGAGTTCCTCGTACAACAAATAAAAGAAACAATTGGATATTGGGTTAGATTACTTGGAAGGGATCGTTGCACGGGTTGCTCATATAGCAAAAATATCGGACACAATTGGATATTGGGTTAGAAGTATTCAGAATAAAACATGGCACAAATTAAATTAAGCAAGATTGATGGAAAGAGTTGGTTGTTAGAGCATTGGCTGAGTTTTGTGTCAGAATTGAGTTGGGGATGGCAGAATCACGAATAATATATGATTCGAACGGATCTTGGATCAATACTAAGAATTGTGATACGAGTAGTGACTTGATTCGGAGTGGTATATGGTATATCACATAGTTAAGTGGCATTAAAATATTTTAGATAGAAATTAATGGAAATTGTCTCAATGGACAAGGGTAAGGGGAATATATTTGGTTGGTACACATCGGCTGAGTTAGGAAGAATAAAAAATGGAGCAAGCGAATATTGAGTTGAGCAATCAAGAACGGACTTGTGCAAATGGAAGTATCATTGGACTTGAGTGATGGACGAGAACGAAATCAGCAATAAAAAGAGTGTTTGGAATTTGAAGGATTGATGCGGACCAAGTATTGGAAACAAGTAAAGATCGATCAGATGGGAAAGCTGAATATCAGAGTTCGCTTGCACAATTTGGAAGTTCCGTAGAGCATTCATGAATGCAAAGAGAGAGTTGAGTAGGAGGAACAAACATTTGGGATACGCTTGAGCGAGCGATAGGTGAATCGAATGATAGCGAGTGTCACGACCCGCACCCGATATAGGGGCACGAGTACGTGGGTACGTCCAGCCTACGCCGCAACATCGGCGGTAAAATGCTGTCTAGGTCACAATACTATCTAATCAATCTCACACGAGTATCCAACTCCATAAGGAGACACAGATATCATAATATAATATGTAAATACTCAATCACGGAACTAAAGCACGATAAGATATCGAAGAAAATAAACAAAATGCAACACAAGTCTAAACAAAATATTCTGACTCAAACAATAACATCCAAGTCTCAAAGTATGCCGAAAATAAATCCGGTATCAATAATCTGCTAAAAGAAACTAGCTGAATAACTAGTGATCCCGGCTAGACCTTCCGGAATTACACCTGAGCTACAAGGTCCAAAGTTGCAGCTACTCTCCCTGTGGTCCAAAATATGTCGGACACCAGTCCTCTAAGTCGCAGTCTAGAAAAATATTTCCAGTCAGGATGAAGCAAAGTACAACCCAAATAACAGTTCCAGTTAATTGATAAGAACTATAAAACAATAAATAGATGATGCTATATACTGAGAGAAGACAATAAATAAATGTAATGGCAAAATAAAGAGAACAAGCAATATAGGCAATATGGTACAGTCAGTGCATATATAAAATGCAGAGAAAGAACTACAATGTCATATACGGGATGATGTAGTATATGGACTAAAATGGAGAACTGTAACTATTCTAAGTGTTTGAAATAGTAGTTTCGATATGTGATTGGCTTGGGAACATGTACGAGAGCTATATGGCCTGGCTAATCATACGTGAAGTGTATGATTAACACTAACATGATTCTATACTTGTACAATAGGGATATGATCATATTTCTCACTAACTATTTCCTCGCCCCCAACTAGTACAGTGGATCCAACCATGACACATCACGATACACGAGCAATGTCCAATATATCATGTACAAGGTCTAATATCAATATCGTATACAATGTCAATACGATAACCAATGTAACATCTCATGACTGCAGATCCAATCTATATACTAGTCTGTGTAGCACAGTGTCAAGAATCAGATGTAACATTTCTAAATACTTGAATTATAAAAATTATCAAATAATAGAAATTATCAGAGAATGTACTCGCATGTGGTCCTGAGCGGGCAATACCAATGTCCTGCTCCTGTAGTCTCACAGAACAATCCAATGGTCCTATATATAAATAATATAATATAATACAGCATCAGCCATTATACTAGCACATACAAACATAATCACACTACGCTCAAAACTACGCAAGGGTGATAACTAGTCAACTAGCGGGGTCAAGTGTGCATGTCTAAATGGACATGTGTCATGTCCTTAAATACAGTGTATGACAAGACAGTCAGCTAACCCTGACACATGTTTAAAACTGTAAGTCCCGTGTAGCACCAATACATGTCTAAACTAGTACGTTATTGTACATCAGGCAGACAGTTTACTAACACCTAGGGTCATGCAAATATATAAATACGGGATACCTACAACTAATACCTATGGTCCTATAACACATCTAATACTAGCAAACAATTTCCCAGGAATTATATGCATATATTAAACCAAATTACTATTCAATTAATTTCTAAACCCAAAGACTATGAAAGTAATTACTATTAAACCTAATTTCCCATGAAGCATATACTAATACTAGATACCAAACATACATGCTCACACACACACACACTAGTCACTAGCGTTCATGACTACACGGTGACAAACAACACACAACAAAGATGGGTAAGCTACGAACCTTGATACACGTAACCGAGGAAGGGCGGTGTTCTGGCGAGGGGAAGTTCGGCGAGGGTAGTCGACGGTCGGCTATGCGCGGGGTCGAGTCGGGAACGGAGTCGGGGATGACTCGTGATCGACTGCTCGGCGTTGAAGTCGAGTGGTGGTGAAGATAAGGTCGGAGTCGTGTGGCCAGCGAGGTGGTGGTGGTGATGATGATGATGATGATGGTGATGGTGATGATGATGTTGTTGTTGATGATGATGATGATGATGATGGTGATGATGTTGTTGATGATGATGAAGCTGATCGTAGTGGAGGCTCAGGCGGGTGGATGACCGGGGGTGGGAGGAGGTCAGGTCGTCGCTGCTCGGCGGGGGTATTCAGGCAAAATAGGGAAAAAGTGGTTGTGAGGGTGGTCGAGACGGCGAGGTGGCTGCTGTCGAGGTCGGGATGGTAGTGGTGACAATGAGGGGAGGTCGGGACGGCTCAGAAAAGGATGTCGACTATCGTGGCGGTGTCATCGAGGAAGAAGGTGGGTGATCCGGCGGTGCTGCGATCGGTCTAGGAGGAGAAGAATGGGGATGGGGGACAGTGGGTGGTTGTGGAGGTAGAGGGGAGAACGGAGGAGAAGGAGAAGTCATGGGGAAGTAGAGGAGAACGGTGGTGAGATTGGTCGTGGTGGAGTCAGTGTAGGCAGTTGCGGGTGGCTGCTCCGGCAGAGGAGATCGACAGTGACGGTGGCAGTGGTGATGTTAATGGTGGAGATGGTGGTTGTAGTGGGGCTCGAGGGTTTGCTGACATGCTGGAGGATCCGGTAGGTAATCACCGAAGGGAGGCTGCTGCTGGTCTCCGGCGGAGGACGGTCGGAGATGGGGGTCGGGATGACGGGGAGGAAGAAGGTGATGGAGATTTAGGGTATTGATTTTTGTAGGTTTGGTTTGATGTTGGTAATGGTGATGAAAGTAATATGGAGGATGAGTTTTTGCATGAGGGAGGAGGGTGATGACTACCTAAGGATTAGGGCCGACCATGTGCTCATTGGGATGGGGGATGGCTTTTTGGGAAAAGGGTTAGGATGTGTGATATATATAGGAGGGTGTGTGTGGTGAGGATGGTGCTCCATTTTGAATGAAAGGCCATGATTTAATATGAAGGAAGGTGCACAAACAAAAATGGAGAGAAGGAGAGAGTTGGACCGGTCAAAGAGGGGAGGAGTTATTTCTTCATTGGCTTTGACCAATAGGATGGTGACACCTTATTACACTTTTGCATAAAAGTCCTCAACTGAAAAATTGCACAAAAGTAGGAATTCGGATTTAATGAGGGAAAACATCATGTTTGGTGTGATATAGTGTCTAAAAAGGGTGTGTGGTATTTAGTATGAGTCTTGAGGGTGTGAATGGGGGTTTAGTTTGGTAGTGGGTCTAGTTTTGGGTCAAGTTGGATCCTTACACCAATTTTATTAAAATTAATGTAAATGGTGTTCTAACATTAATTATATGGGACTGAAATTAGGTGGGATACAAGTGTCATAGACGTAGAAGACTCATAGTAGAATATTATCATAATTTAGGTTGCACAAAAAGGGTCGAGATTGTGTCTCCAATTTTGATTGGAACGCACAAGGAGGCAAAGTTGAATTTATTTAGAATTAAAAATAAATGTCTGCGACGAATATTGTACGACTAAAATGAAGCACAAAAGAGCATATTTATGAGTTACACAAGGGTCAGAATGGAAGACGGGCACGTCTAGGACAATGGTGTAAAATTTATTGGAAGACAAAAGCGAGTGTAGCGCTCCCAATATCGAAGCAACGGTAAGGTACAATAATTAAATATAATCACAATAATGAATTACAACCTCAATAATTAATCCTAAAAATACTAATTAAAATCCATAATCCAAAAATTTGGTCAGGAGTTCGTCTAGTGGGCTTCTAGGTCTAGTCTACTAACCCATACATTAAAGAACACTATAAACAATATATATATATATATATATATATATATATATATATATATATATATATATATATATATATTCACACATATCATACAATTATTTAAAAATAAATATACATAATACTTATAATAGCAAAAACACAACAAAATTACCCCTATTTTAGAACGTGGTAGTGACAAGTCTACCCCCCTTAGAAAAATTTTGTTCTTGAAATTTAAGACACCTTGTCTCTCTCTGTCAAGTCATAACCTCTTCATTAATCTTTACTACGGTCAAATCCTCAACAATCAGGGTCTAAGAAATCCTACCTACAGTCATACAACATGTAATCTGAAGAAAACATGCATGGTTATGGTCTATTTTGTTATGGTATTACAGTCTCTATCAGGGTGTACTACTAACTATATTCTAGCAAGAAAATTACTAATACAAGGTACGGTACTAAGAAATCAATCAATCAATCGATCAAATACACGAAAAAGAACAGAAGGAAAGAAAAGAACAGAACCTGCTAAGACATCACCTGCAGTATTAGTCTCCTCGACCGTCCTCGTAAATGCCCCGCCCTACTGGGGTGGCTCCCTCCGCGGGTGCTGAGCAATTTGCGGTTCCACAGGTGGCCTAACTGGATCTCTATAATTTGGAGCTGCGCACTGTCCGGGAAGATAAGAAAATAGAAGAAAATCCCTCATTAGATGCCCCACATCGCCACAGTGCAAACAAAGTCCTAGCCTCAATCTACAGCTCTTCCAAAGGTGACCTGGCTTCTTACAGAAATGACAACTATGTTGTGTCTCTTTCAGAGGTTGCTGCTGATCCTACTGAACACGAACCGGTGCCTGGTACTGCTGGTGGTTATCCTGAAACGTCCCCGGCTGCTGCTGAATATGGGGAGGCTTGGTCGGTCCCGCACTACCACTTGTATCTCCAGAAATATTGTGACTCCTCTTAGGCCTGAGATCCATATCCTCTTCTGGAATCCTGTGGGAGCGCCGGCGTGATAATTTTACGCCCGGCGGGTGTCACGCCCCGAGGCGTCCCCCGAGTCGTGACCGCCGTGCGGGCCTGGGGTTGCGCCCGCACAAGGCTTTGATGATTTGCATAGCAAGCACATATTCAGAGTACGCAGATAAATTGAAACACAGATTTGAAACATGGAAAAGTTCTCTTTATTGATAATGAACATCTATTACAAACTCTTGAACGAGTTAGCTAATATGTCGAACGGCTTACAAAATGAGATAGCAGTCTTGTACATTACATCCCTTTATAAACTCAAAATGATAAAGACCTCCAGGCTGGAGGACAGCTTTGCCACGGAGCTGCATTTGTGTATGAAGAGTTGCAGGCTCCTGACTCCAAAATGCTTCGAGGGGCGCGGTGAAGATGTGCCAACAGCTGGACTGGATCGGGAAGACGACTTCGGCTCCTCGCTCGGTTCGCCTTAGTGCGGAGAACCTGTTTCAACGAGGGTCAGCATATCGAAATATGCTGGTGAAGGCGAGCTAGCCTGACTATACCAATCAACACGTTGTTTTAATGAAGCATGCATATTTGTGGGTTTCTATCTTGCCTTAGTTCATTTACAAGTAAGCAGCATATAGAATTTACTGAAATGAACGTGCCACCGTTCGGTGGATTTTACCTGACCGTCTGAATTACCTGCACAATACTTACCTTGCCTTCCCTGCCACGAAGACACAAGTTAGTATGCAATAGGTTTAAATGTACACGTTGGGATCACTGGCTGGGAGCCATTATGGACAATAGTCATTAACGAGGATGTTTGCAACGAAAGCACGTGGTGCGCTGCAAGCATCCCGTCAATCACGTAAGACTAAACGTTGGGTTCCGCCCGGACCGGATCGGTGCCAGTGCCCTAGCGACCGTCCGCGAAACCATTTACCTTGTGCACAAGTTGTCCGTGATCGATCGTTCATAACACGTTAAACATTTATGCAGTTGAGGCAGCACGTTGTACAAGATAAGTAACATTGCATGATTCGTTTTGCATAGCCTCCTTGAATAATTTATGCTTGACTCAATTATAGAAGAAGATGAATTCTAACTAAAATTGAAGCATATATAGAATATTCCAAGCGAACAAGCATGCAAGTAAGTAACCGTTCACGAGTTTGATTGACAAGCAGTATTAACCAAGTCTATTCTCTTTTATCTTGGTTTCTTTTATTATTACTTGGTATCGTTTGATCGGGGCAAAGAAGATTGCAGATTTTAGGGCGTGAAGCTTGGAAGCAGGGCTAGCTAATCGGGTTGGTAGCCACTCACTTCGATGTTTGGAAGGGAGAAGGAAAGAGGCGCATCACGACTCCGCTCGCAAGCCGCCTACTGCTCGTTCACCTGCACACGAACAGCTCGATTAATATTTCCTCTCTTTCCATTCTCGGAATTGAAGTGCAAGTCAATGAACGAAAATAATGAAACCATCGAAACCGTTCAAGAAAAACAAGAAAATCCTAAAACCAACTCAAAGCACGAAAGCAACAAGCGACATCGAAAACCGAGGCAATAAAAGATAGCAGCGGAGAGGTCCCTCCTGACTCTGTCGCTAAGTCGATCCCGGGGGCACGGTCCACTGAATATGGGAATCGATTCCGAAGAAACAAATCCATAACGAGGACGAGTTCTTAATTCAATCTATCCCGATCGAAAGATACCGTTTGTGTTTCTTAGCCGCGCTCCCCGCACCGGGGAAACGGGGCGCTACATCCTACCCAACCAATTGGAAGTTTCGTCCCGAAACTTAGGAATAATGATTACCGTTAGGGGTTTGGATGTCGGGGATGGCTAGCAGAGTAGAGCTGACAGTTTTGCATTGTGTGATTTGGGTCTCCACAGATGAGGCATAAACCGAGTTTCTTTCGACACTGGTTGACGGCATGCCCTTGTCTTTTACAGAAGAGACATATTTGGTTAGCATTTGCCCTCTGCTGACCACCGTTGTTTCGGCGCTTTGTTGCGGTATTTCCTCCATCGTTGCCTTGGCGTTTGTGATTGTAGGTATGCACAGCGCCGGTGGAAACGTGAGGATACTGCGGTTCGAGAGATAGGACGTGATTCATGACTTCACGCATTGTTCCATATTGATTATTGACCATGTGCGAATAGATGGCAGGGCGTAGTCCACCTTCAAACCTTCTAGCTCGACTCGCTGCATCAGGTAAATAGGCCCTAGCGAATTTGGAGAGTCGGTTGAACTCGGCGGAGTATTGCTTAACTGTCATACTGCCCTGCCGCAGCTGCACGAAATCGTTTTCCATCTTACGTTGCACTGGAGGGGGTATGAACTCCTCTTCAAACGCGGCACGAAAAGTCGTCCACGAGATCGCCTCCTCTCCGTGATCAAATTGGAGAGATTGTCGATGCACGTCCCACCAATCGTGCACGTTGAGGCGGAGCTGTAGTTGGGCGCAGGCGACGCACTTATCTTCGGGGACCTCCAGCAGAGCGAAGTGATCTTCAAGCTCGGCTAGCCAATCTAGAGCTACCACTGCGTCCTCAGTCCCGTTGAATGGGGTGTTGCAGACTTTCTTGAAATGGCCCAAGTTGAAGGCAGTCACGTCCCTCGGCCTTGGGATTTGAGGCATCTCCACTTCAAGCACGGGCTGTTCCACCGAAGTCGTTGCTGTTGCGGCGGAATGGTTGGCAGCCAAAGTCTGAACGATTTGTTGCAGGGTATCTACCTGCTTTGTTGGACTGAGAATCGGTTCTCTAGATTGCTCTCGAACCTGGCTTGGCGAGCATCGTCTCTTTGCCGTTGCGATTCTAACATTTGCATCACCCGCTCTAGCGGGTCGACTTGAGACATGCCTCGCTGGCTCCGAGAGCTTCCCGAAGTGCCCGAACTACTCTCTTGTATTTCGTTCGGTGGTTGCGCTGCAGATTGCGCTGGTACCATTCCTTCAAAAGAAGGTAAATTACATTAGAATCATAATGTATTATAGACTTATTGTATGAATGTATCTCATTTTGGCCTAGCGAGTTCAAGAGTTCGCACAGGAATTTGATCGTTAAAGGAACTTTTCCAGTACGAAGTCTAAGGAACTTGAATCTGTGCTCTGATACCACTATGTCACGCCCCGAGGCGTCCCCCGAGTCGTGACCACCGTGCGGGCCTGGGGTTGCGCCCGCACAAGGCTTTGATGATTTGCATAGCAAGCACATATTCAGAGTACGCAGATAAATTGAAACACAGATTTGAAACATGAAAAAGTTCTCTTTATTGATAATGAACATCTATTACAAACTCTTGAACGAGTTAGCTAATATGTCGAACGGCTTACAAAAGAGATGACTCAAAATGAGATAGCAGTCCTGTACATTACATCCCTTTATAAACTCAAAATGATAAAGACCTCCAGGCTGGAGGACAGCTTTGCCACGGAGCTGCATTTGTGTATGAAGAGTTGCAGGCTCCTGACTCCAAAATGCTTCGAGGGGCGCGGTGAAGATGCGCCAACAGCTGGACTGGATCGGAAAGACGACTTCGGCTCCTCGCTCGGTTCGCCTTAGTGCGGAGAACCTGTTTCAACGAAGTTCAGCATATCGAAACATGCTGGTGAAGGCGAGCTAGCCTGACTATACCAATCAACATGTTGTTTTAATGAAGCATGCATATTTATGGGTTTCTATCTTGCCTTAGTTCATTTACAAGTAAGCAACATATAGAATTTACTGAAATAAACGTGCCACCATTCGGTGGATTTTACCTGACCGTCTGAATTACCTGCACAATACTTACCTTGCCTTCCCTGCCACGAAGACACAAGTTAGTATGCAACAGGTTTAAATATACACGTTGGGATCACTGGCTGGGAGCCATTATGGACAATAGTCATTAACGAGGATGTTTGCAACGAAAGCACGTGGTGCGCTGCAAGCATCCCGTCAATCACGTGAGACTAAACGTTGGGTTCCGCCCGGACCGGATCGGTGCCAGTGCCCCAGCAACCGTCCGCGAAACCATTTACCTTGTGCACAAGTTGTCCGTGATCGATCGTTCATAACACGTTAAACATTTATGCAGTTGAGGCAGCACGTTGTACAAGATAAGTAACATTGCATGATTCGTTTTGCATAGCCTCCTTGAATAATTTATGCTTGACTCAATTATAGAAGAAGATGAATTCTAACTAAAATTGAAGCATATATAGAATATTCCAAGCGAACAAGCATGCAAGTAAGTAACCGTTCACGAGTTTGATTGACAAGCAGTATTAACCAAGTCTATTCTCTTTTATCTTGGTTTCTTTTATTATTACTTGGTATCGTTTGATCGGGGCAAAGAAGATTACCGATTTTAGGGCGTGAAGCTTGGAAGCAGGGCTAGCTAATCGGGTTGGTAGCCATTCACTTCGATGTTTGGAAGGGAGAAGGAAAGAGGCGCTTCACGACTCCGCTCGCAAGCCGCCTACTGCTCGTTCACCTGCACACGAACAGCTCGATTAATATTTCCTCTCTTTCCATTCTCGGAATTGAAGTGCAAGTCAATGAACGAAAACAATGAAACTATCGAAACCGTTCAAGGAAAACAAGCAAATCCCAAAACCAACTCAAAGCACGAAAGCAACAAGCGACATCGAAAACCGAGACAATAAAAGATAGCAGCGGAGAGGTCCCTCCTGACTCTGCCGCTAAGTCGATCCCGGGGGCACGGTCCACTGAATATGGGAATCGATTCCGAAGAAACAAATCCATAACGAGGACGAGTTCTTAATTCAATCTATCCCGATCGAACGATACCGTTTGTGTTTCTTAGCCGCGCTCCCCGCACCGGGGAAACGGGGCGCTACAGCGGGGATAATCGAACTCACATGAAAATGTTCGATAATTATTCAAACGAACTTGATGAATGGAATATAACGTAACAAAGTGAATGGACTTTGGCTTGGGATTTGAAATCAATTGTTTGAGGAATGCTAGAAGTAGACTATGAATTTATCAAACGGTAACATTGAAGTTGAATGATTGGCTAGACGAATTATGATCATGGCATGAACAAATATAACTTGGTAGATTATATATAACTTGGATGGAGCAAAGTGAAATAATAAGGTGCCTCAATCGTTTCGATGATAACCATAATATTTGACGTTCTTATCTTATGCGAGTGTAACTCCATGCTCGTACATACGTCATGCCCGAATTAGAAAGATTATCCAGCGGGAGCGTTGGCGTGGTGATCTCACGTCCAGCAAGGATGATCGAACTGCGTGACAACTGATGTATCGTCTTAACTTTTGGTTCGATACGATAAGATGAGTTTCAGGATACAAGTAAATCGGAAGTATTTCAAGGATGAGTTAGTCTAGAACATGGAGTAAATCATGCTTGATGGTTTCGTGAACAGATACATGAATCTTATTGGACGTGAATCTTATTGGACGACTTAGAGTTATGATCGATGATTTAGAATTGAATCATGGCTTGGTTGTCTAGACTTAGAATGGACAAATGGGTCCTATCAAACATGTTTGAGTAAATAGACTATATAAATTGCTAGGCTTGTCATGCATCTTGGATATATCATGGATTTGACTGAATGGACTCGAACCATGTACAAACGAATGTGCTAATATGAGTAGTATAATTCATGATCGATGTTTAGAAATCTGAGTGAAATGAGCTTGGATAGAATATCCTGTGCAAATGAATAATGGTTTGACCTTAAAAATTGGGGCGACCATCGTGCGATGAATTTGTACGATAAATCGTGTGCTTGAACTTGTACCTATGACCATGTGAGCTGACCTAGTAATTGGAAAGACAATCCTGTGTTGAGTGAAAGAACTTGTGTAATCGACTTTAGAGTATTGCTTGAGCAAGTCATAGAACTGGGACAACAAGACATAGTATTAGACTGGGAACGGTAAGTGTATGCTATATTTGACACAAACAGAATGTATAATAGGACATGGATGCTTGCCGATTGATCGGATAGATCGTGCTTAAGTTGAGTGGGATTGGAATGACTTAAAATTTTATTGACCCTGTTGGAAGTATCATTATATTTGTAAGACGAGAACCCTTGAGATTTTTGCAAGTAGCTTTTCCGATTTTACTATCTCAAAGTTTGGTTGAATGCATATGTTTAAGGGACGTCTTGAACGTGTGCATGATCCAAGACCCCGTGATATATTGACCTCGAGTTCAAAGACTTTGCTATCGCTAAGTTGGTTGACATGTATCTGTTTGAGGGATGCTTTGAATATGTGCATGATCCAGACTCGCGATATGATGATCTCGAATGCTAGTGCAAGTGAATATGTTAGATTCACATGGATGAGTATGAATAATTGGATAAGTTTGCCCCCAGCCTTAGATCGTTATTCATGATGAATTGTAACGTACCCCACGTTAAGCGATATGTTCCACGCTAAGGCACAGTAGAGATTGAGTCAGAGCTTTGATTGAATGATAGAGTCATTCAATGAGACCGACCCAACACACAAGCGACACCGATTGTTATACTTGAGATAGATTCGATAGTGCGATAGAAAGGTTTGCGCTCAGGAAGTCTCAAGGACGAGACTCTTTTTGAGTTATGTATAATGTAGCGACCCTTTCCGTTCAAGTGGATAGCCGATTCAAATGGCACAAGTGCAAAGACCCGACCCGCTTTGCTCAGCGATAAGACTCATTTGAGGAAAATAATTCCAGACTTGGCCCTTCAGGAGTTCAGACTTAGAATTTTAAAGGCTCGCTCGGAGTATCACTCGATCGAGGCAAATCATCACTACGGTGGGTGGCTATGATGAACTTGTCTTTGCTTAGCCACCATACTTAAAATATGGACAATACATGCCAGTCACTAGGTGAACACCCCTTGCATGCTAATAAAGAATACAACACACCTAGTTAAGAAAATAATCACATCTTGTATTTCTTATGTTTAAACATGGAAATAAAAATTGGCTTATAATCGGACCCTCGTATGCTACCTTAGATTCGTAAAGTAGACCCCGCTATGCCTCGAGTAGACCATTATATACTCTTCGTAGTGCACTATTTCACTTGTTTACACTACACACCTTATGAATTATGTCACTCGATATGTCCCCGTACGGCTTCACTCCTAGCACTACCCTTAGACCTGTGCTAAATGTAAATGCTTATGTTCTAAGGTAGACTATATTATATGTTTTCTTATGCTTATGTTTCCAACAAATTCATGCTTGCCTGCATACATTATAACTTGCACTCGTTTGCCTCGTTTCAAAGCTTGTTACATAATTTTATGCCAAGATCCAGTAACACTATTCGTATCGTGCATGCATCTAGTTAGCCAGAAGACTATCAAATAGTCCTTCTGTGAAAAATAAACCAGCAAGTATACGGGACCGTTAGGTCGCCAAGGCAGTTCCCGAACCACGGGAATGCATCAAGTCAAGTTTAACTCTGAACGAGAATCATGTCAAGTAAAGCAAGAATCACAGCTCGTGGAGCATAATTATTCTGAACAAGAATCAACAATTAACATGTCGTGTCATGAATTTCGTGAATCTGAGACCCAAGACTTGCATGTCGCGGACCACTTGTACACAAGGTATCAAATGGGTTCTACAGACGGTCTTTGGGTCACTGGGGCTGATCCGATCCGGATGAAACATCGTGTTAGTCTTCGTGTTCGGGCAGGATGACATGTAGCACCTTGTGTTCTTTCTCTGTATGTCATTCTCGCTCAAAGACTAAGTTGTCTCGTGTTCGGACAAGATGGCATGTAGCGTCTTATGTTCTTTCGTTGTACGCCATTCTTTCTCAAGACTACAACCCATCCTTTATGGCTATCCCAGTGACTCATGTTCATATAGATAAGTCATCCTCGCTTAGCAGCAATCTGCATGCGAGTCATTGCATCATGCCTAGTAAATCTGAAACATTTGAATGAATATGAGTATAAGACACTTGTACACATAATTGAACACTTGGACATCTTCTGCAATACTTTTGAATAATCCGTGTAACTCGTACACTTGAATCAGCACCTCGCTCATGACACTCATGTTTGCTTATACAATTTGACTTGGATTTTATATATATATACATTCGTGCTTGGTTTAACTTAGTTTTATCATTGGACAGGGAAGGACGGATGGTAAGTTGGTAAGTATCACTGTGTTACTCATATATCGTACGACACACTGCCACACGAGTTAGGCTTTACATTATGCCATGAAACTGATCCTAAGGCAAGACTAAAAAGATAAATTAATAGATGGTGCACGAAACCTTTATAACGTGTTTAGATTTATCGAGCGGGAGAGAAGCCTCCCTACCAGTGCATTCATGTACTGATAACCTACCAGATTGCTTGTAGGGTATGGGAGAACCTTGTTCGGTACAGAAACCTTCGTGCGAGATGAGGCATGGAGTTCGCTCTGGAGCCTTGGAACGTTGCGTCTGAAACTGAAGCATATATACAAAATATAATGTTAGAATATCGCCTATGCATTATTCCACAAATGTAGCCACTTGGCACACTTTTATCATTTGAGAGAGAGGGCTTGAGCGACTTGTAATCTTGGCCTAGCATCGCTTATAATACGTGTGAAATATCAATAAAGTGCTTGTTTTACTTATATACTTGTGTATTCAATGCTTTTGCTATTGACGACTCTGTGAACTTGTTACCAAATTGCCTGTTCGTTTCTTATTCTGCTACACTTGGACTATCTGTGCGACTTTGTGGCTTAGATATCTTATCTCCTGTTCGGATCATGGCTTTGCACGGGTGTAGCTTGTGCTCGTGCGACATCACGTCCAGATGGGAAAGATCGTCCCACGGGAGATTGGAGCCTAACGGGGATCATGGCTTTGCACGGGTGTAGCTTGTGCTTGTGCTGGCGCGATAATTCGGGCCTAACGGGAACGGCCGATTACCTACGGGAGATCGGAGCATGATAGTAGTTGCTTTATACGTTGCCAGACTAATGGAAGTACGAGTGTCTATGATTATTTATGCTCCATAATGCATGGTTAGTCTGGAGTTTTCCAAGAGAGGAGTATTGAATAAAGAGATGCATAGGAAATCATAGGGCATTTCATGTTTATCTTATTTAGAGGCACTTATTTCAGAGAGTCATGGTAGGAGTAAAAGAAAAAGTTCGGCAGTGGCAGAGACAAGAGCAGAGGCAAGTCCAAGGGTTGGTACGAGAACTCTAAATGCTACCATTATGGCAAGAAGTGCCACTTCAAACAAAATTATTTTACTTGGAAGAGAAAAAATAAGGACGACAAGGGAAAGCAAGGTAAGAACACAACAGTGACTGCCTTGGCAGATAGAGATAATATGATTATTATAGGTGATGGGGTAGTTATGAATCTTACTTGCGATAATAATTCTTGCCTGGTGGACTCAAGGACTTCAACACACGTATCTCACAATAGAGCACAGTTTGTCACTTATATAATATGAGGCTGTAGAGTATTAAAGATGGACAACGAAGATGCGTCAAAGACTGTTGCTATTAGAGATGTGTATTTGAGAACCAAGATAGGTGTAGTTTTTATTCTCAAAGGTGTTCGTTATGTCCCCGATATCAGCATCAACCTGGTATCGGTTGGAAGGTTAGATAATGAGGGATTTTTTAATCTCTTCAAGACCAATCAATGGAAGCTTTCTAAAAGTTTTATGATAATTTCCAAAATAAGCAAGAAGTTTGATCTCTACTATATGGAGGGGAGCGCATAGGGGCACATAAGGTGAACGCAGTCAGTGATGCGTCTACCGAATTACAGTACAGACGGCTTAGCCATATCAGCAAGAAAAAAATAAAATACTTGTTAAACCGAAAAGTGATTCTGGGGTTGAAGACTACAAAATTAGAGACATGACGTATCGTTTGACAGGAAAGCAAAATTGGTTATCTTTCCAAAGTTATCCAAGTTCAAGGAAGCCGATATTGCTTGAGTTAGTTCACTCGGATATCTGAGATCCAATAAAGTAAAATCTATTGATGATGTTTCTTATTTTGTAAATTTTATTGATGAATGTTTCAAAAAAGTTTGGGTCTATGCTATAAAGACCAAGGATCAAGTGTTGCCTAGTTTCAAAGAGTTTCAGGCCTCTGTTGAAAGGGAGACGGGCAAGAAGTTAAGGTGTGTTCAGTTTGACAATACCGATGAATACATTGGTCCCTTTGATGTATATTGCAGAGAGTAAGGGATATAACACCAGAAGACTCTATCAAAGACACCTCAGCTCAATGGTGTAGTAGGGCGTATGAACATGACACTAATAGATAAGGTATGATGTTTGATGTTAAAAGCAAACTTATCGGGAACTGCTGCTTATGTTATTAATTGTCTCATAGTGCACCTTTGTAGGGTGATGTACCTGATAAAGTATGATACATCAAGGAGCCGTGATACAGTCGATCACCTTCGAGTATTTGGCTGTAAGTCCTTCATAGATGTAATAAAGGACGAGGATCCAAGATTGAGCCAAAGATGAGGTAGTACATTTTGTCGGCTATGGTCGAGATGAGTTTGGTTATAGACTCTACGTCCTAGTGGAAGAAAAGTTATATAGAAGCAGTAACGTGGTATTTATCGAGGATCATACCATGACCAACACTTAAGATTCTGAGATACCTTTTGAGGTTGAGGATTTGTCTAAATTAGAGTCATCATGCTTCAAGTTATTTCTAGAGGACATTATAGATAGTTTAGTTATTGGGGAGCCAGTAAATAGAGATGCTCCCAATCTTGATTATCAGCCTGTTGATTGTGATCAGGGTGACCCTCAGGAGGATGAGTATTTCGATGAGACAGTTCTTGAAGGGGATGAGGTTATCGGTATACATCCATCACCAGAGGTTCCGTTAAGCAAGAATACGAGAGAGCATCGACCATCCACAAGGTAATCACCAAATGGATATGTAATATTGACTGATAGAAAGAGCCCAAATATGAGGTACATACCATCCATAGGTGATGGAAGACGAATACATACATGAGTGGATGCAGGACATGTAGGAGATGAGTTTCTTACAAGCAAACTCTATTTATGAGCTGGTGTAGTTGCCAAATGACAAGAAGGCTTTAAAGAATAGATGGGTGTTCAAAGTGAAGCAGACAGAAGATGCTACTCGCCCTCGATACAAAGTGAAGCTGGTAGTTAAAGGCTATAGTCAGCGGAAGAGCATAGATTTTGATAAAAATTTCTCGTCGGTCATCAAGTTGTCGTCTATTCGGGTAGTGCTAGTGTTGGTAGCCAGTTTCAACTTATAGGTTGAGAAGATTGACATTAAGACGATATTCCTTTATAGTAATTTAGAGAATGAGTTATACAAGGAGCATATAGAGGGATTCTTTGAGCTGGATAAGTCATATTTAGTCTGCTGGTTGAAGAAGAGCTTATATGTTCTGAAGCAGGCTATGTGACAGTGGTACAGAAAGTTTAAGTCGTTTATAAGGGAGCATGGTTATACACGTTCAACTTTGGACCACTGTTTATTTTTGAAGAATTTTGTCCAGGATAATTTTATCATATTGTTGCTCTATGTGGATGATATGCTATTTGTGGGTCGAAATACCACCATGATAACAAAGTTGAAGCACCAACTTGGTTCGGGCTTCTCTATGAAGGAATTTGACACAACAAAGACTATTCTTGGGATGGAGATCAGCCGAAAGATAGAGTCCAAGTTACTTTACTTGTCCCAAAAGAAGTACATTCACCTAGAACTTCAGTGTTTCGGGATGGATGGGTTAAATAAAGTGAGCAACCCCTTTGCAACTCACTTTAAGTTCGCTATAGATCAGTGTTCATCTACCGAGGATAAAAAGAAAGATATGGAGCGGGTTCTGTATGCTTCAGCTATAAGGAGTCTCATGTATGCTGTCACGCCCCAGTCCCAAAATACGCGAGACCAGACACGTAGCAATGGCCAGCTGGTACGACTCCGCAGGGCTTTCCAATTTAATAGATACGACAAAGTGTATTTACGTTGTCCACGGTCAAGTGATCAAGCTAAATTTTTTTTTAATTCTAACATGCAACAACTAAACTAAATCTCAATCCAATGTAAATAAATTACAAGAGGGAACGGTATGCATCATTAGTCTGCAGCCCAATAATACAGTCGTTCGAATAGACCAAGAGAATAATATAGGCCTATAAACACTATGCTACAATAGCAGAGTCATAATAGAAAATAGTACATAACTGTAATAGAGGAAAGATATAATGATACCTGCAAGGATGTCCAACACACCACCAAATCAAGCCTCATCCAAACTACTCAAATAACCTGGAAGGGAACCAGGTCCTCAGAGGGACGTAACAAGATATAAAAAGTATATGCTATAATGTAAATACTGAGTAAAGTAAATCAGGGTGAACTATCCTCCTAAGTGAATGCAAATTTGAGGACAACTTAGTGTATATGGGAAGTGTAGGCTAGACATATGTTGACGTAATTCACCATTCGTCATGATTGGCTAGTATATGCTATATATGCCCCCCATCTTGGGATAATCTGCATATATAATAACGTCCAATGCTCCAAAGAATATGGTATTTGTATAAATAAATACGTCCAACATTCTGAAGGGCATGGTATCTGCATGATGTCCAATGCTCTGAAGAGCGTAGTATTTGCATATGTAATGTCCAACGCTCCAAAGAACGCGGTATCTTTATAAATATATACGTCTGTATCGCTCTAAAGAACGCGGTATCTGTATAAAGGAGGTGGGTGTCCCATACGCCTACTAGTCGTCCTTCCTGTCCAATGCCAATGTACAAGTCTCAAGTGCGACGTGGATATCTTGTAACTATATGCAAGTCACTAAGAACCATACAACTATCCTAAATGCCATCACACATGCTACTCGCACCGATGGCCAGTCAAGTGCGTAAGCCCGTGTCCTATCATGAACTTACTTTGTGACGTGGAATGATATGTGTCAAGGCCTCAGAGTTAAAATGATAACTTCGTCACTTAGGGTACGTCCACTAGACGCTAGGTCAAACACAAGTCCTAACATCGATGCCTTCGTCGACTGCTCCTGAGTCATTCTCGGACGCGCACAGTTATATAATATTTAGAGCACAATATATAATATTAACTGAATTTAAATAGTACAACAAGGCAAGGTATACTTGCCTGAAAGCCAGGCGAAGATTCGAACACGAACTCGCAGGAAAGTAACAGCGCAAGATAGAAACTGGAGCAGATATCCCCGGATGTTGTCACATATATCACCAACAGTCCCAAAATGAGTGAGATACTCAAAAAAGCATATTCAGACGTCCAATTTGGACACAGGGGCAAAAATATAGTTTCTGGTCAACACGAAATTCACAAGTGGCCCGCCAGTGGCCCGCCTTACACCAAAAAATATGATAGGAGCAAAGGTCCTAAAAATAGCATATTATAGGTCAAACAAATTCTAAACAACGATATGAACTCAACGGTATATCCAGATTTGAATTTCGGTGAGCCGATCATAAAAATGCCCGTAGAACGGATCGTGGGGCCCGCGAAACAGCGATGCGGTCACTGTCTCAGAATCAGGCAAAACTTGGGTCACAGGACAAGTCGAACGTCGCAAGTCCAATAGAGCTAGTTTCGTCATGATAAGACAAGCATACACAAAGTAATTTAGTAATTTGCAAAACACCGATACAGGGGACTTTCGACGGATATGGGTGATTTCGTCGCACACACACGTCTGAATCGAGTTCTGTAAAATTTTACACGTCAAAAAATACCGCATGCGCCTTTAGGTGAAATCGGTAGTAGTTGCCCGGATTAACGGGACCAACTCCGTATCAAAATTTTTTGAGTTTTAGAAAATATTTTTTCTTGATATTTAACACAATATTAAACTAGGTTTTAATGCAAAATAAAATAAACTAATAGACGACGCTGGAAGATGGTTAAATATAGATTATACCAGCAAAGATGGTTTGGGAAACGGTCTAGAGACAGAGTAGTAATTGCCTCACAAAAACAGGTGGTTGAAGCTCGATTCTAACTTGGGTTGGATGTTCACGGTCAGGGTGTGTGCTTGGATCGTCCGTGCGGTGGCCGACCAGGGTCGTGGTGGTTGGGGATGCCACGTGTGGGGTCTCCGGAACATCGGGGGTGCCCTAGAGGGGTCGCCGACTGTCGATCGTTTGCGAGTGGTGGAGGTGGAGATGGAGATGGTGTTGGCTTTAACAACACCAATAGCAACCGCAGTTGTAATATTGGTGGTCGTGGGGCTGGTGGCAGCGGTGGTGGTCTTGGAGGTGAGAGTGGCGGAGGTGGAGATGGAGATGGAGATGGTGTTGGATGATGGTGGTTGATGATGGTGGTTGGCGGTAGAGATAGGGATGGCTGAGGTAGAGATGGAGATAGGAATGGTGGTGGTGATGGTGATGGAGCTGGTGGCAGTGGTGGTGGTCATGGAGTTGAGGGTGGCGGTAGTCGTGGAGGTAATGGCAGTGGTGGTGGTCGTGGAGGTGAGGGTGGCGGTGGTGATGGTGGTTGGCGGTAGTGATGGCGGGGAGCTAGTGAAGGAGAGGGTAATGGTCGAAGTTGGGGGTGGTGATGGTTGTGAAGATGGTGATGGTGGGTAATGGTGGTGATGGTGATCGGAGTTGTGGTGGTGAGGAGGAAGGAAAGAGGGGGGTCGCATGTTGAGGGAGAGAGGGAGAGGGTGTTGTTTTAAATGAGAAGAGAGAGAGTGTTGCCTAGGGATTAGGGTCGGCTCCCTTTAGTATTTCTAGGAGAGTATGTAGGTTCTCATGAAGGAAATGGTTGGTGGTGATAGAATAAAGTTTGAATGAAGGGTTATGATGGGTTGTAGGCAAAAGTTAGTGCATAGTACCATGCAACAAGGGAGGGGGGAGTGGTGTGACCGGTCAAGCCTTACAAAAAGAGTTTCTTCATTTGATTTTAATCAATAGGAGGTGGACACCTAGCTAATCTTTTACACACAAGTCTCTAATAGTTTAGGAATTGCACAAAAGAAGAAAACTGGATTGGATGTGAGAAAAAGTCATGTTTGGTGTGTTGTAGTAGAAAAAATTGGTGTGTTGGTGTTTTGTATGAGCCATGAGGGTGTGGGTGTATGTTTGGGTTGGTGTTGGATCTAATTTTGGGTTAGGTTGAGTCATTGAACCAATTTAGTTAAAATTAGTGTCAATGGTGTTCTTTAATTAATTGGAAGTACATAGAATTTGAATTGGATAGGACACGAGTGTCATGGACGTAGTAGACTCAAAATAGATTATTAATAAATATTGGGTTGCAAGGAACGGGTCGAGATTGTGTCTCCAATTTTGATTGGAAAGGACATAGGCACCAAGTTTGGGTTTACAATTAGAAAATATGCACGAATATTATAAAATTAAAATGAAGCACAAGAGAGTGTATTTATGAGTGACACAAAGGTCAGGATTGAAGATGGGCTTGTATAGGTCAAGTATGTAAAATTTGTTGGAAGGAAAAATGCTAGTGCATTGCTCTAAATAATTAAGAAATGCCATGGTACAACGAAGGAATAAAATAAATAGATGAATTTATAACTCTAGTTAATTAATCCAAAATAATTTTAAATTGATCCCTAATCTCTCACTAAGCTAAGTATACATGAAAATTGGGTGAGGGAGTTTACAATCTATCCACCTTAGAAAATTTTGTCCTCAAAATTCAAAAACTATTCTCCCCAACAACGAACTCAACATATCTCTAAATCTATAAACATAACTTAGTACTTATTCTTAGCCACTCTCTAAATCTTAAACTGCCATATACACACAGTTTAATCATCTAAGTCATTTGGTCCTCTAAATTTTTTTACCATCATGTATTGTCTCATTATTGTTATCATGTTAATCATCATCTTGAAAATCATCACCTATACGCCTAGGTTACTCAAGGGTGACACAACAAAATCTCAGTTTGAAACTTCGAATATGTTTAAGGGAAGTGATGTCATACCTTTATTCTCGAAGGAGTGCATGGGTTAGGCACTAAAATTCTATAAGCACAAAATCCTCAAGGCTGTCACGCCCCGATCTCCCGCAGGCAAATCGTCCGTTCTCGCTAGGCGAGAATCACCGCGCCAACACTCTCGCGGAACGATCGCTTTGACCCATCCAGGCATGATGCCGCACGATCGTGAGCCACGCCCGTGCAAGACCGTGGTTCATTGGCTGGCGGTAAGAGTTCTAAGCTACAGAGTCGTACATATTGTCCGAGTGCAGCAGAGTCATAAACGCATAGGCGATCGGTAACAAGTTCACTGAGTCAACAATATAGCGGAAGCATTGAATAACACAAGTTGAAGCAAAGCAACTCTTTATTGATATAAACAATTGTTACAGGCGGCGTATAGCCGAGATTACAAGTTGCTCAAGCCTCTCTCTCTAAAACAGTAAAAGCGTGCCAAGTGGCTATAATTATGGAATGATTGTATAGGTGATATTCAGGCAATGTTCACAATATTATGTCTTGTATATGTGCTTCAGTTTCGGACGCAGCGCCCCAAGGCTTCGGAGTGATCTCCACATCTTAGCTCGCACGAAGGAGCATCCGTACCGCACGAGGTTCTCCCCTAACCTACAAACAAACTGGTGGATTATCAGTACACGAATGCACTGGTAGGGAGGCTACTCGCCCGCTCGACAAATCCAAACACGTAATACAGGTTCCGTGCACCAACTATTAAGTTGTCTTTCTAGTTGCCTTAGGATTAGTTTCATGCAAATATTAAATAGCCTAACTCGTGTGGCAGTGCGCCGTACGACATGAGAGAAAACACGGTGAGACTTACTAACTTACCAATTGTCCTTCCCTGTCCAAGGCAAACATTATCAATTTAAGCACGGGCATGTATAAACATTCAGGGGCATTCATAATGAAAACCAAGGCAATAGCATATGCAACACGAAAGCCGTTATATCCAGATTGTTCAGGTGTTCAGTTGTTCTTTGATGCGATACAATGACTCGCACGCGGATAGCCGCTAAGCGAGGATGACTTATCTATATGAACACGAGTCACTGGCATAGCCATTTTGGACATAGTCAAGGAGAAGGATAGCATGCTACGAGAGTACACGATACGCTACAAGCTAGCCTATCCCGTACACGATGACTACACACGAGTTCCATCCGGATCGGATCGGCCCAAGTGCCCCGGTGACCGTCCGTGGAACAATACCTCATTTTCGATTTGTCTGCGACATGCAATTTGGGTCTTCCAATTATCATGAGATACACGAGAACAGAAGTGCACTAGAATACGAGAACACGAGTGCACTGGAACACGAGTACACGAGATACTTGAATATTGTTTCTTTGTTTAGTGAATAACTTGCCTTGATGCATTCCCCTGGCACGGGGCTGCCTGGTGACCTAACAGTCCCGGATACTTGCAGGTTCAATCATGCACAGAACGGCTACTCAGTAGTCTTCCAGGTTTTGGATGAAAATAAGGCAACATACAAGCAGACAAGCATGCATTTGTATAAACACAACATTCACGTTAGCTCGGGTCCGAAGGTAAGCCGAGGAGTGAGATCGTAATGAACTTCCCGGGCGACACATTCTAGGGTAGCATGCGAGGGTCTGAACATATATATAAGCAATATTTTATTTTCATGTTCTAGCATAAGCAATACAAGTTAGGATTATTCCCTTAGCTAGGTGCGTTGGATTCTTATTAGCATGCAGGGGGTAATTCACCTAGTGACTAGTATGTATCATTCCATATTTTATGTGTGCTGGCTAAGCAAAGACAAGTTCACCGTAGCCACCCACCTTAGCAATGATTCACCTCGTACGAGTGATACGTCAAGCGAGCCTCTTGAAGCTTAAGACGGGAACCTGTAGGGGCAAGTCTGGATATCCTTTGCCTCAAACGAGTATTCTCGCCTAAGCAAAGCGGGTCAAGATATTGCACTTTTGTCGTTTGAATCGGCAGTCCGCTAGAGCGGAACGAGGTGTTATATCCTACCCAACTCAGAAAAAGTCTCGTCCTCGAGACTTACTGAGGACAAGCAGTATGTTTCAATCAATTTTGATTTAACGATACAAGGCTGAGGCAAACCTACACAAATCGTTGTACTTGTTTATTTGGATATTCAGTTACACTAGCATCGAGATCGGCATATCGCTAGTCTGGATCATGCACATATTCGAAGTGCACTTCTAGCATGAGCACTCTAACCAACTTAGCGATAGCGAAGTCTTAGCACTCGAGTTTCACCTTTTCTTAAGTCTTGGATCGTGCAGAAGTTCAAGGCGTCCCTCAAATATATGCATTCAACCAAACTTAGAGGTAGTAAAATCGGACAAGCTACTTGCAATAATCTCAAGGGTTCTCACTCAGGTTGGCACAAAGGCCACTTGCAGCACAATATCATACAAGCAATCATATCATTCAAAATGTATTTTGAAAGTATTTAGACTTATTGTTGGAATATTTCGTTTGGGACAATGAGAGAGAGCATGCACATAACCCACGAACGAGCTTTCGAAACTGAGATATCAAAATGAAGTCCAAAGGCGTAGAAGCTAGGCTCTGATACCATTATGTCATGCCCCGATATCCCGCAGGCAAATCGTCCATTTCCGCTAGGCGAGAATCACCGCGCCAGCGCTCCCGCAGAACGATCACTTTGACCCATCCGGGCATGATGCCGCACGAGCGTAAGCCACGCCCGTGCAAGGCCGTGGTTCATTGGCTGGCGGTAAGAGTTCTAAGCCACAGAGTCGTACAGATTATCCGAGTACAGCAGAGTCATGAATGCATAGGCGATCGGTAACAAGTTCACTGAGTCGACAATATACCGGAAGCATTGAATAACATAAGTTGAAGCAAAGCAACTCTTCATTGATATAAACAAGTGTTACAGGCGGCGTATAGCCGAGATTACAAGTCGCTCAAGCCCCTCTCTCTGAAACTGTAAAAGTGTGCCAAGTGGCTACAATTGTGGAATAATTGTACAGACGATGTTCAGGCAATATTCATAATATTATGTCTTGTATATGTACTTTAGTTCCGGACGCAGCGCCCCAAGGCTTCGGAGTGATCTCCACGCATTAGCACGCACGAAGGAGCATCCGTACTGCACGAGGTTCTCCCGCACCCTGCAAACAAATTGGTGGATTATCAGTACACAAATGCACTGGTGGGGAGGCTACTCGTCCGCTCGACAAATCCAAACACGTAATACAGGTTTCGTGCACCAACTATTAAGTTGTCTTTCTAGTTGCCTTAGGATCAGTTTCATGCAAATATTGAATAGCCTACCTCGTGTGGCAGTGCACCGTGCGACATGAGAGAAAATATGGCGAGACTTACCAACTTACCAATTGTTCTTCCCTGTCTAAGGCAAATATTATCAATTTAAGCACGGGCTATAAACATTCAGGGGCATTCATAATAAAAACCAAGGCAATAACATATGCAATATGAGAGCCATTATATCCAGATCGTTCAGGTGTTTAGTTATTCTTTGATGTGATGCAATGACTCGCACACGGATAGCCGCTAAGCGAGGATGACTTATCTATATGAACACGAGTCGCTATCATAGCCATTTTGGACATAGTCAAGGACAAGGATAGCATGCTACGAGAGTACACGATGCGCTGCAAGCTATCATGTCCCGTACATGATGACTACACACGAGTTCCATCCGGATCGGATCGACCCCAGTATCCCGGTGACCGTCCGTAGAACAATACCTCATTTTCGAGTTGTCCACGATATGCAATTTGGGTCTTCCAATTATCATGAGATACACGAGAACATGAGTGCACTAGAACACGAGTGCACTGAACACGAGTACACGAGATACTTGAATCTTGTTTCTTTGTTCAGTGAATAACTTGCCTTGATGCATTCCCTTGGCTTGGGGCTGCCTGGTGACCTAACAGTCCTAGATACTTGCAGGTTCAATCATGCATGGAATGACTACTCAGTAGTCTCCCGAGGTTTGGATGAAAACAAGGCAACATACAAGCAGACAAGCATGCATTTGTATAAACACAACATTCATGTTAGCTCGGGCCCGAAGGTAAGCCGAGGAGTGAGATCGTAATGGACTTCCTGAGCGACATGTTCTAGGGTAGCATGCGAGGGTCTGAACATATATATAAGCAATGTTTCATTTCCATGTTCTAGCATAAGAAATACAAGTTGGGATTATTCCCTTAGCTAGGTGCGTTGGATTCTTATTAGCATGCAGGGGGTGATTCACCTAGCGACTAGCATGTATCATTCCATATTTTATGTGTGCTGGCTAAGCAAAGACAAGTTCACCGTAGCCACCCACCTTAGCGATGATTCACCTCGGACGAGTGATACGTCAAGCGAGCCTCTTAAAGCTTAAGCCGGGAACCTGTAGGGACAAGTCTGGATATTCTTTGCCTCAAACGAGTATTCTTGCCTGAGCAAAGTGGGTCAGAATATTGCACTTTTGCCGTTTGAATCGGCAGTCCGCTAGAGCGGAACGGGGTGTTACAAAGGCCACTTATGTAGTATCTAAATTTCTTTTTCTGTAACTAAGACGGTTAATATCTTAACATTCTTTCCTAGGTATAACATCATCATCCTACAGTATCCACAATGGAATCATGTAACCTAACTTCTTATAATCAGTCTTAGCAGCAACACGTCTAATCTAGTTAGTCAGTCATACCTAGTCTAGAAGCTCAACTCGAACAATTTCTAGGAGAAATATATGTAATAAAATATAACATAAGTCTCTACTCAATACATAGTAATAAGAATATATAGAAATTATATAAGAAATATCTATTCAATCGTTATAAATAGCCTAGAATAAAATATAACAAATACACTAACAAGAATACGATTCCTAAAATTCATCGGCTAGGGTAAATTGAAAATAGGTTTCCATAACACCACCTACTACTAAGGATGAGGTTCAGCAAGCTCATGTCCTCTCAGTCAAAAATCTAAATCTCTATCCCTAAGCAGTTTATGTGTAAACTTTAATATTCAGTTATCATTCCTATCAGACTTCTATCTTCCATTTATACCCCCTACTCATGTGTCAATATATAATCTAAAAGTCTAATGGTAATCCTCTACTGATTGACCAATGAGTCAGCGTGTGATCTAAACCTGTATTTTGTTCCTTAAAATTTGTAGCACTTCGAGGCTGATCAACAATTTCTACCTATGCTAAATCCTCAAAATTCCAAAATTATTATAATTCATAAATACTATAATTATTATCCCTCAAGTCCATATCAAAATTTCTCGTCCTTGGGTTACGTGACTCAAATATCTTTCTCTTATCATTTATTTCCTACACGCCTTCATATCTTTCTAGTACGTTGATCTTGTGTTCAACTCTAAACTCCGTCAATCATGGCCCAGTACCTTCCGCTTCGTAGTATCGATCTTCGAGGCAACTATCGAGTGATAATTTTTTTAGTCTTTCCTAGATCATTTTCTTAATTTAAAAAGCTCAAGGTCAGGTACTTCTCGCGAATCTCATCTTATTGCCATTCTACCCGAGGTTTCTCCTAGTTTACTTCATGCATACCCTTCGTCCAAACTATATGGGTACTATATTGTTTATAACTGGCCATCTATTATAGGTAGTTCATGATATCCAACTCAAGGCTATAACATATGTCGATACTCTCATCCTTCAATCTAATTGCTCTATTTTAGATACTAGCTCAACTAATCGAGCTATCAAAGGTGAAAATCATGAGCCCAATAGACACTGGCAACCCAAACAAATCAAGTATAACAAATCTGATTCCAGAAGCTATACCCTAGTACCTAAGTTACCATTATTCAAACAACATGTCTAGAATTCTATCTATCTATGTTAACCCAGTCTTAGAATCTTCATCTAGGTTTGATACTAAAAGTCATAAGACAACTATAGGTCCAACTTCTAGGGCATGCTACATAAAGTTCTATTCTCTTAAGTCAAAATTTCTTTCACATATCCCTTATGCTTTACCCATAATTCGTCCTTGACAAATTTACAGAACTTTAAGATTTTATAACAACTTAATCATCTCATTGATTCACCGAGAGTTTCTCCAGTCATAGTCTAGACTTAACCTAATAATAAAGTCTCTCGTTCTATTTACAAACACTAATCCTCCTAAAAAATTCTTTTTGTGTTTTTACGCCCTTAATGTATAAATACTCTTCTCCTCATAATTTTTTCTCGAATTTTGTTCTCATTCATGTTCCATTTCATACCTCAGTTTCAATGGTATCGTTTCTTTAATCAAGTTTTTGTTTAGTTCTCTAATCTAATATTTCAAAGTCTTTTATCGATATATTCATCGTTCCTTTGTCATAAACATAATTTTGTCAAGTATTAATTTCTTCATATCCTCTAGGTATAATCCTCTATTAAATCGTCATTACTAGTGTTGTCCTTGTAATAGTTCATACCTAATATTGGTCTCAAAAATCATCCAGGGTATAATTTTATCAACTATTTCGTTCAAGTTAATCCTCCGCATACCGTATCAAATCACAACTTATTCTTCCTAAAATTGTATTCCTCGATTTTTTTTATTTCTACTGTTTATTACTATGAGTCACTATAGTACAATTATAATAATGGGTAACACCCAAGCATATGATAAAACTCCTGGAATTCAGATAATCTTCTTCCAAGTGAGAGACTAAAATTCTATCATCTCAAGTTTATAATATCGTCCCTTGTATCACCACCATAGGCTACAACTAATTCCTAGCATCTAGCTATCCATTTTCATAAATTACCCCAGAGTATTTAGAATCGAACAATCTTTCCAACTTCAAATACTTTTAAATCTCTGCTACCTTAAGTAAGGGTAGGATCTCGTTTTAAATCTCTACTTCTATGTATAATTCTTATGCCAACAGTCTATACTAGCTCTAGCAACAAGAAAGAACCTATCAACCTTCTCTACTATGGATAACCATCTACTCAAACATCTTATCAGATATGCCTTCTTCGTCTTGACGAGGATCTTCTTTTAGAGAGAATCACCGCGTATGAACGTCCATCTCTCCAAAATAGGGAAAGATGAGAAACAATAATAATGATGTCGACGAAAGATGAACAAATAAAATTATGAAGTCCAAGGGCAACAATCAAACACAATAGGAGTTTTAAAATCAATCATGGATTGAGATCTTATTAAATATTAATCCTAACTTGCAGTCTCATTCAGTACAGTGACGTAACCGAACGACATACTCTGACATGCATGAGCCACCACTAAAACCATATCACGCCCCAATCCTAAAATATATGGGACCAGACACGTGGTAATGGCCAGCTGGTACGACTCCGTAGGGCTTTCCAATTTAATAGACCCGACGAAGTGCACTTACGCTGTCTACGGTCAAGTGATCAAGCTAAAAAAAATCTAATTTTAACATGCAACAACTAAACTAAATCTCAATCCAAGGTAAATAAATTATAAGAGGGAACGGTATGCATCATTAGTCTGCAGCCCAATAATACAGTCGTTCGAATAGACCAAGAGAATAATATAGGCCTATAAATACTAGACTACAATAGCAGAGTCACAATGGAAAATAGTACATAAATATAATAGAGGAAAAATATAATGATACCTGCAAGGATCTCCAACACACCACCAAATCAAGCCTCATCTAAACTGCTCAAATAACCTAGAAGGAAACCAGGTCCTCAGAGGGATGTAACAAGATACAAAAAATACATGTCATAATGTAAATACTGAGTAAAGTAAATTATGGTGAACTATCCTCCTAAGTGAATACAAATTTGAGGACAATTTAGTGTGTATGGGAAGTATAGGCTAGACATATGCTGACGTAATTCACCAATCATCGTGATTGGCAAGTATATGCCATATATGCCCCCCATCTTGGGGCAATCTTTATATATAATAACGTCCAACGCTCCGAAGAACATGGCATCTACATAAATAAATACGTCCAACGTTCTGAAGGGCGGGGTATCTGCATGACGTCCAACGCTCTGAAGAATGTGGTATCTGCACATGTAACGTCCAACTCTCCAAAGAATACTGTATCTGTATAAATATATACGTCTGTATCGCTCCGAAGATACGGTATTTGTATAAAGGTGGTGTGTGTCTCATACGCCTACTAGTCGTCCTCCCTGCCCAATGACAATGTACAAGTCTCAAGTGCGATGTGGACATCTCGTAACTATATGCAAGTCACTAAGAACCATACAACTATGCTAAATACCATCACACGTGCTACTCGCACCGATGACAAGTCAAGTACGTAGGCCCGTGTCCTATCATAAACTCACTCTGTGACGTGGAATGATATGTGTTAAGGCCTCAGAGTTAAAATGATAACTCTGTCACTTAGGGTACGTCCACTAGACGCTAGGTCAAACACAAGTCCTAACGTCGACTGCTCCCGAGACATTCTCGGACATTCACAGTTATATAATATTTAGAGCACAATATATAATATTAATTGAATTTAAATAGTACAATAAGGCAATGTATACTTGTCTGAAAGCCAGACGAAGATTCGAACACGAACTCACCAGGGAACTAGCAGCACAAGACGAAAACTGGAGCAGATATCTCCGGATGCTGTCACATATATCACCAACAGTCCCAGAATGAGTGAGCTACTCAGAAAAGCATATTCAGACGTCCAATTTGGACACATGGGCAAAAATATTGTTTTTGGTCAACACGGGACCCACAAGTATGCCTTGTACTGAAAAATGTGACAGGAGAAAAGGTCCCTAAAAATAGTATATTATAGGTCAAATAAATTATAAACGATGATACAAACTCAACGGTATATCCAGATTTGGATTCTGGTGAGCCGATTATAAAAATGCCAGTTGGAACGGATCGTGGGGCCCACAAAATAGCGATACGGTCACTATCTCAGAATCAGGCAAAACTTGGGTCACAGGACAAGTCGAATGCTGCGAGTCCAGTGGCATCAGTTTCGTCACGATATGACAAGCATGCACAAAGTAATTGAGTAATTTATAAAATAACGATACGGGAACTTCCGACGGATACAGGTTGATTCCGGCACCCACACACGTCCGTATCGAGTTCCGTAAAATCCTACACGTCAGAAATACCGCACGCACCTTTCGGTGAATTAATACGTGATGTGGTTGCCCTGATTAACGGGACCAACTTTATATCGAAGATTTTTGAGTTTTAAAAAATAATTATTCTTGATATTTAACACAATATTAAACTAGATTTTAATGCAAAATAAAATAAACTAATTGAATACGCTGGAAGAGAGTTAATAGAGATTATACTAGCGAAGATGGTTTGGGAAATGGTCGAAAGACGGAGTAGTAATCGCCTCACGAAAATAGGTGGTTGCAGCTCGATTATGACTTGGGGTTGGGTGTCTACAGTCAGGGAGTGTACTCGGATCGTCCGTGAGGTGGCCGACGAGGGTCGTAGTGGTTGGGGATGCCGCGGGTGGGTTCGTCGAAGCATCGGGGTTGCCCAGGGAGGGTCGTCGGCTGTCGGCTATCGGCAGGGCATCTAGCACTGCAACCGCAGCAGCAAAACGCTGCAGTAGTTGTCACGCCCCGATCCTGAAGGTCCCGATAATGCCCCCGTCGGGCGCGAATCACCGCGCCTTGGCGCTCCCGCAGGGCGTGTATTATCGTTTGCCATCGGGACGTGATGTCGTACGAGCCTGGGGTTGCGCCCGCACAAGGCAACATCGTTAAAGTTTGGCTACCATCGAATCGAGTAAGCAACGGAGGGACAGTATTGCAAGCATTTATCCATCTGAGTATACAGGACAAATTGAGGCACAGGGTTCTCTGAATACAGTGGCATCGTTCCATACATTATGCCCCTCTATACAAAAGCAGCTTAAAGTAATCGATATGACTCAAGGCATCGAAACCAGATTTTTGGGTCTTAGGGATGAGGCACGCCTATCGCTTCCTCGGATGATCCAGCACCTACGACCAATCAAACTGTTGGTGGGTCAGCACTTTGGAGAAAGTACTAGTGAGTCTAAAATCAACTGAACAGAAGCAACATTCACTAAAACCAACACTAAGTAATCATGTGATAAAATATTACATTACTAGTGGTCTTTCTAGTTTTACCTAAGTTCGTTACATGCAACACAGAAAAAGAGTCATATTACTTCTTTTGGAAACATCTTTAAAAACAGAATTCATGTTTGATTCATTCAAGCATACAAGGCAAGCCGATTGTTCTACTATCAAGGTGTGCACAGCGTGTCTCGTGAGCTATACCCAAAGACTCTAGGGATAATACACCATCTAGAAACTATCCTCTATCAAACGAACACGATGAACTATTTATATGCTTTTTGGTCCCCGAGAAACTCAGGATCAGTAGCAGTATTGTCACGCACCGGTCATGCAGGGGTCGTTCGTCCTCGCTTGGTCCCTACGGAACCGATTATTCTCGCACGGGCGTGATGCCATGCAAGCCTAAACTGCGCTTGCACAAGGCCAAAGCTTTGAGCAAGGGCAAGTAAGCTATTCAAGACAGGAGAAGCGGCACATATATTGCAGAAAAGTAAAGAACACAATGGCATATGGGAATAAGCTCTTTATTGATAATCAAAAGTATTACAAGCGACACATGGCCGAGGTTACAGATCGCTCATGCACACTTTCTCTCGATTACAATGACATCGTTCAATACATTATATTCCTCTATACAAAAGTAGCTCAAAGAAAACTCGATACGGCTCAAGGCATCGACTCCAGATTTTTGGGTCCTTGGGATGAGGCACGCCTATCGCTTCCTCGGATGATTCAGCACCTGAGAACAAGAAAACTATTGGTGGATCAACACTTTTATAAGTACTGGTGAGTATAAAATAACTGAACAGAAGCTACACCCCCTGAAACTCACACTAAGTAAGCATATAGAAAAATATTACATTACTAGTGATATTGCTACTTTTACCTAAGTTCATTTCATGCAGCTCAGGATTATAGTCAGATTACATCTTTTGAAAACATAACTTGGAAACAGTTTTGCATATTCAATAATAAGCAAACATATATGACAATGTTTTATCGTGCAGTGCGCAACATGTATCGTGCACCATAATCTAACTCTTAGGGACAAAGTTCTCTAGTGGACTGATCATCTCAAAATACGACAAGCATTAAGTGGACTATCATACTTTCAAGCACACAAGAAGAACTAGCTATATGATTTTGGTCCCTGAGAAACTCAGGATTGGTAGTGGTAATCCAGCTAACCAATGACTCATTTATCTGATTCTATTAGCATCTGTGACTCATGGTTGCTCTTCACTAACATAATAGCAGCCGAGACCAAGGTTCAGCTCTGCACTAATAGCTATTGTCCAACCGATGCAAATGCATGAAGCACTATCAGATAAACTCTAAGATACGCATGTTCATGAACAAGCAGGCTATATATAAACTCTTTATGTTTCTTATCCCTTGCCGAATGGTTATTCCTGCAGCAGACATACAAGTTAGCAATAATTTGCATAACATATATGTATAAGGTTCTCTTTCCCTATCCATCTCTGCATCAAATAGTTAGGTATGCAAGAAGGCTAGCCTAGCATGTGCCCTAACTATATGATGGTCCATGGGTAGCCCCATGATTAGCAGTAGTTGCCCAAGGTTCAGCTCTTCACTAGCACGCACCTGTGTCGACAGCTGTGACTCAAGGTTCAACACTTCACCAATACACACGAGTACTAGCAGCTGTGACATCATGAATTTCGTACAACACTAATAGACACATCGCCCTACCAGATCCCCTGCGGGCCGTATCCTCAGGGCAAAACAAAAATCTCTTCCGGACCGAGCGATTCCCAGTGCCCCAGGAACCGTCGAGAGACAAGACCTTGTGCACAAGTTGTCCGAGACTAATACAATGACACGAAACATCTATAATGCAAGCAAAATAAATGATCAAGCAAAACATATATGATCTAGCAAAACATATCTTGTCAAACAAAGAACATCTCTCACATATCTAATAGCACACCACACTAGACCCCCTGTGGGCCGTATCCTAATGGTGTACTATTAGTCTATGCTCATACGAATCAAAGACTTATAGCAGTTCGATATAGCAAAACAGACAAGCGAAACATATAATGGCAAACATGATTTCGATTTCATATCTAGCATGCAATATCTATCTCTTTCTTAGCATATTACAAAGGGACTTATTCAAGCAATTTCTTTACTTATCTTTTTAGCATAGCAAGGGTTTGTTCGATAGCTGTGTCGATGTAACTAAGCATGCAACATTTTTTATACTCTTGACTTAGCATGGCAAGGTTTTATCTTATTTCAGACAAGCATACAAATTCTCTAGTTAAGCAAGCAGGTTTATTTCGATGACAAGCTATACGAGTTCTCTTCTTAAGCATGCAGAGTCAAGTTCTATCATTCTTCTTCTGAAACTATATTCTTAAGCAAAGAAGCATTCAAAAACTCAGATTCATTATTAAGGCGTGTAAGAATCAGAGAATGCAGTTCTGCCCACTCACATTGATCAATCATCTTGTGGTTCGGTCAAAAACTCTCTGAGAAGACTTTTGCTCGATCAAACAAAGCGATATCACTTGTACATAGTACCTAAGCGGAGTAGGGTACTACATACTTACCCACCAATAAAGAGTTTTGTCCTCGAAACTCAAGAAAAAACTCACAAAAATCCAGAGCAACGATAGTCCTCATCTCTCACCATCCTTAATCAAAACACAAGCAAATCATAAGCCCGAAAGCACAACTCTCAAGCAATAAACCAAATCCAGAAAACTTATGCACGCATCTTTGAGAATATCTATGGACTTATTGCATGGAACGTTAATTGCAACACAATATCAGGCACAACTCTGAGTCAGAGGCAATAAAATGGGCAAAGAATCGAGTTGCTCCGATACCATTATGTCACGCCCCGGTCCCGTAGGGACCGTTTGTCCTCGCTTGGTCCCTATGGAACTGATCATCCTCGCACGGGCGTAATATCGTACAAGACTAAAGTGAGTTTGCACAAGACCAAAGCTTTGAACAAAGGAAAGTAAGCTATTCAAGATAGGAGCATCGGCATATATATTGCGAAAAAGTAAAGAAAACAATGACATATGGAAACAAGCTTTTTATTAATAATCGAAAGTGTTACAAGCGGCGTATGACCGAGGTTACAGATCGCTCAAGCACTCTTTCTCTCGATTACAATGACATTATTCCATACATTATATCCCTCTATACAAAAGCAGCTCAAAGCAAACTCGATACGGCTTAAGGCATCGACTCCAGATTTTCGTGTCCTTGGGATGAGGCATGCCTATCGCTTCCTCGGATGATCCAGCACCTGAGAACAAGTAAACTGTTGGTAGGTCAGCACTTTTATAAGTACTAGTGAGTATAAAATAACTGAACAGAAGCTACACTTCCTGAAACTTATACTAAGTAAGCATGTGAAAAAATATTACATTACTAGTGATTTTGCTACTTTTACCTAAGTTTATTTCATTCAGCTCATGATTATAGTCAGATTACATCTTTTGAAAACATAGCTTGAAAACAGTTTTACATATTTAATAATAAGCAAACATACGGGATAATGTTTTATCGTGTAGTGTGCAGCATGTATCGTGCACCATAATCTAACTCTTAGGGACAAAGTTCTCTAGTGTACTGATCATCTCAACACAAGACAAGCATTAAGTGCACTATCATACTTTCAAGTACACAAGAAGAACTAGCTATATGGTTTGGTCCCCGAGAAACTTAGGATCGGTAGCGGTAATCCAGCTAACCAATGACTCATTTATCTAATGTTATTAGTAGCTGTAACTCATGGTTGCTCTTCACTAACATAATAGCAGTCATGACCAAGGTTCAGCTCTGCACTAATAGCCATTGTCCGACCGATGCGAATGCATAAAGCATTATCAGATAAACTCTAAGATGCACATGTTCATGAACAAGTAGGCTATATATAAACTCTTTATGTTTCTTACCCCTTGCCGAACAGTTATCCTTGCAGCAGACATACAAGTTAGCAATAATTTGCATAAACATATATGTATAAGGTTCTTTTTTCCTGTCCGTCTCTGCATCAAACAGTTAGGTATGCAAGAAGGCTAGCCTAGCATGTGCTCTAACTATATAATGGTCCATGGGTAGCCCCATGATTAGCAGCGGTTGCCCAAGGTTCAACTCTTCACTATCACGTACCTGTGTCGGCAGCTGTGACTCAAGGTTCATCTCTTCACCAACACACACAAGTACTAGCAGTTGTGACATCATAGGTTCCACAAAACACTAATAGACACATCGCCCCACTAGACCCCCTGTGGGCCGTATCCTCAGGGCGAAACAAAAATTTCTTCCGGACCGAGCGATTCCCAGTGCCCCAAGAACCGTCGAGAGACAAGACCTTGTGCACAAGTTGTCCGAGACTAATGCAATAACAGAAAATATCTATAATGCAAGCAAAACAAATGATCAAGCAAAATATATGTGGTCTAGAAAAACATATCTTGTCAAACAAAGCACATCCCTCACATATCTAATAGCACACCCCACTAGACCTCCTGCGGGCCGTATCCTCGGGGTGCACTATTAGTCTATGCTCATATGAATCAAAGACTTATAGCAGTTCGATATAGCAGAACAGGCAAGCAAAACATATAATGGCAAACACGCTTTCATTTTAATATCTAGCATGCAATATCTATATCTTTCTTAGCATATTACAAAGGGACTTATTCTAGCAATTCCTTTACTTATCTTTTTAGCATAGCAAGGGTTCGTTCGAGAGCTGTATCAGTGTAAGTAAGCATGCAACATTTTTTATACTCTTGACTTAGCATGGCAAGGTTCTATCTCATTTCAGACAAGCATACAAATTCTCTAGTTAAGCAAGCAAGTTCATTTTGATGACAAGCTATACGAGTTCTCTTATTAAACTTGCAGAGTCAAGTTCTATCATTCTTCTTATGAAATTATTTTCTTAAGCAAACAAGCATTCAAAAACTCAGATTCATTATTAAGGCATGCAAGAATCAGAGAATGTAGTTCTGCCCACTCACATTGATCAATCGTCTTATGGTTCGGTCGAGAACTCTCCGAGAAGACTTTTGCTCGAGCAAGCAAAGCGATATCACTTGTACATAGTGCCTATGCAGAGTGGGACACTATAGTAATCTAGCTAACCAATGACTCCTTTATCTGATGCTATTAGCAGTTGTGACTCATGGTTGTTCTTCACTATCGTTGTAGCAGTCGTGTTCAAGGTTCAGCTCTTCACCAATAGCCATTGTCCGACCGATGCGAATGCATAAAATACTATCAGATAAACTATAGGATATAGACGAGATAAACCAGCAGACCATCTATCTCTGTACGGACTAGCCGCCCTCTTTGAACAAGTTCAAGCACGATGTGGTTCTCTCAAAACACAAGCGATAGGAAAACATGTTCAAGCAATCTCTTACTCTTTAGACAAGCATTTTAAGTTCTCTTAGTTAAGTAGGCAAGTTTGTTTCAATGAAAAGCTATTTGAGTTCTCTTATTAGCATGTAAAGGCAGGTTCTATCATTCTTCTTATGATACTATCTTCTTAAGCAAACAAGCATTCAAAAACTCAGATTCATTATTAAGGCATGCAAGAATCAGAGAACGAAGTTTTTTCCTACTCACCTTGATCAGTCATCTCCTGGTTCAACAAGGAGCTCTAAGGAAGATATCTTTTTTGAGTCAGCAAATCGATATCTCTTGTATATAGTACAAACGCGGAATGGGGTACTACAGTAGCAGCAGCTTTAATAGCAGCAGTAGCAACCGCAGTTGTAATGGTGGTGGTCGTGGAGCTGGTGGCAGCGGTGGTGGTCGTGGAGGTGAGGGTGGCGGAGGTGTAGATGGAGATGGTGTTGGCTGATGGTGGTTGCTGATGGTGGTTGGCGATGGAGATGGGGATGGGTGGTGGTGATGGAATAAAGTTTGAATGAAGGGTTATAATGGGTTGTAGGCAAAAGTTGGTGCATAGTACCATGCAACAAGGGAGGAGGAAGTGGTATGACCGGTCAAGCCTCACCAAAAGAGTTTCTTCATTTGGTTTTAATCAATAGGAGGTGGACACCTAGCTAATATTTTACACACAAGTCCCTAATAGTTTAGGAATTGCACAAAAGAAGAAAAGTGGATTAGATGTGGGAAAAAAATCATGTTTGGTGTGTTATAGTGGGAAAAATTAATGTGTGGTATTTTGTATGAGCCATGAGGGTGTGGGTGTGGGTGTGGGTTTGGGTTTGAGTTGGTGTTGGGTCTAGTTTTGGGTTAGGTTGAGTCATTGCACAAATTTAGTTAAAATTAGTGCAATGGTGTTCTTTAATTAATTAAAAGTGCATAAAATTTGAATTGGATATGACATAAGTATCATGGACGTAGTAGACTCAAAATAAATTATTGATAAATATTGGGTTGCAAGGAACGGGTCGAGATTATGTCTCCAATTCCGATTAGAACGGACATAGGTGCCAAGTTTGGGTTTAAAATTAGAAAATGTGCACAGATATTATAAAATTAAAATGAAGCACAAGAGAGTGCATTTACGAGTGATATAAAGGTCAAGATTGAAGATGGGCTTGTCTAGGTCAAGGATGTAAAATTTGTTGAAAGGACAAATGCTAGTGCATTGCTCTAAATAATTAAGAAATGCCAAGGTGCAACGAGGGAATAAAATAAATAGATGAATTTATAACTCTAGTTAATTAATCTAAAATAATTCTAAATTGATCCCTAATCTCTCACTAAGCTAAGTATAGATAAAAATTGGGTGAGGGGGTTTACATATGCTATGGTGTGTATGAGGCTAGATATTCTTCATGAAGTTGGTGTGGTTAGCATGTATCTTTCTAATCCTGGGAGGGTACATTGGAGTGTAGTCAAGTAGATTCTGTGATACCTTCAGGGCACCGTCGATTGAATGCATTCATTTGGTGGTAACAAGCCGAAGCTGGTTGGTTATACTGACATTGATATGGCCAGAGTTGTGGACAATATGAGATCGGCTTTGGGCTACGTTATGATATTTGTTGGTGGAGCGATTTCATGGTAGTCGCAGTTACAGAAGTGTGTTACCTTGTCTACGACATAGGCATAGTTCATTGTAGCGACGGAAGCTTTAAAGGAGTTGGTGTGGATGGATAAGTTTCTACAAGAAGTTGGTCTTAAGCAAGAGCAGTATATTTTATTTTACGATAGCCAGAGTATAATCCATCTTGGAAAGAACCTGACATTTCGTAGTCGGTCCAAGTATATATATTGCAACTCGGTATCATTAGATACGAGATATGCTTGAGGTAAAGGATGCGATGCTTGAGAAGGTTCACACAGAGGGCAATGGAGCAGATATTTTTACGAATATTCTACCAAGAGGGAAGTTTGATTACTGCAAAAGGATCATCGGTATGACGAGCTCCTCCACCTAGTTAAAAATGGAGAGATTTGTTTGTGTTTGATAGGGTTCCCAACCTATGTAGAGAATACCCCAGAGTGCGACGAGCGCTATCCGTCTGTTGGAGAAGATCGAGAGTGCGACAGGCACCATCCGTGTGTTAAAGAAGCTCAGGGAGTTAAAGGTGCTGAAGGCAGAGTTCCACAGAACAGTTTTGCCAAGGCCTGACCGAGTTTGGTCCGACTTCGATTTCAGATACAGAGATCCAACCAAGTTCGGTCCAAACTCGGTCTGTTTCAAACAGAATAGTTCTACGTAGACAACCGAGTTCAGTCCGAATTCGATTTGTCCGGTAGAAGGCGAGTTCGGGTGCTTTATTTGCACAGTTGGATCAAATCTAATGGTTCAAATTTGTTACGGGATTAAGGGGACTATATATATATATATATATATATATATATATATATATATATATATATATATATATATATATATATAACCCTAATCCACATGCAAGTTGAGGCTTTACAACTTTTGGAGAGAGAGAGAAGAAATTGACGACTATATTGAAGAAGATATCGTTTCGGGTAATACTTCTCATTGTCTCTTGTTCTTCGGGAGTCTGTAATCTATTTTCATTGTCTAAGTAGTTGTGGTGATCCATTTTGGATCGGTGAGAAGTTTGTAAGGAGTCTATATTTTCTTATTGCATTAGTAGAGGCTTTTCAGGGTTGGACTCTGATCTTCTTGTTATTCTTGCAAGGGTTTTCTACGTCAAAAATTGTTGTCTGCATTTTTTTGCACTTGTATGACTTTGGCAAATTGGTTTATGCGCTTTACTTCGGTTCTCTCATAATCTTCTTAGTTTAGGGGAACAATTTTCATATTTCATTCCCATCATAAATCAATAATCTGGTTTGTTTTAAAAAGAAAATTGAATGCAAATGGATCACTAGCTTGAGTTTAATACATAGTATATAAGTCAAAATAATTTTGGCTCATGTTTGATTTACTTATAATTAATATAAAAATAAACTTCTTATATGTAAATCATTAACTCGATCATATTCTAACAAAAAGTCAAGTTTCTATGTTAATAAGAAAAACTTTGAGGTCTGTTTGGTATATAATAGGGCGATTGGTGGGCTACAGAGTCCTCTACCAGCGAATGATGCAAAGGTAGAATTTGTAAGGGGAATTCGAAGTAGTGGATATAGGCCATGATTATTACCTCACCAGCTTTCATTTAAAAGCTTCTCTCATGTCCCAATAACTTTCTCTCTCACATCATCCTATGTTATCGATGATCCGTACTTTCTTCCTTATAACACCTCAAACAGAGCCCTCTGAATAATCGCCTGAAAGTTGTTGTTATAAGAGAACTCTACCAAATGAATATGATCCACCCAAGATCCACCAAAATCCAAAATATAGGACAATAGCACATTATCTAAAGTCTGAATGGTATGCTCTTACTGTAACGACCCGCTTCGCTCAGCTTAGTGAGATGATTAAAATGGCGCGACGACGTTCAGACTTGGCATATGCAGCGGCTCTTTCAGAGTCCCGCTTAGTCGAGGTGAACCCTCATTCATATGGGTGGCTCCGATAAATCTGTCTTTGCTTGGCCTTCACACGTAATAAAATAGATGATACATGCTAGTTCGCTAGGCAAATATACTTGATGCATGCTAATAAAAGAGTTTAACCATGATAGCTAAATGAATAATCACATCTTATGGCACATCATATGGAACATGGAAAGAAATAACTTGCTTCTAGAGATAGAATTTTTATATGTGTTTTATCTGGTATAAAGTAAAATTCATTTATGCTGCCACTTGGATTATCTAACTTGCAGTCCTAAAAGTAAAATCATATACTGTGCCACACTTTCGTACAAGATTTGGATTACTATTCAGAGTATTTCATGGAATACGGTTCATTCAATTTAGGCAGTAAGATTGTCAAGTAGTCGTTCTGAGTCAGATATAAAATATAGAAATTTTTTGGGACCGTTAGGTCGCCAAGGCAGTCCCCAAACCGGGAAGCTTCATAAAGATAAAAGTTAAAAAAAAAGTCTGCATAAAGATAAAAAAAAATCGGGACCGTTAGGTCGCCAAGGCAGTCCCCAAACCGGGGAGCACAATGTGTTTAAAAGTAATGGCTCGGGAAGCCAAATAAAGTTTGAGATTCAGAGAAAGATTGATCAGATGGAAAGAATGGAGAAGAAGACTTCCATGGTCATGGACAACTTGTACAGAAGGGATATGGTTCCTATAAACAGTCATAGGGTTACTGGGACCGATTCGATCTCAGGTGAAACTCAGGGACGTGCTAGCTGAAGTACTAGCACTAAGGGATTCAGAAGTTTGTAGCGAAGCTCGCTACTTGTGCTGCAAGCATCGTCGTCTAAGCCAGGCTATTGTCCATGATGGCTTGTGGTACTAGTGACCTATTTATATAGATTAAGTCGGCTCGCTAGTTGCAATCCACATACGAGTCAATAGATTTGAGGCAAGTGACGTACATCATACATTTAGAGAAAGAATATATACTGCACTATATAGTTGACCATAACATGTCTGCGGCAAAGACACGTGCAAGGCACTCAGTGCTTACATGGTTATTTTCTTTCGTTTTATTACATATACTTGGATAACATTATTGTATCTTTTGGTAGAGAAGGACAAATGGTATGTGAAGGTAAAGCAAACTCGGTTACTTCTTTCATGACATTTATGCTATGCTTGTGACACAAGTACCTTATATTTGCTATATGCCATAAAACTGATCCTAAGCCAAGATTTCATGTCCCGCTCCCAAATACTCGGATATGAGTCGGACACGTCCAGCCTATGCTGTGGATACAGCGATAGTGAGTTGTCTAAACCTTAGTTTTTACCAAACTTCATTTATCAATTATACTCATCACAGCAATGCTATTGATCCCTGATACTAATAATTACCACAATTCCACTATTTTCTATTATTGCATGTCCTTTTACAACGGATGTCCGAAAACAAATCCGATAAATGATAAAGGCAACTATAAATCTTCAACTACACAATACGATAACTATCACAACACAACTAATGACAACAAGTAAAACTACACAAAGATATCCTAAATCTCGGGAGTGGTCTCCGGGTCTTGTGTAGCATCTATGCCAGCATCCATCACCATGTCTACAGAAGGACCATAGTAACTAGGGTATATCTCATCATCATCCTCACCTGCCACGATTATCCAATAAAAAAAGGGGCAAAGTAACACATAACCTAAACCACTCAAAATATGATGTAATAAATAAATAATAGGTGATAATCAGAAAATAGACAAGTGACCAAAAATATACCTGAAAAATCATACACTATGCTAAATGAATGACATGAAATATAACACTAAATACAGCATGTAGGGGCTAATGTGAGTATGGCACTAATAGTGCTAGCAGTCAATCAATAAAATGGACGTAAGGCACAAATGTGCTAGCAATCAATCGTCGTCCGACTAATAGTAAACTACATGCTATGGCTAGTGTCACCCTCCCGAATCAATCAATAATAATCAATAACAATGACAATGTGCAATCAATATATAAAATGCAAAATTATAAATGGGAGAGATGTGTACTTGCCTGAAAATTCCAAAAGTCGTAAGGTCCACTCCTTGCTAGCTGTGTCAAAACCATAAATATCTCTTTAGTTATTTATTTCTAGAATCCTTATTATTTCTAAAGTCTTTAGTTAACCAATTTCTTAGCCAATGATTAGCTAAATATTAGGCTGGTGATTAATGAATCATATTAAGTACTATCTTCCAATATTAACCTTATTTACTAACAAATTATTTACTAAACATCAAGTTGTTAACCAACATATTTACTCATTTATTAATCGATCCCGGGCTCTGGCCCATATTCCATTGCTTAGTCCAATCCACTTAGATTTGGACTCAGCCTACATGCTCTTAAATCAGTCGCCTTTTGTTGTATTCTGGCCCAACTTGCTACATCAAGGATCTGGCCTTGCAATTCTTCACTTGATCTCTATTGAACCATTATCTCCCATTTCTGATTAACTCCAGTACATCTGAATTCAAGTAGGGGAGACATTATCAACTACTAAACCTATTTGAATTACCAAATTTTTTCTCCGCCCAACATAGATTATAAATCAGGTTTAATTCAAACTAGCACAAAATCCCACTCCAAATATAGCCTCACAATTACCTAATACTTGGGTCAGATCCGACACTCTTAGTACCAGTAACGGACATGACTCTATCTAGAGCTGATCTCAACAATATGACACCTAATTTGAGCTAGACACCTTCTTGTTGTGTCAAAACTAATTCAAAAAGCTGGATCATCCATTTGATCGAGCAAACGATATACAGAGAAGAAGTGCAAGCATTCGATAACACTTAGGTGATTTGAATCCTTTTAATCAAGAAAACAAGAAGAATTGAGTCCCTAATTACTTTGAATCCATTCGAGCTTTCGATCTACTCAACCGATTGGTTCGATCGGTCAGGTGTAGCTCCGATCCCGATCCGGATCAAGTGTCCAAGAATCTGATTAAGATTTGCAAGTTTACAAGAAACTAGAGTATAAATGATACCTGAATTTTATGCCAGGTCTACAGTCGTATCCATTGGACAGCTATGAAAGTATTCGTGTCTGATCCAATCAAGAACCTGTCATTTAAAAAGAGATTGCTCTGTGTGACATTTCCTCAAATGGTTATAATGCAAAGCCAAAATATATAGTAATCTAAGGACGTTGGAGAGCATCACTTAGAATTTAGAATAAGGAAAGATGAATTGAATCAATCAAACTCATAGATGATCTGTGTTGATCATCAGATCGATCGCCTAGATCGATTTCCATCATCCACCCCTTTGATACTTCCAAAGTAGAGGAAGAGAAAGATAATGAAGATCTTAACGATGATTGCCGGAGCTCGTCGCCGATCAAGTCGTGCTCGATCCATTGTCCGCTCATTTCGTCACTGCTGGAGGACGGCGAACTCGTGAAGGAGAAGGCGGTGGTTCGTCACGTTCATGATAGATCACTAGGAATCTCCACCAATACCAAGCTTGACGCTTCCATGGACGATCGGACTTCAATCTCCGTAAGAAGTTCGGGCAGAAAAATGAAGGTCAGTGGAGGAGAATCGATCGGGCAGGGCTTCACCGTCGTTGAGATGGTGGAATAGCTGAGCTCTGGGGTCTTATTTATAGGGCTCGTAGAAGTTTCTAGGACATGGCCATTGGGACGGTTACCAGCGGTTAGTCGGTTTGAGGCGGTGGAGATGAGACAGTGGGGGAAAGAAGCTTCTCGAGGCTCCAATTGAGGTGGTGGTTGAGAAGCTTCAGGTGGATTCTAGAAGGCGGTGGAAGAGGAAGATGGTAAGGAGATTGGTTTTGAACCAATGAAGAAGAAGCGATCGGTCGACGGTTTCGTTTGAAGAAATGTTGAGGAGAAAAACAGTAGAGGCAGGGTTTGGGTTAAATTCAAAAATGGATTTTGGTTAAAAGTCTGATCGGGTTTGGGCTAAAACCCGACCCACTGGCCTAATTTTTGGGCTGAAAGTATAAGGAGGTTTGTTTAGTATTAGTAATAATATTAATATAAATAATATTAGTAATAATATACTTACCAATATTCAGAAATAATAAGGTAGAAATTATTTGCTAAAATAATTATGTGAGAATTCTATTTATTTAATAAAAATTGAGTTACACAAGATTAGAAAGATAACCTAATAAAGTTGGTGCACAGAACATAATGAACATGTTGGTTTTGTTGAGTGGAAGAGAGGCATCCCCACCAGTGCATTTAATGTACTGATATCCCACCAGATTGCTTGTAGGGTGCGGGTACTCGTTTGGTGCAAAGTTCGCTTGGGCGTACCGAGACGCTAGAGCTCCTTCTGGCGTTTGGATGTGCGCGACGGCCGAACCTTGAAGCTCACATATACATGACTTAATGTATGTGACATCATCCATTGTATTATTCTCAAAGTTGTAAGTCATTTGGAATGATTCATTGTAATGAGAGAGAGAGAGAGAGAGAGAGAGAGAGAGAGAGATCTTGAGCGATTGTAACAATTGTCCTAGCACCGTTGTAATCTATATTTTGTATCAATAAAGAGATTCATTTCCTTATATACTCGTGTTTATTCAACTTTTCTGCCTGGAAACTTTTTGTGCGACTCTGAAACTTAGCATTTCATTAGGCCGTTTTGGTGCTTGCCTTGCACGAGTGCAACTTAGGCTCGCGCAGCATCATGCCTAGTGAGAACGTTCAGTTTTGTAAAATCGAGGCAAGATATTTTGGTATCAGAGTACGGCTTTACGTCCTTGGACTCGTGTTCGATTCTCTTTCACTTTGAGTGTGTTTTCTATCAGTATCATGATGCTCTCTCTCGATGTTTTGCAGGATATTCCATACAGTAAGTCTCGATATTTTATGAATCTCATCGGGTGTTTTAGTTGACCAGGGATAGCTATGCAGAAGACTTTGTTGGCGGAGTTGTGCTGGGCATTACATATTGGACTTGTGTTGGGTTTAGCAAGTTTGTTTGCATGATCAGAATATTGTTCGGACGAGGATAAGTTAGATTCAAATTATGGGTTTTTGGATAGTTATCGATAGATATCTTACTGTGAGACTAGGATTATCGATGTGAACATAAGAAACATGCTTGAATTTTGAGAAACAAATTGGTTGAATGTTTAAGTGGATGATGTGAACTTGATTTTGAAGATTTGTCGAATGACTTGAATCCTGAGTGATGTATGGGGTAACCTTGGAAAAGTTTAATGGATCAAGGATATTGGGGTAGCAACGACTCTATCTGCAATGAGCGAGATAGTGCAAAGCTTTAGAATGAATATTGTATAGTTAGTTTTGAATTCGAATATCTCGTGTGAAGTTCGTCGGACGATTTGGGATGAGTTGTGTAACTTGAGACGGTTTCAGATAGAGATATAGAATGATAAAATAGATAACTTGGTTGAGGAATTGATATGGAATCATTGTGGATCATATACGTATCTGCGGATTTAATCGAATGGAATAAAACTTAGAGTTGAGATTGAAGACTCGAGGATGCGATCGGAGCTAGTAAGATTGGATGATTGCGTGATCAAAAACTAGTGTGATTTGGGAGTTTGATTAGAAGACATAAGAATGATGGAAAGGATTGAGAAGGATATCGCTTGATAGAATTTAGTTTTAGTATGGATGTTGTAGTTCAAATTTGAATAAGTTGACACAGTATCGATATTTGGAAGATAGTACAGATTGATGCATGTTGAAGAATTATGTTTTTTGATGACTTGAGATTGGTGATGACGAATTAACCTTGAGTTCGGAAGACTTGATCTAGAATCTAGTTCGGAAGATAGTATTCAGCTGAAACAAAATTAATGTTATGCGAAGGGATAATTTTATGAAGAAGAATATACTTGAGGACTTTGAAATACATCGAGGATAAATAGACAATCGCTCGAGAATTTTTTTAGTTGGAGGAACGACAAGTAAATTATTGATTTGATCTTTGAACTTGGTTGACTTGAAGAATATTAGATTTTGGATGATGTATTGATCGAAAGATAACGATAAAGTTTTAGATTACTTGGTTAGGCAAATATTGATCATGGCATGAACGGATGTTAGTATGACACGACTTAGTGAATGTTGGAATTATAAGGATTGATCTTTGATTGGAAGAACAAGACTTATGATCGATCGATAACTTGGATGAAATAAATATGTAACAGTTAAGTGATTAGTGATTTTGAAGATTATACGGAATTATGGTTTAACGATAAGGCGAGTTTGAGAATACAAGTAAAATTGGATGAGTGCATGTTGAGGACGAGTTAGTCTAGAACTTGAAGTAAGTCTTGCTCGGTGGATTTGGGATGGAATATCTAGCGATGTTGGACGACTTAGAGTTTTGATTTATGATTTGGTGATTGAGATTATGAAACCAGATTGATGGATGTTATCGTATAGATGTGAGGACTAGGACTACGTGCATCACTCGGATGGATGTTATCAATGATTATATGTCAATGATTCGATTGGATAAATTTACCTTAGGAATGGCTTTGCTAAATGGACTCGGACCCCTTGGATTTGAGTTGTTGATGCTGGTAGGATGATATATGCTCGAGGTTTAAAAATTTGAGTAAGACAAGCTTGGGTAGAATATCCCGTACGATCGGATGATGGTTTGAACCGTAAGATTTGGGTGAGTGCAATGAATGCACGGTTGCATATTGAGGATGGTGATTTGATACGTAACTTTGACCTGGTGAGCTGACATAGTGGTTAGGAAGTTGACCCTATGCCAAAAAATAGATCCAGTATAATCGACCTTAAAGGGTTACCTGGGTAAAACCGTAGAGCTGGGGCAAAAAGTTTTAGAGTTAAGACTTGGATTTGGATGTACGTATTTTAGAGAAGTTCAATATTTAACGCGAACAGAATGGACGATAAAATTAGATATTGGTTACTAGTTGGATAGATCGTACGGTTGAAAGAACGAGATGGTTTTGGTGGATAGATCGTACGGTTGAAAGAACGAGATGGTTTTGACGACTGGTTGGATTAATTTTGTTATTGGACTTATAGAATTGATCGAGGAAGTTGGGGTGACAAATTAAAATCGTGTACTTTAAAGACGTACTTGATGGTAGTGCAATACTTGGGTTTGAATTAGCTTAGATTTTGATCAACCTTGCTCGAGGTAACATTATGGTTTCATGAGAAAAAAATATTTGGGAACGGATTGTGTCATCTTGAGTAATTATCGGAGGTATAGATAGTTAACCAAATGAATTAGGATTTTATGGTTAAGATTTTATATCGTTGGAAGAAATATTGAGATGAAGATGGATGCAAATAATAGGTCACAAGGAAGAGTTAGATTGAGGATTATGCCATGAAGATTGAACGAAAATGGATATAGACTTGATCGGATTCAAACAATATCACCAGGATTAATATCATATTTGGAAGAGTGCGATAGAGTATAAGTAAAGGATTTGGATTTGGTTGGGTGTTCCTTAGACTTTGGAAGTTTTTGGAAGATGGTACGTAGATGACTCAAGCGATGGCTTCAAAAGATAGGAAGATTTCTCGACGAGAATTGAATAGTAATATGCTTGATCAGGGTTTGGACCTTTGTGTTGTCGTATTCGGAGGAATAATTGGAAGTCGAACTGGATTTTTAGAATAGTTGGTTTGGTTGAGATGCAACATTTGGTTTTGATAGGGAGATGTGGAGTGATCGGTTCAGTTATGTTTTAGAATTGCAAGGATTGAGTATTGCGCTTGGGTAAGTTCGCTTTAGCTCTAAGTTTTCCTTTGTGCGACGAGTTATAGCATAATGTGTATTGAGTAGTACAATCCTATACGAGGCACGACGTGGAAAAGTGGCAAAGGATTTGATAGTTGAGTTCGGATATAGTCAGATCGATTTGGATGATATAGTTTTCGAAGAAATTTGGCTAAGGCACGTGCGTGGTTTGAATCGAAGAAACAAATGGGAAGTGTATGCGAGCGATCTTGGAAGTTAGGCAAGATATGTTTAGTTGGATTTAGAGCGAGATGTTCGATTGTTTGAGCAATAGTGACGTATAGTTGTATGAATGTGCTCAGGAAGTTTCAAGGACGAAACTTTTCTCTAAGTGTTGTATTATGTAACGATCTGCTCCGCTCATCTTAACGAGATGATTCAAATAGAGCAACCGTGTTCGAACTTGGCATATGCAGTGGCTTGCTCGGAGTCATGCTCGGTCGAGACAAACCCTCGTTCAGGTGGGCGGCTCTGATGTGTAGTGCCTCATTCTTCTGATGCGGGGAGTACGGCTAAGAAAAACTTTGGTATCGTTTGATCAGGACATATTACATCAAGATTATTTCCTCATTATGGATTGGTTTCTTCGGAATCAAGTCTCGCATTCAATGGATCATGTCTTAAGGAATGACTCAGCGGCAGAGTCGCGAGGGACCTTTCTGTTGCGTTGGTTTTATTGCTCATTTTTTATGCCGCTTGGTTGCTTTCGTGTTGGTTTTGCATTTTCTTGAATGGTTCGATAGAATTTATTGTCTTCGTTCTTTGAACTTCATATTTGTATCGAATTCTAGGAGACCGAGGCAAGGAGATATTGATCATCTGTTGATGCATGCAAATAATCGAGTAGGTGACCCACGGGCAGAGTCCTGAAGAGATCCCCTTTCTCTTCCTGATTCACTAACTTGTGAGTGGCTTTATCTTTGATTAGTTGATCTTTCTTACCAAGTTTTCACATCTAATAATCTGAATCTTGTTGTATTCCAATCAACGATACCATAATAATAATAACTGAGTCACGATAATAAGAAGTAAGACTTGAAACACTTGATGCATGTTACACGAACTCACGAAAACCCAAATAAAATGAATGGAAGTTCCCTTTGGAACATTATTTTTTAGAAAAAGCAGTTCTGACCCCCTTCAATGCCATCTTCAATCCCTTCCCTCACAACTCCCTCTCTCAGGGCATTCTCCGCCTATACTCTTTCTATTTTATTTATTCATATCTAAAGTATGTCACTTCCGGATAGCTAGATTTGATAGCAACCTATGCTAACATGGCATCAGTCTTAGATGTTCGATAAGGCAGATATGTGGGCAAAGATGATGTCAAAAGTAAAAAATAGAACAAGAGACTAACAAATATTTTGTTTAATCCGATTAAGGTGCCAAATAGAACCAACCATTGATTTAAAAATGGATAAGGTTAATACCAGACCATTCAATGCTAGGCGAGCGAAGTAAGGAGTATAAGGGCCTAAAAATAACCTCTTTTTGTCCTATGAACTTGAAGGTGTATGAAGTCTAATAGTTGATTCTTGGAGCAGAGCGATAGAGGCTCCATTTCACTGAGGTTGATCAAGTCCGAAGGCAGATCTAAGTCAAGGTAACCCTTCGGGAGGTGGCAAATCAAGCTTGAGAAATTCTCTTATTCTACCTTTTTCCATTCTTCGAGCGAATCATTTGTCTCATATTTTTTACTCGGATGGACCTCTTACTCGATAAGATATAGAGTTGGGTGATCAAGAATGGTTGATGTCAGTTCGATAACTACTTAAAGTCAAAAATAATAATAGCTCTGTTTGAGTGTGACTCATTCCGGCAAAGATTTGATATGATGAGACGGGAAAAGATTGAGAAGTATTGCAGATAAAATGTACGAAAAGCAATTTCAAGTGAGGCGACCGAAGGTGACCATTAGGTTCATATATTATTCATTCGGTTTCATTCATTCTTCTTTTGGAAATAGCATCCTTTGATGAAGTAGTAGACATGGGGGTCTCCAAGCCTACAGAACCTCCAATGTGAAAGATAGAGATTATCTAGGACCTACCCCAGCTAGGGCGTGTACTACAGCTTGTGACCTAAAAGCCAATCTCTCATGGTCTGGTTCTTCATCCGTTTTTCAGAGACCTAACATTAACACTAGAAATATCATCAGCATTATATAGATACACATCACCCCGGAAGGGGGTGACCCCGGGTTGACAAAGAAAGAGCAATACAGAATCACCCGAGAATGAAGTCGGTGAAACTGCAAGAGTAGATCATTTGCTAGGCTGACCGGCATCACAGCTTCAACTAGGTTCCACTTTAGATATGGTCTTAATCAAGATAGGTTCAGGGGTGCATCGGAACAGTATCTGCTTAGACTCATCCGAAAGTATAATCTCTTTGTACTATTCTTTTATGGCTTTGAATAAAAAAGAAGGTAGAGGATTGATTTAGGCTCCTTCCCTTCTACTACATAGCAGCAATATCGGGTACTACGAGCGAAATGAGAGAGGCGCCTGAAGGCTCACAAGTCCACTTCAAAATGACCATTAGAGAGGTAATAACTGTTAAGCCCTCTTGTTTTGGCACGACCTAAAGTTCTATGTCACGCTTACCCCTAAGCGGGAAGGTACTCGTTGGCCTGCTTAGTGAATAATCCTGATGGAATTCCTATAATGGATGAAACTCTACCTCACTAAAAAGAACTTAAACACAACAGTAGAAGTACGAACAACTAGCATAATCAAAGTCAATAGCATAAAAATGAAATAAGTATAAGTTACCATGGTACCAAAGTGACATGGGATTCTCCCGGATTACTCTGATCTCGCTTCGGGTTTACCACTATAAGGGCTACTATCTTTCCTTTTCTTAAACCGCATACTTGAAGTATAGATTGAAGCTCCTTAACTAGTAAGGGACAATGAGCAATGAAATTAAAGTTTAGTTCAGCCTATCATCCTCAGACCGACGTCCAAACTGAGCGAGTGTGTCAGATACTCGAAGATATGTTACGACTTTGTACGATTAATTCGAAGTCAAGTTGGGACGTTCATCTATCGCTGATAGAATTTGCGTAAAATAATAGTTACCAACCCAACATTCAGATGGCTCCATACGAGGCTTTATATGGACGGAAGTGTATGTCACATATCTGTTAGGACAAAATTGGGGAACGAAAAATCCTTGGCCGAAAGCTAGTTGAGCAAACCGTCCAAACAATTTGACTAATTCATGAACGGATGAATGTTGCACAAAGTCAACAAAAGAGTTATGCTGACATCCACCGATGACCTCTCGAGTTCCTAGAAGGCGACCATGTGTTTCTTAAAGTCTCATCCATGCGAGGAGTCATGAGATTTGGAGCAAGGGAAAAGTTAAGCCCAAGATTTGTTGGCCCATTCGAAGTCCTCAAGTGAGTCACTCCAGTTGCCTACCAAATCACATTGCCACCATCCCGGTTATATGTACATGACATCTTGCATGTTTCACAGCTTAGAAAGTACAGGTACGGCCTAAGCCATGTAGTAGATTTTGGCCAGCTAGATCTGCAGGAAGACTTATCGTACATCGAAGAGCCCGTTCAAATCTTAGATCGAAAAGAAAAGGTGCTCCAGAATCGTATAGTCTCGCTCGTGTGCGTACTCTCATGAAATTACGTAGTCGAGGAGTCGACTTGGGAAATCGAATAAGAGATGAAAGAATAGTTTCCCTCATATTTTCTTAGGGGTAGGTTCCATTCCTAAGTTTTAAGGACAAAACATTTTTTTAATTGGTTAAGATATAGTGCCCCGTTCCCCCGATGCGGGGAGCTCGACTAAGGAAAACTTCGGTATCGTTTGATCGGAACATATTAAATCAAGATCCTTTACTCTATATGGATTGGTTTCTTCGAAGTCAAGTCCTACATTCAATGGATGGTATCTCAAGGAATGACTCAATGATAGAGTTGCCAGGGACCTATCTGTTGCGTTGGTTTTCGTTGCTTATTTTTTATACAGCTTGGTTGCTTTCATGTTGGTTTTATGACTTACATTTTTTTAAATAGTTTCGATGGATTTCATTGTCTTCTTTCTTTGAACTTCGTATTCGTATCAAATTTTGGGAGACCAAGATAAGAAGATATTGATCATTTGTTGATGCGTGCATGTGATCGAGTAGGTGACACATGAGCAGAACCCTGAAGATCTCTTATTTCTCTCCCCAATTCACCAACTTGTGAGTGACTTTATCTTCGATTAGTTGATTCTTCTTCCCAAGTCTTCATATCTAATAATCTGACTCTTGTTGCGTTCCGATCAACGATACCATAATAATAATAACTGAGTTAAGCTAATAATAAGTAAGACTTGAAAAACTTGATGTATATCATACGAACTCACAAAAACGATCGTATTGTTGCGTGCTTGTCCGCCCTGAATGTGCTTATCTTATGTTCTAATTGTAGCTAAAATTTATTCATCTATATCTGTGTGTAGAAGTAGTACATACTTATAATGCGATTACTTGAGTAGGTAGACTATGCTGTGAAGTTATGTTGAATACTTATATTTCATTCATGTTGTCTTGCAAATGCTTCGTTTGATAACTTAGTTTTAGACATCGCATAGTCACGGACAACTTGTGCACAAGAAGTAGGGTTCCTGCAAACGGTTGTCGGGGTACCAGAACCGATTCATCCTAGATAGAATGTCAGGTAGCTTTGCTATCCATTTAGCAAGAGTAAGATGGGGTAACTTGTACCAGGGCTCGCTACGAGCGCTATAACCATTGTTGTCTACTCAGACTATAGGCCATAATGTCTTGTGGTGCCAGTGACCCCATATGTTTGCATAACTATTCAAGCTAACGATGTTTTCTTGGCAGGGAAGAACATGGTAAGTCTTATGCAGGTAGATGCATCGACCGAAGATAAATATCACCGAACGGTGGCACATTTATTTCAGTCATCTTATTTCTATCATATGCTTGTAACTTGGACTAAGGCATGATAGAAAAATCACCTAATAACTTGCATACTTCACATGAATACCGTGTCTATTTGGTAAGTTGGGTTAGCTCGCCATCACCAGTATATTTTGATATACTGACCCGTTGCAACATATTCTCTGAGCCAAGATGATGCTACGAGAAGATAAGGCCATTCTCTAACCAATCCATCAACTTTGATGCGCTCGTGTGTTGTTTTGAAGCTCTTGTAAAAATCTCCAAGAGCTCGTGCACATACTCTATGCAGCTATACAGCAAGACGATAGTCTCGCCTGAAGGTCTTTATCTTTTGAGTTTTAGTATGGGAATATAATGTATGGAACGACTATCTCATTTTGCATTCATCTTGTATGCCTTTGCGGCACCCCTTTTCTTGTATTCAAGAGTATGTAAAAATATGTTCATTATCAATAAAGAAAACTTTTCTTTATTTTAATGTGTGATATTTAATTTGCATACTCTGTTGATGTGTTTCAAAGTATATCATTATGCATAGGCCTTGTGTGAGAGCGCCTTACGCTCGTACTACATCACGTCCGAGGATGATTATTGATTCTGCATAAATTGGGTCATAATACGATGAACCTATCTTTGTTTGTCCTTCACACCTAATAAAATGGATAATATATGCTAGTTTGCTAGGCAAATATACTTGATGCATGCTAATAAAAGAGTTGAACCAATATATTTAATAGAATAATCCCATCTTATGGGACACCATATAGAACATGGAATGAAATAACTTATTGTTAGAGATAGAATTTTCATATGTGTTTCATCTGGTATAAAGTAAAATTCCTTTATCCTGCCATTCGGATTATCTAACTTGTTGTCCTAGAAGTAAAATCATATATTGTGCCACACTTTCGTACATAATTTGGATCACTGTTCAGAGTATTTCACAGAATACAGTTCATTAAGTTTAGACAGGAAGACTATCAAGTAGTCGTTCCGAATCAGGGGTAAAACATAAAAAGTTTTTGGGACCAATAGGTTGCCAAGGCAGTCCCCGAACCGAGGAGCTACATAAAGATAAAAAATTTAAGAAGAGATTGCTCTGGGAGAACAGTGACTTTAGAAGGAATTGCTCGGAAAGCCCAATTAAGTTTGAGATTTAGAGAAAGATTGAGAAGATGGAAAGAATGGAGAAGAAGACTTGCATGGTCATGGACAACTTGTGCGCAAGGGATATGGTTCCTGTAAACGGCCATAGGGCAATGGGACCGATTCGATCCTGGGCGAAACTCAGGGTCGTGCTAGCTGAAGTACTAGCACTAAGGGATTCGAGATTTTATAGCGGAACTCGCTACTCGTGTTGCAAGCATCGCCATCTAAACTAGACTATTGTCCTGGATGGCTTGTGGCGTTAGTGACCTCTTCATATAGATTAAGTCGGCTTGCTAGTGGCAATCTGTGTATGAGTCAGTATATTTGAGGCAAGTAATGGATGCATTGAACACTATATATTTAGAGAAAGAATACATGATACACTATATAGTTGAGTATAACATGTTTGTTGCAGAGACACGTGCAAGACACTCAGTGTTTACATGGTTATTTTTCTTCGTTCATTAAATATACTTGGATAGCATTATTTTATCTTTGGGTAATAAAGAACAAATTGTAAGTGAAGGTAAAGTGAACTCGGTTACTTCTTTCGTGACACTTATGTTATGACTATGACACGAGTACCTTATATTTGTTATATGCCTTAAAATTAATCCTAAGACAAGATTAGAAAGATAACAAAATTTGGTGTACAGAGCATAATTAACATGTTGGTTTTGTTGAGTGGGAGAGAGGCCTTCCTATCAGTACATTCAATGTACTGATACCCCCCACCAGTGTCACGCCTCGATCTTCAGTAGGCAATCGGCCATCCCCGCTAGGCGAGAATTATCGCACCATCGTTTTCGCGGGACGATCTTTTGACCATCTGGGAGTGATGTCGCACGAGCGTAAGCCGCGCCCATGCAAGGCTGAGGTCCAAGCTGGCGGTAAGAGATCTAAGCCACAAAGTTGCACAAATTGTCCGAGTGCAGCGGAATAATAAATGCATAGGCAATTGGTAACAAGTTCATAGAGTCATCGATAGCGGAAGCATTGAATAACACAAGTATAGAATTAAAACAAACTATTTATTGATATTGAATAAGTGTTACAGGCGGTGCTAGACCGAGATTACAAGTCGCTCAAGCCTCTCTCTCTCTCTCTCTGAAACAGTAAAAGCGTGCCAAGTGGCTCCATTTATGGAATGATATAGGCGATGTTCCAATATTATGTCTTGTATATGTGCTTCAGTTTCGGACGCAACACTCCAAGGCTCCAGAGTGAACTCCATGCCTTAGCGCGCACGAAGGAGGCATCCGCACCGAACGAGGTTCTTCCGCACCCTGCAAGCAATCTGGTGGGTTATCAGTATATGAATGCACTGGTGGGGAGGCTACTCGCCCGTTCGATAAATCCAAACACATTATATAGGTTCCGTGCACCATCTATTAATTTATCTTTCTAGTCTTACCTAGGATCAGTTTTATGGCATATATGAATAACCTAACTCGTGTGGCAGTGCGTCGTGCGATATAAGAGAAAATACGGCAAGACTTACCAACTTACCATTTGTCATTTCCTGTCCAAGGCAAACCAAGTTAATTCAAGCAAGAGCATATTATATTAAAACCAGGGGCAATAGCATAAGTAAACACAAGTGTTGTGAACGAGGTTATGTTTCGGGTGCACGTATATACAGGTTATATAGAAGTGTTGCAGAGGATGTTCTAGTATTCCATATGTATAATTATGTTATGATCGTTCAGGTGTTTCCGATTTACTGGATGCGATGTAATGACTCGCACGCGGATAACTGCTAAGCGAGGATGTTCTTATCTATATGAATGGTGTCATGCTCCAGTCCCAAAATATATAGGACTAGGAATACGTAATCATGCCAGCCGTATATATATAATAATTCCAATATATGGATACCATAATACACACGTACGCTATAATATGAATAATAACTCATATGTGGTATATATATTATCACGAGTCACAGGGCATAACTAGATCTCATCTACAGAATCAAATAACCAATCAACTATATAACTAAATCAAGTATAAAATGCTTGATAAGAACAAGTAGTTGGGTGGAGATAAATCCACTACCAAGCTAGAATATAAGAGAAATAAAATAAGTACATCTAATGAACAATGAGACTCGAAGAGAAAATCTCCTCGAAAGAGATAAGTAGCAAGTCCTGATCCGTGCTCCTGCGAATAGTCAAGATCGTCTACACCTGAAAAGGGACCAGGTTCTCAGAGGGACGTAACAAGATACATAGAAGCATGCCAATTGAATACAGTAAGCATGCATAATAGACAAAAAATATATAAGTACGCTGTACTAGACAATCTATCTAAAAATGCATAGTGAGGATAACTTTTTGATGTATGGGCAGGGGTAGGCTACTCTATCTAATCTCATAACTCACACACACGTCTAGAACATTATCAGTCGTCATCCCGCAAGGGTAGCGACCATCGTGACAATATCAGCCGACATACCGCGAGGGTAGCGACCATCGCGACACAATTTTCGTAGTGCATGCTAGTCACTACGGTTTACCAGAGTGGAGAAAAAAAACCCTTTAATTAGTTTTCAAAAATATTAAACAGGTTGATGGCAAATTGGGTGTGAACATGAAGTTTTGGATTCAAAATTATGAACTATTTTGGTCAGTTTTTCGGTCATTTTTTGGTCGATTTTTCGACTGATCCGGGACATAAAAATTTGTCCCGTTTAATGAAAATCCTAGAGGGTTAGGTTATGAACGTACATGAACAAACCGCACGCAAAAAGAATCACAGATGAAGAAGATACATCACCTTGAAGATGGGACGTTGTTGCACGTACACACGCGTGCGTGGACGCGGATGGCGCGGGCGGCGGCGGCGACACGGGGGCGGGGGCGTCGAGGTCGGCCAGAGGTCGCCGGGCTGGGGCGGAGGTCGCCGAGGGGTTCGGTTAGGGTTATGGTTTAGATTTGAGTTTAGTTGTAATATATATATATATATATATATATATATATATATATATATATATATATATATATATATATATATATATAGGGTGAGAGCGCCGCGGGGGGGGGGGGGTGTTGTGTGTCTGGGGTGGGGTAGTTAGAATTTGGTTTGTTAGTTATTAGTTTAAGGATTAATATTTAGGTTTAGTTATTAGGATTTCTATTTAGTTTAAGGTTTAGTTAGGGTTTTTAATTAGTTAGGATTTTATTTATTTGTTTTCTTTACTTTCTTTTTCTTTTCTCTTTTATTTATTATTATTACTATTATTACTATTATTATTATTGCTATTATTATTATTATTATTATTATTATTATTATTATTATATATTTAAATATATAAATGAGGAAAAATTTAAAAATAATATTTGCACACAAAATAAATTCCAGAAAAGTTATTTTGTAAAATTTTAATAAAATACTACACTCAAATATTTTATAAAATATTTTATAATTAATAATTAGATGTTTATCTAGTTATATAAATAAAATAATTGTATTATCTAATTAACTAAGTAACTAATCAAATGGTTGTCCACAAAATAGGTTAATAGTAAATAATATGCAATATCTATAAAAAAGAAAAAGGCCTAACTTGGCAGGGGGGATTATGGGATGCTAATTGTAGGAAGTTGGGATAGAAAATAACCACAAATAAATTATATATATAATACCTAAATATTTAATACTTAATCTAAGGTTGTTACACTAAGGTCATACTAACACCAAGGGGTCGAATTTCTGTGCCACAAAATGATCCCACAAGTAGTGTCTCCTGTGTAGGCTATTTTCTATGAAGGGAGATAAATCTTTTGGGGCTATCCTATATTATTAATGTCCAAACTACGGTGAAGTATCCTAATAAAATTATTGGGTTTTAATTATTTTGAAAAATAATCTAAAACAAATACACGAAATACAAAATACACACAAAATACTTATTTTTGGGTGAGGGGGTTTACAATCTATCCAACTTAAAAGAATTTTATCCTCGAAATTAAAAATAAGGCATGATTTGCTAAATCCTTCACATTCGGATCTACAGCAAGTCTATCACAATTTCTTCCAAAAATTTAAATAACAAAATCTATTCAAATCCTATCGCAATTACTTCAAAATTTAAAATAACCACTGTTTAATTCAAAATTCAACTAATCGTAATCTCTTCTCGGTTTTTAAATAATCAATATCTAAATCTAATTCAAATATATATGACATCTTCAAGATTTAAATAACCCATATCAAATTTTATATCACGATCTTCAACTATCATAATCTTCTCTAAAAAATAATTCTAATCAAATATTATTTCTATTTTCAACTTATGAATTTTGTACTCTTCAAATTTTAAATTCAATTTCCATCATCAATATTTCAAATGGGTGATCCAACAATCAAAATTCAACTTTTTAATTTAAATCATCAAATCATAAAATTTTGAACTCAATCCATCAATGTTCATGTCTACAATTCTATATTTATCTTCAAAATTTAAGTCGTTAATTTTATCTCCAATATTCAAAATTTAAATAATATGCTCAAGGTATAAATATTTGGTCCGCAGTATCAAGATTTTAAAATTTATTAAATCCTCATCGTCTTAATCATTCTTCTAAAAATTTTTAACATTTAAAATGACTTAAACCTCTTAATCAAATTTTTACTTGATTACAATCTAAAAAAAATTTATCTCAAGTTGATAATGCAAATTCTACCAAACTTAGAATTTACCCATATAATACATAAGGCTATACACTTAAGAAAACTTTCTCAAATTATTTAATCGCGTTATTCAATCCTCAAAAGTTTTAACACCAAATATATCACATATGATATGCCCTTAATTACAAAAGATAGTCACCAAGTAATGCGATTGACCTATGGGGTATATCTAGTACTCTATGTGTATCAAACTTATACCAAGCACGAGCGTTCATCTTTTCAAAATAGGGGAAGACGGGGAACAATAATAAAGAATTCAAAAAAAAGGTGATAGAATACAAGTACGGGGCTCAAGGCGATTTTAAGAATTCAAAAGAGAATCGTCAAGGCAGTTGTGGATTAAAATCTTATTTTTGGTAAATTTATATTCACATGTTCATATCAGAATAGTTATGTACCTGATATAATATGCTCTGACTTGTCTAGAGGGCAAGTATATTCATCTAACAAGTTGAGTCAACTATATATCTCAATTCGCGTAAGGTAGTCATGCGAAGAGCGAACCAAGCGCACTAAGGTTGATCAGACCATAATACACTGATTCTAAATAGACAATTGTATTAGTGTGTGCACCCAATAATACATATGTCATGAACAAGCTCGATAAAAGAATAAGCTTGCATAACTAGGCTATAATAGCAGCATAAGTCGAGGTAGTTCAGAAAATATAAGTACGCTAGATTATGATGAAAGAAGGTACAAAGATAATTCAAGTTAAGAAGATCGGTGTTGTGCCTCTACAGTTGCTATACTAACTTCTTATCTAAGTCTCTGGGCGACCAAATGGGGGTATGGCCTCTAAGTTCTACAGTCTGGATAAATATTATCTTCTTATGCAAGTCTATAGTTGGTGTCATTCAACTATAATTCATTAATGGGTTAAAATGACTATATGATACTAGGTTATGAGTGTAGAAGCATAAAAAATATGCTGACATCTCTACGCAAGCACAGTGATGCAGAACAGCGTAAACAGAGGACCTCAGAGCCATCATGCGTGCAACGGAGCTTTTCCACTGAGCACAGCGTAAAAGATAAAGGACCACCCACGTGGGTACAGTATATCCAGGCTGCTTCAGCGTAGAACAGAAGGCCTCGTCGCCTATATGGCGTAAAACGTACCCGCTTTCAATGCAGCATTAAAAATGTACGAGGAATGCTTCGTGTTCTCCGAAGTGAACCTGTCATATCCTGCAAATGAACCTGACGTCTGGACTTCTGACAAAGGGATAATGCTCGACTACCCAGGCGATGGCTATAATGATGGCACGACACTGCAACCCGGGCTATCGTTTACTGCCTTCCCCTCTGCGTAAAACCGCCTTTACACATACAAGGAGATACGTCGCCTCGTTTTACACAGGCGGATGTGAGCTGTTTACGCTCCACGGAAGACAAACCGCCTGCCACATCGAAAGCTGCACTTCTTGCAGGGCTCGAGGCACGCCTTTGTATTTAATGCGCAGGGCGGTGACAGTTTCCCGAGGCACGTCTCGGCATTTGGTGCACAGAAGGGCTGCAGACCTTCATAACAAGCATCTGCATTTAATACGCAGAATGATGGCGGATCTCTGCATTTAATGCAAAGAATTTAATTAAATATCACCGAACCGTCGTTTAGTGACAGCCCATTCGCGTAAACTACTCCTACGCATGCAAGGAAATACGCTGCCTAGTTCTACACAGGCAGACATGACCTTCTTACGCTCCGCGGAGGACAAACAGCCTGCCATGTCAGCAGCTACTCTGCGCACAGGACTCGAGACGCATATCTACATTTAATGTGCAGAATGATGGCAAATCTTAAAGACAAGCACCTGCATTTAATGCACGGGATGATGGCAGATCTCTGCATTTAATGCGAGGAATTTGATTATATCTCCAAGAGCCGTAATTTCGGCTGAGACATCCACGTCACCACTCCGGCACGTTACGCAGCGGCTTCTACGCCCATCCAGTTCCTGTGCTCGCTCAACTTATACGCCCACTCGGCTTCTACGCCTCTCCGGCTTCTACGCCCCTCCAGCTTCTATGCTCATGCGGCTTTTACGCCCATTCGGCCTTCTGTGCCTACTCGACTTCTATGCCTACTTGGCTTCTATACCATGGTGACAAATATTGGCTTCTACGCCAACCTCTTCTACACGAGGGATACCTACCTGCGTGGCTTTTATGTCGTGATCTTCGAAGCAGTTATACGCGTTGTGTCCCTTAGTTGGACCCGCGTCACACGCTCATTCAAACGATCATCTATACGCAGGCATTGGTTACTTTAACCGTTATGTAAAATGGTGCTGTGCTATCAACTCCTCGGTTTTTATACCAACTGAGTGGTCACTATCACTAAAACTCTATAAATAGAGACCTCTATCAATAGAGGAAAAGGAAGAGGAGGAGGAAAGGGGAAAAGGAGGGAAGAAGATTGAACAAGGTCGAGAAAACTCGAACAAGATCGAACAAGGGAGAGGTCGAAGAGTCTTGGAGAGAGAGGAACCCGGAGCTCAGGCAAAGAGTAGGGATCGACGACTTTGGCATCGTGTATCCACCTTCTTTTTTGCAACCTTCGAAGCTGCTTTTCGTCTTCTACGGCACTTCTTCATCATCGTGTGGTCCAAGGGCTAAAGTGATCGACTGCAGATCAGACGCCTATAGCAATATTTATCCAGATTAAATAAATTGTACTCCCACATCCTAGTATAGGATCAAAATTGTACAAGTTTGTTTGTAAACCAAAGAAAACGGGTCTTGTGTAGACCCCCACTTGAATACATTTTAATCTTTTATTTTTCACCACAAACAAGCCGCGCCCGGTGCGTAAAATGCAGTCTCCCGTCGCTGGCGGAATAGACAACATTTCTGATAAAGCCTTGGCGCCAAATCAGAAATTTCAAACGCATCCCACGCGTAAAACTTCATCTGCCTTTCGCGGAAAAGCAGGTGATCCCTGCAATCCACGCGAGGGGAAGCAAGCGACGGACTATTCAACTTCTCGGCTTTTACGCCAGCAAAGGAACAATCTGTCTACCCGCCGGATTACGCGAGAGGCCGACGGCCAACTGAGGACCTCTTCAGCTTTACGCCAGTCTGAGCAAATCTCCAAATTACGCTAGACGAAATCCCTCGACGTAAAGCAAGCTCAAGTTGCGGGAAGACATCCTCCTCAGGGATTATCTGCCAACCAGATGGCCAACCTGTTGTATACGGGTGGCACAGGGAAAACTGGGGTTCCCAACATCCGCCTGGCCACTGCGGTAAATAGAAGGAACAAGCAGTCTTCTTCTCCTGTGAATCCTCCTGACCTGCACAAATATCTAATCCAAAAGCGTAAGAAGAGAGGACTTTCCAACATGTCTATTACGCCTTCCAGCGAACACTGTTGTAATAGTCATAAGATTGTGATTAATTGCTGCTGTTCTGAAGCAAGACGGTCAGTTTTCGACCAATTGAGCTACCCTCTGTCTTTCCAGGAGGAAGAGCCCGCGCATGCATCCGTGAACATGGCTTCACACATACCTAGAGGAGGGTCGAGCTCAAGACGTCATCCCTCTAGGCTCCCGATCCGAAGGAGATTTGATGAACTCCTCAAGAACGCTGAAGCTGGGGTATTCCAAAACACTCGTGCAAGGTCACGACAACCAACTTCATACTCCTCTGATTCCAACGCTGGGGGTCGCCAATCCCCCGAATCAGATACCGAAAGTATAGAGTCGACCTCTACGGCGACCTATACTCATTCTTCAACGACACCCAGGGTGATGGGAGTTTATGTCGTTGAAGATGAACGCGAGAAAGCTTCACCGTCAGGGAACGCGAAACAACGCATCACTATGCTAGAGACGTCTCTGAAACAAATGCAATCCATGATGGAGAACATGCACCAGATGATGCTAACTCATCACACAACCGGTATGACTCGAGCATCAATCCCGCCAACTCAGATACGTGTGGGGATGGACTTGCCACCATCGAACCCGAGCCAAGAGTCTGCTCCAGATCAAGAGTCAGCAGTTCCTTCGCTTCGTCACTCGGAGAGTATATTGCCTCCCGTTAGAGTCACAATACAACCGACTCCACACCAATCCGTAGTCTCACTTTCGGCTGAAAACCCGATGCAGGCAGTACGGGAGTTGAAAGCCCAGTTTGACGCCTCGAAGCACAAAGATCAGCTCAAGAAATTGGGAATCAACCAGCCTTACCCAGTTACATAGGAAGAAGTCCCTTTCCCTCCAAGGTACAAACCTCAGACTATGGCTCTGTTCGAGGGAAAAACATCACCAAGTCAGTACATGAACTATTTTAGTATGATGACGGTGTTGCTGCAAGGGAACGACGCCCTCCTCACTCGGGTGTTCAAAGGTTGTCTCTCGGGAGTAGCCTATCAGTGGTACCGTAGCTTGGCGGACAACTGCATTACTTCCTTCGAAGACTTCAAAGCTTTATTCTTCACGCGATTCTATGAGGGAGGAATGGACATGTCTATGTCCTCTCTCATCGAAGTCAAGCAAAGAGAAAAAGAGGACGTTCGCACCTTCATCGAACGTTTTCGTCAGGCCACCTTACAGATGCCTCCAGGAGTTCCAAACTTTGCATTGGTAGACATTTGCAGGAAGAACCTCCTTCCCGTGGTCTCGGTGTTCACAGAACCATATCAGTTCCGGGATTGGCCCTCGTTCATCATCTCGGCCGTAGCCGCCAAAGACAACAGTCGCAAGGCGCACGACAATGGCATCATGATCTCCGCCTCTGACAGAGGCAAGAAGTCATCTTCCAATAACGACCATTCTCGTGGTCCCAAAGGGAAAGAAGCTCTGGCGGTCATTACGTCCAGACAAAAGATCGCAGCCACCACATAGACGAGGCCAGGGACTTCCAGGCCCGTCGAAGTTTACTCTTTCGACGACGATATCCCAAGTATATTCGAGTGTCTCGTCAAAAGCGGCAAGATCACCCTTCCAGAGCAGAGACGGCCCCAAGAAGCCGGCAGTACTAACGACCCCAAATACTGCATCTTCCACAGATACATACACCACCCGACAAAGACGTGTTACATACTGAAAAGGAAGATCCAGGGGTTGATCGATGCTAAAGCCATCACTCTGCACAACACCGAGAAGACGGTCACGGCCAACATGATCTCTCTGCAGTTTGGCGATCTACCTCCCCAAGAAGTCTCGGACGGTATCACACCCATTTCCTGGACCACGATGAACCTCGTCAATCTCCCTCCTGCTAGGGGTCAAAATCATGACCTGGTACCCCTAACCACCCGGCGCGGCGAGATTATGTGGGTTCATCCGGATTTGGTGTCGGAACTTGAGAAAAAGACTAATGCTACTAAGGCTACGTCTAAAAAAAGCTCCAAATGCAAACCATGCCATATGGTTGCAACTTCTTCAACATCAGACGAAGACGAGGTACTGGCTGCAACCCGCTCAGGGAAAGCTTACCTCAAGGGCTTCGGAGCGACTCAGGAAGATGTACCGGCAGACTCTTCAGCTGCCAAACCTTCAGGACCAGATCCCGTCGTACCAGATGCCGGTCCTTCAAGACCAACTTCGGCAGACAAAGGGAAGCAAAAAGAAGTGCGCTTCGATAAACCTGTGAAGAATATTCCAAACAAAGGTTTAGAGAAACCATACAACTTCGACATCCTGGCCCAACTGGCCAATACACCAGCCAGGCTGTCCATCTTTGAACTACTCAGGCTCTCCCAAGACACTCGTCTAGCCCTGAGTGAAGCACTGATACAGGTGGAGGCATACTTGACCCAACTCAAGTCTCCCGACGAAGAACCCGTGGCATGTCCTCAATGCCACAGTGTGATGGAGGTGGTCCCAAATATCACTTTCACTCAAGACGACATGCTGTTAAAACATAACAGACATGACAGACCCCTCTACTACACTGGGTACGTCGGTTCTATGGAGGTCGACCGGATCCACATAGATCCGGGATCGTCAATCAGCATCATCCCTCACAGTCTGCTCAGACCGCTGAGAATTCCCACCAGCGAATTAGCTTACACCACCACTACAATCGTGGGTTTCAATGCTGGAAGAAGTAAGCCGTTGGAGAAAATTCGCCTGAGGATCCAGATTGGCAACCTCAGATCAGTGGCCACATGTTACATCATCGATTCGGAGGTGTCCTACAACATTTTGTTGGGAAGACCATGGATCCACGACCACAACATCGTTCCTTCGACTCTACATCAATGCCTTAAATATGTAGACGCCCAAGGGACAGTACAGACGGAAGTTGCTGACCTGAACCTGTTCAAAGGAGTAGAATCCTACTACTTCGATGTCGTGTTATACTCTCAAGACCACACGGAAGACGTGTCAGCTCAGGCAGAGAAGGAATCCCACCAGGAGCCAGAAGAACCCTCTGCCACACTACCGCTGTCAATCAGAGTAAAAGGGCGAACCGCTCGTCCGAAAGCTATGAAGCCTATGGCTATTCACCTGAACAGGACCAGGTCAGAAAAAGGGGGTGATCCTCTAGTGATCACTCTGAACCAGGGGCCTCCACCCTTGGTTATCAACCTTCGGCGCGACAAACAGCCCATTGATGAAAATGCAACCAGGAACGGAGTTCCAAATGATAATAAACATCATCTTTTTCGGTATGTCGAAGCTTCGATTCCAAATCAGGAATCCTCTCCCCATGGCGAGATAGGACCTATAGCACAAAAATTCTTGGAAGCTTTGAATTCTTATCACCCGCACATATGGGAGGTGGCGTCATCATCCAATGTCGTCACAACATATGGACCGCATGAGGATTCCATCTTCATTATTCCACCTACCAGCAGCAGTCAGCATAAAATAGTCTTCGGCCGCATGCGCAACAAGTCGACTATACGAGAAGATGTCTTCGACGACGATGCTGGAAAAATACAAGTCCATCGATACAGCCCGCAAGCGTTGAGGATTATACAAAATATGGGCTACGACTTGAAGCGGAAGCCAGACCTCAACTACGGGAGAGGCAGACGGATGCCGCTGCACTGCGATCCCTACTATCAACGAACTCATTTCGGGTTAGGGTATGCCGCCTCCCTTACGACTTCCAAGTCAAGCGAGGATGCCTGTCCCTCTTTTCAAGACGGCTCGTCGCCCTCCGACTCATCTCATGCTCTCGAGCAAGCATTACCAGTAAATATGGTAGTAACGGATCCCTTCGAATCAGACGAACAGGAATCCGAGCCATTTGAGAATGACTCTTGGGCTCAACAAATGAATACACAATGGGAGTTCCGCTTCGAGCAGAGAGAACCTCCCACTAAAGATGAAGTCGTCCAGATTGATGTTGGGAGTGAAGTTTCGCCAAAGCCGATATTTATCAGTAACAATCTTTCTCCAGCCGAGAGGGAAGAAGTTACTCAACTGATAAAAGAATATATCGACGTCTTTGCGTGGAATTATGAGAATATGCCCGGACTTGATCCAAATGTGGCTACTCATAAACTCAACATACTGTCCGATTCGAAGCCTGTGAAGCAGCACCAACGCCGGTTCCGCCCGGATATGATGGACGCCATTGAAGCTGAAGTCAAGAAGTTGATAGCCTGCAGCTTCATCCGGGAGGAGCAACATCCCGATTGGGTCGCCAATGTCGTCCCAGTCATAAAGAAAAATAGAAAAATACGTATCTGCATCGATTACCGAGATCTGAATGCAGCCTGTCCCAAGGATGAGTTCCCTCTTCCCATCACAGACATCATGATCGATAACACCTGCAATTTTGAACGTATGTCTTTCATGAAGGATTCTCGGGATACAATCAGATCAAGATGTATCCTGAAGACGAGAAGCACACTGCCTTCCGGACACCGTTAGGGGTATACTGTTACACGGTCATGCCTTTCGGATTGAAGAACGCCGGGGCTACATACCAACGCGCGATGAGTAACGTTTTTCATGAGTATTTGCGCAAAACGGTAGAATGTTACGTGGACGACATAGCCGTCAAAAGATGCCTCAAAGATGATCACATTCAAGACTTGAGGACGATATTCGAGTTAATGCGCCAACATCAACTCAAGATGAATCCTACAAAGTCCTTTCTGGGAGTATCTAGTGGCAAATTTCTGGAATTTGTCATTACCGCCAAAGGCATCCAAGTGGACCCTGATAAAATCTAGGCCATCGTAGAAATGCGACCGCCCCGTAATCTGAAGGAACTCAGGGGATTTCAAGGTCGCCTGGCTTATATCCGGAGATTCATATCCAACCTCTCTGGGAGATGTCAGCCTTTTTCCCATCTCATAAAAAAAGGTGTATCCTTCATATGGGACGAAGCCTGTCAACAAGCGTTCGGAGATATCAAGCGCTACCTCACCAGTCCGCCAGTTCTGGTGCCTCCCGTTATGGGAAAACCATTCTTGCTATACGTACGAGCGATGGATCATTCACTAGGGGCTCTTCTCGCACAAAAGAATGATATGGTTCATGAGCAGGCTATCTACTACCTCAGTAGGATGATGGTCAGAGCCGAACACAGATACAATCCAGTAGAAAAAGAATGCTTGGCTCTGATGTTCGCTATCCAAAAAATGCGACACTATGTCGCGGGCCAGACTATTCATATCATCTCCAGGATCAACCCTCTTCGAGTACTGATGAGCAAGCCTAGTGCTCTTAATTCCTGACTCATGACTTGGGCAATGCTGTTAACACCGTATGACATGGTGTACGTCCCTCAGAAGTCCATCAAAGGTCAAGCATTGGCCGACTTCCTAGCTGCGCATCCGATCCCGGAGACCTCCAAGCTATACGAGGACATCCCTGATGAAGTTGTAGAATGTAATTCCGCAATAGAAAATGATGCGTGGCAGCTGTTCTTCGATGGTGCCTCCAGAACTGGTCCCAGCGGAAATGTGGTTTCAGGAGTAGGAATCGTCCTAGTCACTCCTGACAAGCTCGTCATTTATCGAGCATATTCTCTTGGCGAGCCATGTTCTAACAATGTGGCAGAGTATAACGCTCTGCTAATCGGCCTCCAAGTCGCTAAGGAATTGGGCGTCGAGTTTCTGGAAGCTTTCGGTGATTCTCTGCTGATCGTCAATCAAATCAAGGGAGTGTATGAAGTCCGAAATCCAGACCTCATCCCCTATCACCAAGCAGCAGTCAAGATAGCCGTGATATTTAAGGGGTTCTTCCTAGAACATGTGCCCCGGTCTCAGAATCTGGAAGCTGATGCCCTAGCCAGTCTAGCAGCAGACTTAGCTACTCCTGTAAGAAGGCAGAATTCGGTAATCCTTCTTAACAGAGATTTATTCTGCGTAAAGAACAATCTTCACATAGAATACAGCTACGCCGTAAACATCGATCCTCCTACGAGAGATTGGAAGAGTCCCTTTATAGATTTTGTCGCATACGGAATCTTACCAGAGGATCCTAAAGAAGCAGTATCCGTTAAGAGACGATCACTATGCTTCTACTTTGATGCATCTTCACAAAGCCTATATCGCCGGACCTATGACGGACTGCTACTGAGATGTCTCTCTAATGACGAAGCACAGCAGATTATCCGTGAAGCTCACGACGGCGTATGCGGAGCACATCAACCCGGTCCTAAGCTACAGGATTGTATCAGGAGAATGGGCTATTACTGGCCCACTATGATCGCGGACGCAATTAAATATACAAGACGATGCAGAGCCTGTCAAGTTCATGCAAACTTCATACATCAACCGTTCGAACATCTATATCCTACGGTCGCATCCTGGCCTTTCGAAGCATGGGGTATGGATATCATTGGTCCTATTCACCCGTCTTCTTCCCGAGGTCACCAGTTCATACTGGCCATCAAGGATTACTTCTCCAAATGGGCAGAGGCGATCCCTCTTGCTGAAGTAAAGGCGTCTAATGTGATCAGCTTCATCAAGCATCACGTTATTTATCGCTTCGGGGTCCCCCAGAGGATAATTTACGACAATGGGCCTCAGTTCATCAGCCAAGCGTTTCATCAATTTTGCGATAAAAATTGGATACATAATATTGCCTCTACGGCATATTATCCAGCTGCTAATGGTTTGGCGGAAGCTTTCAACAAAACCATTATCAAACTCTTGAAGAAGTTCGTCTCTTCAAACAAGAGAGATTGGAACGAGAAACTGGGCGAATGCCTCTGGGCATACCGTACGACGGTACGAACACCGACAGGTTGTACCCCGTTCTCACTGGTCTACGGGAGCGAAGCGGTTCTCCCCATTGAAATCTAGATCCCGTCACTCAGGATAGCCGTGGCTAATGAGCTGACTCAAGAAAAGAATGACCTTTTAAGGCTTCAAGAGCTAGAAGGATTAGACGAGAAATGCCTCCAAGCTCAACAGCGTATCGCGCTTTACCAAGCACGCATTTTCAAAGCTTTTAATCATAAAGTAAAGGAAAGAGTGTTCAAAGTCGGCGAGCTAGTTTTAGCCGTAAGAAGGCCGATGATTCTTACTCACAGGAGTAAGGGCAAATTCCAGCCCAAGTGGGAAGGTCCTTATGTGATCGAGACAACGTTCTCAAACGACGCTTACAGGTTAGCCCAGCCTAATGGAGACCTGTTAATGGCTCCTATCAACGGCAAATTCCTGAAAAGGTACTATGTTTAATCTCCTCTGCTCAATTGGAATATAGCGAAAAACCTCAGTTCTGACAAACTACTTCCAAAAATAAAACTAGTTGGGTCATATTCTATCACGTCCATATAAACTCTGAATAGATATGTTCGACTAATTTGGAAATACAACACCTATCACGTCCATACTACCTCTGATAGTGTCTTGCCCACCAGCTTTAGCCAAAGCATATTCTATCATGTCCATATAACCTCTGAATAGATATGTTCGACTAATTTGGAAATGCAACACCTATCACGTCCATACTACCTCTGATGGTGTCTTGCCTACAAATCTTAGTCAAAGCATATTCTATCATGCCCGTATGGCCTATGAATAGATATGTCCTACCAAACCATATCCTATCATGTCCGTATGACCTCTGAATAGATATGTCCTGCTGAAGTTTACCGAGAGTATGTCACGTCCATATCACCTCTGATATAACTTTTACCCAAACCTATCATTTATATTCCGAAATGATGGGTCTACAAAGTCAGAAAAGAGTAGCTTTATTCCCAAAAAGAGCAGAATTACATCTGGGAAGCAAAAAGAAGAAGGGGGTACATCATTGTGGGGGAGCGGTCAGATCGCGAATCTGCTGTGCCAGTACAGCTATCCTCTCGTTTCTGGAAACCAACGCATCAGCGCGGGCCCGCTCCAGCCGCGCCTCATGGCTGTTCATGAAGGACAGTTCAGCCCTTGCCCGAAGAGAACCTGCACCGGCAGCTTCTGCACGCTCCAAATCCTGCCGTGCTGCGCTCAGTCGACCGGTCGCTACATCTAGACCCGCCAACGACTGAGAAACCCATTCCTCCGCCTGAGCGAGCTTTTCCTTCAACTTACGGGCTCTCACTACATTCCCCGTATGCTCGGATTGGCACCTCGTCTGAAGAGCAAGAGCCTCCTCCACGACAGCTTTTCTTTCGTCCATCTCCAGCTTATGTGTTTTGATGGACTTATCTAGGCTTTCCAGCTGTTTAATAAATCGAGCCGTCATGAAGTCGTATCTGGTCTGGACCTCAGCTTCGATGCTGCCCCGAGTCAGCTGCAAATATTCGTTAATGGGTTACTCCAAACCATTAACCATCGCCTCCAGGGCATCAGCTACCCCAGAGTCGCCAAACTCCCTGACCGTCCCGATCGAAAACTGAGAAGCCTTCTTCAGACGCTCGAAGTCAAGATTCTTCGCCAACACCATTGATATCAGCGTTTTCAAGGTGGCGTAGAAGATGCTGGTATATTGCTCGGTCAGCGCAACCAGATCCGATTGGACGCCAGGAGTGGCCGCAATATTGGCAAACCCCCTCCGAGAAGGATTGCAGACGAGGTGGCCACGGCTGTCGCCTCAACAGGTGGTGCAACCAAAGAAGGTACAACGACAACGATCGAAGTCATCGTCATACTCGCAGGAGGCGATGTCACGATGACAGGCTCATCCTCCCCTCGAGATGTCAAAACTACTCCGGGCGAGCTGGCACCCAAAGACATTTCCTCCTTAAAGGCGGACGCCTCCATATTACCGCCAGGAGCCGAAGCAGAGCCAGGAGGCGCCTCCATGCTGTCCTCCCCGTAGACGTCTACCCCTGAAAAGAAGACGAGAAAGTTAAATATCGACACGATGTTAATTTCTCTGAAAAAAAAGAAGGACGTAAAGATGACATTTATCCCCGGCCAATGGTATATATGTCGCATCGGCGGCCTGTACAGCTAAACCACTTCTTAATGATGCTAGGCAAGCTATCATACCTGGAGAAAGGGGTCTGCCAACCGACACCGGCAAGCAGTCTTCCAAATCCTTCTCGAATTCCAATCGAGGCTCAACTGCCGGAGTCTCGCCAGGTGCGCTCGCAGGCACGAAAGGGGTCTCTTCCGGCGCTGATCCGGATAAGGGTACACGAAATCTTGTACTCAGCCCCAGAGGCGACTTCGTTCCACTACCGGAGGCAGTGGCAGCAATGGCAGCCTTGAGCAGAAGTTCTCCGGCACCGCCAGCCGAGACTGGGGGTCGCTCTCTAAAAGGCGAGGGACCTCCAATCAAGGAAACACCCCCACCAAGCGAGACAGCAGGTTCCTCTCTAGGAGCCTCAATACCAGGAATCTGGAGTGGACGATTAACCGTCTTCTTCTTCCTCTTGCGAGGGGAAGTCTGCTTCGGAGTAGGAGCCATTCGCTTCTCGGAGATTACCAAAGCCCCTGCAGGCGGAGGTACCTCACACCTCGGCACCGACACAAGAGGCTCATCCGGAGTAACGGACCCCTCACCCTCGTCAGAAGAAACCGAGGGGACTTCGACTCTTCCCCCAGGCTTGGCGGAAGGCATCCTGAAACTTCTACGCATGTCGAAATCACGGTGGAAGGTGTTGATCGCCACATAGAACTGGGCATACGAGTGAAGGATACGCAGCTCCGTGGAGAGTGTGAGGATCGGCACGGTAAAGATTGTCCCAGTACAACCCATGATAAAATATTGCCATCCTCTGGCTCCATCAATGAGTCCGCCCCTGGAACTGAAGCTGGTGACGACATTGCCCACGTGCAACTGATCGTACCCAAATTGCCTGGCAAACCGACTGGGCAAGTAGGGCTCGAAGAAGCAATAATCTTCACTCATGTACAGCAAGTGGGAGGGTCTGATACAGACCAACCAATTAAAACCTTCCGGAGAAAGATTGGTCTTCTCTCCGCCGGAGTCCTCAAGTCTGATCCCCGACTGATTACGATGTATAGGGGGGACAATGCAGAGAAGCTTCCAGCCGTGACCGAGGTTCAGCGCCAACCGACAGTCTAAAACTGTATTTATATTCCAGGGAGAGTCCTTGTAGTTCAGCAAGAAACTACCCCCCGAGCTTCTGCCAGAGCCAGGAGACATCACCCGGGGGTTGTGAAGAATTAACCATCCCATCAAGTACAGATATGGTAATTCTACCCTGGGAAAATTATGCCGAGTTTCATCGGCAAGCAGCCCGTCAGTCATGGCTCTCAGGCCAGCCTGTATGCGACACACCATGGCAGGGAGCAAGCCCAGTCTTGCCCCAAACACCAGACGTACTGCAGGCCACAGGGTATTCCGGTGAATGCGGTCCGCGGAGGCAATGCCAGGCACCACTACTCGACGCAGCCATATGGAAAGAAAACCAGCCAGCAGGGCTTCCTTAGATAAAGGCCTGTGGCAGCGCCTCAAGTAACTGTAGGCCTTAGTGCCTTCAGGATACTTTCCTACCCCGTCATCAAGAAACTGATTAGGAGCCTTGGCATCTTCCATAAGATCCTCGACGACCTGGGAACTAAGCACGCCCAAACAGTTCATGGGCTCTCCCCTGCCCCCCGAGACTTTCTCCGGCTTGGCGGTCCTGGCCCGGTGGAAGAAGAGGTAGGACGTCCACTTAGTGGTGTGAGCCAAATCAGAGGGCTCATCATAAAAAGTGGTGCACGCGAAGTAGTGGCACATCAGCTCCTGATACACTTCCACCACCCGAGGGTCCGAGTCCCCCAACTCCCGGTTGGTGGGAACATACTCTTCATATGGGGTATCCTCCATCGGCAGTCTCGAGATCACTGCCATCTCATGAAGGGCCAATCCCGACTCCCCCAGTGGAGTGGCAAAAGTCCCGGTGAGCGGAATGTATCGCTCCATCAGTGCCAAAAATAGGTTGGCGTTGGGAGGCAACCCGACACTGGTCGCACTCACGGCAGCATACAGTCCAATGTCCTCCAGCTCTCTCTGAAAATGCTTCAAGGCCCAGTCAACTAGGCAGGCCCATCGGGAGTTTGTTGGGGTGATCCACCCATTGCACCGAGGATTCACCTTGGGGCATACCCCCCCTCGCCCCATGAAATCATTGCAAAAAGTCGGCAACTGGACCGGCTGGATCACTAAACTGTCTTCACTCGGGACGCTGCCCGGGCACAGTCCCCTGAACGACGTCACAAGGCCGGAAGGGCGGCTGACAAACGACCCCTGGTCAGCTCCTTTCAGACGAAAGATTTTCCCCGGCTTGCCGTGAAGATCGGGAGTCAGCGTCCACGACATCCTCCTGGGGTGTGTGTAGCGTGGAAGAAAGCCGAGATAGGATAATCTCTCGGCATCGTCGGCAGGTACAAAACCAAATCCTCGGCAGGAAAAACCTAGGGTTCTCTCTTGGGCTTCGTCTGGGACTGTTTGTCAATCATGTCCCCAAAGAGAAAAGCCGACTTTATGTACTGGTCCCCGTCTATGTACGTCAAAGGCTCTCCGTTAATCATGTTCAGCAGCATCCGCTCGCCCTGAGCCGATATCAAAATCCCCCTTTCTTCGGGATACTGGGGTCCGGAGATAGGAAATGTCACGTGGGACAGATTCTCCAGGTAATTTGAGTGCAGCATCCCGGCAGCGGAACCCATCACCTCGGCCAGTGGGGACTCATGCAAGTTAACTACAAAAGTGCAAGAAAAACACGTCATTAAAAATCTTGCAACATAAGAAACCAAGAAACAACAGTCTGTGCTTTACGCCAAGACTGTACAAAATTGGTCATTCTACGCCGGAAGTTTCGTCCAGAAGCGTAATTGGCGGTATACATTCCGTGTTTTAGTTATTACGCCGAGGCTCCATCCACAAGCGTAAAAGCTAAAATTTTGTAGTATACACCAAGTTTTCGGCAGACAGAGCTTTTACGCTCAAAACTGCAAAAATATGGAGCTTTTACGCTGACACATTAGAAATGCGGGCGTAAAAGATGAAAACGTCTCCGTGCATCATCTTCCTCAAAGAGGCTATCAGCACAGGAGACGACCTAGCGCGGTCACGTTCAACGTGTGCGAAGAATTTTTCGGCGTTCTTTGTCATCCCAAAAGGCTCTACCTCTAAGGCCGGGAGCGCTGGCCGTCGGCGGGATATTCCGCTCAGGATGAAGCTCACCTTGCCCGACCGAAGGCTCTCTCGCTGGGACGGAAGAACGAGAAGAAGAACCTATACTCTTTCCCTTAGGGGAGGGGATTTGTTTCGACGCCATTTCTGAAGACTCGAAGCGCTCGGAGAAGGAACGGAGAAAAAGCTCGAACAGTCGAAGGCTCTATTTCGCAGAAGACGGATGAAAAGTTTTTTTTTCTCTCAAGAAGCTCGGGATATATATAGAGTTCGGATCGACTCCTTGAATCCTCGGACGGACTCCTTGAAACCCTAACCAAATCTCGCAATTAATATTTGGTTATGATTGGGTACTACGTCAGCCCACTACTCTCGAAAGGCGGACAGTCAGCAAATTCGAAAAGGTTTTCGTGCAAAGCAGATACGTGGTTCTACGTCAAAGGAGCTTTCTACGCTCGACAGCTACAGATCTACGATTTACGCTCGCAAGCTATAAGTCTATGGTTTTACGCCCGGATGCCTTTGTGCTCAGTAGCTTTTACGCTCGAGAGGCTACAAACCTACGACTTCACGCTCAGCAGATACCAATCTATGGTCTCACGCTCGGTGGCGTTTAGTTTACGCTCGGTGGCGACAGATCCACGACCTTACGCTCGGAAGATTTCTTTTCCACGAGCTACAAAACCGACAGTTCTACGTCAAGGAGCTTTCTACGCTCGACAGCTACAGATCTACGATTTATGCTCACAAGCTATAAGTCTATGGTTTTATGCCCGGATGCCTTTGTGCTCGGTAGCTTTTACGCTCGAGAGGCTACAAACCTACGACTTTACGCTCAGCAGATACCAATCTATGGTCTCACGCTCGGTGGCGTTTAGTTTACGCTCGGTGGCGACAGATCCACGACCTTACGCTCGAAAGATTTCTTTTCCACGAGCTACAAAACCGACAGTTCTACATCAAGGAGCTTTCTACGCTCGACAGTTACAAATCTACGATTTACGCTCGCAAGCTATAAGTCTATGGTTTTACGCCCGGATGCCTTTGTGCTCGGTAGCTTTTACGCTCGAGAGGCTACAAACCTACGACTTCATGCTCAGCAGATACCAATCTATGGTCTCACGCTCGGTGGCGTTTAGTTTAAGCTCGGTGGCGACAGATCCACGACCTTACGCTCAGAAAATTTCTTTTCCACGAGCTACAAAACTGACAGTTCTACGTCAAGAAGCTTTCTACGCTCGACAGCTACAGATCTACGATTTACGCTCGCAAGCTATAAGTCTATGGTTTTACGCCCGGATGGCTTTGTGCTCAGTAGCTTTTACGCTCGAGAGACTACAAACCTACGACTTCACGCTCAGCAGATACAAATCTACGATCTCACGCTCGGTGGCTTTCTACTCTCAATAGGCTATGAACTCAGGATTTTCAGCTCATCTACACTACGGATCTCTGACTTTCCGCATATTCGAACAGCTCTCAACGCGGTCGATTACAGGAGTTCACACAGAAGATACTCCTTTTTGACCCCAAAATATCCTAAGTACCTGAAGCATGCAAGAGTTCAAACATTAAAAATCACTCTTCTTCGTGGGTCAACTCACAAAATCCAGTCTGAATATTTCATCTACAGTTCAAAATGGCGACTCAGTTCGACAGCCATTTCTCGCCCTGTTCCAAGGGATTTTCGAGGAATCATTCCTGAAGATGATGTCTGTGACAAAGACTTTTGTCTATCAGAAGCAACATTTCAGAGTTCTACGCGGTTCCTCACAAACAGAACGCTTCAAAGGCTCAACTCAGATGCTAAAGCAGCTTTCTGCGCATCACTAGCTATGCGTAAAAGACAGAGCGGGACCTAATACTCTTTCTAAACGAGGTCGGCGTAAAGAATCAGACGTGTCGAAGCTACACATATTCAGACTTCACAGCAACACATGGCAAATGATCATATACAGAGAAGAAAGACGATTTTATTAAAGATTAAAATCACAATTACATATGAGGGAAATCCTGTCTACAACCGATTTTTCTTCATTCTCGTGATTACATATGAGGGAAATCCCATCAACAAAGGATTTCCTCGTCGTCATCGGAAGACCACCTCCAGGATCTGTTCTGCCAGATTCTCGCACCGGTGCAGGTCTTCCTCTTCTTCCAGGGCAGTTCATCGACTTCCACAGTCATGAACAAGAAGATCAATGGCGGGAGGATACAAAATAGGCATAGACCCATCCTCCAACAGAAGAAAAACAGAAACCGGATCTGCTTTCCTGTGCCCTACGCCATGATAGATTGAGTTGGCATATTTTACCCAACTCAATCCTGGACAGAGCTAGTCTATCTGCTCTCGTCCCCGGAGGTAACGGGAGAAGGCACCGCTTGTAAGCTGTGTGGTCAAGTATGACCCCGCCTCTCTCTCCGGGTGAGCCGCCATATGAAGTTGCTGATTATCCCGAGCAAGGGAGGCTACGATATCCTTCCATGATCCATCGTTGCAGATGACACTTGCTCGAAGACGCCGTCTTTTTTGGCTCCTTACATGCTGGAAGGACATGGTCTTCTTCTTTCTCAGGTCGACCCGACGAACTCCGGCGGTCATCTCTGCATGGCAAGAAAACTGTGGGAAAAACAGGTGAACTCCTCGGCCTTTTTATAGGCAAAAAAGATCGCACCTACTCCTAATAACTCCGCTATAAAGACTGGCTTGAAAGAACGTGTCAAACTTGACCGTTTCGGGCTCCATGCAGAAGCGTTTCGATTTACGAGGAATGGTTCATGCTTCATTCAAAGCGTTTCAAATTCCAAGGAATTTGAAAGCTTTGAAGGGGGTCTTGTAGAAGCATAAAAAATACGCTGACATCTCTACGCAAGCACAGTGATGCAGAGCAGCGTAAACAGAGGACCTCAGAGCCATCATGCGTGCAACAGAGCTTTTCTACTGAGCACAGCGTAAAAGATAAAGGACCACCCACGTGGGTACAGTATATCCAGGCTGCTTCAGCGTAGAATAGAAGGTCTCGTCGCCTATATGGCATAAAATGCACCCGCTTTCAATGCAGCATTAAAAATGTACGAGGAACGCTTCGTATTCTCCGAAGTGAACCTGTCATATCCTGCAAATGAACCTGACGTCTGGACTTCTGACAAAGGGATAATGCTCGACTACCCAGGCGACGGCTATAATGATGGCACGACACTGTAATCCAGGCTGTCGTTTACTGCCTTCTCCTCTGCGTAAAACCGCCTTTACACATACAAGGAGATACGCCGCCTCGTTTTACACAGGCGGATGTGAGCTGTTTACGCTCCGCGGAAGACAAACCGCCTGCCACATCGAAAGCTGCACTTCTTACAGGGCTCGAGGCACGCCTTTGCATTTAATGCGCAGGGCAGTAACAGTTTCCCGAGGTACGTCTCGGCGTTTGGTGCACAGAAGGGCTGCAGACCTTCACAACATGCCTCTGCATTTAATGAGCAGAATGATGGTGGATCTCTGCATTTAATGCAAAGGATTTGATTAAATGTCACCAAACCGTCGTTTAGTGACAGTCCCTTCGCGTAAACTACTCCTACGCATACAAGGAAATACGCTGCCTAGTTCTACACAGGCAGACATGACCTTCTTACGCTCCGCGGAGGATAAACAGCCTGCCATGTCAGCAGCTACTCTGCGCACAGGACTCGAGACGCGTATCTACATTTAATGTGCAGAATGATGGCAAATCTTAAAGACAAGCACCTGCATTTAATGCACGGGATGATGGCAGATCTCTGTATTTAATGCGAGGGATTTGATTATATCTCCAAGAGCCGTAATTCCGGCTGAGATATCCACGTCACCACTCCGGCATGTTACGCAGCGGCTTCTACGCCCATCCAGTTCCTGTGCTCGCTTGGCTTCTATGCCCACTCGGCTTCTACGCCTCTCCGGCTTTTACGCCCCTCCAGCTTCTATGCTCATGCGGCTTCTACGCCCATCCGGCCTTCTGTGCCCACTCGGCTTCTATGCCTACTTGGCTTCTATGCCATGGTGACAAATATTGGTTTCTACGCCAACCTCTTCTACACGAGGGATATCTACCTGCGTGGCTTTTACGTCGTGATCTTCGTAGCAGTTATACGCGTTGTGTCCCTTAGTTGGACCCGCGTCACACGCTCATTCAAAAGATCATCTATACGCATGCATTGGTTACTTTAACCGTTGTGTAAAAGGGTGCTGTGCTATCCACTCCTCGGTTTTTATACCAACTGAGTGGTCACTGTCACTAAAACTCTATAAATAGAGACCTCTATCAATAGAGGAAAAGGAAGAGGAGGAGGAAAGGGGAAAATGAGGGGAAAAGATTGAACAAGGTCGAGAAAACTCGAACAAGATCGAACAAGGGAGAGGTCGAAGAGTCTTGGAGAGAGAGGAACCCGGAGCTCAGGCAAAGAGTAGGGATCGACGACTTTGGCATCGTGCATCCACCTTCTTTTTTGCAACCTTCGAAGCTGCTTTCCGTCTTCTACGGCACTTCTTCATCATCGTGTGGTCCAAGGGCTAAAGTGATCGACTGCAGATCAGACGCCTATAGCAATATTTATCCAGATTAAATAAATTGTACTCCCACATCCTAGTATAGGATCAAAATTATACAAGTTTGTTTGTAAACCAAAGAAAATGGGTCTTGTGTAGACCCCCACTTGAATACCTTTCAATCTTTCATTTTTTACCACAAACAATGAGGCATACTACCCAACTTACAAGAATTTAACTAATAGTATTATTGAACAATAGAGTATATATACCTAGTACAAGTCACCTTTATAACCCCTATAAAGCACGAAAGAAAAGATAAGATTGACGTTGTGAAAGAATGAAGCAAGATGCAATTCGAATAATTAAATAAGAATGTGAAATAAAATCAAGGGCGATGATTAAATAAGTGGATGAGATCCTATACTCTAATCCTATGCACAGGCTTGCTCGGTACAGTAACGTAACCAAGACAATATGCTCTCGACCTGCATGGGCCACCACAAAAATATGTCATGCCCAGTCCCAAAATATATAAGACTAGGAATACGTAAGCATGCCAGCCGTATGTATATAAAAATTCTAATATATGGATACCATAATACACACGTACGTTGTAATATGAATAATAACTCACATGTGGTATATATATTATCATAAGTCATAGGACATAACTAGATCTCATCCACAGAATTAAATAACCAATCAACTATATAACTGAATCAAGTATAAAATCCTTGATAAGAACAAGTAGTTGGGTGGAGACAAATCCACTACCAAGCTAGAATATAAGAGAAATAAAATAAGTACATCTAATGAACAATGAAACTCGAAGAGAAAATCTCCTCGAAAGAGATAAGTAGCATATACTAAATGACATAGTGTTTTGCAAAAGTTATAATACAGGTCTTTTTTACGGACACGGGTTGATTCCGATGCGCACACACGTCCAAATCAGTTTTCGCGAAAGCCTATAGATCAGGATATACCATACGCGCCTTTTGGTGCAATTGGTATACGATGAGGCGGTCTCTTTTGGTGGAGCACGCTCCGTTCATAATTTTTTAATATTTTAAAAATAAGTTTTTAGTCAATTTGGAGGTTGAATAATTTTATACATAGAACAAATTAACAAAAACTAAAAGAATAAAAAATTTCTCGGTTATATGGAAAAGAAAAACCCTTTAATTAGTTTTTAAAAATATTAAACAGGTTGATGGCAAATTGGGTGTGAACATAGGATTTTGGATTCGAAACTCTGAACTATTTTGGTCAGTTTTTTGGTCAATTTTTCGACCGATCCAGCACACAAAAACTTGTCCCGTTTTAATGAAAATTCTAGAGGGTTAGGTTGTGAACGTACATGAATAAACAACACGCAAAAAGAATCATAGATAAAGAAGATACATCACCTTGAAGATGGGTCGATGTTGCACGTACACTCGCGTGCGCTGACTCGGATGGCACGGGCGGCGGCTGCGGCGGCGACGGCGTCGAGGTCGGCCGGAGGTCGCCGAAGGGTTCGGTTAGGGTTAGGGTTTATATTTGAGTTTAGTTGTAATATATATATATATATATATATATATATATATTGGGAGAGGGTGAGAGCGCCGCGGGGGGGGGGTGCTGTGTGTCTAGGGTGGGGTAGTTAGGATTTTGGTTTGTTAGTTATTAGTTTAAGGATTAATATTTTGGTTTAGTTATTAGGATTTCTATTTAGTTTAAGGTTTAGTTAGGGTTTTTAATTAGTTAGGATTTTATTTATTTATTTTCTTTTCTTTTTTTTCTTTTCTCTTTTATTTATTATTATTACTTTTATTACTATTATTATTATTATTGCTATTATTATTATTATTATTATTATTATTATTATTATTATTATTATTATTATTATTATTATTATTATTATTATTATTATTATTATTATTATTATTATTATTATATATTTAAATATATAAATGAGTAAAAATCCAAAAATAATATTTGCACCCAAAATAAATTTTAGAAAATTTATTTTGTAAAATTTTAATAAAATACTACACTCAAAATATTTTATAAAATATTTTATAATTAATAATTAGATGTTTATCTAGTTATATAAATCAAATAATTGTATTATCTAATTAACTAAGTAATTAATCAAATGGTTGTCCACAAAATAGGTTAATAGTAAATAATATGCAATATCTATAAAAAAAAAAGGCCTAACTTGGCAGGAGAAATTATGGGATGCTAATTGTAGAAAGTTGGAATAGAAAATAATGACAAATAAATTATATATATAATACCTAAATATTTAATACTTAATCTAAGGTTGTTACACTAAGGTCATACTAACACCAAAGGGTCGAATTTATGTGCCATGAAATGATCCCACAAGTAGTGTCTCCTATGTAGGCTATTTTCTATAAAGGAAGATAAAAGTTGTGGGGCTATCCTATATTATTAATGTCCAAACCACGATAAAGTATCCTAATAAAATTATTGGATTTTAATTATTTTAAAAAATAATCTAAAACAAATACACGAAATACAAAATACACACAAAATATTTATTTTTGGGTGAGTGGGTTTACAAATGGTCACTGGCATAGCCATAGTGGACTAGTCAATGGCGAGGATGGCAAGCAACGAGAGCACAGGATTGTGCTGAAAGCCATCTCGCCTAGCACACGATGACTACACACAAAGCTTTACCCGGATCGGATCAGTATTGGTGCCCCAGCGACCGTCCGCAGAACTTATACCCTTGTGCACAAGTTATCCGTGACATGCAAATCTCTAAGGTCTTCCAGATTTACGAGATACACGAGATTCACGAGATATACGAGATACTTGAATCTTGATTCTTGCTCTGAATGAGTATTGCTCCACGAGCTGTGTTTTTTGCTTTACTTGACCTGATTCTCGTTCAGTGTTCAACTTGCCTTGATGCATTCCCCTGGTTCGGGGACTGCCTTGGCGACCTAACAGTCCTGGATACTTTCAGGTTTACACTTGCACAAAATGACTATTAGATAGTCTTCCGGGGAACTTAGATGAAATGCAAGACAAGATAATGTTCACTTGATTGTGACATGAATTATATAACAAGCATTGAAATGATACAATGAGTACAAGTTAACATATAAGCAGCCAAGCATGCAATTATATTGAACATAAGAAAATACGTTGGCACGGTCTACGGGTAAGCCGAGGAGTAAAACTGTAAAGGGACTTTCCGAGCGACATTATCTAGGGTCGTGCAGTGTAGCAAGTGAACAGTGCACTACAGAGTATATGTATATGGTTCTACTCGAGGCATAGCGGGGTCTAGTTGCACAAGCCAAAGGTAGCATGCGAGGGTCCATATATAAGCAAAGTTTTATTTTCATGTTCTAACATATGTAATACAAGTTGGAATTATTCTCTTATCTAGGTGCGTTATATTCTTATTAGCATGTAGGGGGTGATTCACCTAGCGACTAGCATGTATCGTTCCATATTTTAAGTGTGCTGGCTAAGCAAAGAAAAGTTTATCGTAGCCACCCACCTTACCGATGATTCGCCTCGGTCGAGCGATACTCTGAGCGAGCCTCTGAAAGCCTAAGCCGGAACTCCTGTAGGGCCAAGTCTGGAAATCCTTTGCCTTAAACGAGTTTTCTTGCTGAGCAAAGTGGGTCGGATCATTTACACTTTTGTCATTTGAATCGGCTGTCTGCTTGAATGGAATGGGGTGTTATATTATACACCACTCAGAAAAAGTCTCATCCTCGAGACTTCCTGAGTGCAGGCTGTTCTATCGAATCTATCCTAGGCGTAGCAATTAGTACCACTAGATCCAACTTTTGTGTTCGAACGAATCTTCTACTTGTTCCTTACGCCATGTTGCGTGTATGCTGGGTTAGTTTCCATTGCGCCATAGCGTGGGACATGTTGCTTAACATGGGTTACGTTACAATCCATCGTGAATGACGATCTAAGACTGAGGCAAACTTATACAAGTTATTGTACTTGTCAATGTGGATATTTACTTGTACTAGCATTCGAGATCAGCATATCGCAAGTCTGGATCGTGCACATATTCAAAGTGCTTCAAACACATGCATGTCAACTAACTCAACGATAGTGAAGTCTAAGCACTCGAGTTTCACATATCATTGAGTCTTGGATCGTGCACATATTCAAGACGTCCCTCAAATATATGCATTCAACCAAACTTAGAGATAGTAAAATCGGACAAGTTACTTGCAAAAATCTCAAGGGTTCTCGTCTTACTAATCACAAGGATACTTCTGATAGGGTCAATAAAATGCAAGTCATTTTTTATTCCAACCAAGTGTTAGCACTACCATTAAGCATATTATATTCGATCAATCGACTAGCATCCATCCGTTCGGGTCAAACATAGCACACTTTACCATTCCCAGTCTAACACTAAGTTTTGCTGCCCCAGTTCTATAGTTTGTTCAAGCAATATTATAAAGTCGGCTACACGGTTCTTTCACTCAGCACAGGATCGTCTGCCTAATTGCAAGGTCAGCTCATAAGATCATAGGTACAAGTTCAAGCACACGATACATCATGCAAAATTGTTGCACGATGTTCGTCCTAATTTCTCGGGTCAAATAATTATTCATTTGTACGTGGTATTCTACCTAAACTCGTTTTACTCAAATTTTTAAACATCGAGCACAAATTTTTCTACGCACATTAACATGTTCGTTTGTACAGGATTTGAGTCTGATCAGTAAAATCCATGATATATCCAAGTTGCAGGACAAGCCTAGCAATTCTCATAGTCTATCTTCTTAAGACATATTTTGATAGAATCCATATATCCATTCCAAGTCTAGACTACCAAGCCAAGATTCAGTTCTAAACCTTTATTATAACTCCAAGTCGTCCAACAAGATTCACGCATTCATTCACAAAACTATCAAGCGTGATTTATTTCGGGTTCTAGGCTAACTTATCCTTGAAACAATTCTGATTCACGTGCATTCCATTTTTGTTTTATCATTTCGAACCAAAAGTCAAGATGATTTATCAGTTGTCATACTCCGGTCTCCCTCAAGTTCGATTACCCTCGTTGGATATAAGATCACCACGTCAACGCTCATGTTGGATAATCATCCTAAACCGCGCGTGACTCATATACGAGCATAGAGTTACACTTGCACAAGACAAGAACGTCCAACGTTATGGTTATCTTCGAAATGATCGAGACACCTTATCCTTACTTTTTTCTCCATCCAAGCTATATATATAATTCATCAAGTCATGTTCGTTCATGCAGTGATTATAATTCTTCTAGCAAATTTATCCAACTTTGATGTAACCATTCGGTAAATCCATAGTCTTACTTCTGGCATACCTCAATCAACTAAGTTTTAATTATTCAAGCCAAGGTCTATCTATTTTCAATATGTTCTATTTATCGAGTTTGTTTGGAATAATCACCGAACATATTTTTATGAGTTCGATCATCCCCGTCGTACATGAAATCACTACGCTGGTGCTCCCGCAGGATAATCGTTCTCGCTTGGGACTGATTTCGAACGTTATCTTTTTGAACTAGATTTCAAGATCGTTCTTCCAAAATTCAAGTCAAATCCGTTATCCCTTATCTCTTTCGTCGAACCATAATATCCTTTCTTTGGCTAACTTGCATTAAGCGATATTTTATTCAAGTTCATTCTGTTTGTTTCAATCCAAAATTGCTTGTACAATCCTCCAAGTTTCTACCAAGTTTCCTAACCGAGATATCGATTTCCATTTCCAAGAATCCCTATTCGATATAAGCCTTATCATTAGTCCAAGATATTCTTTCAAATCGTTCAATCCAATTATCGTACAAGACCTATGAATTCGTTTGGATATTTCTAAATGATCCATACACCACTCAAAATTGAGTCAACCAATGAAATCCATATAAACCATATTTGATTTGTATCTTCTGACACGAAATACCGTTCTAGGTATTTCTTAAAATTCAAACACGATTCTCGATATTCACCTAAGAGATAATCTGATAATATTTCTATCGGTTGGCATTCTAAGTCTGACTTATCCTTACCTAAACGATATCTAAATCTCGTTTGCAACTAGCTTGTACCAAAGGTTCTTGGCGCACGATACTCAATATAACTTAGCCGAAAGATTGTGTGCATAACTAACCATTCGGGCAATATTCTATTTCGTACACTAACCAGCTGGGTAATCATGTATAAGTATTTGGGTTTGCACATAACTTGTAATTCAAGCACGAGTATTTCAACCAAGCCTAACCCAGGTCGGCACAAAGGCCTTAGCATCACAATTTCGTACAAGCAATCATATCATTTAAATACACTTTTTGAAAGTATTTAGACTCATTGTTTGAAATATTCTATTGGGACATTGAGAGAGAGCGTTTGCACATAACCCGCAAACGAGTTTTCAAATCTGAGAAAATTGAAACAAAGTCCAATGGCATGAAGCCAGGCTCTAATACCAATCTGTCATGCCCTGATCTTCCACAGAAAATTGGCCGTCCCCGCTAGGCGAGAATCACCGCGTCAGCGCTCCCGCGGGACGATCTCTTGAACCATCTGGGCATGATGCCACACGAGCATAAGCCTCGCTCGTACAAGGCCGAGGTCCATGCTGGCGATAAGAGGTCTAAGCCACAGAGTCGCACAGAATAACCGGGTGCAGCAAAATAATAAACGCATAGGTGATTGGTAACAAGTTCACAGAGTCGTCGATAGCGGAAGCATTAAATAACACAAGTATATAATTAAAACAAACTCTTTATTGATATTGAACAAGTACTACAGGCGACGCTAGGCCAAGATTATAAGTCGCTCAAGCCTCTCTCTCTGAAATAGTAAAAGCGTGCAAAGTGGCTATATTTGTGGAATAATATAGGCGATGTTCCAATATTATATCTTGTATATGTGGTTCAGTTCCAGACATAGTGCTCCAAGGCTCCAGAGTGAACTCCATGCCTTAGCGCGCATGAAGGAGGCATCCGCACTGAACGAGGTTCTCCCGTACCCTGTAAGCAATCTGGTGGGTTATCAATACATGAATGCACTGGTGGGGAGGCTACTCGTCCGCTCGATAAATCTAAACACGTTATATAGGTTCCGTGCACCATCTATTAAGTTATCTTTCTAGTCTTACCTAGGATCAGTTTTATGGAATATATGAATAGCCTAACTCGTGTGGCAGTGCGTCGTGCGATATAAGAGAAAACACGACAAGACTTATCAACTTACCATTTGTCCTTTCCTGTCCAAGGCAAACTAAGTTAATTCAAGCACGAGCATATTATATTAAAACCAGGGGCAATATCATAAGCAAACACAAGTGTTGTGAACGAGGTTATGTTTCGGGTGCACGTGTATACAGGTTATCTAAAAGTGTTACAGAGGATGTTCTAGTGTTCCATATATACAATTGTGTTATTATCGTTCAGGTGTTTTTAATTTACTGGATGCGATGCAATGACTCGCATGCGGATAGCCGCTAAGCGAGGATGTTCTTATCTATATGAATGGTCACTAGCATAGCCATAGTGGACTAGTCAATGACGAGGATGGCAAGCAACGAGAGCACACAATTGTGCTGCAATCTATCTCACCTAGCACACGATGACTACACGAAGCTCTGCCCGGATCGGATCGGTGCTGGTGCCCCAGCGACCGTCCACAGAACTTATACCCTTGTGCACAAGTTATCCATGATATGCAAGTCTCTAAGGTCTTCCAAATTCATGAGATGCACGGGATTCACGAGATTATCTAGGGTCGTATAGTATAGCAAGTGAATAGTACACTACAGAGTATGTGTATATCATTCTACTCGAGGCATAGCAGGGTCTAGTTGCACAAGGCAAAGGTAGTATGTGAGGGTCCATATATAAGCAGAGTTTCATTTCCATGTTCTAACACAAGTAATACAAGTTGGGATTACTCCTTTAGCTAGGTGCGTTGTATTCTTATTAGCATGCAGAGGGTGATTCACCTAGCAACTAACATGTATTGTTTTATATTTTAAGTGTGCTAGCTAAGCAAAGACAAGTTCATCATAGCCACCCACCCTAGCAATAATTCGCCTCGGTAAGCAATACTCCGAACGAGCCTCGGAAAGCCTAAGCCGGAACTCTTGTAGGGCCAAGTATGAAAATCCTTTGCCTCAAACGAGTTTTCTTACTGAGCAAAGTGGGTCAGATCATTTGTACTTTTGTCGTTTGAATCGGCTGTCCGCGTGAACGGAACGGGGTATTATAACCAGATTTCTTGGAAGGTTCAGGAGTAACTCGTTCGGTGTGAAGTTCGCTTGGGCGCGTCGAGGCATTGGAGCTCCTTTTGGTATCTTGGATGTGCACGACATCTGAACCTTGAAGCCCACTAATGTATGAGACATCATTCTTTGTATCATTCTCAAAGTTGTAAGCCATTTGGCATAATTTATTGGATTTAGAGAGAGAGCTTAAGCGATTGTAACATTTGGCCTAGCACCGTTGTAATATACATTTCATATCAATAAAGAAATTTATTTTCTTATATACTTGTGTTTATTCAACTTTTATGCCTGGGGACGTTATATGCGACTTTGAAACTTAGCATTTCATTAGGCTGTTTTGGTGCTTGCCTTGCGCGAGTGCAACTTAGGCACGTATGGCATCACGTCCAGTGAGAATATTCTGTTCTGCGAAACCGGGACATGACATTTGCTGCCCATTTGTCTGAGGATAAGATTATGTACTGAATCTTAATCTGGTGCCCAAACTATGGCACAAACTTTGCCAAAAGTAAAAGGTGAACTGGGTGTCTTGATCTGATATGATACTCACCAAAATACTGTACTGCCTTACTATTTATCTCATACTGCCTGACTATTTATCTTATATACATATCTGTAAGCTACTCTGTACATTACCTAACTCTAAATAAAAGAAAATGAGCTACCTTCGTGAGCTGATCCATTATCATCCAAACTGCATCTCGACCAAATTGGGATCTAGGTAAACCGATCACAAAATCCATCGTGATATGCTCCCTCTTCCACTCCGAAATAGAAAATGGTGCCCCTTTTCGGGAGCCATAACCCTCTGTTTCCCTTCACTCAGTTCCAGATTGATATATAGCTTATTCTACTATATTAACTATAACTAATCTCCTGCTTCTTCTTTTTGAGCTCAACTCTAACGGTTGAGGTTTAGTAGGAGCAAGTTCTTGAATCAATTTTGTAGCTTTCTTTCTTAGCAAGTGAGCTCTCTAATAATCCTGCTGGTCTCTATTTCTCATCCTTTATCTGCTGGCACACTAAATAGAGGAAAACATACCTCGTTATCTCCTTCTTCATCCCATGCTACCAAAAATGTTGCCTAATATTTTGATATATCTTCGTACACCCATGATGAATAGAGTATGAAGAACTATGAGCCTCGGTCATAACCTCTACCGAATATCTCTAATCAGCACACAAAGACGACTCCAAAATGTGAATGTCCCATCCTCATGAATCCTTAACTCCTTCCTAAAATTAGACTCACACTCTTCTCAAAGCCTCTGAATTTGAGAGCATTATGTCTGTGCTGCCCTAATCCTCTCATCAAAAGTAGATTGAATATGCAAACTAGCTAGAATCCTGGTGTCCTGTAGAAGAATTTCTTGACACAAAGTGGTCACAGCCAACCTGATACTGATAATCATAAAATATCAGATTTATAATACAGATGAAGCAGATACTCGATGCAAAGCATATCAACTCCGTCAGTACTAAAGTCAGACTCTACACCAGCTATTGTGTCCATATTCAAATATAATCTTTTATTTATTTGAGTCTAGGATTGATGTAAGCTGAGTCACACTGGCAAATTCAAGTACCTATACCCAGATACCTAGTCCACTCAAATAAACCAAAGAACCTTTCCACCAAATTAGGCCACATTCATTAACAATGTCTACCATACTTAGAGACCAAACTCGTACCAAACTCATACCGAACTTGTGTCGAACTCGGACCGAACTCGATTACCCTTTTGGTATGAAATCAACCAGTTCAATTAGCTCATGATCTCTTGACCCAACGGTTGAAAATTTGAATTAAACCCCATCCGAATTCTGGCCGAATTATGTTTGCCTACACACTATAAATAGGATTTGATTTCTCATTCTTTAACAACTCAACCATTCTTTAATCTTCTATTCTATTGTGAGCAAACATCTAAGCCCTAACTTTTCCATCTCAAAGAGCAACTCCCTAGCCTTTCTAGTGCCAAGTGCGATCTCGGTCTAGAAGTCTATATAGTTGTAAAGAGCTTTGTTCCATCAGTTACTCTCTCTCTCTCTCTCTCTCTCTCTCTCTCTAGCTGTAAAGTTGTAAGACTTCGGATCAAACCTCATGGTGTAAAGAAGTGGCAAGCCTTCGGATCAAATCTTGTGATTCACTATTGGTGATTATAGTGGATAAAACTCCGAGCTTGAGTTCTCGGGACTGGACTAGTCCTCTCAGAGGGAAAACAGCATACATCTTGGTGTTTGCGTTTGCTTTCTCTCACCCTATTGCATATATATAAGTATATTCATAACACTGCTAGTAGTATCACTTACACATGAGATATATTCTAACTGCTAGTAGTTGATCACCATTGCATGCAATAGAATTATATTTTTAACATGTGATTTTACTTCACTACATACATACACTCTATTCACCCCCCTCTAGAGTTGCCATACATAATCCTACAAAATTACCTCAATAACCATCTTCAGAAGATCCTCTAATACGTGTCTATGTTTTATCAAGAAGAATGTGCTAGATACTGAAGATCCATATCATAATCCTTAGTAACTTGAACTATCTCCTTTGGCACATGTTCAAGTCCTTCTGGGTAAAGATGTAGTTTAGTCTATTTTGATTGGTATAAATCTCCACTTGATCACTATACAGATAATGCCTCTATAACTTGAGTGCAAATACCAATGATGTCAACTCCAAAGCATGCGTCAGATAGTTTTCTTATGATCTCGAAGCTACCGAGATACATAAGCAATCACTCTCCCATTCTGCATCAATACACATCCAACACTACAAAAATAAGTCATATTAGCGACACCTATTAACATCACTAATATGTAAATATATGTCGCTAAAAGAAAATAGCGACGTATTTTGCAATAGTTTTGATGTAATTTGCCAACTTAGCGACAATTGAGCGATATTTCGTTATGGCAATGATGACATAAAAATTTTTGCCATATCAGCTAATTAGCAACGTTCAATGACATATCAGCGACGTTCATGGTACCATTCAATGATGTTCTGATACATGTTAGTGACGTTAACATACTTCGCAGAATGTCACATAATGTTGCTAAACATCGCTGAATAGAAAAAAAATTGTATCCAAAAAATAATTTCTATAATAAATCTACATGCAGTTATAAAGTCACAATTTATATAAATAGACCCGGAACAACCTCCGTTGAATTTTTTGGGTTCGCCGACCCCTTCGATGGAATACTCAATACCGATAAATTTGTATGCATTTAATATAAACAATAAAGTAAAATTTTAAGAAAATGGCACATTTGTATTACTACCTGAGTCTCAAGAAACACATACATTATTTTTATCCAAGAAACACATATATTATTTTCATCCATAAAAGTCTCAAATATAGTCTGAAATAAATACATAAAGGACCCAGAACCATGGGCAAATACACAAACCAAAACATAAACAGTCTTACCTAGGACTACTGCTGATCTGGTGGAGAGGCACCAAGGCAGGCTTGCGATAAAAGCCGGTCATACTCCTCCTATGAAATTGCCACCAATGGAGCTGGAGTGGGGAGTCGGTGTCCATACAGGCACACCAGGAGGACATATCTATTCCAATGCTGCCAATAGAGTGTTGTATGAATCCATAGTAGATAACAGCCTCGAACTTCTCTAAACTACTGAATCCTGCATCCTTACCAGTAAATCGCTAGGGCAACATGCAACCCCTGCAACACCGTCACGCTATGCTCTATCGATGCGGCCAGCTCAGTAACGCTATGATTTGTCCTTCGCTCAGGGTCCTAAGCTCCACAATGTTACGCTCGAGCATATCAAATCGAGCGATAATTGTGGCATCGTCCGTCTGCGGCTGAGACTGGAGTTGCTCCATATGTCACGCCCCAGTCCCAAAATGCCGAGGGACTGGACACGTGATAATGGCCAGCAGTACGCACCGATGGATAAACCCAATTTAATGGATCCATCAGGGCATACTTAAGCTGTAGTATAACAATAAATAGGTCCAATGATACAAGTCACAGTCTATACTAATCTTATCCACACAGATAATCACAGATCAAATGCCAGAATAAATGTAAATAAAATAAACTAACAATCTCAATAAGGTGTCTCGGAGAACAATCCGAGAATAAGTCTGGTACATCAATGAAATAGACTGGAAATAAAATAACTAGAAACAGAAATAGGTGAGTATCTCAAGCCAATACTCAAGAGAAGTCCTCTGGTACAATCTTGTCCTCAGATCCTGGTTCTGCTCCAAGGTAAGCACCTGCTCCTGCTAATGCTAATGCTCTGGTCCCGTATACCTCGGGATAGATCTCGTCAGCTAATCCTGGGGACATAATCCGGATCCAGGTCCTCAGGGGACATAGCAAGGTACAAGAAATCTCATGCCAAAATAAATGCAGTACAGAAATAAAGGAAACAATAGGGTAAATAAATCAGCTAAGTGATATGCAAGTGAGAGTTTTAGTCATACTCAGGCTGAGACTGCTATAGGATCAGTGTCGAAGAAACCATAGCAGTATTTTCTCGAAGGGCCAGTACGGTACCAAAGCTCTGTGTCAGAGTCTAAGGCACAATTCATTAAAATATTATATATATATATAGTCAGCCTTATGTATGATAATTCTCTCCCCACCCAATGTAATCTCACATCATAGTTTCATGATATCTCATGTCCATTTCACGTAAAACCATAACTAATGCAACAAGTCAGGATAAAATCTAAGCATGTAACTGTATATGTCATAGTCATATATCCTATACAGAATCACCGTGACTATCTCATGAAGATCCTGTCTCATGTATAGTGTCAAGTGTCCTGGGTATACTGTACTTGGTAAGACAAGTACGAGGGTGTAAAGGGTCACGAATGTCCATCTCTAGATGACAATACACAACACCGCGTAAGGTGTTGGCACCCGACTATAATCGGACGCTAAGTAAGTCACACGGTCCTAGATTAAGCATGCACAACAATATAAAAGAATCCAAGAAAATATGTAACATGACTGCAAAGTTTGGCAAGGTACACTTGCCTGTGGTCCTGGCTCCAATTGTAGCTCTGATCTCAGTGTGAATCGCAGGTACTACTCCGGTTGCTGAAATAAATATCACCATTAGATTCAAAAAATATCAAATAGCTAAAAATGCCTGTCCTTGAGTCCAATTTGGACACAAGGGCAAAAATAACATTTTTGGGTCAAAGCGGGGTCCACATGTGGGCCACTTTGCACCAAAAAGTGTGTCAGGGTCAAAGGACTCCAAATTCGTCTAACTTAGTGTTAACAAGTCAGGAACGATGATACGAACCCAATGGAACTTCCAGAATTGGATTCCGATGAGCCGATCACAAAATCGCCCGTCAAGTGGAGCCGGTGGGGCCCACGATACGTGATTTTGTCAACGTTCTCAAAATCGAACCAAACTTGGGTCACAGGACCAGCGTATTGCTACGAGTCCGATGGCACAAATTTTGTCTCGATCCGACGTATGTACACAAAGTTACAGCATATTCCAGAATTGACGGATACCGGACGGTGTCCGTGGATACGCGTTGTTTCCGGTGTGCACGCACATCCAAATCAACTTCTGCGAAATCCTACACGTCCGTATCGACAGTGCGCACGTATCGGTGAAGACCGCACGCGACCAAGTCATCCCGTTTAGCGGGGCACACTCAGTTCCGGGGTGGAACAGGACGTTGTTTTTCCTATTTTTGGATCGCGGTTCGCGATCACCACAGGACGCGATGCACCGAGCGGGTAGCACGTGCATCGAGGGGGTCATGCAGGCTACGCGATACAACAAACGGAATGAGAAACAGAGTTACGAGAAGAGAGATATGGGTACCTGAACAGGGCTCCAAAAATCGAATTCTTCGTGTCCGACACGTGTCCGACACGTGTCAGGGTGCTGTGTCCACAGAAGCTAGGGTTAGGGTTTGGGTCTGCTGTTGGCCGGAGGTGGCAGCTCGGGGCTGGCCAGAGGGAGGCTGGGGACGGAGGAAGCGGTACTGGCCGGAGGCGACCGGGGCGTTCGAGGAGAGGGTTCGTCGGTGGAGGGGACTGGTGGCTGCGAGGTCGGGCGAGGAGGTGGCTAGGGCGGAGAGGGTTGGTCGGATCTCGAGCGACGGGGGTCGACGGGTTGAGGGGGAAATTAGGGGCGGGTGCTGGACTTGGCGGCGGGGGTCGGTGAGGTCGCTGGAGGTGAGGGGAAACGAGCGGTGGTCTGGCGGCAGTGGCAAGGAGTAGTTGGGGGATGTGCAGCGGTCGGCGGCGGTCGGCGGCGATCAGGGTACTGCTGGGGGGTGTTGAGGGGGAAGTCGGGGTCTGACTCGGCGGCTGTGCGTGTGGGAAGAAGGAGGAGTCGTCGAGAGGTTGTCTAGGGTTCCGGCAGCGACGAGTTGGGGGAAGATGACGGTGTGGCGGCGAGGGTTTTCCAAGGGCTAGGCACTGATGTCGAGGCGAGAATTTATAGGCTGTGCACAGTAAATCCGGCGGAGGCTAGGGTTCCAATTGGATTTCGGGTCCGGGTCGGGTTGACTCGGATCCGACCCGACCCGACCCGCTAAGCAGGGTTGACCGGGTTCGGTTCAGGTGGCGGTTCGGTTTGGTTTAATTCGGTTTATTTGGAATAAACCCGGTTTATTTAAGGGGTTTAATTAGGGTTTATTTATCTAGGTTTTTGGGGCTTTAAATGGGTTTTCGGAGTCCAATAAATTAGCAGAAAATTATCCTATGCTCGGTTTTCCATTTTACACTATAAAATATTATTTCCATAATATTTTTATATGAATTAACCATAATTAAAATCATTAAATTGCCAAAGGCCTAGGTTTTAATCATCAGAAAATTCCCAGAAAATTCCAGAAGATTTCGAAAATCCAAATAAAAAAATTCTTAAAAAATCAGGGGATTTACAATCTACCCCCTTAATATAATTGCGTACTCGCAATCAAAGAATAACCGGTCAACAGAGATGACACGGTTGCAACATTGTTCGGAGCATAGCCCGATCAAGGAAAATCAAGGTTGAGGGTGTAAGAATAACACATAGAAAAAATTATTTTCCCAAGCATTAAAGTTATGCAATCTTCTGTATTAAGGAGATCTAGAAGGCTACAGTTTAGAAAAGTAGGTTATCACTCGGTTATCAATGATAAAAAACATTCTAGGTTATCTAAAACATACTAGGTTATTTAGCAAGTTCAACATTACTAGGTTAAGGCTAGGGTCACGAACCAATAGGCAAGAGATAAAACAATACTAGAAATAGAAAACTATAAAAACTTACGGGCATTAGCTACTCCATGAATCTGCGCATCCTCCAAAGTCATAGCATAAGCTTGTCCGCGTCCTTGAGGGGGTGCCCTCTGCTGTTGCTGGGCCTGCTGGAATGGTGCTGGTCGAGGTGCCAAGGGTGGCCTTGGTTGATATCCTCCTGGTGCTGGTAGAGCTTGTTGGTTTGCCCTTGGTGCTCCTTCTTTACGCTCAGGACAGTCTTTCACTGCATGCTGTCTGGATCCACAACCTAAGCATAGTCCGAATTTACGTCTACACTCCTTCTCAACGTGGCCTATCTTGCCACACTAGTAACAAGTAGGAAGAGTCAGTGATTTGGATACAGCTCCTTGTGGTGCTTGATGCAGATAAGGTTTCTTTGCAGCTTCTCCATGCGGTGCTCGGGCTGGTGCTGATGTGGAAGGCCTCTTCAGATTGGTCTCTCTCCTGGTGACGCGCTCCATGCGTCGGGCTGCAGCAAGGACGTCCGAGTGAGATGTAGGTAAAATGGATCCAATTAGTTTCTGTAGCTCAATGTTTAATCTGTCGAAGAACTTCTCAGCCTTCTCTTCTTCTGTCGAAATCAAGGTAGGGGCAAAGCGACTCAGACGGATAAATTCTACGTTGTACTCTTCCACTGTCATAGTATCCTGAGTGAGGCGATTGAACTTGTCCCAAAGTTCTGATCGAGCGGTAGCCGGGATGTACATCTCTTGAAAGAGTCTGGAGAACTCCTCCCAGGTGACTCGGTCCGGTCCGAGCCGTGTCTCCTCAGATAGCCACCAGTGATGTGCATTATCGGTCAATTGCATTCTGACAACAGTCATCCAACGTTCCCGTGGAAGCTCGGCTGCTTCTAATTGATGTTGTATATTGGTGAGCCACTCATGAACCTCTGTGGGCTCCTCCTTGCCTGAGAAAGTACGGGGCTTCAGCTGGTGGAAGTCGATGATAGAGCCCGTCGGTTGCCGTCGAGTTGGTAGGTTGGCCTGCTCTAGTGCATTTACTAGGCTATTCCTCAAGTAATCTGCTTCACGACGCTGAGCTTCTTGATAAATATGCTGTTGGGCCTGCATCATTGCGTAGATCATTTGGAAAATCTGTTGCCCGTCCATAGGCTGTCCTGGTGGGAATACAGGCATTGGTGGAACAAACTGCGGAGGCGGCGGGATGTCTTCACGCCGAAATCTAGAAGCATGCTGATCTGTTTGGCTGCCTTGGTGAGTAGAGGGATCTCCACTCAATGGCGTCACTTTATCTTCTCCGTAGGTGGCTACAGCACCTATTGGTGTGTTTGCTGGAGTTTCGTCATTTGCTCTTGAATCTATTATTCTGCATCAAAAGTAAACTATAAGAGGCGCACAGGAATCAAGGCATGATACAAGAAAAATTTAATTCGAATACGATATAGATATAAAGAACATTTTCAAGCAAGTGGATGAGATCCTAAAAACTTATCCTATTCTTATTGCAGGCTTGCTCGGTCCCTAAGTTGAAACCGAACAATTTAATCGTTGACCTGCATGGGCCACCACAAAAACCATGTCACGCCCCAGTCCCAAAATGCCGAGGGACTGGACATGTGATAATGGCCAGCAGTACGCACCGATGGACAAACCCAATTTAATGGATCCATCAGGGCATACTTAAGCTGTAGTATAACAATAAATAGGTCCAATGATACAAGTCACAGTCTATACTAATCTCATCCACACAGATAATCACAGATCAAATACCAGAATAAATGTAAATAAAATAAACTAACAATCTCAATAAGGTGTCTCGGAGAACAATCCGAGAATAAGTCTGGTACATCAATGAAATAGACTGAAAATAAAATAACTAGAAATGGAAATAGGTGAGTATCTCAAGCCAATACTCAAGAGAAGTCCTCTGGTATAATCTCGTCCTCAGATCCTGGTTCTGCTCCAAGGTAAGCACCTGCTCCTGCTAATGCTAATGCTCTGGTCCCGTATACCTCGGGATAGATCTCGTCAGCTAATCCTGGGGACATAATCCGGATCCAGGTCCTCAGGGGACATAGCAAGGTACAAGAAATCTCATGCCAAAATAAATGCAGTACAGAAATAAAGGAAACAATAGGGTAAATAAACCAGCTAAGTGATATGCAAGTGAGAGTTTTAGTCATACTCAGGCTGAGACTACTACAGGATCAGTGTCGAAGAAACCATAGCAGTATTTTCTCGAAGGGCCAGTACGGTACCAAAGCTCTGTGTCAGAGTCTAAGGGACAATCCATTAAAATATTATATATATATATAGTCAGCCTTATGTATGATAATTCTTTTCCCACCCAATGTAATCTCACGTCACAGTTTCATGATATCTCATGTCCATGTCACGCAAAACCATAACTAATGCAACAAGTCAGGATAAAATCTAAGCATGTAACTGTATATGTCATAGTCCTGTATCCTATACAGAATCACCGTGAATATCTCATGAAGATCCTGTCTCATGTATAGTGTCAAGTGTCCTGGGTATACTGTACTTGGTAAGACAAGTATGAGGGTGTAAAGGGTCACGAATGTCCATCTCTAGATGACAATACACAACACCGCGTAAGGTGTTGGCACCCGACTATAATCGAACGCTAAGTAAGTCACATGGTCCTAGGTTAAGCATGCACAACAATATAAAAGAATCCAAGAAAATATGTAACATGACTGCAAAGTTTGGCAAGGTACACTTGCCTGTGGTCCTGGCTCCAATTGTAGCTCTGGTCTCAGTGTGAATCGCAGGTACTACTCCGGTTGCTGAAATAAATATCACCATTAGATTCAAAAAATATCAAATAGCTAAACACGCCTGTCCTTGAGTCCAATTTGGACACAAGGGCAAAAATGACATTTTCGGGTCAAAGCGGGGTCCACATGTGGGCCACTTTGCACCGAAAAGCGTGTCAGGGTCAAAGGTCTCCAAATTCGTCCAACTTAGTGTCAACAAATCAGGAACGATGATACGAACCCAACAAAACTTCCAGAATTGGATTTCGATGAGCCGATCACAAAATTGCCCGTCAAGTGGAGCTGGTGGGGCCCACGATACGTGATTTTGTCAACGTTCTCAGAATCAAACCAAACTTGGGTCACAGGACCAGTATATTGCTACGAGTCCGATGGCGCAAGTTTTGTCTCGATCCGACGTGTGTACACAAAGTTACAACATATTCTAGAACTGACGGATACGGGACGGTGTCCGCGGATACGCGTTGTTTTCGGTGTGCACGCACATCCAAATCAACTTCTGTAAAATCCCACACGTTCGTATCGACAGTGCGCACGTATCGGTGAAGACCGCACGCGACCAAGTCGTCCCATTTGGCGGGGCGCACTCAGTTCCGGGGTGGAAGAGGGCGTTGTTTTTCCTGTTTTTGGATCGCGGTTCGCGATCACCACAGGACACGATGCACCGAGCGGGTTACACGGGCATCGAGGGGGTCATGCAGGCTACGCGATGCAACAAACAGAATGAGAAACAGAGTTACGAGAAGAGAGATATGGGTACCTGAACAGGGCTCCAAAAATTAAATTCTTCGTGTCCGACACGTGTCAAGGTGCTGTGTCCACATAAGCTAGGGTTAGGGTTTGGGTCTGCTGTTGGCCGGAGGCGGCGGCTCGGGGCTGGCCGGAGGGAGGCTGGGGATGGAGGAAGCGCACTGGCCGGAGGCGGCCGGGGCGTTCGAGGAGAGGGTTCGTCGGCGGAGGGGACTGGTGGCTGCGAGGTCGGGCGAGGAGGTGGCTAGGGCGGAGAGGGTTGGCCGGATCTCGAGCGGCGGGGGTCGACGGGTTGAGGGGGAAATCAGGGTCGGGTGCTGGACTTGGCGGCGGGGGTCGATGAGGTCGCTGGCGGTGAGGGGAAATGAGCGGTGGTCTGGCGGCAGCGGCAAGGAGGAGTTGGGGGATGTGCAGCGGTCGGCGGCGATCAGGGTACTGCGGCGGGGTGTTGAGGGGGAAGTCGGGGTCTGACTCGGCGGCTGTGCGTGTGGGAAGAAGGAGGAGTCGTCGAGAGGTTGTCTAGGGTTCTGGCAGCGACGAGTTGGGGGAAGATGACGGCGCGGCGGCTATGGTTTTCCAAGGGCTGGGCACTGATGTCGAGGCGAGAATTTATAGGCTGTGCACAGTAAATCCGGCGGAGGCTAGGGTTCCAATTGGGTTTCGGGTCCGGGTCGGGTTGACTCGGATCCGACCCGACCCGACCCGACCCGCTAAACAGGGTTGACCGGGTTCGGTTCAGTTGGCGGTTCGGTTTGGTTTAATTCGGTTTATTTGGAATAAACCCGGTTTATTTAAGGGGTTTAATTAGGGTTTATTTACCTAGGTTTTTGGGGCTTTAAACGGGTTTCCGGAGTCCAATAAATTCGCAAAAAATTACCCTATGCTCGGTTTTCTATTTTGCACCATAAAATATTATTTTCATAATATTTTAATATGAATTAACCATAATTAAAAATTATTAAATTGCCAAAGGCCTAGGTTTTAATCATCAAAAAAATCCTAAAAATTCCAGAAGATTGCGAAAATCGAAATAAAAAAAATTCTTGAAAAATCAGGGGGTTTACACCATAATCCTCCGTAGTAACTCGTCACACAGAGACATGATGTTGTGGTCAATGCTCCTTTGGACTCGGGCCGACTCCTGCGAGGCAAGTAGTACATTGAATTGGTCGGTTTCCTTGTACAGGCAGGCCTTCCGGTACGAATTGTCATGTAACAATCAACACCACAAAATTTACATACTTCTTTATCCTTATCTTCTTTTTAGTACAACATGCACCCATCACGATATGCATCAATTTTCTCGTATCTTATCCAGAACAATCTTACCATTCTCTTTAGGTAACTTGGCACCCTCCGGCAAGATCTCTATAATCAACTCCATGAGTTGGTTGTAGTATTCTTACGACATGTTAAAATTGGATGATGCTAAACAGTCTTGTAACCACCTCCAACGATAAATGATCCTCACAACCAGGATATAATGTAGACCTTGCATTCTTCAACAACTCCATGAACTTCGCAACATCGGCAATCGGTGCCTCCTCAGTTGTATCATGAATGCCCATATCGAAACTAGGCCCCGCAGCATTGAAAACCATGTTCACCCACCCAATGTCGTAATCAGCGTGGTCGTGAACATCTATATGCGGGTCCACATAAGGCTTCCATTTCGATGCTAAAGAACAAGTTCTTCGTGTGAGATCCACTGATAGTAATTCGGCGTGAAACCCCTTTGAGTACAAATAAAATATCAAATCCACTTCTTGATGATATTTTAAGTTGCAATATCTAATACACGGATACTTAATTTTGGTGTCATCCATGTACTGAGGGAGCGCCTTGGCGAACTGCAGAAACTACTCTACCCCCTGTATTAATTTATCTTGCACACTGCACATGTCATTAGGATGACGGTTTTACATTCATATCCATTTTTAGATATTTCTGCAAAGATTGATTGATACACATTTTTAGATACAAATATTACGGAAGAAAGGCTCTTGATTATCTTTTTGTGCAAGAAGTTCTTTGTGAATTTTTAATAAAGAGGGGGTTAAGTGTTTCCTTAGGTGATCTTAACTTAACTTCATGTCATTGTACTATAATGAAGATGATTGATGAAGTTAGTTGTGGGTTGGAAGAGACAGAAGTCTTATATCTAATGTTCGTTCTAAAGATGGAATTTCTTCTGAAATCTCATGATGAAAGTGATAACATATAATATTTTTTGAATCTGTATAATTTTCCTTGGGAGAGAAAACAAATAAACTAATCCTTTATTGTGGCATTTAAATGATCTTTAAATGTAGAAATCGTTGACAGATTAATTTGTATTCTCTCCCAAGAAAAACAGAAGAAGAAATCTAATCCTAAATCTTATTAATCTTAATAGGATACTTTCCTTGTCCATTTTGCCATCATCGATGGCTTCCTTTTTTCTAACTTGTTCATTCGAGGGACCTTTCCTTCCATCTCCTTAGCGACTACAATAGATAAGTCATGATCATTCAATCAAATAATATTGTAGAAATATAAAGAAATTAAAAATCGACAAAGAAACACGCACACAGACACACACAAAAGAAGTTTTAGAATTCTGACTGTCCTTCAATGAACTATAACTGTAAAAACATTATTAGTACTATGCATAACAAGAACTGTCAAAATTTTGGTAGTCATCCATCGTCCCAATTGAGATTGTCTGTTCTAGCTTCGAAACTCCATTAATTTCAGAAATAGTGTCGTAGTGCATAACAAAACATGGATTACATATAAATTTTAAGAATCTAAACAAAAAAATATTGATTTAAAAAAAAGTAGAATCTAAATAAGAAAGAAAACATAGTTTCAATTGATGAAGTTTTATCTTGATTGTGTATGTTTGTTGGTTCTTGCTATCTCTGTCGTCACTTACTGCAAGGTTTTTGATTTAGGCTTGGAAGAGAGTAAGAAAAGAAGAATATTTGTTTGTATTTTAGATTTGGAAGAAAAAGAAAATAATAATGAGATGTGTTTCAAAAGAGAAAAAATTATCTGTTGTCACAAAGGGGACATTTGATACGCGGAATATATATAGTCGGGAATTCTACATTCTCGGAAATCAAATTTCTGGTAATTAATTTTCTTGGAAAACTATATTTTCATGTTTGGTGAATATATACATATTTTTGAAAAAATGAAAAAAGGATACAAACTGAAAAAGGGGATAAAAATAGTAAAAAAAATTAAAAAATGAAAAAAAAATCATTCTTAAAAACATAAAAGATAAAAAATCAAAATCAAAATCAAAATATATAAAAATCAAAAAATAAAAAAAATAAAAAAATCAAAATATATACTTAAAAAAAATCAAAATGAAAATAAACTGGAAAAAAATGTTCCAGCAAAAAAAATATAGCCACATATTTTAAGAAATAGAATTTTATTTGTGGAGAAATTATTTATCCAAAATATTTGTAATTTTCGAAAATAGATTTTTATAACCTGAACAAACATAAGAACAAATTTTTATTCAAAAATAAAATCAATTACTGCGTACCAAACATCCCAAAAAAATAAAATTAAATAAGTTGCATCCCCTAACCAACATCCTCCCCAGATATAAATAGGGTGCGCTTAGCCAAAAAAAGGCTAAATTTCAACTTGATACCCTCAATTATCCAAGTTGTTCAACTTGATACCCTAAACTCTTTTTTTATCAATAATTATAATAAACAAATTTGGGAAAAGGGAGGGGGGCTCGGAAAGGGTGGGGGGGAGAGGGATAGGAGCATTTTTGGAATTATTTTTCCTAGGGTATTATGTTAACAATTTTGAAAGTTTAGGATATCAAGTTGCCAAACTTGAATAGTTGAGTGTATCAAGTTGAAACTTAGCCAACAAAAAAAGTCAAATTCTATTGGCACAACAAAACTTACTTAGACTAGCCCAATTTTTTGAGTTATTTACAAGTTTGCCATCGAAAAAATTGCTCCAGGCTGCCCAATTTTTTTTAGGACTGTCACAATGTTGACATTCCTTCCTCAATATTTTTGACAGTCCTAATTATTAGAACTGTCAATAATGTTGACAGTCCTTCCAATTGGAAGGACTATCAATATAGTGACAGTCCTAAGAAGGAGGAAGATAGAAGAAGAAGAAGAAGAAGAAGAAGAAGAAGCAGCAGCAGCAGTAGCGGCAGGCGGCGACGGCGATGGTGGCGGCAGGGTGTAGGGGCTGGCCGGAGAGCGGCGGCAGGGTGGCAGCGGGCGATGAGCGGCAACGGAGGCTCCCTCCTCCTCCTCCACCTCCTGCCTCCTCCTCTTCCTCCAGACTCCTCCTCCTCATCCCGCCGTCGCCACCTCCTTCTCCAGCCTCCGCCTTCTCCCCCGCCTCTGCCTTCTCCGTCCTCCTCCTCCGGTGGGTGGGGTTGAGGTTAGGGTTGGGCTATTCTGAGTAAATTTTGGGTTGTACTAAGTAAAAGTTTTAAAACCTGGACTATCCTGAAGTAATAGGCTGTTCTAAGTAAAAATATGGAGTGCCTATAGAATTTTCGGCAAAAAAAAGAAATTTTGACTTACCCTCCACTTTATTTATCCATATTCATGGTGCACCCCATATTATTTCTATAATGTACAAGACTCCCCACTTTTGACAGAAACTGTCCAGTTATGAGGGTCAACTACTTTGATCCAAAAAAATTGACGAAAATATCCCTCCCTTATTTTATTCTTCCTCTTCCTTCTCACCCCCTAATCCTCCCCCCGCGGTCAGCCCATCGCCACTGCTCGCCGCCGCTCCCCTCTTCCTGCCATGTCCACCGCTCCCCTTCCCACTCCCGCTCCCCCTTCCCCGCCACCGTCCCTCCCCAACCCTCCCCCCACCCCCGCAGCCCCCACAGCAGCAGTCGCAGCCGCTGAAAGCGCTCGTCGGCTACTACGGGGGCGGGGAGGGGGGAACGGGGTGGGGAGGTGGGGGGCGGTGGCGGAAAGAGGAGAGCGGGGAGGGGGCTGGGGTGGTGGCAGGGAGGGGGGATCAGGGGGCAACGACGAAGGTCGTGGCGGGGAGGGGGGTAGCAGGGTCGACGACGACGGTGGCTGTGATGACCCGTTCCGTTCACGCGGACAATCGATTCAAACGGCACAAGTGCAATAACCCAACCCACTTTGCTCAGCGAAATAACTCATTTGAGGCAAAGAATTTCTAGACTTGACCCTTCAGGAGATCGAACTTAGACTTTCAAAGGCTCACTCGGAGTATCGCTCGACCGAGACGAAACATCGCTAAGGTGGGGTGGATACGATAAACTTGTCTCTGCTTAGCCAGCACACTTGAAATATGGACGATACATGCTAGTTGCTAGGTGAATTACCCCATTACATGCTTATAAAGAATATAACGCACCTAGCTAAGAGAATAATCCTAACTTGTATTACTTGTGTTATAACATGGAATAAAACTTGGCTTATATATGGACCCTCGCATGCTAACTTAGCCTTGTGTAAGTAGACCCCGCTATGCCTCGCATAGAACGATATATATATATATATATATATATATATATATATATATATATATATATATATATATATATATATATATATATATATATATATACTCTTCATAGTGCACAGTTCACTTATCTACACTATACGTCTCTAGATCATGTCACTTGGTATGTCCCTTTACGGTTTTACTTCTCGCTTTACCCATAGACCGTACCAACGTAAATGTTTATATTTTATTCAAATGCATGCTTACCTGTTTACTTGTAGTTTGTACTTGTTGCCTTATTTCATTGCTTGTTACATAAATTTATGCCATAATCAAGTAACACTATCTTGCCTTGTATTTTATCTAAGTTCTCCGGAAGACTATCGAATAGTCGTTCCGTGCAAGTATGAACCTGAAAGCATCCGGGACCATTTGGTCGCCAAGGCAATTCCCGAACCAGGGGATTGTACCATGCCAAGTTTAACTCTGAACGATAAATGTGAACAATCATGCCTCGAACTTGTACCTGATATATATCCTGCCTTGAATTGATCATGTACCTGACCAGAGGCCCAAAAGATTAGAGACTTGCATATCGTGGACAACTTGTGCACAAGGTCTTAGTTCCTGCAGATGGTCGCAGGGTTACTGGCACCGATCCGATCCGGACAGAACTCCTGATAGTCATCTGTTTTGGATGGAATGACCTATAACGCCCATGTTCCTTGCATTGCATGTCATTTCATTCATGTAGTATAAATCGTCCTTAATGGCTATGCCAACGACTCATGTTCATATAGATAAGTCATCCTCGCTTAGCAAAAATCCATGTGTGAGTTATTGCATTGCATCCAGTAAGCTAAAACATCTGAACGATATGAGTATAAGTCATATATACAAATTGAGCAACCTGTGTAGTCCATTGAACACTTAAACGTCTATTGCAACACTTCTAGATAATCTGTATAACTCGTGCACCCAAAACAGAACCTCACTCACGATACTTATGTTTGCTTATGCTATTGCCCCTGAATTTTATCATATATGCTCGTGCTTGATTTAACTTAGTTTTTCTTGGACAGGGAAGGACGGATGGTAAGTTGGTAAGACTCGCCGTATTACTCTTATATCGTACGGCGCACTGCCATATGAGTTAGGCTTTACATTATTGCTATAAAACTGATCCTAAGAAAAGACTAGAAAGATAACTTAATAGATGGTGTATAAAATCTATATAACGTATTTGGATTTATCGAGCGGGCGAGAAGCCTCTCCACCAGCGCATTCATGTACTGATAACACACCAGTTTGCTTGCAGGGTGCGAGAAAACCTCGTTCGATGCGGATGCCCCCCCTTCGTGCGTTCTAAGGCATGGAGTTCACTCTGGAGCCTTGGAGCGTTGCGTCCGAAACATAAGCACATATACAAGATATAATGTTAGAACATCGCTTATGTATCATTTCATAAATGTAGCCACTTGGCACACTTTTATCATTTCAGAGAGAGAGAGAGAGAGGCTTGAGCAACTTATAATCTTAGTCTAGCGCCGCTTGTAACACTTTTGAGTGATCTAACAGTCCTATAGACATATCATATAACTCAATATTGCATCAGACATTACACTAACACACAATCAAACACAATGATCTCAAAGACTATGCTATGGGTGTCATGTCTGTAGTTGATGTGCATAACAGACAGTCAATGATACGGTCTTGTCACTACATCGGTGTACATGTGGCAGTCTGCTATCATGCTACGTGGTCACAGGTCAATGTAACTACGGGGTATCCTTAGTCACATTCTAGTCATCTAGTACATATAATACATAGTACATACTATGAACTAACATATACATAATATCCATTGGTTACAATTATAATAGATATATATATATACTTTAAATAGAATTAATACTATATATGTATATATACTTATATACACAAAATACATTTGAATATATACTAGTACATATACCCTACATATATATACCAATTAGGTTCATATACATATAGATATATAATATGTACATACAACACACTAATATACCAATACACATACCAATACCAACTATAATACGTATGTATACAATAAAGAATATGCGTATATGCGTACGCGTACACGTACGTGAAGGGCTCGAACCTGGGTACGTGGGATGAGTCGTGTGCGTCGAGGTCGTCACGGAGTCGAAGTCTTTCAGTCAAGCGGGTCAGTCGAGGCTTCTCCGACGAGTTCCTGATGGACAGCGACTCGGGTTCAGCGATCATCGGCGGTCGTCGAACAGGCGATCTTCGGTTCAGCGGTCAGTTTGGCGTGCTCTGGTCGTGTACAGGCGAGTTATGGCCGGTCGAGTGCAGCGGTCGGGGTCGTCGAACTCTGGGGACTGAGTCGAGGCAAAGCAGGGCTGCTTCGGCATCGTGGAGGCGATTCTGGGCGACGTGTACAGCGGGGATGACCGCGGGCTTCTAGTGCAGCGTCGTGCAGCGAGTTGGAGGCGGTGTAGGTCGAGGTGGCATCGGCGGTTGATCGTAGCACGATTTGGTGGGAAGAAGGGGTTCGTGGTCGGGGTAGATGGTGTCGACTTCGGTCGGTCAGCGGACGGGAAGGGTGAACGAACAGTAACGGGGAGGAGGGGTTACGGCTGTGGTTGGTTTAAGAATAGGAAAAAGAAAAGCAAAGTAGAAATATTACTATTTATATAGGTATAAAGTTTGGGTGACCTAGAATTAGATTTGGTCAAAGCCCTCTTGGGATTGGGCTTGCCATAGATAATTTTAATGGTTAGGATTTAAACAAATTAAAAAATGAATGGTTATGATGCATTGGTTCAAGGTTTTGAGGCCATAGTTTCAAGGAGGTTGATGTTGCAATTGCACACTCCCAAAAATTATGAAAAAATACACATGAAGAAGAAATAGGGTTTATTTACGTGTCGTGTCCAATGGGGTAGATACCTTAATGCATTTGTGCACCAAGGTGCCCAACAATTAGAAAATTATACAAAGTTGAGTTTATGGTTTAATTAATTAAAATAATGTAAGTGGTGTTCTAAAATTAATTAGGAGTACAAGGGCTGAATTAAAGTGGGACACAAGGGTCATAAATAAAATAGACTTGGAATAAAATATTATCCTAATTTGGGTTGCTCAAAATGGGTCAAGATTGTGCCTCCAATTTCGATTGGAACACACAAGGATACAAAGTTGGATTTACATAGAATTAAATATAGTCAGTTGCGACGAATGTTGTGCGACTAAAATAAAATATAACAAGGCATAATTATGAGTCACACAAGATCAAAATAATAGTCTGGCATGTCTAGGACAAGGGTGTGAAATTTGTTGGGAGACAATGGCTAGTGAAGTATTCTAATTATCGAAGCAACGATAAAGTACAACAATCAAATAAAATCACAATAATTTAAATATAATTAATTATCATGCAAATCATTTACACATTAATTATGAAAAGACAAAAATATTCCTAATCTAAAATATGGGAGTGACAAGTCTACCCTCCTTAAATAAATTTTGTCCTCGAAATTAAAATAAACTAGCACAAGAACAAACAATCGACAAAGAATTATACTTCAAGTCTCGAAGAGATACGGATACTGCTCGTGCATTTCGTCCTCTCTCTCCCAGGTTGACTCTCCTGGAGAGTGATGTCTCCATGCAACACGAACCAAGAGAATAGTCTGGTTTTGCAATACCTTCTCTCTACGATCCAAGATCTCAACAGGTTATTCAAGATAGCTGAGTGTCGGTCCAACCTCGATCTCCGAGTGATCTAGTACGTGACTAGGATCTGCCACATACCTTCTCAGTGGCGACACGTAGAACACGTCATGCACTCCATCTAGAGCAGGCGGCAAGTTAAGTCTATAGGCCACTGTACGGACCCTTGCAAGAATACTGAAAGGCCCGATGTATCATGGACTAAGCTTTCCGCCTCTACCAAAATAAATTGTGCCCCGTGTCAGAAAAATTCGTAGGAACACCAAATTGCCAACCTAGAACAACAATCTTAACATGCAATCTAAACAACAATCACAAACCCAAAAGAATAACAAAATATATACCTGAAACTCTAGGGGTCTACGGTAGCTAACGGCCTAATGCCGCTGCCTGTCCTGCGCCACTTGCAGTCTATCTCTAATAAGTTTTACCTTTTCTGCTGCATCCACGACCATTTCTGGTCCTAACAAAGCTCTCTCTCCAACATTATCCTAAGATAATGGTGTACGACACCTTCGTCCATATAAAGCTTCGAATGGTGATATCTCAATGCTGGTCTGGTAGCTATTGTTGTAAGCAAACTCTACTAGGTGTAGATGATCCTTCCAAGAACCTCTGAGATCCAAAATGCAAGTACGTAGCATATTTTCAAGAGTCTAAATAGTCCTTTCAGACTGCCCATCTGTTTGGGGGTGATACGCGGTACTGAACTTGAGCTGAGTGCCCAAGCTAGCAAGCAGACTCCTCCAGAAATAGGAAGTGAAACGACTATCCCGATCTGAGACAGTACTCACAGAAACTCCATATAATCTGACAATCTGCTGTACGTATATCTCCGCTAACTTCTCTGTCGATGTACCCACTTTGAAAGGTAAGAAGTGGGCTGATTTGGTCAACCTATCCACGATGACCCAAATTACGTCATTTCCTTTTGGAGAATATGGAAGTCCTGAAACGAAGTCCATAGTCACGTGCTTCCACTTTCATTCTGGAATGGGTAAAGGTTGAAGCAATCCTCCTGGCCTATGTCGATCTGCTTTTACCTACTGGCACACTAAACATCGGGATACAAAGCATGCTACCTCACGCTTCATACCATACCACCATATATGCTCCCTCAAATCTTGATACATCTTGTTGGCTCTGGGATGCATTAAGTACTGAGAGCGATGTTCCTCTTGTAAAACTTCTTCGTGCAGCTCTCCACTTGGCACACATATCCTCGTGCTATGTCGTAAAGATCCATCATCCGTAATAGTGAAGTCATCTGTCAATCATGTCTGAACTTGTGCTCTAATATTCCTTAGAGTCTCATCATCATACTGAACAGCTCTAATTCTGTCTATCAGATCCGATTGTATCTGCAATCCCCACATCTGAATCTTAACTCCTGGAACTAGTACTTCAATTCCCAAGCGCTCAAGATCAGCTAATAAATGTCTATTCGAAGTCAAACATATAACCATCGGATACCTGCTTAAGGCATCGACGACTACGTTGGCCTTTCCTGGATGGTACTGTAATGAGATATCGAAGTCTTTTATCAACTCTAACCACCTTCTCTGCCTCATGTTCAGCTCTTTCTGTGTAAATACGTACTTCAAGCTCTTGTGGTCTGTGAAGATCTCCACACGCTCTCCGTACAGATAATGTTTCCACAGCTTTAGTGTGAAGATAACTGTTGCTAACTCTAAATCGTAAGTGGGGTAGTTCTTTTTATGAGGGCATAATTATCTTGAAGTATAGGCAATTACTTTCTCGTGTTGTTGAAGAATGCATCCCAAACCTTTTCCTGAAGTATCACTGTAGATAGTGAATCCACCTGTCCCTGATGGCAATGTCAAGACTGGTGTCATCGTCAATCTTTTCTTCAGCTCATCAAATACAGCTTGACATTCTTCTGTCCAGACAAATTCTACATCTTTCTTGGTCAGCCTAGTCATTGGTTCTGCAATCTTGGAGAAGTCTTGTACGAATCTTCTGTAGTATCCTGCTAGTCCGAGAAAGCTCCTGATTTTAGCTACCGTACTGGGGGTAGCCCATGTCTCCACTGCTTCGATCTTCTTTGGGTTAACTAAAATTTTGTTACCCGTCAATATATGTCCAGAAAATTCAACCTTGTCAAGGAAAAACTCACACTGTGAAAGCTTTCCGTACAACTTCTCTCTCCTGAGAGTCTCTAAGACCATCCTCAGGTGCTCTTCATGCTCTTCTGGGGTCTTTGAATATATTAGAATGTCGTCAATAAACACCACTACGAACTTGTCAAGGTACTGGTGGAATACCTTGTTCATCAAGTTCATAAATACTGTGGGTGCATTGGTTAAACCAAATGACATTATTATGAATTCAAACTGGCCATATCTAATCCGAAAGGTTGTCTTCGGTATGTCTTCCTTCTTCACCTTCACCTGTTGATAGCCTGACCTCAAGTCTATCTTTGAAAACACCTTTGCTTCGTTCAATTGATCAAAAAGATCATCTATCCTCGGCAGTGGATATTTATTCTTGATAGTAAGGTTGTTCAGAGCTCTATAATTGATACACATGCGTACCATATTGTCCTTTTTTGGTACAAATAATACCGGTGCTTCCCATGGCGATGAACTGGATCTAATGAAACCTTTGTCTTGCAGCTCCTCAACTTGTTTCTTCAGTTCTACCAACTCGTTATTGTTGACTCTATTGACATATTGCGAAATAGGCTCCGCTCCTGGTATCAAGTCTATAGAGAATTCAACATCCCTGTCTGGCGGCAAACCTGACAACTCCTCTGGAAATACATCCAGGAACTCTTCTATAAGTGGATGTAGTAACTCCTCTTCTTCCATCCCGGCTCAACAAAAAGTGCCTCTGCTCCGCTCCTCTGCTCCTCTGGCGATCTCAAACTCTGGCTCTCCTGGTAGTCGAAATACTACTCTACCTCCGTGATAATCTATAGAAGCATGGTGTTTACTCAACCAGTCCATTCTGAGTACAATATCGTATCCTAAAAGTGGCATAACGAGTAAACTCATGCTCAACTCTCGGCCTTCTAATGACACTCTTCGATCCTTGCAACAATCACGGACTAGGATAATGCATCCTCCTGTCGTGATCTTGCAAGTCCTATCTAATGGTTCCATTTCTAAATGATGCTTAAGGGCATAAGATATAGATACGAAACTATGGGAAGTGCCAGAATCAAATAATGTAAGTGTTGGAATATAATCGAGTAAAACTGAACCTAAAATTACGTCTCCAGCTGGCTCGACCTCCTCTATAGTCATGGCATAAGCTCGTCGCTGTGATGCTCCCCTCTGCTGCTGTGGTGGAAGTGGAGGTCCTCTCTGTTGGCCTTCTGGTACAGTAGGTACTATGGCTGGTCCTCTCTGAGCGGTTGCTCCACCCTGACGAGACTGAATAGATGGGCAGTCCCTAAGCTGATGTGATAATGATCCACAGGATAAACAAGTACCCAATCTCTTCCTGCAGATGTCTCTGGTATGTCCCATCTTTTCGTAATACGCACACTGGGCAACGGGCTAATTCTGTCCCTGTGGCTGCTGCTGCTAGATGTGTCCTCGAACTGGTGTTTGGTGCTGCTGATACTGAGGAATCTGCGATTCCATAGGTGGCTTAACTGGACTTCTTTGATTTGGATCTACACGCTGTCCGGGAAGATAAGGAGCTCGAAGACAACCCTTTATTTGATGTCCCGTAGTGCCACAATACAAACAAAGTCCTAGATGTCACGCCCCGGTCCCGCAGGGCCGTTCGTCCTCACTTTGGTCCCTACGGAGCCGATCGTCCTCGCACGGGCGTGATGCCGTGCAAGCCTAAAGTGCTCTTGCACAAGGCCAAAGCTTGAAACAAGGGCAAGTAAGCTATTCAATAACTGAAGCAGCGGCACATAACATTGCAGAAAAGTGAAGAACACAATGGCATATAAAAATAAGCTCTTTTATTGATATTCACAATTGTTACAAGCGGCGCATGGCCGAGGTTATAATTCGTTCAAGCACTCTTCTCTCGATTACAATGATACCGTTCCATACATTATGTCCCTTTATACAAAAGTAACTCAAAGCAGGCACAACTCGATGCGGCTCCAGGCATCGACTCCAGATTTCCGGTTCCTTGGGATGAGGCACGGCTATCGCTTCCTCAGACGAACAGGTACCTGAGAACAAGCAAACTGTTGGTGGGTCAGCACTTTATGCAAGTACTGGTGAGATAAAACAACTGAACAGAAGCTACACCCCCTGAAACCCATACTAAGTAATCATGTGGCAAAACATTGCATTACTAGTGATCTTGCTAGTTTTTACCTAAGTTCATTTCATGCAGTTCAGAACTATAGTCAGATTACATCTTTGAAAACATAACTTTAAAATAGTTTGCATATTCAAACTATGAGCATACGAATCGGGACAGTGCTCTATCATGTAGTGCGCAACATGTATTGTGCAACACAAGTCTAACTCTTAGGGGCAAGGCAGCATATAGGAACTATCATTAAATCAAGCACACAAGTAACTATCATTCAAAGGTCGGTCCCCGAGAAACTCAGGATCGGTAGCGGTAAACCAGCTAACCAATGACTCCTTTATCTGATGCTATTAGCAGCTGTGACTCATGGTTGCAACATCACTGCCGTTATAGCAGCCGTAACCAAGGTTCAGCTCTTCACCAATAGCCATTGTCCGACCGATGCAAATGCGTGCAACACTATCAGATAAACTCTATGATGCACATCTTAATGAGCAAACAGGCTTATGTATAAACTCATATTCTTACCCCATAGCCGAACGGTTATCCCTGCAGCAGACATACAAGTTAGCCACAATTTTCATATATGCATAAACTTATGAATCCATCTTCTGGTGTCACAAACGATAGGTATGCAAGAAGGTAAACCTAGCATGCTCCCTATCTATATGACGGTCCTGAGAAACTCATTGATGGACAACAACACCCCCCTAGATCCTTTCGGAACGGAACATCAGGGTGCTCTCACAATCCCTTCCGGACCGACCAATTTCCAGTGCCCCAGGAATCGATCGAGAGACTATTACCTTGTGCACAAGTTGTCCGAGACCAATGCAATAATCACATTCACATTCACAATCATACGCACTTAACAATCTAATAGCCACACCCCCCTGAAACCCGAAGGAACGGAACATCAGGGCGGACTATTAGACTATACTCTTTAGCAACACATCTTTCCAACAATCTAATAGTACACACCCCAAGATCCCGAAGGACCGGACGTCAGGGCGCACTATCAGACTATGCTTATATGAATCACAAGCTTTAGCAGTTCGATATAGTAAAACAGACAAGCAGAACATATAAGGCAAACACGATTGATTCTTAGTTAACATGCAAAAACTATCTCTTTCTTTCTTAGCAAATTCAAGGAACACATTTCAGGCGATTCGTTTACTTATCTTCTTAGCATGGCAAGAGTTCGTTTGAGCTGTGTCGGTGTAACTAAGCATGCAATATTTCTATCTTTTTCTTAGCATAGCAGTAGTTCGTTCTTATTTCTACAAGCATTCATATTCTCTTAGTTAGGCAGCATATTCGTTTCAATGACAAGCTATGTGAGTTCTCTTATTAGCATGCTGAGTCGGTTCTATCATTCTTTTTATGAAAACATTCTTCTTAAACAAACAAGCATTCAAAAACTCAGATTCATTATTAAGTCATACAAGAATCAGAGAATGTAGTCTGCCCACTCACATTGATTAATCGGTCGGGAACTCTCCGAGAAGACTTCCGTTCGAGCAAGCAAGGCGATCTCACTTGTACGTAGCGTCGACGCGGAGCGGGGTGCTACATACTTACCCACTAACAAAAAGTTTCGTCCTCGAAACTTCAAGGATAAACTTCTCGAAAATACAGAGCAGCGATAGTCCTCATCCCTCACCATCCCAAATCAAAACTCAGCAATCTTCTCAAATCACAAATTACATCTCAAGCAAAAGAAAACCAAATCCAGAAAACTTTTGCCGGCACTTTTGAGAATATTTACAGACTCATTTTATGGAACGTTTATTGCATCTCACATCAGGCACATCTCAGAGTTGGAAGCAACGAAATGGGCAAAGAATCGAGTCGTTCTGATACTATTATGTCACGCCCCAGTCCCGCAGGGCCGTTCGTCCTCGCTTTGGTCCCTACGGAGCCGATCGTCCTCGCACGGGCGTGATGCCGTGCAAGCCTAAAGTGCGCTTGCACAAGGCCAAAGCTTGAAACAAGGGCAAGTAAGCTATTCAATAACTGAAGCAGCGACACATAACATTGCAGAAAAGTGAAGAACACAATGGCATATAAAAATAGGCTCTTTTATTGATATTCACAATTGTTACAAGCGGCGCATGGCCGAGGTTACAATTCGCTCAAGCACTCTTCTCTCGATTACAATGATACCGTTCCATACATTATGTCCCTTTATACAAAAGCAACTCAAAGCAGGCACAACTCGATGCGGCTCCAGGCATCGACTCCAGATTTCCGGTTCCTTGGGATGAGGCACGGCTATCGCTTCCTCAGACGAACAGGCACCTGAGAACAAGCAAACTGTTGGTGGGTCAGCACTTTATGCAAGTACTGGTGAGATAAAACAACTGAACAGAAGCTACACCCCCTAAAACCCATACTAAGTAATCATGTGGCAAAATATTGCATTACTAGTGATCTTGCTAGTTTTTACCTAAGTTCATTTCATGCAGTTCAGAACTATAGTCAGATTACATCTTTGAAAACATAACTTTAAAACAGTTTGCATATTCAAACTATGAGCATACGAATCGGGACAGTGCTCTATCGTGTAGTGCGCAACATGTATTGTGCAACACAAGTCTAACTCTTAGGGGCAAGGCAGCATATAGGAACTATCATTAAATCAAGCACACAAGTAACTATCATTCAAAGGTCGGTCCCCGAGAAACTCAGGATCGGTAGCGGTAAACCAGCTAACCAATGACTCCTTTATCTGATGCTATTAGCAGCTGTGACTCATGGTTACAACATCACTGCCGTTATAGCAGCCGTAACCAAGGTTCAGCTCTTCACCAATAGCCATTGTCCGACTGATGCAAATACATGCAACACTATCAGATAAACTCTATGATGCACATCTTAATGAGCAAACAGGCTTATGTATAAACTCATATTCTTACCCCATAGCCGAACGGTTATCCCTGCAGCAGACACACAAGTTAGCCACAATTTTCATATATGCATAAACTTATGAATCCATCTTCTGGTGTCACAAATGATAGGTATGCAAGAAGGTAAACCTAGCATGCTCCCTATCTATATGACGGTCCTGAGAAACTCATTGATGGACAACAACACCCCCCTAGATCCTTTCGGAACGGAACATCAGGGTGCTCTCACAATCCCTTCCGGACCGACCGATTTCCAGTGCCCCAGGAATCGATCGAGAGACTATTACCTTGTGCACAAGTTGTCCGAGACCAATGCAACAATCACATTCACATTCACAATCACACGCACTTAACAATCTAATAGCCACACCCCCCTGGAACCCGAAGGAACGGAACATCAGGGCGGACTATTAGACTATACTCTTTAGCAACACATCTTTCCAACAATCTAATAGTACACCCCCCAAGATCCCGAAGGACCGGACGTCAGGGCGCACTATCAAACTATGCTTATACGAATCACAAGCTTTAGCAGTTCGATATAGTAAAACAGACAAGCAGAACATATAAGGCAAACACGATTGATTCTTAGTTAACATGCAAAAACTATCTCTTTCTTTCTTAGCAAATTCAAGGAACATATTTCAGGCGATTCGTTTACTTATCTTCTTAGCATGGCAAGAGTTCGTTTGAGCTGTATCGGTGTAACTAAGCATGCAACATTTCTATCTTTCTCTTAGCATAGCAGTAGTTCGTTCTCATTTCTACAAGCATTCATATTCTCTTAGTTAGGCAGCATATTCGTTTCAATGACAAGCTATGTGAGTTCTCTTATTAGCATGCTGAGTCAGTTCTATCATTCTTTTTATGAAAACATTCTTCTTAAACAAACAAGCATTCAAAAACTCATATTCATTATTAAGTCGTACAAGAATCAGAGAATACAGTTCTGCCCACTCACATTGATTAATCGGTCGAGAACTCTCCGAGAAGACTTCCGTTCGAGCAAGCAAGGCGATCTCACTTGTACGTAGCGTCGACGCGGAGCGGGGCGCTACACTAGACTCACCCTACAGCTCTTCCAAAGGTGACCTGGCTTCTTACAGAAATAACAAGCCTGCTGGGTCTGCCTCGAAGGCTACTGCTGATCCTACGATCTGGTCTTCGACGGCATCCTAAGGACAGACCAAAAGGAATCAATTAAGGTAATATATACGATATCATCAAGGGAGAATCATAAAATTTTAAGGAAACAATCATTCAGAATAGCATTATGAAGATCAAAAAAAATTTAGTTGTGATTGAGCATACTCTCATCCTAAATTATATTTCCTATATCCTATTGCAGGCTCGCAATAGTACAACTAAGTTGTCGCACTACTACGATATCGCATAACTTGCGAAACTAGACCTGCATGGGCCACCACTAAAAATATGTCACGACCCGCACCCAGTATAGGGGCACGAGTACGCGGGTACGTCCAGCCTACGCTGGCTAGGTCACAATAATACTATATAACTAAATATATATCAATGATATCAATCTCTATAAGAAGGACAATATATATCTCACAATTTCTCATAATATAAACTCAATCACAACATCTATAAGAGTAAGGCACGATAAAAGATAAGAAGAATGACATAGTTAAATACCATGTCTCAAAATAAGATAATCCATAGTCTAGCTGTCCAACATAAAGTCTCCACAAGTCTCAAATTAAACTTAATATAAGTCTAAACATAAACTGAAATAAACCTCGATAAGTCTCAGATGCATAAGATAAATATTATCTAGATAGCTGCAGGCAGTGTCTCCTCTAAAGTAATAGTCTTCTCTAAGATCTCTGGTGTGTAATCTGTATCTATACCCGGTCCATAGTGTGTGGTACAGAAATTCTCAAGATCCTCTGGAAAAATATCCAGTCATGATTGGAACAAAGTACAAGCACTAACAGCAGTTCCACATATATTGACAAAAATGATAACACAGTGTAAAGAAATACAAGACATATATGAAACTAGAAATAAGAAATACTGGACATAATAAAGTACTGGAATAAAGAAATACTGGAATAAAAGAATACTAAAGTAATGGAGCATATGTCATCATCAATATACAACTAGCAATAAAATAGAAATACAAGTACACGCTAGAACAATAAACTGGTATATATATATGAATACTAGAATCATGACTAGGACATAAGGAATGCTATATCAATACACTAGAGATACATGTCAAGAACATCTAACTAAGTGTGTGAAACATCAGCATATCATGTGATCGGCTTAGGACTGATCAGGCTTGCTATGTATGACTAGCTATGATTCATGTAAGGTCAGGTTAACCATCCGGATAGCTATGATACGAGCAATAGTCAGGCTAGTCACACATAACAGGCTATGAGGCATGTAATGGTCAGGCTGCACCGACGTGAGATGGGGTGAGCTATGATGCATCACTACTAGAAAAAGCGGGATTAGTAACGTATTTTAGCGACTCCAAGTAAAAACGTTGCTAAATTAGCGACTCCATAAAAAACATCGCTAGATATCGCTAAATGGCGACATTTAGCGACGTTTAGCAACTTTTATTAAGATTTTAAAAGATTAGTCGCTATAAGTTCAATTAAGGTCGCTAAACATCATTAATATATCTGATTTAGCGACGTTTAGCATCGTAATTAGCGACGTATGCATCAAAAATATTTAGCAACGTATTTAGCGACGTCTTTGACGTCGCTAATTTTTATTTTAGCGACGTTTTTATATAATGTCGCTAAACGTCGCTAAATTTTGGTTAATTAGGGCTCTGTTTTCTTTTCCTCCATCTGTCGAAAAATTTGAAAGTTTTCGATTACCCCCACCCTCCCTCTTCGGCGACCGGCTCTCCACGTCTGCGGCAACTCCGGCATCCCCCTCCTCCTCCTCGAGCTCTAGGTAATCTCTCTCTCTTTCTCTCTCATGTGATACTGACCAAGACACACTTGACAGATACGACACACGCACACAGACACAACACATACAAACAGACACTGACAGACATACACGACACACACATACAGACGCAGACACACACACACACATACACACACACACACACACTCACACAGACACTGACACTGATACTGACATAGGCACGACACACACACACACACACACACACACACTAACACACATAATATTTGATCTATTAGATGTGTCCATGTAAATTGAGGGTTGGTATCATGGTGGTGTGGTGTATGAAGGATGTATCCTAGAGTATCTTGGTATTGCACACCAAATGTTTATGAATTAGACTAGTGGTTGTGTGTGTGTGTCTATTTATGTCTTAGAGTATCATATGATATATATATGTAAATTGGTGTATTATCTATTTGCATATGAGAGAGTGTATGCATATATAGGTGTATCTCGATATATATATATATATAGGTATATAGCTACTGTTATCTGTGTTGGTATTCATAGTATCTTCTAGTTGTGCTTGATGTGGGAGAGGGTAGAAGAGTCGAGTTGTGTATGGGTGTCACTACTGAACTATGAGGCTTCAGGAACTGAACTCAATTCAGTTTGGCCTAGTGCATTAGGCAAGCTGGCAATGTGTTACAGTGGTATCGGGTTGGCACTGTGAGAAGGGGATTGGTTCCTGTCATCTTCTGCAGTGGGATAGTGTTGGTGCACACTTGAGCAGCATCAAACACATGCATGCTTGAGCAATGGCAAGGCAGCAACAAGCACTGCTGTGAGCCATGGCAGTAGCTAAGGGCAGTTGGAAACAACTAAGTGAAGGAAAGATTTAGCCACTGCAGAATAAGTGCAAAGTATCAGAGGTTGCAGACTTAGTTAGGGTCTGCAGGAATGTGTTTGGGTTAAGGTATAGACAAGTATCGGATAGGTGTTCATCGATCACTTGTTGCATGCCAATACAACCCTTAACTGATACTGTGGTATCAGGGATTTAATTGGCAAGAGTGATCAGTGCAGTGTAGTTCAATTAGAGCACAAAAGTGTTGTAAAGTAAACTGATACTGTGGTATCATGGAGTGACTGCTATGGGTTATAGTCCAGTGAGCAAGTATAAGGATGAAGTACAAGGTGCCAGGCCAAGGGTAAGAGGCTCTCAGTGTGGATAGTAGAGTACTTAATTTCAAAGTAGAATATCCTAGTACGGCCTAGAAGACATAGTGTAGCAAGGTATTAACCTAATATTGACTAGTATAAACTAGTATGAATCTAGAAGTGGCTTAAAAATATCACCATGAACTAGTTAACCATGTTTATTATTTCAAGGGATCTTGGACTTTGATAAATGAAAGTATGTATTATATCAGTTATGAAATGAAAGTATTGCTTATTTTAGACTTTGATAAATGGTCAGTTGTTTTGAATATTGCTTATTTTAGACTTTGATAAATGAAAGTATGTATTATATCAGTTATAATTTTTATAGTACGGTTAAGTTATGAAGTTAGGTGATAAACCACTGTATGTAATAATTTATATGATATATACTGTCATTTTTGCAGAAGTATCTAGAAATGGATATGAATTACTATCTGCATCATCGTTCGTGGATATACAACCGTCATCCTGATGACATGTGCGGTGTGCGGGATAAATTCATTGAGGGTGTACAGCAGTTCCTGCAGTTCGCCAACGCTTTTCCTCAGTACATGGATGGTACCAAAATTAAGTGTCCGTGTATGAGATATCGCAACAAAAAATATCATCCAGAAGTGGAAGTTATATATCATTTATACTCGAAGGGCTTCATGTCGAACTACTATCAGTGGACCACGTACGGAGAACTTGTATCTCTAGCATCGGAGTCGGAGCCCTATGTGGAGCCGTATATGGATGTCCATGACCACGATGCTTACGACGACGGGTTGGTGAACATGGTTTATGATGCGACGGGGCCTAGTTTCAATCCGGACAATTATGATACGACGGGACCTAGTTTCAATCCGGACAATTATGATGCAGCTGAGGAGGCACCGAATGTCGATGCTGCAAAGTTTATGGAGTTGCTGGAGAATGCAATGACTCTACTATATCCTGGTTGTGAGGATTATTCACCGTTGGAGGTGGTTACAAGATTATTGAGCATCAAGTCCAATTTTAACATGTCGCATGAATGCTATAATCGACTGCTCGATTTGATTATAAAGATCTTGCCCGAGGGTGCAAAGTTGCCTAAAAACTTCTATCGATCTAAGAGAATGGTGAGATCACTTTGGATGGAATACGAAAAAATTGATGCATGTCACAACGGGTGCATGTTGTACTACAAAGATGACAAGAATGAAGATACGTGCAGATTCTGTGGTGCTGATCGCTACAAGGCCACTGTTAGAGGAAAGTCTGTCGGTGTAAGGAAGCCTACCGATTCGATGCACTACTTACCTTTAATGCTGCGATTGCAGCGGTTGTTTATGGTTAAGGAGACTGTAAAAAATATGAGTTGGCACAGGCAAAAACAGATCGAAGGAGTATTGGATCATCCATCCGATGGAGAAGCATGGAAGCACTTTGATCGAGAGTATCCACATTTTATCGAGGAAGTGCGTAATGTAAGATTGGGGCTCTCCTCTGACGGTTTTACCCCATTCGGACTTTCAGGCACCCAGTATTCGTGTTGGCCTATGATCGTCACTCCATACAATCTACCGTCTTGGATGTGCATAAAGACTCCGTATATGTTCCTAACCGTTATTATTTTGGGTCCGAACAATCCGAAGAGAAATATCGATGTGTATTTACAGCCTTTGATAGATGAGTTGAATCAGCTGTGGAAAGTAGGTGCCAACACGTACGATATTTCTAGAAAGAAGAATTTTCAGATGAGGGCAGCACTTATGTAGACCATCAACGACTTTCCGTCCTATGGAATGTTATCAGGATGGAGCACCCATGGTCGTCTCTCATGTCCATATTGCATGGACCGTACTCAGGCTTTCCGTTTAAAACACGGAGGCAACCCGTACTTCTTCGATTGTCATCGATAATTTTTGCCGAAGGATCATCCGTACCGGAGGAACCGGAATGCTTTTCGTACGGGAGTTGTGGAGAAGGCCAATCCACCGCCAAGGTGGCCCGGATGCATGATATGGGAAGAGGTAAAAGATTTACCAAGTGCTATCAAAGAGCCTGCTAAGGGGTACAAGTGTGACGGATTTGGTCGCACCCATAACTGGACGAAGAGGAGTATATTCTGGGATCTGCTATATTGTAGCACCAATCTGATCAGATATAACCTTGATGTCATGCATATCGAGAAGAATATGTTTGATAACATAATTAATACTGTAATAGAGGTAAAGGGGAAGACGAAAGATAATCCGAAGGCCAGATTGGATTTAGAAGAAATATGTAGACGTCCTGCATTGCATTTGATAGAGGAGGGGAATGGAAAGTTAAATCAACCTAAGTGAGTTTTCTCACTGGAGAAAGAGGATAAAGGTAGACTTTGTAGGTGGATTCAGGGTCTAAAGTTTCCAGACGGGTACGTGTCGAACTTGAGAAGATGCGTCGACCTCAAGGAGAACAAACTGGTGGGTATGAAGAGCCACGATTATCACGTATTCATGGAGAGGTTAATTCTGATTACATTTCGAGAATTCTTACCGTAGGTCATTTGGGACCCATTGACAGAGCTGAGCATATTCTTCAGAGATCTTTGTTGTACTAATTTTCTCATCGATCGTCTAGAAAAGCAAGAGAAGGACATTGCGGTAACACTATGTAAGCTCGAGAAGGTGTTTCCTCCTGGATTCTTCGACTCTATGGAGCATTTGCCAATTCATCTTTTCTATGAGGCACGTGTTGGTGGTCCTGTCGGTTATCGGTGGATGTACCCCTTCGAGCGGCATCTGAATCACCTAAAGAGAAAGGTAAAAAACAAGGCACGGGTTGAGGGCTCTATTTATGAAGCTTATGTTCTCGAGGAGATTATAAACTTTTGCTCGACGTATTTCAAACTGCATATTTCTACTAATAGGACAAAAGCTCCGAGAAATGATGATGCATATCAGGAATCTAATGATGCAATACTCAAAGTATTCAATACATCCGAAAAGCCTTCAGAAAAAATAAAGAAGAGATATTTGAATGACGATGAGCTAAGGGCTGCTCAATTGTATATATTACTCAATTGCGACGAGGATGAAGTGGAGAAGCTAGAGGGGTAAGTAATTAATACGTTCACGTTTACATCATCTCAATGTAATAGTATAAGATACTATTATGTTACTAATCAGCAGTTGCTTCATTATTTTTTAGCACATATAATGATGAGTTTAGGTCGGTTAGACCCTACATAACAGACGAAGAAGTAGAACAAGATATGAGATTCCATTTTCCTTCTTGGTTGAGCGCATATATAAGATGCTTGATAATTACTTTTTATTTCTGCACTTGCAAAACAAATAACTTACTATCGCTACTTTGGTATTTAGGTCGATCGTCTAATAACATCCGAGACTGAATCTACTTTCACTATAGCCAAGGGACCAATTACTGCCGTAAAAATATGGCCAAGTTTCTGTGTGAATAGGTTCAGGTTCAAGTCAACAAATGCTCCTATCAGAGATAGCTTTCTGGATCTTGATTCCACGAAAAATAGTTGTTTGTGTATCAAATCTTCGAACTACAAAGACGTCAATCCGGACAATGATTTTTTTGATATCTTATGAGAGATTGTGAAGTTGACATATAATTATGGCATAAAACCTGCTAATATCGTGCCATTCAAGTGTGAATAGTTTGATCCGATTCAAGATCAAGGTTGGAAAATTGACAAACATGGCCTTGTGGATATAAACTACAAGCGTAGATATCAAGACTACGAACCATTTGTCCTATCAAGTCAGGCTCAGCTCGTGTACTTCATAACTTATCCTAGACGGGGGGACAGCGAGGTCGGATTGGTGGGCAGTATGCAAGACTAAAGCTAGAAATACCTTTGACATTGACGAAATAGCTTATCAGGAGGACGATCTACCTCTTGTAACAAATATTGTAGATGTGGACTCAACGGAAGTTACTCATTACACGAGTAATAATGTAGAAGATGTAGAATTATTCGAAGAGAAAGACAAAGTAGATGAAAGTGAAGACGAAAAAGAGAAAAAGGAAGACGAGGAAGGCGAACAAGATAAATTTTCTGAAGATGATTGAAAATAAAATATATTGCATGTATAATGTAACTATATTTTTACTGTAGAATGTAGATCAAGGTTGGAAAATTGACGAAGTAGATGTACACATTAACGAATATATGTATTATATTTTGACTGTAGAATGCTTTGAGATATGCATCATATTTTGACTGTAGAATGTACTATATATTTGTGTTTCTCTATATTCATCATATGTTGTTATCAGATATGACAGGATGATGCGAAGGATTCGACAGGTTCCGAGGTAGACAGAGTGCTCCTCCGGTACTGCCTACTGTTGGTTCCGGATCATCGTCGCCCAGTACTCCAGTATATCGATCACTCACATCTCCGACTGTTGGGACGAGTAGTTCCTAGCGTGATAGTACACCCTCATCCAGCGTTCCTCCTGCCGACGGAACTATGGAGACAAATGAGCATGTCGAGGAGGTCGTGCCCACGTTGTCTCAGCATCAGCAAGATCCTCCATGCGCACCTCCGGAGGAGACGAGGACAGAGATTTGGGCCGACGGTACAAAGTAAGTCAATTATATGGTTTAGTATATATTTTTGTTTCTCTTTATTCATCATATATTGACTTTTTCAGTATTCTAAATTATTATCTCTGTATAGATATCGTCCATCGCCGGTTCAGAGACGCCTGGGCCAATTTCTGAGAAACAACTACGGTGGCCCTTGGATCAACTACTCTGAGGCTCCGGAGGAGAGGAAGGCGTTCTGGTTTACGCACTTTCAGGTAAAAGTATATTAAATAAATCCTCTAATTTATGTATATTATATAACTCATCCGTGATGCTAACTTACTAAATTATTTATTATAGCAAATATATTTTTATCCTCCGCACCGGGACGAGTTGATCGAGCGGCTCTTTCCTACCGTTGCCGCCAAGCTTATCCGAGATGCTCTAGATGACCAGAAGGCTCGTGATCGTGCTGGAAAACCGATCCAAGGTTGGATCACGCCTGAGCAGTGGACTGCGATGAGGGCTAGATTCGACGATCCGAGCTACAAGGAAAGGTCTAAGAAGGCCAAGGCGGTTAGGCAGAATGCTGCCAAGTGGTGTGGTGGCTCGATTCCGATGACGAAATATTTCCGTCGTTTGGTATTTTTTTTAAATATATTATTTTAATATAAGTACCATAAAATGGTACTTGGAAAAATGTTTAAGTTTAGTAATAAATAATATATTTTTAACAGGTACAGAGGGGTGAGGATGCAAACATGGTGACCGTCTTCTTGGCCACCCATCGCAAAGACGAAAATCTCATTGATGAGAGGGCCTCACAGACCTATGTAAGTATTACTTTACTTTATGTTAATTTTAATATAACTTAGGCAATTATCGAGTTTCCAAACCTTTCTAGGCCGAGTATCTTAGGCTGCGTGAGCGGGCGACTGCTAGTGCACCTACACCTAGAGAGGCTGGTACTTTGTCGCAGCCCGCTCCAGCTCCGTCGGCGGATGACCTATGGGTGACCGCAGCTGGTGGTCTCCAGAGGGATACGTACTACGGTACGGGCTCCTATGGTGCCCTGGTTGCGACGCAGTCATCTAGGGCCTCCCCGACAGCTGCGTATTCCATACAGCCCTCGCAGTCGCAGCCCTCGCAGTCGTCGGCCAAAGTCCAGGAGGCCGTCCAGGAGGTCGTTGATCGTCAGATTGCGTCTCTCCGTGACGAGTTGCTGCAAAGTATAGAGGAGCAGCCCCGGTCCCAGTCGCAGGCGGACGATCCGATGCTCATCGCACGATTGGATATGCTCGACCGCAGCATGACGGAGCTCCGAGATTTGATAAATGATATTAGAGTCTCCAATGACCGCAACATCATGGAGCTGCAGGCATCACAGGTATCAATTGGTGAGAGGCTGACGATAAAGCAGGATTCAATGGTTCATAGCAGTACAAGGCTGTTATCTACCATAGATTCTTACAACCAGCGACTCGCAGACTTGGAGCGGGCACGGCCTCCTGGTGCGCCTACATCGACACAGACTCCACCGACGTCACTGCCTTCTCCATCGACATCGGTGTTGATTCCACGGGACGAGTATGAGGAGTTCTTATCCTTCAAGCGCGCCGTTGGTCAGCCTCCTGCAGATCCGCAGTAGTATAGTTAGTTATTGGATATTTATTTTATTTTTTTATTTAGGATGTGATTGTATAGATATAAATTTGCCATATTCTTTACGTTTACGATAAGATTTGCTGGATGCTTTCTTTTCTTCAAATTTTATTATATTATTTATATTTTGGTTTATAACTGATGACTGATACTTGGCCTATATTTATCCAGTGCACTAGAATTTTTTCCCTTGGTGCTGCTACAGTGTTCTTTATTCAATTATTTCTACTACCATCATAGTAAACCCAGAAATACAATATTTTTTTATTTTTTTTGAAAATTAGAGACATTTTTAGCGACGTTTAGCGACGTTCTCTTAAGTCGCTAAATATGTCGCTAATTAGCGATGCTTTAACCAGTCGCTAAATATGTCGCTAAAAATGTCGTTGTACGTCGCAAATTGCTAACATGGCAGTATTGCCAAGTCATTAAAGACGTCGGTGTAACGTCGCTATTTAAGTCGCTAATTAGCGACGTTTAGCGACTTTAATAAACGTCGCTATGTAGTGACGCGGCGTCGCTAAACGTCGCTAAATTTAACGACACATTAAAGTCGCTAAAAAATGTCGGCATAGCGACGTTTAGCGACATTTTTTGTTTTAGCGACTTGGTTTTTTCTGACTGCTTTAAAACGTCGTTAATTACGTCGCTAAACCAAATTAGCAACGATTTTTGGTTATTTAGTGACGTTTTAAGACATCGCTAATTTGACTTTTTCTGGTAGTGCATGTAAAGTTGGGTATGATCACATAAGCTACTAATATTTTCCTGTTTTTCCCAGCTAGCACGATGGATTCCAATCATGACTCATCGTGACAGGTCTCGATAATGCCAACTCGTGTAAACAACAGTGTCAGAGTCATGTATGCTATACAATAAGAGTTATAGAGATAATCAACATAATAGAAACTGTCAGAGAATGTACTCGACTGTAGTCCTTAGCTGGCAATACCAATGTCCTGGTTCCAAAGTATCGTCTGAGTGATCCAACAGTCCTATAGACATATCATATAACACAATACTGCATCAGACATTACACTAACACACAATCAAACACAATGATCTCAGAGACTATGCTATGGATGTCATGTCTGTAGTTGATGTGCATAACAGACAGTCAATGATACGGTCTTGCCAGTACGTCGGTGTACATATGGCAGTCTGCTATCATGCTACGTGGTCACAGGTCAATGCAACTACGGGGTATCCGTAGTCACATTCTAGTCATCTAATACATATAAAATATAGTACATACTATGAACTAACATATACATAATATCCATTGGTTACAATCATAATAGATATATGTATATATATATATACTTTAAATGGAATTAATACTATATATGTATATATACTTATATACCCAAAATATATTTGAATATATACTAGCACATATACCCTACATATATATACCAATTAGGTTCATATACATATAGATATATAATATGTACATACAACACACCAATATACCAATACACATACCAATACCAACTATAATATGCATGTATACAATGAAGAATATGCCTATGCGCGTGCGCGTACACGTACGTGAAGGGCTCGAACCTGGGTACGTGGGATGAGTCATGTGCGTCAAGGTCATCGCGAAGTCAAAGTCTTTCAGTCGAGTGGGTCAGTCGAGGCTTCTCCGGCGAGTTCCTGGTGGACAACGACTCGGGTTCAGCGATCGTCGACTGTCGTTGAACAGGCGGTCTTCGGTTCAGCGGTCAGTCCGGTCTGCTCTCATCGTGTGCAGGCGAGTTATGGCTGGTCGAGTACAGCGGTCGGGGTTGTCGAACTCTGGGGGCTGAGTCGGGGCGAAGCAGGGCTGCTTCAGCATCGTGGAGGTGAGTCCGGGCTACATGTACAGCAGGGATGACCATGGGCTTCTGGTGTAGCGTCGTGCAGCGGGATGGAGGCGGTGTAGGTCGAGGTGGCATCGGCGGTTAATCGCAGCAGGATCCGACAGGAAGAAGGGGTTCGTGGTCGGGGCAGATAGTGTCGACTCTGGTCGGTCAGCGGACGGGAAGGGTGAACAAACAGTAACGGGGAGGGGGGTTACGGCTGTGGTTGGTTTAAGAATAGAAAAAAAGTAGAAATATTACTATTTATATAGGTATAAAGTTTGGGTTGACCTAGAATTAGGTTTGGTCAAAGCCCTCTTGGGATTGAGCTTGCCATGGATAATTTCAATGGTTAGGATTTAAACAAATTAAAAAATGAATGGCTATGATGCATTGGTTCAAGGTTTTGAGGCCATGGTTTCAAGGAGGTTGATGTTGCAATTGCACACTCCCAAAAATTATGGAAAAATATACATGAAGAGAAAATAGGGTTTATTTACGTGTCGTGTCCAATGGGGTACATACCTTAATGCATTTATGCACCAAGGTGCCCAACAATTGAAAAATTACACAAAATTGGGTTTATGGTTTAATTAATTAAAATAATACAATTGGTGTTCTAAAATTAATTAGGAGTACAAGGGCTGAATTAAAGTGGGACACAAGGGTCATAAATGAAATAGACTTGGAATAGAATATTATTCTAATTTGGGTTGCTCAAAATGGGTCAAGTTTGTGCCTCCAATTTCGATTAGAACACACTAGAATAAAAAGTTAGATTTATATAGAATTAAATATAGTCGGTTGCGACAAATGTTGTGCGATTAAAATAAAATACAATAAGGCATAATTATGAGTCACATAAGGATCAAAATAATAGTCTGGCATGTTTAGGACAAGGGTGTGAAATATATTGGAAGACAATGGCTAGTGAAGTATTCTAATTATCGAAGCAACGATAAAGTACAACAATCAAATAAAATCACAGTAATTTAAATATAATTAATTATCATACAAATTATTTACATATTAATTACGAAAAGATGAAAATACCCCTAATCTAAAATATGGGGCTGACAGTTTCCTCTTTCGTTGCTTTGGTGTTTGTGATTGGAGGTATGCACAACGCCGGCAGAAATATAAGAATATTGCGGTTCAAAAGAAAGGGCGTGGTTCAGGACTTCCCGCATCGTCTGGTATTAGAGAACGACTATGTGTGCGTGGATAGCAGGATGCAGGCCTCCTTCAAATCTTCTGGCATGACTCATCGCATCAGGCAAATAGGAACTGGCAAATTTGACGAGCCGATTAAATTCGGTTGAATACTGCTTTACCGTCATGCTCCCTTGGCGTAGTTGCACAAACTTGTTCTCCTTCTGACGACGTACAAGAGGGGGTATAAACTCCTCTTCGAATGTGCCATAAAAATTAGCCCATACAATGGTCTCCTCATCATCATTTGTTGGAAGAGATCGTTGATGCACGTCCCACCAGTCGTGCACTTTCAAATGGAGCTGAAGTTGGGCACATGCAACGTGCTTCTGCTCAGGCACCTCCAGGAGATCCTCTAGTTCGGGTAGCCAATCTAGAGCCGCTATCGGATCCTCAGTCCCTTTGAAAGGTGGGTTGTAGACTTTTTTGAAGTCACCAAAGTCGAAGGCAGTCACATCCTTCTTTCTTGGAGTCTGAGGTATCTCGACTTCAAGTGTTGGTTGCTCCACCGGAGTCACCGCTGTTGCCGCTGACGGGTTGGAGGCGAAGGTTTGAACAATCTGCTGTAGGGTATCTACCTACTTTTATTGGAATAAGAACCGGGCTTCTATTTGATCTTGAAACTGGTTCCGTCTCTCTTCCGTTCGCTTCTTAGCCCATTCATAAAGAGCCTCCTCCCTTTGTTGGTTTGCCTCCAACATCCGTATCATTTGCTGTATAGGGTCAACACGAGACATGGCTTTTTGGCTCCGAGAACTCTCCGATGTGCCAGAACTGCTCTTTTGAGCATGTGTCTCGCCCGGTGCTTGTACAAAAGATTACGATTGTGCCATTCCTTCAAAAGAAGGTAAATTACATCAGGATCATATTGTATTATGGACTCATTGTATGAACGTATCTTATTTTGGAATAACGAGTTTAAGAGTTCGTACAGAGATTTGATCGTTAAAGAAACTTTTCTAGTACGAGGGTCAAGGAACTTGAAGCTGTGCTCTGATACCAATATGTCAAGTCCCATTCCGTGGAATCAAAAGTCGTCCCCCGGGCGTGACGTCGTGCGGGCCTAGGTTGTGCACCGCACAAGGCTAAGGTATTTTGTATAGCGAGCACATATTCAGAGTACGTAGATAAATTAAAACACAAAGTTAAAACATGAAAAAGTTCTCTTTATTGATAATAAACATCTATTACAAACTCTTGAACGAGTTAGTTAATTGTCGTACGGCTTAAAAAATATTGACACAAAATGAGATAGCAGTCTTGTACATTACATCCTTTACTAAACTTGAAAATGTAAGACCTCCTAGCGGGGCAATGACTTTCCCTCGGAGCTGTATTGGGTTTGAGTTTGCTAGCTCCTATCTTTAAATGCTTTAAAAGGTAGCACGAATCAAGGCGTGCCTACGTCTGGACTGGATTGGGGGATGACTTTGGCTCCTCGCTCGGATCTCCTTAGTGCGGGGAACCTGTTTCAACGAGAGTCAGTACATCAAAATGTACTGGTGAAGGCAAGCTAACCCAACTATACCAATCAACACGTTGTTTAGATGAAGCATGCATATTTATTTGTGGTCTTTCTATCTTGTCTTAGTTCATTTTACAAGCAACCAGTATATATATGGAAACTACTGAAAAGAATTTGCCACTGTTCGGTGACTTTTACCTGCCCGTCTGAACCACCTGCACAAAACTTACTATGGCATTCCCTGCCACAAAGACACAAGTTAGCTTGCAACAGGTTTAAATAAGCATGGGGATTACTGGCACGTTGCCAAGATGGACGGTTCTAGTCTCAGTACTGAATGTCACGCAACGCATAGTTCAGGGCGTCACAAGCCATTCCGTCCTATAGCAGGCGACTATCAAGAGTTTCGTCCGGATCGGATCGATGCCAGTGCCCCAGCGACCATCCACAGGAACTAAGACCTTGTGCACAAGTTGTCCATGATCAAACGTAGTACACTAAGTTAGCAGTTGAGGCAAATCAGGGCAATATCAGGCATAGGACAATAACAGGGCAAGATCTACTTTTGCATAGTCTTCCTGTTCAGTTTATTACATTCAGGGTGAGTTCTATACATAGCACAATTTAAAGAAGAGTATACATTCTAACTTGTATTTATGCATATGATGAACATTCTAAACGAACAAGCATGCAAATGAGTAACCGTTCACAAGTTTGATTGACAAGCATAATAATCCAAGTCTATTCCCTTTTTATCTTGAAATCTTTTAGTTATTACTTGGTATCATTTGATCGGGGCAAACAAGAATGCAAATTTTTTAGGTGTGAAGGCTAGGAAGAAGGGCCAACTGAATGGAATATAAGTCACTCACTTAGTTGGTTAGAAGGGAGAAGGAAAGAGGTGCTTCAGGACTCCACTCGAGCGTCGCCTACTGTCCGTTCACCTGCATTGTCATGAACAGCTGATCAATACCCCTTCTACTCTTTCCAATATCAGAATTGAAGTGCAGTTCAATGAACGAAAATAATGAAATTCATCAAAACCGTTCAAGAAAACGCAAGCAAATCCGAAAACCAACTCAAGGCACGAAAGCAACAAGCGACAATGAAAACTAGGCAACAAAAGATGCAGCGGAGAGGTCCCTCCTGACTCTGCCGCTAAGTCGATCCTGGGGGCACGGTCCACTGAATATGAGAATCGATTCCGAAGAAGCAAATCCATAACGATGATGAGTTCTTGATTCAATCTATCCGGATCGAACTATACAGTCTTGTATTTCTTAGCCGCTCTTTCCGAATAGGGGGAACGGGGTACCACATAAGATAGGTTCGGTCCGGTCTGACCTGAAACCCAGGCACGGTCTGACCCGGCCCGAAGCCCAAGTCCAAGCCCAAGCCCGGTTAGGCCCGAGGTCCGGCCTGACCCACTTGACATACAAAGTAGGTGTGTGTTGGAGAAAAGGTTGTAAACATATTGAGCATGTAAGTCTGTGTGTTTTGGATTAGCAAGAAATTGCTAAACTCACTCTACGCGTGGGAATAGGTGTCACATTTGTTATGAAGTCTCTGAACAAATAAGTTAAAAAGGCATTGCACATGTACATGTACTATAAATAATGATCCTTATTGATACCATTTCTTGGAGTTAAAGCATTGTTGAATGTAAGGTTTTACTAGGCAGTATATAAGCTGTTATTAGTGCATTTGCATAGATGATATTTCAAGTTAAGCTTGCTGGTCTGTAAGATCGGATGGAGCAAAAAAGAAGTTAAAGGCCTAAAGCATACTAAGTTTTGATTCCATGTAGTGTAAATAAAATATTGTAACACATCGAACATGGAAATCAGATTATGACATATGGGTAGAGGATTCAGACGTCTTTGACGCACAAGGGGCCGTGTACATACCCGACCCGGTCCGGTCCGATCCAAAGTCTACTGTGTCATGGGCCATGTGTCGTACTGGGCTTAGATTTTTACCCTTAGGTCCGGCCTGCTCCGACCCGCTATAATACATGGGCCGGAGAGACCCAGCCCAGACCCGACCCGGCCCACACAAATTCGGACTGGCCCACTTGATAGCTCTACTTTCGCCTGACAGACCAAATTCAAACCGAACTCGGTTTGTCTAGGCAGAACTGTTCTATTTGAAAAAGAAAGAGTTCAGACCGAACTCGGTTGGATCTCTATATCTGAAATCAAAGTTGGACTGAACTCGTTAGGCCTTGGTAGAATTGTTCTGTGGAACTCTGTCTTCAACACCATCAACTCCCAGAGATTCTCCTACACATGGATGACGCTTGTCGCACTGCCGAGCTTCTCTAACACGCGAATAACAATCGTCGTACTCCGGAGTATTCTCCACATAGGTTGGAAACCTACCCAAAACCAATAATCTAAAAATAGATTAAGTCAATGGTTTAAAATAAATATTTGTATTAATAAAAGAAATTTGAATTCGATCCAATTTTTTCATGAACAGGAGTCACGAGACTATATACTAACCTTAGAGGAACAAGAATTGTACCTTCTTCATGAGTGAATTTGATAGCGGGTACTCGGTCTCAACTCTTTTCATGCTCTATCCTCAAAATTTGATAGCGATTACTCGGCCCTCTCCAAGCCATCCTTAAAAAAAATTCTCAATTTGACTCCTCAGAAAAATATATTATTATATTATGCTATCCTTAAAATTGTACAACTCCAATCCATCAATCCTCAAATAATAAACAACTATTATTTATTTTTACATAAATTTATATTTTTACAATTATTTAATATAATCATATACATTAATTTTATATTATTAATATTATTTACTAAGATAATATTATATTATTTATGTTGTAAAAGTGGGAGCACTACAAGAAAAATATGTTTTTACGGCGCGCAATGCGTGCCGTAAATCACTTTCGACGGCGCACATATACGCGTCGTATTAGCCCATGTCATAAAAAACTTGTAGTTTAAACGACATAATTGGTGTGCCGTCTAAAGTCAATTAGTGCACCGTCAATAAGAACTTATGACATTCATTGTGTGTCGTTAAAAGACAATTAATGCACGCCGTTAATAATGTTTTATGGCATGTTATTACACGTCTTTAATGCACAAAGCATGGCATACTATAGCACGCAGTAAATAATAGTCAATTACGACATTTATTATATGTCATGAAAAGTATAAAATACACATGAATTAGGACATTATGCACGCCTTAAATTCTTTTTAAATTTTTTTTTAAATTTCTGCTTTTTGTGCAATCAATTTTACCTTTGACATTGAATCACAAAACATATAATATGCACAACAATTATGAAAAATATTAACTTTCATTGAAACAATAATATCTAATAATCCAAATCCAAAATCACTTTATAGTATACACAATAATTGTTATAAGAACAAACTATCGTTGAAACCATAATAATGTCAAATCATGTGAAATTATAAATCACCAAATAAAATGTCACCAAAATGGGGTCATATACTTAACCTAAGCCTATACAAAATATATTGATCCCCTCATTCCATTCACGATCAAGAACCAGCATAATTAGAGTAATATTCAACGCCACTGCATCAAAAGTGCTCAAGTCCACATGCATGCTGCAAAAAGTAGCATCTCTTATCACCAAAATTGGGCATAAATCCTATGAATTTTTTTTTACTTCTTTGGAGTGTTTGCATTTCCTAGACCTAGAAATTCACAAATGGTTGTCTAATAGTCTAAATAACCCATTTAAAAAAAACATAACTACCAATAGACTAGTTAAAACAAATCATAAATTAGACTTTTCCAGTACCAAATCCTTGAACCCCAAGCTCAATATGTTATCAATTTTATCACTACAACAAAAATACAATTTTATGACGGCTAAAAAGCGTTATAAATGACATTCATTCATCAAACTTTCTAAATAAGTTTTTATATGATATGTTAGCTTTGCTTGAGCAAAAGCTTAACTTCCTTCTTTCCTTTAGTCCCACATCGGATGGGCCAACCCCTCCTTATATGTATATATTAGTTCCTCTTCATTGCTTTCTTAAAGATGTTGTGTGGGGAACCCCTTGGGCCACACGCGCGCGCCGCCGCCGCCGCCGCCCAACTCGGTTCGGTTCGGTTCACGTAACGGGTGTGGGTACGTTCCCACACCTGCGGGCGCCGATCGCCGATCCAATTTACTCTTCGGGTTCGGGCTGGGATCCAAAAAATTTGTTTGCTCCTCTTTATTTTTTGAACCATTTGACTCATTCAAATTTGAACGTAGAGGAACCATATCCAGGTTCATGGTCACCTCCTCCTTCTTTCTTTACAGAAAATTATCCTACGTGAAACCTCTCTTCGATTCCTCTCTCGAACCACATTCTGATTTCTAAATTATTGCTCTGGGTAGAGCTAAGTTTGTCCTCTCTCTCCGAGTTGTGTGCGACGAAGATAACCCGATAGTCAGGGGATTTTACCACTAGGAGCTTCCGAGAAACGTCTGCACATAGACCTCGGATCAACTCTTAAGGCAGTGCTTCGTGCACGACTTCCCCGAAGGTCGGTAACAATTTTGTTTTCTAGTTTCTTTGTTCTCTGAAATATATATATATATATATATATATATATATATATATATTATAAATATTGATAAAATCTAAGAGTTGATCCAAAGAAAGATTTTGTGAGCATATATAGTTTTGTAGCAAGTTTACTACTGGATTCTGGTTTTTGTCACCAATATATTTGTCACCACTAAAACAAATATTGTAGCAAACAAATATTTCTCTAATTGCTTACCAAACAAAGATTTTATTTTGTTAACGAATATTTATTGTAACAAACTTGTAGTTCACTGTTCATTTAGCAAATTTGTTTAACGAGTATTACTGCTTACATACCAAAGTGCAACATAAATTTTTTAATTGTTTTAGATCGTATATTAATTAAGAATTGGTATTAGAAAATTATTATTCTAAGTACTATTCTGTTAATAAATAAATTAAAAAAAAATATTTGTAGTAATTGTAACGAATATTTCTATTAGAAAATTTGTGAACTGTCTTGAATATTTGTAACGAATATTTCTATTTTTTGGTTGAATATTTGCCAGCACATATAATCTTGTGATTCAATTTAACTACTATAATTTAGTATTTGTAGCACATAAAATCTTGCTTAATATATATATATACCATCATTGGTATTCATTATTATTATTAGCTCTATATTTATTTATTATTAACTACAATATTGTTTATTTGAAACAACCTCAAGACAATAATAGTTAAGTATAACTGCAAATCTCTTTGAGTCTGAATTCTAAAAGTAAAGATCAATTTGGGAACAAGTCAAAAGGGCCCTTCTGTCAACCGGGTGTAAATAGCCCTAAGCAACACGGTATTTAAGTGTCTTCGGACCACCGCTAGCTGGAAACCGGCCCCTACAGCTAACCCATGTTAATCTACACTTGATAGACTAAAAATTTTAAGATTGGTTAGCAAAATCACTTAAACTATTATTCTAAATCATTGGACATTGTTCATGAGTAATTTTGTATCTTTCAGACTTTTCTCGTTAGCAACCATGACTGGCAAGAATGAGACCTTTACTATTAAACCTGCTAAGTTCAACGGGACCTACTTTAAGAGATGGCAGAGTCAAATGAAGTTTTGGCTCACAACTTTAGGGCTGATCTCAGTCATTGATGGTTCCATACCCACCACAAATAATTCTGATGACACCGAGTCTGACGTAGGAGTGTCCAAATCTACCAGTTCCTCTAAACCCAAAACACCTAAGGAAATAGACTACCACTGCTTTCATAGAATTCTAAGCGCTTTGTCTGAATCATTATATGACATATTCTTTGAATATAAGAGTGCTAAAGAACTTTGGGAAGCTTTGGAAGATGAATATAGCTGTGATGATGCTGGAATCGAAAGACTCAATTTCTCCTTATTCAACAGATACTTTATGGTAGATAATAAACCTATGAATGACCAAATATATGAATTCCAAGAATATCTTAGGCATATTCAAGCTAAAGGTACTTTCTTTTCTACTGAGTATAAAATAGCATGTTTGGTAGACAAGCTCCCTCCTTCTTGGTCTGATGTTAAGAAAGATCTTATTCATACACAAGATGACCTTACCTTTGCTCAAGTACTAAAGAAAATTAGAATAGAAGAATAAATTAGGCTAAGGTCTAACCCTAAGTCTGAGTCTAAAGCTAAGGTAAACCTAGTAGAATCCCAAGATAAACCAAAGCCTCATCATCATCACAAACCCAAAAGGAACCTCTTCAAGAAGAAACAGAACCTTCAGCCTTACCACCAAAAACATTATCACCATAAAACTAGAAACTTCGATCAGACTCAAGATCAGAAGAGATTTTATTTTGTGTGTGGTAAAACAAACCATATTGCCACCAACTATTTCCATAGGAAGAAAGAAGCTGTCCAGACTTCTTACAAAGGAAAACGTCCAGCCAAACCAGAAACAAACATGCTTCTCAACGGCTCTTCTGGTTCCTTCAGTTCTGTAAGCTATCAATCCTTTGTCAACATTTTCTACCATTCTGACGATTGGTGGTTGGATTATGGAGCTAATATTCATGTTTTCTTTGATCGCTCCTATTTTTTAAACTATCAAGAATCAGATAGAGGAGGTGTAACTCTAGTAGATGGCTCAGCGGCACAGATTATAGGAAGAGGAAGAATAGATCTAAAGATGATATCAGAAAAAATCTTGACTCTTCATGATGTGTTATATGTGCCGTCTATCAGAAAAATTTTATTTAGTGGGTCTCTCCTTGTAGCTTCAGGGTACAAGATTGTTATGGAAGCAAATAAAGTAGTATTCTCTAGAATGACTCTTTTATTGGAAAAGAATTTATAAGAGATGGTCTTTTTATTTTGAGTACCGTAAATAAAATTTTAGATCATTCCTTTGTTGTTTTAAATATAGAATCTTCAAATGTATGGCATAATAGATTAGGTCATGTGAATCTAGGTTCCCTAAGAAGGATGATGAACTTAGATCTTATTCCTAAGACTCCAATAGATGATAAACACAATTGTGAGATCTGTGTTCAAGCCAAACATACTAGGCTACCTTTCAAATCTGTAGAAAGAAACTCTGACCTTCTAGAGCTAGTTCATAGTGATGTGTGTGACTCAAATAGGGTTTTGACCCGAGGTGGTAAAAAATACTTTGTTACCTTTATAGATGATCATTCAAAGTATTGTTATACATTTCTTCTCAAAACCAAAGATGAAGTTCTTGACAGATTTAAGGTCTATAAATCTGAAGCTGAGAACCAGTTAGAGAAAAAGATTAAGATTCTTAGATCAGATCGTGGTGGAGAATATACATCAAATAATATAACCAATTTCTGTGAAGAACACGGAATAATCCATGAGGTAACTGCTCTATATTCACCACAGTCCAACGAAGTTGCTGAAAAAAAGAATCGCACCATGTTAGACATGGTGAATGCCATGCTCCTCAGCTCAGGTGCTTCCGATAATTTATGGGGAGAAGCATTATTATCGGCCTGTTACATCCTTAATAGAATTTCTAGTAAGTCTAATGATAAGACTCCCTATGAATTTTAGAAAGGTAGAGCTCCTAGGATCCATTATCTCAAAGTTTGGGGATGTCTGGATAAAGTAAGAATTCCTGAACCTAAAAAGAGGAAGATTGGACCTAAGACTGTAGATGCTGTATTCATAGGATATGCCCTAGATAGGAATGCCAATAGATTTCTTGTTACTCACTCAGAAGTAAATAAAATCTCTAACAATACTATTATAGAAGCAAGAGATGCAGTTTACTTTGAGAATATATATCCCTTTAAAGATAGAATTTCTTTCTCTCCCTCCAACTCCTCTCTTGCTCTGTCCACTAGCTCTTATGTTCAAATATGTAGTTCATAATCCGAACAAAGTATAGAATCTAGAAGGAGTAAAAGAGAAAGAATTGAAAAGAACTTAGGAGAAGGTTTCTTCACCTTTCTGATAGAGGGTGATCCCTCAACTTATGAAGAAGCAATCTCTTCTCCTGATGCCCCCTTCTGGAAAGAAGCCATTAACAATGAGTATAACTCCATCATGGAGAATAATAATTAGTTTCTAGCAGACCTATATTTAGGTAGTAAACCCATAGGTTGTAAGTGGATATTCAAAAAGAAACTAGCCGATGGTACCATAGAGAAATATAAGGCTAGATTAGTAGCCAAAGGTTTTACCCAGAAAAAGAGATTAGATTATTTTGATACCTACTCACCTGTAGCTAGGATCACCTCTATCAGAACCCTTCTAGCCTTAGCATCCATTCATAATATGCTAATCCATCAAATGGATGTAAAGACAGCATTTCTAAATGGGGACCTAGAGGAAGAAATCTACATGGAGCAACCTGAAGGTTTCATTGCTAAAGGCCAAGAAAAAAAAGTTTGCAAATTAGCTAAATCTCTTTATGGTCTAAAGCAAGCTCTCAAACAATGGTACAATAAATTTGACATAGTCATCTCAGAATATGGTTTCGTGCCAAATGAGTATGACAAATGTATATACTCCAAAATTTTAGATGAAAGTTGTGTCATCTTATGTTTGTATGTAGATGACATCCTTATTTTTGGATCATTACTAGAATTGATAACTAATACCAAGGACTATTTATCCAGCCAGTTTGATATGGAAGATTTAGGTGAAGCCAACTTGATTCTAGGCATGCAACTGTCCAAATACAAGGAGGGTTATACTCTATCCTTAGCACACTCTATCGAGAAAATATTAAAAAAATTTGAGTTTTTTGATACGAAACCTGTCCTTACTCCTTATGACAATAGTGTTGTTCTCAAAAAGAATGAGAGTTCTTCCATGGAACAACACAGATATTCTCAGATGATAGGTTCTCTCATGTATATATTAAACAGGACCAGACCTGATATTGCATTTGCTATTGGGAGACTAAGTAGATATACTAGTAACCCAAATCAGTTACACTAGACAGCATTAGAAAGAGTTTTCAGATATCTTAGGGGTACTCTAGATTATATGTTGCACTATACTAAACACCCTGATAGCATAGAAGGTTATTCAGATACAAACTGGGTAATTGACTCACATGATGTAAAATCCACTACTGGATATATTTTCACTCTAGGAGGAGCTACAATCTCCTGGGGCTCATGTAAACAAACTATCATAGCTAGGAGTATAATGGACTCCGAAATGATAGCCTTGGACACTACATGTACAGAAGCCGAATGGCTAAGAAACCTTATTATGCATATACCTGTTTCTATTAATCATGTTCCTACAATTTCTATAAACTGTGATAATAAATCTGTTATAGAACTACTAAAGCATGATTCTATGAATGCTAAGATGAACAGGCACCTGCAGCTGCGCTTCAAGTCTATAAAGAGCCTATTGGGCAAATATGTGGTTCTTGACTATATAAAGTCAGAAAAGAATCTTGTAGACCACTTGACGAAGGGTCTGTCTAGGACTTTAATCCTAGAATTATCGAGGGGGATGGGGTTAAGCCCATAAGTAAAGTCACCAGCAGTGGCAACCCAACCGAGTCTGACTGGAGATCCCAAGAAGTCGGTTCAATGGGCAGGAACAAGATAGACTTAGGTGACTTTTATGGAACACTGACCTGAGATTAAAATCTTATTCTATATTGCCCAAGTGGCTGTACATGCATATAATGATTCCCCATCCATATGGTGACAATATTCTTGAGTGATATGGTTAGGATGAGTTTTAAAACTCTTAATAGGTCCAAGCTGATATGCGGGGTTGAAATCTATCACCAACCCTTAAGGACTTACCTATATGAGAGGTCGTAAAGGACGCGACTATGGGATAGGGTGATCCCAGACAACTCTCAAAAATTTGGAATTAGTGCGTATGGCCAACCAAAAGTGCCACCCGTTAGACCCAGAACCTCTAGCGTACTATGTGTGCTATTTTTCTGAATCTGGTGAAAGAAGTCTGATTCAAGGCATAGTCCATCAAGCACTTCTTCAGACAAAGACAATAGTCACTAAGTGAGATTCAAGGCTTTAGTCCATCTCATCTATGGATAGTATATACCTGCCAGAAACTCTTATTTTTTAATTTCTTTGTCACTTCTATTTCGGAACTTGACTTTTGGGGGGGGGTTGTTAGCTTTGCTTGAGCAAAAGCTCAACTTCCTTCTTTCCTTTAGGCCCACATCAGACGGGCCAATCCCTCCTTGTATGTTTATATTAGTTCCTCTTTATTGCTTTCTTAAAGATGTTGTGTGGGGAACCCCTTGGGCCACACGCGTGCGCCACCGCCGCCGCCGCCCGGCCCGGCTCAACTCGGTTCGGTTCAGTTCGGTTCGGTTCAGTTCGGTTTGGCACGCGTAATGGGTGCGGGTACGTGCCCACACCTGCGGACGCCGAATGTCGATCCAATTTACTCTTCGGGTTCGGGCTGGGATCCAAAAAATCTTTTTGCTCCTCTTTATTTTTTGAACCATTTGACTCATTCAAATTTAAACGTAGAGGCACCATGTCCAGGTTCATTAAACCCTTGTAACAGCTCTTTTGATAGCCATTCCTCCACGTTTATTTCCTTTTATTATTTCTCTTTAATGGCTAGTTTTAAGAGCCATTTAATCTCTTGTCGGTTGGCTATATCTTTGGTCTGCCTTTATATTGCGGTCACCTTCTCCTTCTTTCTTTACAGAAAATTATCCTATGTGAAACCTCTCTTCGATTCCTCTTTCGAACCACATTCTGATCTCTAAATCCTTGCTCTGGGCAGAGCTAAGTTCGGTCTCTCTCTCTGAGTTGTGTGCGACGAAGATAATCCGTTAGTCAGGGGGTTTTACCACTAGGAGCTTCCGAGAAACATCTGCACATAGACCTCGAATCAACTCTTAGGGCAGTGTTTCGTGCACGACTTCCCCGGAGGCTGGTAATGATTTTGTTTTCTAGTTTCTTTGTTCTCTAAAAAATAATATATATATTTATATTATCAATATTGATAACATGATAGTAGGAATCAGATGTTATACCTACATCTACATAAAACAGATAAAAAGAATTTGTCAAAATTCAAGGGAACACCTTATAATATTTACGGTACTTTAAAATCATGTGCAATGGAGAACAAAGAAAAAAAATAGTGCTCAAAATGAACAAAGAGGACATCAAAAAACTACTATTGACAAGGAATATGATTTGGATAACAATGTCCTTACTATTCCAGATTTTGATCTCCTAGCTACTGCTTCAAGTGTGCCAATTCAGCCACCTATACAGAAACAAAGTAGCACAGGAGGTTAAATTGACAAGCAATCAAACATAGAAGAACAAAAATAATGAAACATAACATGAATATATAAAAAGCACAAAAGACTAACCATATTTGATCCTAAAGAACCTATTGGCACTACTAAGCACTTAAAAAACAAAAATGTAGCTCACAGGCATTACTTCAGAAATATGAAAATATAATTTAACAATAACGAATATGGAACTAAATCCTTCCAGTAATACATTTACCTTGATGTACAACATATTTGAAAATTAAGTTTAGGAATATCCAAAACACTTCCGTCAGCTGAATTTGGTCAAGATGGAAAATTGATTAATTCATATGATAAATTTTACAAACGAACAATTAACCAAGGTTTCTAGTATTGGTAGACCCAAGCAAATTTTTCCATATACAAGGATACCTGCAGGCAATAAATAATATTTTTTATGAATAAGACCATCTATTCAAAAAAGATCCAAGACAAGGACTAGAACTAATATTCTTAAAACTGATACTGATTAAAACAATACTTATATTATAAAATGGGAAACTTTGTTGTCTTGAGTTCTGCAAAACCCTATTTTTGAGCAAGGCATGCACTTGTATTCTCTGAGGAAGATATCCTTGTTGTTCCACTTTCAAGATAGGAAAAACTATCACAAAAGTTTTCACAAGAATGTTGGGCCATCTGAGGTATGCTTGCACCAAACCACCCAAGGAGAAAGATTCAGGTGGTGGACGTGGACAGTTTGGAGGACGTGGCCGTGGTCTTAGGAGTCGACGGGATAGTCGAGGAGGTTATCGGGCGAACCTGCTGGTAGTAGAAGGCGAGGAGGAAACTAATGGCGCCTATACTGAGGAGGATAAGGCACTGCTGGGCATGCTGGAGGTACTCAGAAGAAAGCAGAGAGCGTCAAGCGATGGAGATAGGAGGAGTGGGACTGAGGAGGCGTCCACCTCAGTCTTCGCCAGAGGCAACACTGCTATGTATGCTCATCCATCGGAAGGTACTGACGACTCACTTGTCCTTGCATCTATGTCTTTCCTTAGATCATCAGACTGGATTGTCAATTCGGGTGCATCTTAACATGTGACAGGGAATGCTATTGACTTTTGTTTCTATAATCACCTAGCATCGGTGGACATTATTCTAACAACCAATGGTACTTTCGAACCAGTGGTCGGTAAGGGTACTGTCGATTGTACAGGTTCAGTAAAATTATCTAATATTTTATATGTTCCTTCTTTTTCAGTCAGTCTTTTGTCCATTAGTTCTATTATCCTCCAACTAAAATATATTGTCTTTTTTGATATTCCTAAGGTGATCTTCTAGGAGAATGAGATGGAACGAAGACTTGGGATTGGCACTTGGCATGATGGATTATGGTACCTTGATCAAGAAGGGCTAGATTTGGCATTGGTGTCTGTGGCAGAGAGGACAGGAATGGGAAGACCGAAGATGAGTGTCGAGGATATACGGATACTCCACCATAGGCAGTTGGGGTACTCCTCTTTTGGTATTTTGAGTAGGTTGTATACATCTATTTATGAGAAAGAAAATAACGAGAAACTAGTATGTGATGCATGTAATTTAAGGAAACTTACTAGGAGCTCATATGTTAGTACGGACTGTAGTGCCCCGCTCCGCGTAGGCACTATGTACAAGTGAGATCGCCTTGCTTGCTCGAACGGAAGTCTTCTCGGAGAGTTCCCGACCGATTAATCAAAGTGAGTGGGCAGAACTGTATTCTCTGATTCTTGCATGCCTTAATAATGAATCTGAGTTTTTGAATGCTTGTTGCTTAATAAGATTGTTTCATAAGAAGAATGATAGAACCGACTCAGTATGCTAATAAGAGAACTCACATAGCTCGTCATTGAAACGAATCCGCTGCCTAACTAGAGAATATGAAATGCTTGTCTGAAATAAGATAGAACCTTGCCATGCTAATAACAAGAGTAAAAAGGATTGCTTGCACTTATTCTTAATATCGTATGCTAGACTGGAATACTTAAATGCTTGTCCACAAGAGATAGAATTTGCATGCTAGAGTTATAAGAACTGTTCTTGCTTGTTACTTATTTAATGAGTTAGCTTTGCTTGAACATGCTTCATTGATTGCTTGTCATGAGATGGAACTTGGTGAATGGCGTGAACTTGTGATCTAGACTAATAGTCCACCCTGAGGCTTAACACACCTTACTTACGGGAGGGTGTGGCTATTAGGCAATGTGTAAAGAGAAAAGAAGAGATAGACTTGTGTGTGCATTGTTCATCAGTTGCATGATAGCATATTTTCTGATAGGGCTTGCATTCATGCATTTGGTCAGGACAACTTGTGCACAAGGATTATCTCTCGGGCGGTCTCTGGGGCACTGAGGATCGTTCGGCCTAGGAGAGATCTAGATACCCTGAGGCTTAACACACCTTACTTACGGGAGGGTAGCCGCGACTCGTCTATTAGTATGATGGGCTTGTACGTCCCAACTGCTAATCCCGTAAAGGGGACCATCATGTAGTTAGGGCGCATGCTAGGCTAGCCTTCTTGCATACCTAACTGTTTGATGCAGGGACGAACAGGAAACTAGAGAACTGTATACTTTATGTTATGCAAATTGTTGCTAACTTGTGTGTCTGCTGCAGGGATAACCGCTCGACCGTGGGTAAGAAATATTATAAGTTTATCTATAGCCTGCTTATTCATTTAGTCTGCACCGTTGAGTTTTTGTTAGTACTTCATGTATATAGATATGTTGCCTTAAATGCTTGAAGATATGACAGTCCACTTGATATGTTTGCCTCAATTCGATATGCTCAGTCTGCTAAATAAGATTTGCCCCAAAAGAGTTAGATTATGATACACAATACATGTTACGCACGTCCTGATGAGTACGATTGTCCTGCGGGAGAGCTGCAACGTGGTGATTCACATTCAGCGGGGACAATTGAGCTTGCGGGAGATTGGGGCGTTGCTTGGATGCTTGAGTATCGAGTATGCAAAACTGTTTCAAAGTTATGTTTCAAAAGATGTAATATGACTCTGCTAGAACTGCATGAAACGAACTTAGGTAAAACTAGCAAGATCACTAGAAATGCAATATTTTGCCACAAGTCTACTTAGTGTGGGTCTCAGGGGGTGTAGCTTCTGTTCAGTTGTTTATACTCACCAGTACTTATAAAAGTGCTGACCCACCAACAGTTTGCTTATTCTCAGGTGCTCGTTCGTCCGAGGAAGCGATAGCCGTGCCTCATCCCAAGGAACCGGAAATCTGGAGTCGATGCCTCGAGCCGCATCGAGTTGTGCCTGCTTTGAGCTGCTTTCATATAGAGGGACATAATGTATGGAACGGTGTCATTGTAATCGAGAGAAGAGTGCTTGAGCGATCTGTAACCTCGGCCATGCGCCGCTTGTAACAATTTTGATATCAATAAAAGAGCTTATTTTATATGCCATTGTGATCTTTACTTTTCTGCAATATGTGTGCCGCTGCTTCAGTATTGAATAGCTTACTTGCCCTTGTATCAAAGCTTTGGCCTTGTGCAAGCGCATCTTAGGCTTGCACGGTATCACGCCCGTGCGAGGACGATCGGTTCCGTAGGGACCAAAGCGAGGACGAACGGCCCTGCGGGACCGGGGCGTGACATAATGGTATCAGAGCGACTCGATTCTTTGCCCATTCCGTTGCCTCCGACTCTGAGTTGTGACTGTGCTGCAATGAACGTTCCATACAATAAGTCCATAGATATTCTCAAAGATGGCCACAAAAGTTTTCTGGATTTGTTTTCATTGCTTGATATGTGATTTATGATTTCTGGATTTGTTGAGTTTTTATTTGGGATGGTGAGGGATGAGGACTATCGCTGCTCTGTGTTTTCGTGAGTTTCTCCTTGAGTTTCATGGACGAAACTCTTTATTGGTGGGTAAGTATGTAGTGCCCCGCTCCGCGTAGGCACTATGTACAAGTGAGATCGCCTTGCTTGCTCGAACGGAAGTCTTCTCGGAGAGTTCCCGACCGATTAATCAAAGTGAGTGGGCAGAACTGCATTCTCTGATTCTTGCATGCCTTAATAATGAATCTGAGTTTTTGAATGCTTGTTGCTTAATAAGATTGTTTCATAAGAAGAATGATAGAACCGACTCAGTATGCTAATAAGAGAACTCACATAGCTCGTCATTGAAACGAATCCGCTGCCTAACTAGAGAATATGAAATGCTTGTCTGAAATGAGATAGAACCTTGCCATGCTAATAACAAGAGTAAAAAGGATTGCTTGCACTTATTCTTAATATCGTATGCTAGACTGGAATACTTAAATGCTTGTCCACAAGAGATAGAATTTGCATGCTAGAGTTATAAGAACTGTTCTTGCTTGTTACTTATTTAATGAGTTAGCTTTGCTTGAACATGCTTCATTGATTGCTTATCATGAGATGGAACTTGGTGAATGGCATGAACTTGTGATCTAGACTAATAGTCCACCCTGAGGCTTAACACACCTTACTTACGGGAGGGTGTGGCTATTAGGCAATGTGTAAAAAGAAAAGAAGAGATAGACCTGTGTGTGCATTGTTCATCAGTTGCATGATAGCATATTTTTTGATAGGGCTTGCATTCATGCATTTGGTCAGGACAACTTGTGCACAAGGATTATCTTTCGGGCGGTCTCTGGGGCACTGGAGATCGTTCGGCCTAGGAGAGATCTAGATACCCTGAGGCTTAACACACCTTACTTACGGGAGGGTAGCCGCGACTCGTCTATTAGTATGATGGACTTGTACGTCCCAACTGCTAATCCCGTGGAGGGGACCATCATGTAGTTAGGGCGCATGCTAGGCTAGCCTTCTTGCATACCTAACTGTTTGATGCAGGGACGAACAGGAAACTAGAGAACTGTATACTTTATGTTATGTAAATTGTTGCTAACTTGTGTGTCTGCTGCAGGGATAACCGCTCGACCGTGGGTAAGAAATATTATAAGTTTATCTATAGCCTGCTTATTCATTTAGTCTGCACCGTTGAGTTTCTGTTAGTACTTCATGTATATAGATATGTTGCCTTAAATGCTTGAAGATTTGACAGTCCACTTGATATGTTTGCCTCAATTCGATATGCTCAGTCTGCTAAATAAGATTTGCCCCAAAAGAGTTAGATTATGATACACAATGCATGTTGCGCACGTCCCGATGAGTACGATTGTCCTGCGGGAGAGCTGCAACGTGGTGATTCACGTTCAGCGGGGACAATTGAGCTTGCGGGAGATTGGGGCGTTGCTTGGATGCTTGAGTATCGAGTATGCAAAACTGTTTCAAAGTTATGTTTCAAAAGATGTAATATGACTCTGCTAGAACTGCATGAAACGAACTTAGGTAAAACTAGCAAGATCACTAGAAATGCAATGTTTTACCACAAGTCTACTTAGTGTGGGTCTCAGGGGGTGTAGCTTCTGTTCAGTTGTTTATACTCACCAGTACTTATAAAAGTGCTGACCCACCAACAGTTTTCTTGTTCTCAGGTGCTCGTTCGTCCGAGGAAGTGATAGCCGTGCCTCATCCCAAGGAACCGAAAATCTGGAGTCGATGCCTCGAGCCGCATCGAGTTGTGCCTGCTTTGAGCTGCTTTCATATAGAGGGACATAATGTATGGAACGGTGTCATTATAATCGAGAGAAGAGTGCTTGAGCGATCTGTAACCTCGGTCATGCGCCGCTTGTAACAATTTTGATATCAATAAAAGAGCTTATTTTATATGCCATTGTGATCTTTACTTTTCTGCAATATGTGTGCCGCTGCTTCAGTATTGAATAGCTTACTTGCCCTTGTATCAAAACTTTGGCCTTGTACAAGCGCATCTTAGGCTTGCACGGCATCACGCCCGTGCGAGGACGATCAGTTCCGTAGGGACCAAAGCAAGGACGAACGGCCCTGCGGGACCGGGGCATGACACGGACTATAGAAGCTCTTCTGTTTTTGATATTATACATTCTGATGTTTGGGGGCCATACGCCATAACTACTATGAATGGTTACAAGTATTTTATTTCTTTTAATGATTGTTTCTCTCATGTCACCTGGCTATATTTGATGAAGAATAAGAGTGATGGCTTTGCCTGTTTTGGGGACTTTCATAAACATGTCCAGACTCAGTACAGAGCAGTGGTGAAGGTACTAAGGTCTGACAATGGCACAGAGTATACCAAGAAAGAACTTAAGAAATATCTATCAGTCCATGGGATACAGCATCAGACCACCTGTGCATACACACCAGCACAGAATAGAGTGGCAGAAAGAAAGAGCATACACCTTTTGGAGGTGGCAAGGAGTATGATGATCGCCATAAATGTCCCATAGAGTCTTTGGGGCATGCAGTGTTGACAGCAGCTCAATTGATCAACATGATTCCCTTAAAAGTACTGGAATGAAAGTCTCCATGTGAGATATTATAAGAAAATAATAGTGGGATACTCCCGCTGAAGGTGTTTGGCTGAGTATATTTTGTAAAGGACAACAGACCGTCTGTTGGGAAACTTGACACTAAATCAATCAAGTGTGTCTTCGTAGGCTATTTGACAACTCAGAAGGGGTACGTGTGCTGGATCCCAGTAGAGAAGAAGAGTTTTATGAGCATGGATGTTCACTTCAGGGAGCTTGAGCCATACTACCGTCAGAAGAAAACCTCATCCATGGGCAACTCACCTGGCACTGAGAGTATGAGGCGAAAGAGGGAGATTGGTAAGAGTGTGGTGACCGATTTAGGAGTATGGCATGCTGGAGGTACTCAGAAGAAAGCAGAGAGCGTCAAGCGATGGAGATAGGAGGAGTGGGACTGAGGAGGCGTCCACCTCAGTCTTCGCTAGAGGCAACACTGCTATGTATACTCATCCATCGGAAGGTACTGACGACTCACTTGTCCTTGCATCTATGTCTTTCCTTAGATCATCAGACTGGATTGTCAATTCGGGTGCATCTTAACATGTGACAGGGAATGCTAATGACTTTTGTTTCTATAATCACCTAGCATCGGTGGACATTATTCTAACAACCAATGGTACTTTCGAACCAGTGGTCGGTAAGGGTACTGTCGATTGTACAGGTTCAGTAAAATTATCCAATATTTTATATGTTCCTTCTTTTTCAGTCAGTCTTTTGTCCATTAGTTCTATTATCCTCCAACTAAAATATATTGTCTCTTTTGATATTCCTAAGGTGATCTTCTAGGAGAATGAGATGGAACGAAGACTTGGGATTGGCACTTGGCATGATGGATTATGGTACCTTGATCAAGAAGGGCTAGATTTGGCATTGGTGTCTGTGGCAGAGAGGACAGGAATGGGAAGACCGAAGATGAGTGTCGAGGATATACGGATACTCCACCACAGGCAGTTGGGGTACTCCTCTTTTGGTATTTTGAGTAGGTTGTATACATCTATTTATGAGAAAAAAAATAACGAGAAACTAGTATGTGATGCATGTAATTTAAGGAAACTTACTAGGAGCTCATATGTTAGTACGGACTGTAGTGCCCCGCTCCGCGTAGGCACTATGTACAAGTGAGATCGCCTTGCTTGCTCGAACGAAAGTCTTCTCGGAGAGTTCCCGACCGATTAATCAAAGTGAGTGGGCAGAACTGCATTCTCTGATTCTCGCATGCCTTAATAATGAATCTGAGTTTTTGAATGCTTGTTGCTTAATAAGATTGTTTCATAAGAAGAATGATAGAACCGACTCAGTATGCTAATAAGAGAACTCACATAGCTCGTCATTGAAACGAATCCGCTGCCTAACTAGAGAATATGAAATGCTTGTCTGAAATGAGATAGAACCTTGCCATGCTAATAACAAGAGTAAAAAGGATTGCTTGCACTTATTCTTAATATCGTATGCTAGACTGGAATACTTAAATGCTTGTCCACAAGAGATAGAATTTGCATGCTAGAGTTATAAGAACTGTTCTTGCTTGTTACTTATTTAATGAGTTAGCTTTGCTTGAACATGCTTCATTGATTGCTTGTCATGAGATGGAACTTGGTGAATGGCGTGAACTTGTGATCTAGACTAATAGTCCACCCTGAGGCTTAACACACCTTACTTACGGGAGGGTGTGGCTATTAGGCAATGTGTAAAGAGAAAAGAAGAGATAGACTTGTGTGTACATTGTTCATCAGTTGCATGATAGCATATTTTCTGATAGGGCTTGCATTCATGCATTTGGTCAGGACAACTTGTGCACAAGGATTATCTCTCAGGCGGTCTCTGGGGCACTGGGGATCGTTCGGCCTAGGAGAGATCTAGATATCCTGAGGCTTAACACACCTTACTTACGGGAGGGTAGCCGCGACTCGTCTATTAGTATGATGGGCTTGTACGTCCCAACTGCTAATCCCGTGGAGGGGACCATCATGTAGTTAGGGCGCATGCTAGGCTAGCCTTCTTGCATACCTAACTGTTTGATGCAGGGACGAACAGGAAACTAGAGAACTGTATACTTTATGTTATGCAAATTGTTGCTAACTTGTGTGTCTGCTGCAGGGATAACCGCTCGACCGTGGGTAAGAAATATTATAAGTTTATCTATAGCCTGCTTATTCATTTAGTCTGCACCGTTGAGTTTCTGTTAGTACTTTATATATATAGATATGTTGCCTTAAATGCTTGAAGATATGACAGTCCACTTGATATGTTTGCCTCAATTCGATATGCTCAGTCTGCTAAATAAGATTTGCCCCAAAAGAGTTAGATTATGATACACAATGCATGTTGCGCACGTCCCGATGAGTACGATTGTCCTGCGGGAGAGCTGCAACGTGGTGATTCACGTTCAGCGGGGACAATTGAGCTTGCGGGAGATTGGGGCGTTGCTTGGATGCTTGAGTATCGAGTATGCAAAACTGTTTCAAAGTTATGTTTCAAAAGATGTAATATGACTCTGCTAGAACTGCATGAAACGAACTTAGATAAAACTAGCAAGATCACTAGAAATGCAATATTTTGCCACAAGTCTACTTAGTGTGGGTCTCAGGGGGTGTAGCTTCTGTTCAGTTGTTTATACTCACCAGTACTTATAAAAGTGCTGACCCACCAACAGTTTGCTTGTTCTCAGGTGCTCGTTCGTCCGAGGAAGCGATAGCCGTGCCTCATCCCAAGTAACCGGAAATCTGGAGTCGATGCCTCGAGCCGCATCGAGTTGTGCCTGCTTTGAGCTGCTTTCATATAGAGGGACATAATGTATGGAAGGGTGTCATTGTAATCGAGAGAAGAGTGCTTGAGCGATCTGTAACCTCGGCCATGCGATCGCTTTGAGCTGCTTTCATATAGAGGGACATAATGTATGGAACGGTGTCATTATAATCGAGAGAAGAGTGCTTGAGCGATCTGTAACCTCGGCCATGCGCCGCTTGTAACAATTTTGATATCAATAAAAGAGCTTATTTTATATGCCATTGTGATCTTTACTTTTCTGCAATATGTGTGCCGCTGCTTCAGTATTGAATAGCTTACTTGCCCTTGTATCAAAGCTTTGGCCTTGTGCAAGCGCATCTTAGGCTTGCACGGCATCACGCCCGTGCGAGGACGATCGGTTCCGTAGGGACCAAAGCGAGGACGAACGGCCCTGCGGGACCGGGGCGTGACATAATGGTATCAGAGCGACTCGATTCTTTGCCCATTCCGTTGCCTCCGACTCTGAGTTGTTGTAAACCCCCTGATTTTTCAAAATTTTAAAAACTGGATTTTTCACAATTTTCTGGAATTTTCTGGGAATTTTCTGTAAATTAAAAACAGGGTTTTAATTATTCAATGATTTTTAATTGATATTAAACAGTATTAAAATATTATGAAAATAATATTTTTGGATGTAAAATGAAAAACTGGACTTAGGGCAATTTTTCTGGAATTTATTGGACCCCGGACCTATTTTTAAATACCTAAAAACTATTTATTTAATTTATTAATTAATTTTCTGATTATTATTATTATTATTATTATTATTATTATTATTATTATTAATATTTTAATATAGCCCGGCCCGGCCCAACTGCGGCCCGCAGGCCGGCCCAGCCCGTCGAGCCTAGCGGGTCGGGCGGGTCCACCCGACCCACAACCCGACCCGGGACCCGCCCGGCAGACCCGTCTCCCCCACGATCCCGCGGCCGCCCGCTTCCTCCGCCGCCCCGCCCGCGGCCACGCCTCCGCCCGCGCCGCGCTGCCCGCCACGTCGCCACCCAGCCCGCCACCCTCGCCCACGACCCCGGCCACGCCACCTCCCCCAGCCTCCTATAAAACCCCCCCTCCGGCCGGATCTCCCTCACCGACGAACCCCCTCTCGGCCATCTTCCCCTCCACCGCCTCGAGCCGCCACCGCCACTACGCCGCCAGCGCCGCCTCGCCGACGACGCGCCGCCCGCCGCAGTTCCCTCCTCCGCTTCCCCCATCTCCGGCGGCTTCCCCCACCGCCGGCAGCAACAGCAGCGAGCACAGCAGCAGCCCGCGCCGCCCGCTCCGGCCGCCGGCGAGTCCCCAGCCACCGCGAGCCCGGCCGCCCGTGCCCCAGCCTCCTCCGCCTGAGCACCGGCCGCCCTCCGCCGCAGCGCCGCCGGCCAGGGGGAAAAACCCTAACCCTAAATTGAATCCCCTGTGTCCGACACGAGTCGGACACGTGTCGGACACGATTTTGACCCCGGTTTCTCGGGTCCCTTCAGGTGCGTGTAACTTTTTGCTCGTAGCTCCGTTTTCGATTCCGTAAATTGCGTTGCGAAGCCTGTATGACCCTCTCGGTTTCCGGACAAACTGTTCGGGGTATCGCGTCCTGTGGTGATCGCACACCGTGATCCAAAAACAGGAAAAACCCAGACCCTGTTTCACCCCGGAACCGAGTCCGCCCCGCCAAACGGGACGACTTGGTCGCGCGCGGTCTTCACAGACACGAGCGCCTCGTCGATACGGACGTGTGGGATTTCGCGGAAGCTGATTCGGGTGTGCGTGCACACCGAAATCAACGCGTATCCGCGGACATCGCCCCGTATCCGCCTTTTCTGCAATTCACCCTAACTTTGTGTACACACGTCGGATCGAGACGAAACTTGTGCCATCGGACTCGTAGCGATACGCTGGTCCTGTGGGTCAAGTTTGGTTCGATTCTGAGAACGTTGACGAAATCGCGTGTCGTGGGCCCCACAGGCCCCGCTCGAAAGGCGATTTTGTGAACGGCTCATCGGAATCCAATTCTGGAAGTTCCGTTGGGTTCGTATCAGCGTTTCTGACCTGTTGACACTAAGTTTGGTAAATTTGGAGACCGTTGACCCTGACGCGTTTTTCGGTGCAAAGCGGGCCCACCGGTGGACCCCGTTTTGACCCGAAACTGCCGTTTCTGCCCTTGTCTCCAAATTGGACCCAAGGACAGGCGTTTCTAGCTGATTGATATTTTCTGGATCTGATGGTGATGTTTGTTTCAGCAATCGGAGTACCGCCTGCAATTCCAGCTGGAGTCAGAGCCGCAATTGGAACAGGAACCACAGGCAAGTGTACCTCGCCAAAACTTGCAGCTTGCTACATAATTCCTGGACTTAGTTATACATCAGTGGCAAATAAAGCTTGCCAAATCTCAGTAATTCTTGACATAGTAGCTTACTTGATTTCATTAAATGTAACTTGTTCCAAACTGCTTAACCTAGGAAACGGGTGACGTGCTTAGTGTCCGATCATAGTCGGGTGCCAACTCCGTACGCGGAGTTGTGTAACGTCACATAGGCATGGTTATCGAGACCAGATAAAGCTCGTACTTGTCATATCAAGTACTTCAGAACCCAGGACACTTGACACTATTTCATGAGACAGAGTCTTCCTGAGACAATCAAGGTGATTCTATATAGGATGCATGTTTTATGACATAGACTTTACGTTCTTAGACATTTGATTCATAGCTATCAGACTTGCTGCATTAGTTATAATCGTGCGTGACATGGACATGAGGCATCGTGGACATGAGACGTGGGATTACATTGGGTGGGGAGAGACACACAGACGACAGGCTGATATTATATATAAACATAGTATATATCATAGTGTAATTCATAGTTATTGCCGCTACCGGCTCCCCGACACAGAGCTTGTAGTGGCTTCAGCCTGAGTTCTAGTGCTGCTCTCATATTGCATATCACATAGTTGGTTACTTAGTTTACCCTGATGATTATTTCATTTGCTGCACCGTATTTATTTTGGCTTGTATTTTCTGTACCTTGCTGTCCCCTGAGGACCTGGATCCGGATTATGTCCCCAGGTACAGCTGAAGAGAACTACCCAGAGGTGTACGGTACCGGAGCACTCCTTGGAGCAGAACAAGGAACAGAGGACGAAGTAGTGGCCGAAGATTTCTCCTGAGCACCGGCTTCTACTACACAGTATTTCCATTTCCAGCATTTCATTTCCTGTCTTTTCCTTAAATGTAACAGAATATTTCTCGGATTTGTTTCCCGAGACAACCTTATTTGTTATTGCATATTTATTTCCATTGCATTATTTCTGGCAATTAATCTGTGTTACTCTGTGGATGAGATTAGTAATACCTGAGACTTGTACTTAGTCCTGCTAGACTACAGCTTAAGCATGTCCTGATGGATCCATTAAATTGGGTTGTCCATCGGTGCGTGCTGCTGGCCATTGCTCACGTGCTCAGTCCCTCGGCATTTTGGGACTGGGGCGTGACATGGTTTTTGTGGTGGCCCATGCAAGTCTACGACTAAATTGTTCGGTTTCAACTTAGGGACCGAACTGGCCTGCAATAAAACTAGGATAAGTTTTAGGATCTCATCCACTTGCTTGAATCATTTTTGATAATCAGTATCGCATTCGAATAAATTCATTTGACTTGCATCTTGCCTTGATTCCTGTACGCCTCTTACTGGGTATTTTGGATGCAGGAAAATGGACCCACAAGAATGCAATGAGACTCCCGCCGGAACCCCACAAGCTACAGGTGTCACCTACGACGACGAAGTGACACCAGTCGGAGGAGTCCCCTCAACTCAACAGAGCCAGCAGGCAGGTCAACCTACCTCCAGATTTCGGCGTGATGATATTCCACCTCCGCCGCAGTTCATTCCACCAACGCCCGTACTCCCACAAGGACAGCCAATTGACGGGCAGCAGATATTCCAAATGATCTACGCGATGATTCAAGCTCAGCAATAAGTCCAACACGAGGCTCAGCGTCGCGAAGCCAATTTTTGGAGGGACAGCATCGTAACTGTACTGGAGCAGGCCAACCTACCAGCTCGACGACCATCTACAGGCTCAATCACTGACTTCCGCCAACTGAAGCCCCGCACCTTTTCTGGAAAAGAGGAGCCCACAGAAGTTCATGAGTGGCTCACCAACATACGGCATCAACTTGAAGCAGCCGAGCTCCCCCGGGAACGCTGGATGACTGCTGTCCGAATGCAGTTGACAGGCAACGCGCACCACTGGTGGTTGTCTGAGGAGGCACGACTCGGACCAGACCGAGTCACTTGGGAAGAGTTCTCCAGACTCTTCCAAGAGATGTACATTCCGGCTATCGCTCGATCAGAACTGCGAGACAAATTTAATCGCCTCACTCAGGACTCTATGACGGTGGAGGAGTACAACGCAGAATTCATTCGTCTGAGCCGCTTTGCCCCAACCCTGATCCCGACAGAGGAAGAGAAGGCCGAGAAATTCTTCGACGGACTGAACATTGAGCTGCAGAAACTAATTGGGTCCGTCGCACCAACATCATACTCAGACGTTCTCGCTGCAGCCCGACGCATGGAACGCGTCACCAGGAGAGAGTCTCGCCTCAAGCGGCCAATCACCTCAGCACCAGACAGATCATCACCGGGAGAGTCTGCAAAGAGATCGCACACGCACCAGCCACCCAGGACAGCTTCGCAGACCCTTTCTACCTGTCACTACTGCGGCAAGCTAGGTCATGTCGAGAGGGACTGCAGACGCAAGTTGGGATTGTGCCTGATTTGCGGCACCAATCAACACATAGCCAAGGACTGTCCCCAGCATCGAGATGGAGCACCAAGGGCAAACCAACCAGCTTTGCCAGCACCGAGGCCACCTCTGGCACCTCAGGCGACACTCTTTCAGCAAGCCCAACAGCAGCAGAGGAATCTACCTCAAGGACGAGGGTAAGCTTATGCGATGACTGTGCAGGACGCTGATGCGAGTAAGTGATTCGTAGTTATCCGTTTTTGTCTTGTGTAGTTCGTGCCTCTTGGTTCGTGACCTCAGCCCCAACCTAGTAAATTGCAACTTGTTAATAATAACCTGGTTTTTTATAAAAGTTGTAATTTTCTTGCTTTAACTAGATTTTCTCTGGAAAGTACATAACTTTCATTTTTAGGGAAACGGTATTTCCCTAAGTATCTGGTGATGTGTTTCGAACGATACCGTGTCATCTCTGCTGACCGGTTATTCTTTGATTGCGAGGACGCAATCCTCTTAAGGGGGGTAGATTGTAAACCCCCTGATTTTTCAAAATTTTAAAAACTGGATTTTTCACAATTTTCTGGAATTTTCTGGGATTTTTCTGTAAATTAAAAATAGGGTTTTAATTATTCAATGATTTTTAATTGATATTAAACAGTATTAAAATATTATGAAAATAATATTTTTGGATGTAAAATGAAAAACTGGACTTAGGGCAATTTTTCTGGAATTTATTGGACCCCGGACCTATTTTTAAATACCTAAAAACTATTTATTTAATTTATTAATTAATTTTCTGATTATTATTATTATTATTATTATTATTATTATTATTATTATTATTATTATTATTATTATTATATAGCCCGGCCCGGCCCAACTGCGGCCCGCAGGCCGGCCCAGCCCGTCGAGCCTAGCGGGTCGGGCGGGTCCACCCGACCCGGGACCCGCCCGGCAGACCCGTCTCCCCCACGATCCCGCGGCCGCCCGCTTCCTCCGCCGCCCCGCCCGCGGCCACGCCTCCGCCCGCGCCGCGCTGCCCGCCACGTCGCCACCTAGCCCGCCACCCTCGCCCACGACCCCGGCCACGCCACCTCCCCCAGCCTCCTATAAAACCCCCCCTCCGGCCGGATCTCCCTCACCGACGAACCCCCTCTCGGCCATCTTCCCCTCCACCGCCTCGAGCCGCCACCGCCACTACGCCGCCAGCGCCGCCTCGCCGACGACGCGCCGCCCGCCGCAGTTCCCTCCTCCACTTCCCCCATCTCCGGCGGCTTCCCCCACCGCCGGCAGCAACAGCAGCGAGCACAGCAGCAGCCCGCGCCGCCCGCTCCGGCCGCCGGCGAGTCCCCAGCCACCGCGAGCCCGGCCGCCCGTGCCCCAGCCTCCTCCGCCTGAGCACCGGCCGCCCTCCGCCGCAGCGCCGCCGGCCAGGGGGAAAAACCCTAACCCTAAATTGAATCCCCTGTGTCCGACACGAGTCGAACACGTGTCGGACACGATTTTGACCCCGGTTTCTCGGTACCCTTCAGGTGCGTGTAACTTTTTGCTCGTAGCTCCGTTTTCGATTCCGCAAATTGCGTTGCGAAGCCTGTATGACCCTCTCGGTGTCCGGACAAACTGTTCGGGGCATCGCGTCCTGTGGTGATCGCACACCGCGATCCAAAAACAGGAAAAACCCAGACCCTGTTTCACCCCGGAACCGAGTCCGCCCTGCCAAACGGGACAACTTGGTCGCGCGCGGTCTTCACAGACACGAGCGCCTCGTCGATACGGACGTGTGGGATTTCGCGGAAGCTGATTCGGGTGTGCGTGCACACCGGAATCAACGCGTATCCGCGGACATCGCCCCGTATCCGCCTTTTCTGTAATTCACCCTAACTTTGTGTACACACGTCAGATCGAGACGAAACTTGTGCCATCGGACTCGTAGCGATACGCTGGTCCTGTGGGTCAAGTTTGGTTCGATTCTGAGAACGTTGACGAAATCGCGTGTCGTGGGCCCCACAGGCCCCGCTCGACGGGCGATTTTGTGAACGGCTCATCGGAATCCAATTCTGGAAGTTCCGTTGGGTTCGTATTAGCGTTTCTGACCTGTTGACACTAAGTTTGGTGAATTTGGAGACCGTTGACCCTGATGCATTTTTCGGTGCAAAGCGGGCCCACCGGTGGACCCCGTTTTGACCCGAAACTGCCGTTTCTGCCCTTGTCTCCAAATTGGACCCAAGGACAGACGTTTCTAGCTGATTGATATTTTCTGGATCTGATGGTGATATTTTTTTCAGCAATCGGAGTACCGCCTGCAATTCCAGCTGGAGTCAGAGCCGCAATTGGAACAGGAACCACAGGCAAGTGTACCTCGCCAAAACTTGCAGCTTGCTACATAATTCCTGGACTTAGTTATACATCAGTGGCAAATAAAGCTTACCAAATCTCAGTAATTCTTGACATAGTAGCTTACTTGATTTCATTAAATGTAACTTGTTCCAAACTGCTTAACCTAGGAAACGGGTGACGTGCTTAGTGTCCGATCATAGTCGGGTGCCAACTCCGTACGCGGAGTTGTGTAACGTCACATAGGCATGGTTATCGAGACCCGATAAAGCTCGTACTTGTCTTATCAAGTACTTCAGAACCCAGGACACTTGACACTATTTCATGAGACAGAGTCTTCCTGAGACAATCAAGGTGATTCTATATAGGATGCATGTTTTATGACATAGACTTTACGTTCTTAGACATTTGATTCATAGCTATCAGACTTGCTACATTAGTTATAATCGTGCGTGACATGGACATGAGGCATCGTGGACATGAGACGTGGGATTACATTGGGTGGGGAGAGACACACAGACGACAGGCTGATATTATATATAAACATAGTATATATCATAGTGTAATTCATAGTTATTGCCGCTACCAGCTCCCCGACACAGAGCTTGTAGTGGCTTCAGCCTGAGTTCTAGTGCTGCTCTCATATTGCATATCACATAGTTGGTTACTTAGTTTACCCTGATGATTATTTCATTTGCTGCACCGTATTTATTTTGGCTTGTATTTTCTGTACCTTGCTGTCCCCTGAGGACCTGGATCCGGATTATGTCCCCAGGTACAGCTGAAGAGAACTACCCAAAGGTGTACGGTACCGGAGCACTCCTTGGAGCAGAACAAGGAACAGAGGACGAAGTAGTGGCCGAAGATTTCTCCTGAGCACCGGCTTCTACTACACAGTATTTCCATTTCCAGCATTTCATTTCCTGTCTTTTCCTTAAATGTAACAGAATATTTCTCGGATTTGTTTCCCGAGACAACCTTATTTGTTATTGCATATTTATTTCCATTGCATTATTTCTGGCAATTAATCTGTGTTACTCTGTGGATGAGATTAGTAATACCTGAGACTTGTACTTAGTCCTGCTAGACTACAGCTTAAGCATGCCCTGATGGATCCATTAAATTGGGTTGTCCATCGGTGCGTGCTGCTGGCCATTGCTCACGTGCTCAGTCCCTCGACATTTTGGGACTGGGGCGTGACAGTTGTGACTGTGCTGCAATGAACGTTCCATACAATAAGTCCAAAGATATTCTCAAAGATGGCCACAAAAGTTTTCTGGATTTGTTTTCATTGCTTGATATGTGATTTGTGATTTCTGGATTTGTTGAGTTTTTATTTGGGATGGTGAGGGATGAGGACTATCGCTGCTCTGTGTTTTCGTGAGTTTCTCCTTGAGTTTCGAGGACGAAACTCTTTATTGGTGGGTAAGTATGTAGTGCCCCGCTCCGCGTAGGCACTATGTACAAGTGAGATCGCCTTGCTTGCTCGAACGGAAGTCTTCTCGGAGAGTTCCCGACCGATTAATCAAAGTGAGTGGGCAGAACTGCATTCTCTGATTCTCGCATGCCTTAATAATGAATCTGAGTTTTTGAATGCTTGTTGCTTAATAAGATTGTTTCATAAGAAGAATGATAGAACCGACTCAGTATGCTAATAAGAGAACTCACATAGCTCGTCATTGAAACGAATCCGCTGCCTAACTAGAGAATATGAAATGCTTGTCTGAAATGAGATAGAACCTTGCCATGCTAATAACAAGAGTAAAAAGGATTGCTTGCACTTATTCTTAATATCGTATGCTAGACTGGAATACTTAAATGCTTGTCCACAAGAGATAAAATTTGCATGCTAGAGTTATAAGAACTGTTCTTGCTTGTTACTTATTTAATGAGTTAGCTTTGCTTGAACATGCTTCATTGATTGCTTGTCTTGAGATGGAACTTGGTGAATGGCGTGAACTTGTGATCTAGACTAATAGTCCACCCTGAGGCTTAACACACCTTACTTACGGGAGGGTGTGGCTATTAGGCAATGTGTAAAGAGAAAAGAAGAGATAGACTTGTGTGTGCATTGTTCATCAGTTGCATGATAGCATATTTTCTGATAGGGCTTGTATTCATGCATTTGGTCAGGACAACTTGTGCACAAAGATTATCTCTCGGGCGGTCTCTGGGGCACTGGGGATCGTTCGGCCTAGGAGAGATCTAGATACCCTGAGGCTTAACACACCTTACTTACGGGAGGGTAGCCGCGACTCGTCTATTAGTATGATGGACTTGTACGTCCCAACTGCTAATCCCGTGGAGGGGACCATCATGTAGTTAGGGCGCATGCTAGGCTAGCCTTCTTGCATACCTAACTGTTTGATGCAGGGACGAACAGGAAACTAGAGAACTGTATACTTTATGTTATGCAAATTATTGCTAACTTGTGTGTCTGCTGCAGGGATAACCGCTCGACCGTGGGTAAGAAATATTATAAGTTTATCGATAGCCTGCTTATTCATTTAGTATGCAACGTTGAGTTTCTGTTAGTACTTCATGTATATAGATATGTTGCCTTAAATGCTTGAAGATATGACAGTCCACTTGATATGTTTGCCTCAATTCGTTATGCTCAGTCTGCTAAATAAGATTTGCCCCAAAAGAGTTAGATTATGATACACAATGCATGTTGCGCACGTCCCGATGAGTACGATTGTCCTGCGGGAGAGCTGCAACGTGGTGATTCACGTTCAGCGGGGACAATTGAGCTTGCGGGAGATTGGGGCGTTGCTTGGATGCTTGAGTATCGAGTATGCAAAACTGTTTCAAAGTTATGTTTCAAAAGATGTAATATGACTCTGCTAGAACTGCATGAAACGAACTTAGGTAAAACTAGCAAGATCACTAGAAATGCAATGTTTTGCCACAAGTCTACTTAGTGTGGGTCTCAGGGGGTGTAGCTTCTGTTCAGTTGTTTATACTCACCAGTACTTATAAAAGTGCTGACCCACCAACAGTTTGCTTGTTCTCAGGTGCTCGTTCGTCCGAGGAAGCGATAGCCGTGCCTCATCCCAAGGAACCGAAAATCTGGAGTCGATGCCTCGAGCCGCATCGAGTTGTGCCTGCTTTGAGCTGCTTTCATATAGAGGGACATAATGTATGGAACGGTGTCATTATAATCGAGAGAAGAGTGCTTGAGCGATCTGTAACCTCGGCCATGCGCCGCTTGTAACAATTTTGATATCAATAAAAGAGCTTATTTTATATGCCATTGTGATCTTTACTTTTCTGTAATATGTGTGCCGCTGCTTCAGTATTGAATAGCTTACTTGCCCTTGTATCAAAGCTTTGGCCTTGTGCAAGCGCATCTTAGGCTTGCACGGCATCACGCCCGTGCGAGGACGATCGGTTCCGTAGGGACCAAAGCGAGGACGAACGGCCCTGCGGGACCGGGGCGTGACACGGACTATAGAAGCTCTTCTGTTTTTGATATTATACATTCTGATGTTTGGGGGCCATACGCCATAACTACTATGAATGGTTACATGTATTTTATTTCTTTTAATGATTGTTTCTCTCATGTCACCTGGCTATATTTGATAAAGAATAAGAGTGATGGCTTTGCCTGTTTTAGGGACTTTCATAAACATGTCCAGACTCAGTACAGAGCAGTGGTGAAGGTACTAAGGTCTGACAATGGCACAGAGTATACCAAGAAAGCACTTAAGAAATATCTATCAGTCCATGGGATACAGCATCAGACCACCTGTGCATACACACCAGCACAGAATAGAGTGGCAGAAAGAAAGAGCATACACCTTTTGGAGGTGGCAAGGAGTATGATGATCGCCATAAATATCCCATAGAGTCTTTGGGGCATGCAGTGTTGACAGCAGCTCAATTGATCAACATGATTCCCTTAAAAGTACTGGAATAAAAGTCTCCATGTGAGATATTGTAAGAAAATAATAGTGGGATACTCCCGCTGAAGGTGTTTGGCTGAGTATATTTTGTAAAGGACAACAGACCGTCTGTTGGGAAACTTGACACTAAATCAATCAAGTGTGTCTTCGTAGGCTATTTGACAACTCAGAAGGGGTACGTGTGCTGGATCCCAGTAGAGAAGAAGAGTTTTATGAGCATGGATGTTCACTTCAGGGAGCTTGAGCCATACTACCGTCAGAAGAAAACCCCATCCATGGGCAACTCACCTGGCACTGAGAGTATGAGGCGAAAGAGGGAGATTGGTAAGAGTGTGGTGACCGATTTAGGAGTATGGCATGGAGGAACAGTTGAGGAGGAGAGTGAAGAGGAACAGGGGGAGGATATGTTTCACTACCGTATTTTCTAGAAAAAAGGTATTTTGTTCATTTCATAATTAATTAAATATTATGCATGTTAAATATTTATTTATTATATTATTTATTTATTATTAGCATATTAGATTTATTTTTTTTGGACTTGTATTAGTGGACCTAACTAGTTTAGTTTAGACTCATGGACCAACATTTAATTTTAGTTAGATTTGAGCCCAATTGTTAGAAGCCCATTTATTAGGAGGATGATTAATTAAGTTAAATCCATTAGACTAGAACCTTCCCTCCTTAATTAATTTCTTCATGAGAGGCCCCAAAGGATATTTTAGACTTTACATAGTAGCTTGAGGGAGGGGGCAAGTGAGGCCTATATAAAGGAGATGAAAACTTTCTCTCTCTTCATTTTTTATTCCAAATCTAGATTTAGAATTTCTCTCAACCAAATTCCACCAAATATGTCACTATCACATCCTGAAAATAGGAATATTTTTATTATTTTATATATTATAGGTATTGTGTGTATTTATTTTAAATAATTACATGATATGTGTATATATATATATATTATATACAGTGTTCATTAATGCATAAGTTAGTAGACTAGACCTAGATGCCCACAAGATGGAGCCCTGACCGAAATATAGTGTTGTGGATTTAATTTATAATTTTTGGGATTAATTATTTAGGGTTATAATTAATTATCGTGATTTTATTTAATTGTTGTGCCTTACCGTTGCTTCGATACTTGGAGCGCTATCCTAACTTTTGCCTTCCAACAAACTTCACACCCTTATCCTAGAAGTGCCCGCCTTCCATACGGACCCTTGTATAACTCATAAATATGCTTTATTGTACTTCATTTTAGTCGCACAATATTCGTCGCAGACATTTATTTTTAATTCTATATAAATTCAACTTTGTATCCTTGTGCGTTCCAATCGAAATTGGAGATACAATCTTGACCCATTTTGTATAACCCAAATTATGATAATATTTTATTCTAAGTCTTCTATGTCCATGATATTTGTGTCCCACCTAATTTTAATTTCATGTACTTCCAATTAATTTAAGAACACCATTTACATTAATTTTAATTAAATTAATGTAAGGACCCAACTTGACCTAAAATTAGACCCAACACCAAACAAAATCCCCATTTACACCCTCAAGTCTCATACTAAATATCACACATTATTTTTAACCAATATATCACACCAAACATGGTATTTTTCCTCATTAAATCCCAAAATCCACTTTCTGTACAATTTTGCAATTGTTGGGGGCTTATTTACAAAAGTGCAATAATGTGTCACCATCCTATTGGTCAAAAGCACATGAAGAAATCAACCCCTTCCTTTGACCATTCAACCCTCTCTCTCTCTTCTCCTTTTTGTTTGTTTATTTTTCTCCATGATTAATTTGGACCATCCATTTTAAATGGAGCCATCCTCACCACACAACACCCTCTCTATTATATATATATATATATATATATATATATATATATATATATATATATATATATATCCTCTAACCACTCTTCCAATACAAACTCCATCCCAATGTGTACTTGGCCGGCCCTAAACCCTAGGCTACCATCATCATCTCCTCCCACATTCAAAAACTACCATCTCCATTATATTTTTTTTACCTCAACCTATAAACTACACCACCTTAAACTCAACCCTAAAACTATTCACCATCACCCTCTTCTCTCCACCTGAACTTCGGTGGTCACCCGCTTGAACGCCGTCCCCCACGAGACCCCGACAGCATTGCACCACTGTTCCCCTCGACACCTCCTTTTTCCCCGTCATTCTCTTCCACCTCCCATCATTCTCGCCGAGTCCACGCACCACCAGCACCATTAAGACCACCACCATTAACACCCTCCTCCAGCACCACCATCGTCCCCGACTCCTCTTCCCTGACCATTCCCCACAGCCGACCAGTCCAGCCTGAGCCCTGGACCCCCGCCTCTTCTTCAACTCGCCCCCGCCTAGCGGAGCCGACCGTTCCCTTTCGACCGAACCCTCGTTCTCCGCCCAGGTACCCCGCTGAACCCGCTGCACCATGCCGGAGCCGCCAGCACCTCGATCCCGCTGAATGACTACACCCCAGCCCCCTGTTCCGGTCAGAACCCGACCTCCCAGCCCTCCTCGTCATAGCCCTGAGCTCGCTGAACCCGACCGGAGCAGCCCCTCTCGACTGGGCGCTATCATCGCAGACCCCTTCGACTCGACGATGCGACAGAGCATTGCCTGAACAGTAGCAACAGGAGTATCCCTCCTCGACACGAATGCCTCATTCTCGCGCGCACAGGTTTGAGTTTCTCCTTCTTGTTGTATACACGTACACGTACGCGTATACGCGTATTGTTTATTGGTATATTTGGTATATGGGTATATGTATATATTTAGGTATTCCACTAGTATATGTTTAATATGTATAATTGGTATATATATACATATATATATAGTATATGTATTCAATTGGTACATATATATATATATAGTATATGTATATTATTCACTTGGTATATGTATATATATGTTTAGTATGTATACATTTAGTATATGTATATTTAGTTATTCATTAGTATGTTATTAATTGGTATACATATGTATATATTTAGTATGTATATAATTGATATGTATATAATTATTGGTTGTTATATACGTATATAAATATATGGTACGTATATATATTGTAAGTAATTCAATGTTATATGCTAGTTAAGACTATGTATAATTATATATGTACTAGGTGACCCTAGTGTTATTACGAATATTCCGTAATTATATTGACCTGTGACCCTGTAATGTAGCAGACTGTCTTAAGTACACTGACGTACTGGCGAGACCCGTATCATTTTGACTTTCTATTTTGCATAGCAATTACAGACGTGACACCCGTGCAACTAGACGCACACTTGACCCTAGTTGACCAGTGTCACCCTTGTGTAGTTGCTGAGTTCAATGTATTATGTTTGTGCGTGTGCTAGTGTAATGACTGATGCTATATTGTATGATATTATATGTATATAGGACCATTGGATCGTCCTGCGAGACTTCAGGAGCAGGATATTAGTATTGCCAGCTAAGGACCCCAGGTGAGTACATTCTCTGATAGTTTCTTATTTATGATATCCTCTATGTTCATTGTATCTAGTGTAAATATCCATATTCTTTGACACGATGGTTACACGGATTGGTATATCCGGATCTCGTCATGAGATGTTATTCCTTGTATATGGTGTATCTTGTATAAGTCTTGTTTTATTGGTTATTTTGTGCATGAACAGACACTGATTCTCGGGGAGACTTGCTACTTTCCTAGAGAATCCCATGTCATAGCATACCATGGTTGGATCTACTATACCAGTCGGGGGTGGAGAGTATTTTAGTGTAAATATGTGATCATACCCTTCATGTATAAGTCTTATTTTCATATTAGTGTTGGTCGTACACCGCACGTATGACTAACCAAGCCATTATTCATATACAAGTTCCCAAGCCGATCACGTGTTAAAGCTAGTACTCACACACTTAGTCATTAGTATTCTTGTTCATTGTCATATTGTTCATTCTCGTATTCATTTTTAGTATTTTCTTTATTGTGTATCTCTTGTACATATATATACATCTTGTATATTTTTATCTATTTACTGCTACATAGTTTATATCATTGATGTAGAACTGCTGTTAGATATGTACTTTGCTCCATCCTGACTGGAAATATTTTTCCAGACTGCGACTTAGAGGACTGGTGTCCGACACATTATGGACCAGGTATAGATGCAGACTATACACCAGATATCTTAGAGGAGACACTACATGCAGCCATTTAGACAGTATTTATTCTATGCAGTTGAGTTTATGTTGAGACTTATGTTAAGTTTAATTTCAGACTTGTGGAGACTTTATGTTGGACAGCTAGACTGTAGTTTATCTCTATTGAGACATTATGTTTGACTCATGTTATCATTCTTACCCTCTATTGTGCCATTTATATTCTTATAGTTTGGTGATTGAGTATACATTATGAGCTATTGTGAGATGTTATTTCATTATCCTCCTTATGGAGTTGATATCATTGACAGGTTTTGAGTTATGTTAGTATATTATTGAGACCTAGACAGCGTTCTACCACCGATGTTACAGCGTAGGCTGGACGTACCCACGAACTCGTGCCCCTATTCCGGGTGCGGGTCGTGACACATTTTTAGTGGTGGCCCATGCAGGTCAGGCTTCACAAGTTATACCATGTCGTGGTAGTACGACGTCTTAGTTGTACTGTTGCCTGCCTGCGATAGGATATAGAACATAGGATATAGGATATAGGATACTAGGATGAGAGCGAATACTCAAGCACAAATTTTTTGAGAGATTCCTGGGATGACCCTTGAGAATCTCATTATAATTTCCAATTCAAATATTTCCCTTGTTTTCGTCCGTTCTCACTTGTTGTTATTGAATTTGATTCTTGTTGATCAGTTACAAAATTAATTCTTGGTATCATCGTTAAGTTTGATTTCATATCGAGATAAACTTTATGGACTAAAATTTATGGTATCATCTGATGACATATGTTGATGAGGATAGTGAAAAAGATAAAACGTCTACTTTGGTTATGGAGCATAGAGTTTATCACAGCCACGTTAGTTGTCGTAACGGAAATGTAGGAACCTGACCTTGGATGTACATACCTTAGTTATAAAATTTAGAGTCTCTCACAGCCATACCGGTTAGCGTGGCGAGGATTCTAGATGACATGATTATAGAGTTGCATACCTTAGTTATGGAACCTATCGTTTACCGCCGCTATGCTTACTGGCGTGGCAAGGATTCTGAGTGTCATAATTTTGGACAGACGTGTATGATTATCAGATTGTATCTTAAAATTGGTTCTTAAAGTATCATCTCAATACTTATCTACTTCTGTCATTTTAGGACCTTGTTCCACCGTTTTCTTGCTAGCAGTAGAGATACCTTCAGTTCCTTAGTCCAGTTCCTTCTTGAGCTTCTTTCCATTAGGGTTCCTTGTTAGTGTGATAATTGGTGACTTATAATTATGTCTGTATCTTGTATCAGTGTTGACTGAGTATGACTTGTGAGTTTGTAAGTGTTTCTTGGTTGGACATATGAGCAATAGGCATCAATCTAGAGATAACCCGTAGCATAGTACCTTATAACAATAGTTCTATAATAGGTGTCAATATAGCTAGTATTGGTACTATAGGTAGAAGGGGGAGTAAAGAGTATCAGTGATGGTTCCAGGAGTTAGTATCAAGCCAGCATGCCAGTCCAGGAGTTCTAATAAGTTTGATGAGATGATCTAATGATGAATCTAGTGTTACTATACCAATAGTGCTAGTGTTCTATATCAAGGATTAGTTGAGAATTGTGCTAGTAATAGTAAGTACTTCATGTGATAATATTAGATTGGTGTATCAGTTAATATGGATAAAAAATTATTAGAAGCAATAGTGCAAGTAATCCAGGCAGTACAATATTCAGTACACAGTTGAGGAGTGTAGACAATTGGTGTATCTGTGTGTATCTTGTGTGTTAGAGACTGTGAGTATATATATACTTAGATAGAGAAGGATTTAAATTTATAAATTAGAAATTGGAAATAAATTTCAATTTTTAAGAATTTTTGAGGAGTTAAGATTTTATGTTATTAAATTTTTTGAAGATTCAAATTCAATTCAATAAACATAGTCAAGGCTATAAAGATTTTTGGAAGTGATTAAAACTTTATTTTAATATTTGAATATTTGACTTTTGAGGAAATATATGCACTTTATTGTTCAAGAAGTTAAATTTTGAGGGTTTTATTTGAGAATAAAATTTTATGGTGGGTAAAAAAAATATGTATCAGTATATGAGTGGATGAAGTGTATGTATAAGGATCTGTTGGCTTGAGCATGCCTGAGATGGCACACAAACTGACTTGGGTGTCCATCTAGAGTTGTATTAGAGGGAGCAGTACTTAGTGTGGTGTGTTACACTTGTCGTGCACTTGAGTGATAAGAACAACTAGTATAGACAATTACAATAGGTAAGAGAGCTAGCAGTGAGTGTGCTTGTAGTAGAAACAATGGTACCAAAGGATAGGGATATCAAACTTTGGATGCATCATTAAACCATGGTTGTGTTAGCAGGTTCTATTCTTTTCCTTCTGTTCTTTTTCGTCTATTTGATTGATTGAATGATTTCTTAGTACCATAGTTTGTATCAATGATTCTCTTGCTATAATGTAGTTAGTAGTACACCCTGACAGAGACTATAATACCATGACAAAAGAGACCATAACCATGCATATTTTCTTTAGATTGTATGTTATATGACTGTAGGTATGATTTTTCATAGACTTTGATTGTTGGGGGTTTGACCGTAGTGAAGATTAATGAAGAGGTTATGATTTGACAAAGAGAGACAATGTGCCTTAAATTTTGAGGATAAGCATTAATTTAAATAAAGAGTTGAGAATTCAATATGGCAGAATTGACGATTTTGTTATATCATTGATTTTATGAAGATTATGATATGATTGAATTTGTTATTAAAATTTGAGAAATTTAAGAATATTATCATTATATTTATTTAACTGCAAGGTATAAATTTAAAAATTATTTTTGAATATTGCATTTGAAGACTTCGTAAGTATTACATTATTTGAGTATTGTGTGGAAAAAGAATCGAGGAATAAGATCACTAATGGATTATTGTTGAATTTAAATTTTTGGGATGAGGATTTAAATTTTATAAATACGCATCGATTGGACTAAAATTAGAGGAGTAAGATGATTAATGGATTAGTGTTTGAAATTCAAACTTTTTGGATGAGAATTTTTTTAAATATGCATTGATTGGATTTCAATTAGAGGATTAAATATTAAATTTTTGTATTCAGTTTTGGAGAAGATTGTGATAAGAATGGAATTTGAATTTGAAGATTTTCAGAAATATAATATTTATAGAATTTTGAAGATTGTGAAATAACAATATAGATTTACTTCAAGATTATATGGTTTGATAAATTTAAATTTTGATGAAAAATAAATAAATAAATACAACTATTGAGGATCTTAAATTTTGAGGACGAAATTCTTTTAAGGAGGGTAGACTTGTTACTACCACATCCTGAAAATAGGAGTATTTTTATCATTTTATATATTATAGGTATTGTGTATATTTATTTTAGATAATTACATGATATGTGTGTGTGTGTGTGTGTGTGTGTGTGTGTGTGTGTGTGTGTGTGTGTGTGTGTGTGTGTATTATATATAGTATTCATTAATGCATGAGTTAGTAGACTAGACCTAGATGCCCACTAGATGGAGCCCTGACCGAAATATAGTGTTATGGATTTAATTTATAATTTTTTAGATTAATTATTTAGGGTTATAATTAATTATCGTAATTTTATGTAATTGTTGTGCCTTATCGTTGCTTCGATACTTGGAGCGCTATCCTAACTTTTGTCTTCCAACAAACTTTATATCCTTGTCCTAGACGTGCCCGCCTTCTATACGAACCTTTGTGTAACTCATAAATATGCTCTCTTGTGCTTTATTTTAATCGCACAATATTCGTCGCGGACATTTATTTTTAATTCCATATAAATTCAACTTTGTATTCTTGTGCGTTCCAATCGAAATTGGAGACACAATCTTGACCTATTTTGTGCAACCCAAATTATGACAATATTCTATTCTGAGTCTTCTATGTCCATGATATTTGTGTCCCACCTAATTTTAATCCCATGTACTTCCAATTAATTCAAGAACACCATTTACATTAATTTTAATTAAATTGATGTAAGGACCCAACTTGACCTAAAATTAGACCCAACACCAAACCAAACCCCCATTTATACTGTAAACCCTCTCAATTATTTCTATAGATAGTCTGGTATGGGTTAGAAAATTTTGGTATAGTAGCAGATGTTTGAGGTTTAGAGTAAGGTTACAGATGTCTATTTTTTTATTTAAAACCCTTGGCGCGCCCTACCGTTGTTGAAATATTCGGAGCCCAACATCAGCCCATAAATTCTAACAGATTATTGCACTCTTGACTTGACACGCCAATTTAGGCGCTGGACTTTCCCGTCACTCAAAATCATATTTTCTTGTGCTCTAAATTAATTGCACAAATTTCCATAACCGAAATCTATTATTTAATCCCATGTTGCGCACCTGTGTCGTTGCCATAAATTTTGAGACACCAACTCAATCCGTTGAGCCGGACCAATTAAAGGGTCCAAGACTGACACCAAGCCTACACCATTCATGACCTTTGTGTCACTCCCAATTGAGATCCCATGCACCCCTATTTAATTTAAGAGCATATGACAATTTATTCTTATTAAATTGGGGATACCAACTTTGACTAATCCCCTTTTAATCCCAATTTAATTCCAATGTCCCTTTAATTAAGCCCACATAAAACACACAATACCCTCTCACCCTACAAAACACCAAACACCAATTTTCCTATAATTTTTTTATCATTTCATGTGTTTGTGCAAATACCCAAACTTAAGGGACTTAATTGCAAATGTTGTAACATGTGTCATAACCTCATTGGTCAAGACCAATGAAGAAGCCTCACCCCTCTTCTTTGACCGGTCAAGCCCCTTCCCACTCTCTCTCCTTTGGATGAGGAATTTTTTTCCATGTGAAATTCTCACCATTCATTTGAATTGGGCTCATCCACACCACACAACTCTCACACAACTCTCTATATAATGTCTCCATCACCACACTCTTTCCCATGCCGGCCCTAATTCCCAAACATAGAGAACACAACCCTCTCTCTCTCTCTCCTCCCTCTTCATATTTCAACCGAAATACTTCTTTCCTTCTTCTCCTTCTTTCTTCCTTCTTCTTCTTCCTGAAAGAAGCAACAACTACGGCCGAGTCTCTCCACCCCCGACTGTTGCTAACCACTCCCTACCGACTACTGACCATACCGCTCCGGCCAGCTTCCTCTCTACCGAAGCTGCCACGAGCTATCCCGCTGTCCACCACCGGCAGCTACCTCCACATCCCTGTTCCACCACCGCACTTTACCACCACCACCACATCCGCCATTGCCACGAGCCAACCGACTGCTGCCAAGCCCCACTTCGGTCGTTCCTCCATCAACGCTACCACCACACATCAACGACTCCACTACTTCCTTCATCACCACCGCCTCCAGCTCTCCCCTGACCACCACGACTTCAACTCCGGCGGGCCACCCCCACTGTCGACCCCACATTCTCGTTGACTTTACACCACCTGACCACTCCACCCTCCGGCCTCCATCAATCCACACGTCGAGCTCCCCCGACCAGCCACCTTCACGACCATCACCTCCGACCATGGCCTCCAGTCCACCGCCGCCGTCCTCCCCCACCTCGCTGTCGACCCCATCGGCCAGCATCGCAACCTCGCCGAGGTGAACCACTCCCCCTCTCTATATTTTTGTATAATTTGTTTTGTGTATTCTAGTGTAGTGTTAATGATCTTGGGGTTAATGATGTGAGTTTAGGGTTTGGTTATATGTAAATGTTATGAATTATATGCAATGAGGATAAAATGCATGGTTAGAAATTAGGGTTTATAAATGCTAGGTTTGAGATGTTAGGGTATTTCATTTAATTTATGCCTATTGTTATTGATGATGAGCAGTTTAATTGGTTATGAAATGACGTTGTGATATCAAAGCAATGATTAATATTAAGAGCTAATATTTTAATAAGGAAACACTGATAGAAATTGAGGAGCAGGTGATTGTTGTGTAGTAGTGTGTAATACTGAACCAATAGCCATGCTTTGACGTTGATAAAAAATGATGAACATAATTACGTAGCAATTTTATTGAGAAATGGGAAAGGTTATATATGTCTGAGGATTTAATCAGGGTTTGATTAACTGAATATTATGATGAATACAGTAAGATTGAGGTTGGGTTTGATGATATTGCACAGATGATTAATTTGATTTGATGTAACATACCATTAGTCAACCTTGGTCAACCCTCTAGCGTCGTGTCCCTGTGAGTTGTAGCTGAGTCTGAGCATATGTTTAGACGTGTGTCACATCCCTGTTTACCATATGATAGTTTATTGATTGAGTTTGTATCTCGTCTCTAGGTACTACGGGACCTGCAGACTTGGACGTGGTACCGAATCCCCGTCATCAGCAGCCGGACGCAGGCAAGTGTATCTTGCCACCCTGTATTTCAGTTACAGATATTTATTGTTTCATTATATACATTGTGCGTGTATTTGATTACGATCGATACTTCGCGTCCAGATCACAACCGGGTGCAGACGTTCGTCGTAACGTCTTGTAACGAATACTAGATATTCATAATACCTCGATATACGTACCTGAGTATATCGTCACCCTAGGACACATTCATACACTGTTATCGTGTCAGATTTCCTGTATCCTGATACTGACATCATGACTGGAGACTGGAATGACCTTAGGGTCGCATTTGTTGACAGTTACTTCTGTGCGAAGAGACTGCTAGATAGAGGTTCCATTTCAGCGCACAATCGTTGAACACTTGGAAAGGGAAAGACAGTTACTAGACGTTTGGGCTCCTCTGCACACGCTTATATATGTATATGTATTATTTTTGTAGTGATCATGTATCTAGAGTAGTTGTATCACCAGTGTGACTCTTTGTCCGGAGCTGCGGTACGTCTAGTGTGTTTCCGTGTCCGGAGCTACGATTTTATTTTGGACAGTCCACGCATCGAACATTATCTTTAAACTGTGTCTCACTTATTTTGTTATGCTAGATTACCCCGTCGTTGCACTTGTACTTTCTGTTATACTTGGCTTGTTATATTTTTGTACCTTGTTATGTCCCTCTGAGGACCTGGTTCCCTTTCAGGTTTAGGCGAGGAGGATTACCCAGAGGAGTATGGTCCGGGTATGTATCCAGCAGCAGGACCCATTACCGAGAACGAGGTCATCCCCGAGGACTTCGCATGATCACTGGTAGTGACTTTATTCCTTGGAACGGTATTACTATCCAGTTTCAGATGTCGTTCCAAGTTATCTCATTGCTTACTTTCATTCCAGTATTTTGTACTAGCGGGTTTATTTCCGTGTGACTACTCTAGTATTTGTACTATGATACAATATCTCGTAACATTTCCTTTCTGCACATTAGTAGTTATGATTACCTCTATATGCTCTTATATCTGTTGCATGTGGATGAGATTTAGATTTACTATTTATGTATTATGTGTTGGGTTATTCGTTGTACTTTACAGCTTAGGTGCACTCCGACGGGCCCATTAGATTGGGATGCCCGCTGAAGTGTGTTGCTGGTCATTGTCACGTAACTCAGTTCCTTATCTTTGCAACTGGGGCATGACAAGGTTTTTGTGGTAGCCCATGCAGGTCCGATTTAAATCGTCTTGGTCACCGGACTGTGCCAAGCGAGCCTAAAAATTAGGAATAGATATTAGAAATCTCATCTACAAGTTTGAAACCTTCACATGACACCTCTATCTCGATTTCTTTTACCAATTGCATATTGTTTATTTCCTCAACGCTGATCGCAGTCATGACTTCTTTTCAGAGTTATGAACCTCCGCAGTGGATGCGTTGCGCAGCCGGAGGATGTTCCCCGTGACGCAGGATCATCCGGGGAACCAGAACTGGAGCAGGTTCTTCTGTTGACTCCAGCTCCCCTGGGACTTTCATCGAGGCAGCCCGAGGTGCCTTCGGACGGGCATCAGACTTCGCGTCAGGCAGACCTGAGGATCAGAGGACCCCGAGTCAGGAGGAGCAGCAGCTGCCCCCACCTCCACCATTACCTCCCCAGATGCCCTATATGCCATTCCCCATAAGGCAACCCATGGATGGGACACAGATATTCCAGATGGTATATGCGATAATGCAGGCCCAACAGCAGGTCCAGCAGCAGGCTCAGCAGCAGGTCCAGCAGCATGCCCAGCAGTGCTAGGCTGAGACCCTGAGGGAGAGTATCATGACGGCCTTGGGGCAGGCGTCACCGCCAGCACACCAGTCGACGATGGGGTCTGTTATAGACTTTCATCGTATGATGCCATAACCTTTTGCTGGCACAAAAATTCGACAGAGGTCCACGCATGGCTCACCAGCATTCAACACCAGCTGGAGGCTACCGACCTCACCCGACACCGATGGATGACTGTCGTCAGGATACAACTCACTAGCAACGCGCATCACTGGTGGCTCTCAGAGGAGCAGCATTTGGGACCAGAACGGTCCACGTGGTAAGAGTTCTCTAGGCTCTTCCAGGAGATGTACATACCCTCCACTGCCCGAGCGGAGCTTCGGGATAGATTTCAGAACCTCAGGCAGGGGAGTATGACGATAGAAAAATACAATGCTGAGTTCCTCCGCCTGAGCAGGTTTGTACCATACCTGATCCCCACCGAGGAGGCGAAGGTCGAGAAGTTCTATGAAGGCCTGAGTTTCGAGACCCAGAGGTTTATCGGGTCCATAGCCCCCACCTCCTACTCTGAGGTATTATTAGCAGCACGACGCCAGGACCGCATCAACAAGATGGAGGCCAGCCTGAAGCGCTCCTTTGCGTCGTCATCAGCAGTTCGAGCCGGGAGCTGTTATTCCCACATGCCATTATTGCGGGGAGAAGGGACATTTATTGAGGGACTGCCGACGGAGACTGGGCGCTTGTTTGAGATGTGGGTCAGACCAACATGCAGTTCAAGATTGTCCAGACCAGAGAGCTCCAGTACAGATGGTTCATCGGCCAGCCATGCCAGCACCGAGGCCTTATCAGCAGCCTCCTAGACCGAGGCCGCCTTACGTAGGAGCTGGAGTACAGCGACCACCAGCACCAGAGGGAAATCAAAGGAGGCCACCCTTGGCCCCACAGGCAGATCGATTCCAGCAGGCTCAATAGCAGCAGCCAAGGGCACTGGCACCGAGGCATGGTTAGGCCTATGCGATGACTATAGAGGAGGCAGAGACAGCCGGAGAAGTGATCGCAGGTACTATCTTAGTAGCTTCATTACCAACAATAGTCTTATTTGATTCTGGTGCCACACACTCTTTTATAGCTGCTAGTTTTGTGGCCACCCATATAATAGCCACTGCACCCCTTCCGAAGATCAAGAGAATTCTTACGGGAGGTAAAATAGTACCTGTTAGAGACACTTGTAGATCATGTTCAGTAGTTGTCTGTGGGCGAGAGATACGTGCCCGATTTCTGGTCTTCTCCATGCCGGACTATGACATTGTCCTAGGCATGGATTGGTTGAACTAATACCACGCAACACTAGATTATCGTCGTGGTTGTGTCATATTTAGACCCCCAGATCACCCAGAGTTTGAGTTTCTTCGGGGAGCCCGAGAGCATGGTGTCTAACCTACCCTAGCGACACACATTGCAGAAGGTGAACCGATATACCCTCACTTTATATCAAAGTTTGAGGATGTATTTCCAGAGGATCTCCCAGGCCTGCCACCTAACAGATAGATTAAGTTCACTATAGAGTTGACTTCCAGAGCCGAGCAAGTTACTTCCCCCATTTACAGACTAGCACCGAAGGAGTTGGTTGAGTTAAAAGTCCAAGTAGATGATCTCTTAGATAAGGATTTCATACGGGCTAGTGTATCTCCATGGGGAGCACCCATTTTATTCGTACCGAAGAAGGATGGGACGGTACGCTTGTGTATCGATTATAGGGCATTAAATGCTGTAACAATAAAGAACAAGTATCCACTGTCGCGTATTGATGATTTACTTGATCAGCTTAGTGGTGCATGTGTATTCTCGAAGATCGATCTCAGATCCGGTTATCATCAGATCAAGGTACGGAGAGAGAAAATCCAGAAGAAGGCTTTTCGGACGAAGTATGGGCACTATGAGTTTTTAGTCATGTCGTTTGGTTTAACCAACGCGCCAGCAGTATTTATGAGTCTGATGAACAATGTCTTCCACCAGTACTTAGATAAGTTTATGGTGGTATTTATCGACGACATCTTGGTATATTTCAAGAGCCAGGAGGAGTACGAGAGACATCTCAGGATCGTGTTGGAGATCAGACAGGAGAGGCTGTACGCCAAGCTCAGCAAATGTTAGTTCTGCTTGGATAGAGTACCATTTCTGGGACACATAATCACCAGAGATGGGCTATCAGTTGACTTGGAGAAGATAGTTGCACTAGAGACGTGGCCTACCCCTACATCAGTTACAGAGGTTAGGAGTTTCCTCGAACTTGCCGGATATTATCGGAGGTTCGTGGAAAATTTCTCGATGATCGTTGTGCCTATGACGCGACTGACGCGTAAAGATGAGGAGTTAATCTGGACCGACGAGTGTCAGACGGCTTTCGATAAGCTGAAGAAGCGTCTGACATCAGTACCAATTTTGATGCTACCTTCAGGATCAGGAGAATTTGTAGTGTATAGTGATGCATCTGGGATCGGATTAGGTTGTGTACTGATGCAACACGGCAAAGTGATAGCCTATGCATCGAGACAGCTGAGAGTTCATGAGAAGAACTATATGACGCACGATCTAGAACTAGCTGCAGTGATATTTGCACTAAAGCTATGGCGATACTACCTTTATGGTGAGCGTATTGAGATTTACACAGATCATAAAAGTTTGAAGTATGTCTACATGCAGAAGGAGCTCAACATGAGACAGAGGCGCTGGCTAGAGTTAATGATAGATTATGATATAGAGTTGCAGTACCACCCTGGCAAGGCGAATGTAGTAGCAGATGCCTTAAGCAGGAAGCCCATGGCCTACTTTTTGATGACTCAGCAGCAATTGCGAGAGGATCTTCAGGAGCTTAGGATAGAGATTGTATTGCCGGGCATGGATGGACAGATGGCCAATCTCGAGGTTCAGTCTACATTGATTAAGAGGATCAAGGCAGCCCTGCCTACAGATATGAGATTTTGACGGCTACGAGAGAGGACAGAGGCCGACATGCAGACGGAACTCAGAATTCATGAAGACGGAACGTTAAGATGTGGAGATCGCCTATACGTTCCAAGTGGCAAGCTACGCCAGGAGTTGAGGACCGAGGCTCATAGCTCAATTTATTATATTCATCCCGGGGGTACGAAGATGTACCAAGATTTGAGGCAACATTTCTATTGGCATGGAATGAAGAGAGAGATTACAAGATTCGTGGCGAGATGTTTGGTTTGTCAGCAAGTCAAGACTGAACATCAGAGGACTGCAGGACTATTGCAGTCGCTTCCCATTTCCGAGTGAAAGTGGAAACACATTACCATGGACTTCGTCATAGGATTTGTCACTACCCTATTTTCTGAGCCGGGTATTTTTTTTAATTTAGTTAATTGTGTATTGTTTATATTTAATTGCATTTATATTTAATTAGTGATTATATTATTTTATATTGATTATTTTAGGGTTTTTGCTAGCCTGGACTCATGTCAGACCCTAGTGGACCCATGTCCGACCCAACCCACACCCAGTGAGACTTATTTTTGGGTTTAGAATATTTATTATATTTTTAGTGGGTTAGTTGGAGAGATTTGGAGTTAGTTTGAGTGCTTTTGGAACCCGAAATCCTAACCCAAGTGAGAGGTGGGCTTTTTAGTCTTTTGTCCTTTGTAAACCCTTTTCTACTTGGCCGACCCCCCCCATCCAGACCCAACCAGCAGCCATTCCCCCCCCCCCCCCCATTCTCTTCTTCACTTCTTCTTCTTCTTCTCCACTCTTTCTTTCTTCTTCTTTCCTTCTTCCAACCTCAAGAAAGTAAGTTTTCTCCATTTTTTTTTCTTCCTCCTTCCATTTCTTCTACTTATGTTAACCCTAACCCTAAATTCTTTCCCAACCTAGGTGGGTAGAGCTTAGATTTGGTGTTGGAGCTTGGATTGGGAGCTTGGAAGCTAGTTGTGGCAGATTTGGAGTGAATTGGAGACTTTGGCTTGGGATTCCAACTCCCAAGAGGTAAACCCTATTTTTCTCCTTGTAATTACTCTTATATAGTGTAATTAATAGTTTAGAACTTTCCTAGACCTTAGGGCTACCCGTGGGAGGAAGTTGGAACTAGTTTGGTTGTGTTTGGAGACTTTGACGCTAGGTTTTGTGTCGATTTTGGGTGAAATCCGAGATTGGTCCAATTTTGGATGATGCCCTAGGTTAGACGGACCTAGGTAGACGTTGTCGGGTGTCTTGAGGGTTAGAGCGTGTCTCCGTTCAGACACGTGAAGTCGTGTCACAGAAAAACGGGCGTTTTGGGCATTTTAGGGGTTTTCGTCGTCGTCAGTTCTATGTGCGTGCGCATTTTTGCCACGGACCTAGAATCGACGAGTTAGTATTTTTTCTAGGATTTAGACATCGTTTAGAACCCGTGGGTAAATTTTGGAACGATTCCGAGTAGGTTTGGTGTGCATTTCAGGAGATTTTGCGAACCGCACACCACGTGTTCGTCTTAATGACCGAACGGCCATTTCGACGTGGTTTCTTAGTTTCGGCCTTGTGCGCGCATTGGGTTAGCTTCGGGGAGTGTTTACTAGAATTCTCGGGCTATATTTTATATATTTATTGGTGTTTGTGCGTGTAGGAGTCGTTAGGCATGTGTTGGTGAGGCATTGTGCGTTGTGTTGTGTGTTGTGTTTATATATATATATATATGTATATATATATTTGTGTGTGTGTTTCTATATATATATATTCATATATGTATGTATATTTTTATGTTTGTGTGAGTGTTTTAGTGAGTGTTTGTGTGAGTGTGTGTTGGTGTTAGTGTATGTGTAGGTGAGTGTGTGTGTGAGTGAGTGTTTATATATATATATATGAGTTTGTGTATGTGTGTATATATATATATAGGTATATGTGTATATATATATGTATATTTGTGTGTGTGGTTGTGTGTTTGTGAGAGTGTGTGTTAGTGTGTGTGAGAGTATGTGTGTGAGGGTGTGTGAGAGTGAGTTTGTGTGAGTGAGTGTATATATATATATATGTTTGAGTGTGTGTGTGTATATGTATATATATATTAGTGTGTGTATATATATATATATATATATAGATATATTTGTGTTTATATATATATATATATAGATATGTGTTTGTGTATATAAATGTGTGTGTGTTTGTGCATATGTATGTGTGTATTTATACATAAGTATGTGTGTTAGTAGATATGTTAGTGTGTGTATATATATATATAGAGAGTTATGTGTATATATATATATATATGTATGTTTATATATATATATATATATATATATATATGTGTGTGTGTGTGTGTGTGTGTGTGTGTGTGTGTGTGTGTGGGCGTGTCTGTGTGTGTGCGTGTGGCAGATCGGGGCGTGCAGCGAGCGAGGGGGGCAGCGGGCTGCACAGCAGCAGCAGCTACTAGCAGCTGCAGCAGCAGCTGATGCAGGTTGAAGCAGCAGCAAGCAGCAGCTTTAGCAGCAAAAAGCAGCAGCAGCAGGTTTGAGCAGCAGCAGCAGCATGGCATTAGTAGCGGGGCGTGTAGCGAGTGATAGATAGATAGATAGATATATTGATAGATGTGTATATATAAATAGATAGATAGTTAAATAGATAGGTAGATAGTTAGATAAATAGATGGATAAGTAGATAGATATCTAGATATCTAGATGGATACATAGATAAATAAATAGATAGATAGTTGATAGATAGGTAAATAGATATTAGATAGATAGATACATGAATAGGTAGATAGATATCTAGGTAAATAGATATCTATATAGATAGTTAGATAGTTAGATAGATTGATAGTTAGATAGATAAATAAATAGGTAGATATATATATATATATATATATATATATATATATATATATATATATATATATATATATATATATATATATATATATATAACTAGATAGATAGATAGATAGATAGATAGATAGATAGATAGATAGATAGATAGGTAGAGGGATAGTTAGATATCTATATCTATATGCATAGATATACATACCTATAGCTAGATAGATAATTAGATATCTAGATATATATATATATATATATATATATATATATATATATATATATATATATATATATATATATATATATATATGTATAGGTAAGGTAAGGTATGTATGGGTATATGTGTGTATGTATGAATAGGTATATATATATGCATAGGTACGTAGATATGTATAGATATGATAGATATATATATTTTTAGCCTAGATTATAGCTAAATATATATATCTACATACTTAAATAGCTACTAGATAACTAGTTAGCGAGAGTTTAGAGAGGTATCTCAATACCTTGAGATATCAAGGTATCTCAATACCTTAAGATACCCAAGGTATTGAGTTTCGAGTGGGGTTTTTGTGCAATTGCCTAGGTTTGAGTTTAGAGAAAGGTTTTTATGTATATGTGTATATAATTACGCGTGCTAGCATAGGTTTTAGCGGGTTTAGGCGGGGTGCGTAGCCTAGGTTGAGGTATCGGATACCGAGGGTATCCTGCTATCTCAAGGAGACGAGTTTGAGGGTTTATTAGCTTAACGACCTAGTTTTGGCCTAAAATTTTAGGGGCACCCTAGTTTGACCTAGAGTTGACCGTAGTTGACTCGGTTGACCGCCAAAGTCAACTATTGACCTAGATTTGACCCAGAGTTGACTTTTTGACCCAGAGTTGACTTTTTGACCAAGATTTTACTGGTTTGACCCGTTTGACCTAGAACGACCCTAGAAGCCTATTTTTAGTTATTTTATATCTATTTAACTCATTAGAAATCTGTTTACCCTTGCTTTTCGTAATAAGTCCTTGCGATACCGGTTCGGATCGCCAGTTGCTCAGGACGTCAGGCGAGTACATTCTCTGATAGTTTTTATTATCTGATGATTATTATGATTCAGCTTCTAGTATAGTATCATCTGATTTATCTGGCACAACACGGGACACGGACTGGTATTTCTGGATTCATTTACTTGCGACACGTATATTTTATGTTTCTGGCCTCTATTCTGGAATCACTACTGGCATCACCTACTGGCATCACTACAGGCATCACTCATATTTCAGGCTGGACTCATCTTGATTTACGTGTCGGGTCTTGGATTCACTTGTACTAGTCGGGGCAGGGAAATACTCGAGTAGACATGTAAACATTCCCATCTGGAATCATCAGGAATCACCCCCTCTGGTCTAATCTGGAATGATAGCAGCCGCGCACCCAGTACGCGGTGAGCCGTACTTACCCCTAGCCGTTTATATGTCGAAACAAGTATTTCAAAGACACCGAGTTCATTCTTTATAGTCTGGACTCACTTGCATTTCTTGCTGGTCTCACTTACATATTTCTGGACTTGACTCACTACATATATTCATGCTGGACTCACTATACGTTCTTGTCCACAGACTTGATCTTAGTTTAGATTTCTTGTATCTTGCAGTTATTACTATCTTGTTTCTGATATTTCTGTATCTTTATCTTTATGCACCAGTGATACATGTATATTTTTTTGTTTCATACTTGCTTCACTCTTCTTGCTACTTGCTATAACTGCTTTATAGTTTTTATCATTTAACTGGAACTGCTGTTAGAGGTGTACTTGCTCCAGTCCTGACTGGACATATTTTTTAGAGTATCCGGAGGATTGGTGTCCAACGTTCTATGGACCTCAGCCTGTCGATGGTGCAGATAGGGACCCTCTAGTTTATGAGTGATTTTTGGGTTGGTAGCCGGGATCACTGAGACCTTGTTATTGTTTTTATTAGCTTTTGGTACCAGATTTGTCTCCGGTTTTGGATTGAGACCTTGTTTGTATATAATTTTTGGATATTGTTGTATTATTATTATTATTGTAGTTGTTCTTAGTAGCAGTTGTTTAGACTTTGGAGTTATTAGATTTCTGTGTTATCTTATCGTGCTTAAATTCGTAATTGAGTACTTGTGATTATCATTATGATATTGCTCCTCCGTTTGGAGTTGAGATCTTGACAGGTTTATATATTGATTGTGTGAGATTGTTAGTAGACCTAGACAGTGTTCTACCGCCGATCCTGCGGCGTAGGCTAGACGTACCCACGACTAATGTCCAATTTTTTGGGTGCAGGTCGTAACAGGATTCCCGTAGAGCCCTAGCGGGAAGAATGCAGTTTGGGTTATCGTAGACAGACACACCAAGTCTACATATTTCTTGTCCTTCAGAGTTGGGCAGTCCACGAAGATATTAGCTGACATGTATATGAGGCAGATAGTACGACTACATGGAGTGCCTGTCATCATTGTATCGGATCGTGATTCCAGATTCACGTCACATTTTTGGCGGAGTATGCAGGAGAGTCTAGAAACTCATCTCAAGTTCAGCACTGCATATCATCCACAGACTGATGGCCAGTCAGAGCGCACGATACAGATACTAGAGGATATGTTGAGAGCGTGCATGATCGACTTTGGAGGATCTTGGGAGGACCATCTACACTTGGTAGAATTCTCCTACAATAACAGCTACCAGGCTAGCATACAGATGGCACTTTATGAGGCAATGTACGACAGGAAATGTAGGTCACCAGTATGTTAGAGTGACGTGGGAGAGGGTCAGATACTTGGTCCAGAGTTGGTAACACGGATAGTGGAGAAAGTCAAGTAGATTCAGAGCCACCTGCGTGCAGCACAGGACAGACAGAAACATTGGGCAGATGCATACCACAGACCTTTGGAGTTCAAGGAAGGTGACCATATATTTTTAAAGATATTGCCTACTCGTGGTACCATCAGATTCGGAGGCAGAGGCAAGGTGAGTCCGAGGTACATCGGACCTTTTGAAATCTTGGAACGAGTTGGCGAAGTGGCTTATCGTCTTGCATTGCCTCCATCATTAGAAGGAGTGCATGACATATTTCACGTATCGCAGTTGAGGAGATACGTGGCAGACCCTAGCCACGTGCTTAATTATTCCGAGATTACAGTCGAGCCCAGTTTATCTTACATAGAGCAGCCAGTGGAGATACTTGATCACAGTGAGAAGACTTTGAGAGGTCAGACTATTCGACTGGTTAGAGTTGCATGGAAGCATCATTCGTTAGGTGAGTCTACCTGGGAGTGCGAGGATTCCATTCGACAGCATTTTTCGTATTTATTTGAGGATCAAGGTACGAATTTACGTACCGCATTTGTTTACAAGTTTGCTTTTAAATTCTCATAGATATTATCGTGCTTTACTTTTAATTTCGGGGCAAAATTTTTCTAAGTTGGGAAGGATGTAAACTTCCTCAATTATTTCTATAGATAGTCTGATATGGGTTAAAAAAATTTGGTATAGCAGCAGATATTTGAGGTTTAGAGTAAGGTTACAGATGTCTATTTTTTTATTTAAAACCCTTGGCGTACCCTACCGTTGTTAAAATATTCGGAGTCCAACATCAGCCCATAAATTCTAACAGATTGTTGTACTCTTGACTTGATACGCCAATTTAGGCAATGGACTTTTCCTTCACTCAAAATCATATTTTCATGTGCTCTAAATTAATTATACAATTTTCCGTAACCGAAATCCATTATTTAATCCCATATCGCGTACCTGTGTCGTTGCCATAAATTTTGAAACACCAACTCAACCCGTTGAGCCGGACCAATTAAAGGGTCCAAGACTGACACCAAGCCTACACCATTCATGACCTTTGTGTCACTCCCAATTGAGATCCCATATGCCCCCATTTAATTTAAGAGCATATGACAATTTATTCTAATTAAATTGAGGATACCAATTTTGACTAATCCTCTTTTAATCCTAATTTAATTCCAATGCCTCTTTAATTAAGCTCATACAAAACACACAACATTCCTTCACCCTACAAAACACCAAACACCAATTCTTCCACAAATTTTTCATTATTTTATGTGTTTGTGCAAATACCTAAACTTAAGGGGCTTAATTGTAAATGTTGTAACATGTGTCATAATCTCATTGGTCAAGACCAATGAAGAAGTCTCACCCCTCTTCTTTGACCGGCCAAGCCCCTCCCCACTCTCTCTACTTTGGATGAGGAATTTTTTTCCATGTGAAATCCTCACCATTCATTTGAATTGGGCTCATCCACACCACACAACCCTCACACAACTCCCTATATAATGTCTCCATCACCACACTCTTCTCCATGCCGGCCCTAATCCCCAAACATAGAGAACACAACCCTCTCTCTCTCTCCTCCCTCTTCATATTTCAACCGAAATACTTCTTCCCTTCTTCTCCTTCTTCCTTCCTTCTTCTTCTTCCTAGAAGAAGCAACAACTCCGGCCGAGTCTCTCCATCCCCGACTGTTGCTAACCACTCCCCACCGGCTACTGACCACACCGCTCTGGCCAACTTCCTCTCTACCGGTGCTGCCACAAGCCACCCCGATGTCCACCACTGGCTTCTACCTTCACATCCCCGTTCCACCACCACACTTTACCACCACCACCACATCTGCCATTGCCACGAGCCAACCGACTGCTGCCAAGCCTCCACTTCGGCCGTTCCTCCATCAACGCCACCACCATACATCAATGACTCCACCACTTCCTCCATCACCACCGCCTCCAGCTCTCCCTTGACCACCACGACTTCAACTCTGGCGGGCCACCCCCACTGTCGACCCCACATTCCCGTCGACTTCATACCACCCGGCCACTCCACCCTCCGGCCTCCATCAACCCACACGTCGAGCTTCCCCGACCGGCCACCTTCATGACCATCACCTCCGACCATGGCCTCCAGTCCACCGCCTGCGTCCTCCCCCACCTCATTGTCGACCCCACCGGCCAGCATCGCCACCTCGCCGAGGTGAACCACTCCCCCTCTCTATATTTTTGTATAATTTGTTTTGTGTATTCTAGTGTAGTGTTAATGATGTGAGTTTAGGGTTTGGTTATATGTAAATGTTATGAATTATATGTAATGAGGATAAAATACATGGTTAGAAATTAGGGTTTATAAATGCTAGGTTTGAGATGTTAGGGTATTTTATTTAATTTATGCCTATTGTTATTGATGATGACCAGTTTAATTGGTTATGAAATGAAGTTGTGATATCAAAGAAATGATTAATATTGAGAGCTAATATTTTAATGAGGAAACACTAATAAAAATTGAGGAATATGTGATTGTTGTGTAGTAGTGTGTAATATTGAACCAATAGCCATGCTTTGACGTTGATGAAAAATGATGAACATAATTACATAGCATTTTATTGAGAAATGGAAAAGATTGTATATGTCTGAGGATTTAATCAGGATTTGATTAACTGAATATTGTGATGAATACAGTAAGATTGAGGTTGGATTTGATGATATTGCACAGATAATTAATTTGATTTGATATAACGCACCATTAGTCAACCTTGGTCAACCCTCTAGCGTCGTGTCCCTGTGAGTTGTAGCTGAGTCTGAGCATATGTTTAGACGTGTGTCACATCCATGTTTGCCACATGATAGTTTATTGATTGAGTTTGTATCTCGTCTCTAGGTACTACGGGACCTGCGGACTTGGATGTGGTACCGGATCTCCGTCATCAACAGCCGGATGCAGGCAAGTGTACCTTGCCACCTTGTATTTCAGTTACAGATATTTATTGTTTTATTATATACATTGTGCGCGTGTTTGATTACGATCGATACTTCGCGTCCGGATCACAACCGGATGCAGACGTTCATCGTAACATCTTGTAACGAATGCTAAATGTTCGTAATACCTCGATGTACGTACCTGAGTATATTGTCACCCAAGGACACATTCAAATACTGTTATCATGCCAGATTTCCTGTATCCTGATACTGACATCATGACTAGAGACTGGGATGACCTTAGGGTCACATTTGTTGATAGTTACTTCTGTGCGAAGAGACTGCTAGATAGAGGTTCCGGTTCAGCGCACAATCGTTGAACGCTTGGGAAGGGGAAGACAGTTACTAGACGTTTGGGCTCCTCTACACGTGCTTATATATGTATATATATTATTTCTGTAGTGATCCTGTATCTAGAGTAGTTGTATCACCCGTGTGACTCTTTTCCCGGAGCTGCGGTACGTTCCGTGTGTTTCCGTGTCCGGAGCTACGGTTTTATTTTGGACAGCCCACGCGTCGAATATTATCTTTAAACTGTGTCTCACTTGTTTGGTTATGCTAGATTACCCCGTCGTTGTACTTGTACTTTCTGTTATACTTGGCATGCTGTATATTTGTACCTTGTTATGTCCCTATGAGGACCTGGTTTCCTTCCAGGTTTAGGCAAGGAGGATTACCCAAAGGAGTACAGTCCGGGTACGTATCCAGCAGCAGGACCCATTACCGAGGATGAGGTCATCCCCGAGGATTTTGCCTGATCACTGGTAGTGACTTTATTCCCTGGAACGGTATTACTATCCAGTTTCAGATGTCGTTCCAAGTTATTTCATTGCTTACTTTCATTCCAGTATTTTGTACTAGCGGGTTTGCTCCCGTGTGACTACTCTAGTATTTGTACTATGATACATTATCTCGTGATATTTCTTTTCTGCACATTAGTAGTTATGATTACCTCTATGTGCTCTTATATCTGTTGCCTGTGGATGAGATTTAGATTCACTATTTATGTGTTATGTGTTGGGTTATTCGTTGTACTTTACAGCTTACGTGCACTCTGACGGACCTATTAGATTGGGATGCCCGCCGAAGTGTGCTGCTGGCCATTGTCACTTGACTCAGTTCCTTATCTTTGGAAATAGGGCGTGACATACACCCTCAAGTCTCATACTAAACACCACACATCCTTTTTAACCAATATATCACACCAAACATGGTGTTTTCCCTCATTAAATTTCAAAACCTAATTTTTGTATAATTTTTCAATTGTTGGGGGCTTATTTGTAAAAGTTCAATGATGTGTCACCATCCTATTGGTCAAAAGTACATGAAGAAATTAACCCCTTCCTTTGACCATTCAACCCTCTCTCTCTCTCTCTCTCCTCATTTTTGTTTGTTTATTTTTCTCTATGATTAATCTGGACCATCCATTTTAAATGGAGTCATCCTCACCACACAACACCATGTCCATTATATATATATATATATATATATATATCCTCTAACCCCTCTCCCAATGCAAACCCCATCCCAATGTGTACTTGGCCGGCCCTAAACCCTAGGCTACCATCATCATCTCCTCCCACATGCAAAAACCACCATCTCTATTATATTTTTTTACCTCAATCTACAAACTACACCACCTTAAACTCAACCCTAAAACTATTCACCATCACCCTCTTTCCTCCACCTAAACTCCGGTGGTCACCCGCCTGAACGTCGTCCCTTACGAGACCCCGGCAGCGTCGCACCACCGTTCCCCTCGACACCTCCTCTTTTCCCCGTCGTTCTATTCCATCTTCCATCCTCCTCGTCGAGTCCACGCACCACCCGCACCATTAAGACCACCACCATTAACACCCTCTGCCAACACCACCATCGTCCCCGACTTCTCTTCCCTGACCATCCCCCACAGCCGACCAGTCCCGCCTGAGCCCTGGACCCCCACATCTCCTTCAACTCGCCCCCGCCGACCGGAGCCGACCATTCCCTTTCGACCGAACCACCGTTCTCCGCCCAGGCACCCCGCTGAACCCGCTGCACCACCCCGGAGCCGCCAGCACCTCGACCTCGCTGAACGACTGCACCCCAGCCCCGTTCCGGTCAGAACCCGACCGCCCAGCCCTCCTCGTTACAGCCTCGACACTACTAGAATAAGCGGTATTAGCGACGTATTTTAGCGACTCCAAGTTAAAACGTCGCTAAACTAGCGACTCCGTAAAATTGTCGCTAGGCATCGCTAAATGGCGACATTTAGCGACGTTTAGCGACTTTTATTAAGATTTTAAAACAATAGTCGCTATAAGTTCAATTAAGGTCGCTAAACGTCGCTAATATATCTGATTTAGCGACGTTTAGCATCGTAATTAGCAACGTATCTATCAAAAATATTTAGCAACGTATTTAGCGACGTCTTTGGCGTCGCTAATTTTTATTTTAGCGACGTATTTATTTGACGTCGCTAAACGTTGCTAAATTTTGGTTAATTAGAGCTATGTTTTCTTTTCTCCATCTGTCGAAAATTTCGAAACGTTTCGATTTTTCCCGCCCCTTCCCTCTCCGGCGACCGGGTCTCCACGGCTGCGGCTACTCCGGCACCCCCCTCCTCCTCCTCGAGCTCTAGGTAATCTCTCTATCTCTCTCTCTCTCTCTCTCTCTCTCTCTCTCTCATGTGACACTGACACAAGACACACTTGACAGACACGACACATGCACACAGATACGACACACTCACACAGACACTGACAGACACACACGACACACACGACACACACACACAGACGCAGACACACACACACGACATACATACACGACACACACACAGACGCAGACACATACACGACACACACACAGACGCAGACACACATACGACACACACACACGACACACACACACAGATGCAGACACACACACACAGACGCAGATTAGGGTTAGGGTTAGGGTTAGGGTTAGGGTTAGGTTTAGGGTTAGGGTTAGGTTTTTTTGACCTGGGGTTAGGGTTAAGGTTAGGGTTAGGGTTAGGTTTAGGGTTTTTGAGCAGGGGTTAGGTATAGGGTGTCACACTGTCACGCCCTAGTCCCAAAAATACGTAGGACTAGGACACGTAAGCATGCCAGCCGCATGGATATGGCAACTCCAATATATGGAAACCAAATCCATACGTACGCTGTATTATGAATATCAAATCCACAAGTGGTATAATATAAGTCACAAGTCATAGGGTATAATCTAAATCTCATCCATGAAAATCAATATAAATATATAACCAGTATCTATGGAACTAGATCTCAATAAGAAGTATCTCAGGAGGATAGTTGGATGGAAACAAATCCACTACCAACCCGAATATAAGAGTAAATACAATATGAGTACAACACAATAACACAATATAAGAATACCAGCTATCAACCACGGCTCGAAGAGAAGACATCCACGAAGCATAGGTATCCATCCGAATCTGCGCTCCTGCGAATACTCAAAAACAAATACACCTGGCAGGGGACCAGGTCCTCAGAGGGACATAACAAGATACTTAAACACATGCCAATAAAGTACTGAAATAAATATCCAATGGGGTCACCTAACCATCTAAGTGAATGCAGTTAAGAACAACTTTCCCCACAAGTGAGCTATCTGGCTGAAAACCTGGGATTTGGCATGGTTCTCTATTGGAGATCCAGGGGCCTAAAAAGGCACGACGACTTTCGAACGCCGGAGGCCCGCCTGATAATAATATAATATATAGTGGTCATCACCACCCGTATCTCCGGCGGAGAATCCGGGCGCACAATAGAAAAAGTACAAAGGAGCTCAAATGCGGTACTTGTTGTTCTCCCCACCCCATGCTCTAAGCATGTCACATCCATGACACAATAACACCTCTAATAACTGCCAAGTCTACTAGCATGCAAAGTTTCTAACGGCAGTTATTCCTAACGCACGGCCCATACGTACAGGAGGCCAGACCTGTCACGCAGTCCGTGATCTACATGAGACTCACACTCGTGTAACAACTGTGTCACGGCCAATGAACCTAATGATGCTACATGATAATGGGGTAGTCTCATGAACAAGGTCAATACAATACATAAATAAAAATATATTGCGACGACACCGTCACTGCATTTTATATAACAGTTAAAATATATGAACTAAAAACAGAAAATAAAGATATATGCAACATATGGAATATGAATAACAGTACAATGGCAAGGTATACTTGCCTGGCAAGGAAGCTGCAATGTACCAATAATCTGCTCTAGAAATCGTGCAGAACAAATCCAATATCCTATGTACACATAAATATAATACGATAGAATCATTAGTCTTTACACTAGCACATACACAACCATATTTACACTGGACTCAGGGGGTATACTAGGGGTAACACTAGTCATCTAACACGGTCAATTACGCGTTGATTTACGCGGGTGTCGCATCTTCAAGTACTGTACGAAATCAGTCAGTCAACTGACAGGTGTCTATGCCAGTACGTTAATGTACGCAAGGCGGACAAATTCACAAGTTCTTAGGGTCAACATGGTCAAGGTAAGTATGGGATAGTCCACGGTGTCCTAGGGTCGTACAGTCTGAATATTTAGTCATAATTATCAATTAGCATTTACTTACATATATATTCATATAACTATATAATAATATAACCATTAATTTATTTACATAATTATTGGAATACATATAGTAATTACGTACATAAATATATATACCAAACTGAATAATATTTGCGTACATGTAAATGTACGAACGTGCGTTGGGTTCTCCGACTCAGGGTCTGATGTAAACTAACCGTGGTGGCTAAATACTACGTCCTACTGGAACACTGTCAGAGAATATACTCGTCTGGGGTCCTGCTGCTGGTATGAATCAGAGTCCAAGTCACAGTCCAAATAGCCTATGTATTACAAATTTATCACGTCAAAAGATAATTTATTTTAATTTATTTAATTCTGGAATAATTACTCTAAAATCCTATTTTAATCTTATTATTCTTATTTTTATGTTAATTCCTAAATTTTGTCCAAAGAAACTAAATTTTATCAACTCGAGACTCATGGCACGCAAATCGAGACAATCTGTTGACCAAAAAGTCAACCGATACAAACTCGACTTTCATGCATGATTTCCTATGGATTTCAGCGTCAAAAATATGCTAGAATTTACGGCTCGTCCGAATCCAAATTCGTTTGGGAATTATGGCACATACAAATTTTGTATTGTGCACCGATGGTTAAATTCTGATCTAGAAGTTCTACAGAATTAACAGTATGAAAATACTTCGAATTAAATTCTGTGAAAAATATATGTCAATTATCTTGATATTATATTTCCGAAACTTTAAACGGTTCATGATTCTGATTCCTGGTTCTCCCGAAATCGTGAAAACATTGAAACACGTCTATTTTTAGACATGCTGTGCTCTACGAATTTTCCAGAATTTAATACTCATAATTTCATAAAAAAATTTATATAATCAGAAAGCTAACCTCAATATCTTTCTAACGCAAGAAACTAGGCCTCGTTTGGAGTCCGGAGCTATGCGCAATGGCTTTTGGAAAATGAAAGAACCCTAGATGGCAATTCTCCAAAATCTCTCTCTCTAAAATAATGGGATAATTAGGGTTATAATAATATATATATATATATATATATATATATATATATATATATATATATAGGGATGTTGATCGGCTGAATGAAAGTTGATAGGATGACACGTGTCATGATTTGATTGGATGATTTTGGTTATATTATTTATTTTTGATTTGCCTTTATGAAAATATTATTTAAGTCGTTTTAAATCTAAATAACTCCAAATAAATATTAAAATTAATCATAAAAATCTAAAAAAATTACATAAAATATATTTTGAATCCAGAAACCCTATAAAAATACTTGAAACAATTTTTTATTCATAGATTTTCTACTATAATTAGGAGAAGCTCTAAACATTAGTTTTACCCATATAACTAAAAATAAATACTAAAATTATTCCAAAAATTATGAAATAATTCCAGAAAATATATAATAATATTATAAACCCTAAAAAATAACGTGGGTCCCTTCTATATTCCTGGGATTGCACAATAAATTCTACAAGTCCTAAAAATTAGTTATTAGCCTAATTAGTCCCAATAAATACTAAAAATACTCAGAAAATTCCCAAAAAATTCTAGAAAATATATTTGATTATTTAGAATCTAAAATAAAAGTTTGGAATATTTTTAATTAAGTTTGAACATAAAATAAATTCTTTAAAGTTCTAAAAAAATAGTGTTACTAGTTTTTAATTAACTAAAATTTTGGAAAAAATCCCAATAATCTAAAATAGCCTAAAAATAATTCTAAATAAATATTTATATAAGTAAATATACTAAAAAAATTTATTTTCTAATTAACTAAGAGAATACTCTAAATAAATTCAACATCTATAATAAATATAATAATATAAAATATACACAAAATACCTATTTTGGGTGAGGGAGTTTACACACATTAAAGTTTTCAATGACATTATTAATAGGATTTCCTCTGATTCTAGTCTCCTAGAGGAATATCCATACTAACAAGGTCCAGGGCCATGCCGGCGGTCCCGTTCCCTTTAGGACGGTACAAAGCTTCAATATTTTCTCAAACTTGGTGTTTGTGGGGGTGATTTAGTATGTATTGGCGCTTTGGTGGTCTTCTATGAGTATTAAACCCAATCTCTCTGCTTTAAATATTGTTACTAGGTCAGTCTTGGCTTATTATTTAAGCAGAATTAAGAAAAGAGATGCTACTACTAATATTTAAAGATTCAGTTGTTGACTGACCTGTGAATAAAGGTTGAGAGTGAGAAATAAAAAAAAACTATAATCTTTTTTGACAATGTAGGGGTCAACTGGATAACAATGGATCGGCCCTAGATCATTGTTCCTACATGGTGGAGAAATATGGATCAGTTTATGGATTTCCTTCATTTTTCCGTCATTGCCTTGTCATGTTAAAAATGATTTTGCAACATAGGGTATATAGTTTTGGTCCTATGTCCTTTAGGAGTAATTTTACTACATCAATAGGTCTGATGTAGTCTGGAGTATTGGACTGTGGAGCAAAGGGTAGCTGGTTAAGAGATTAATCAAGTCATACTTGATTTTGAACTTGGAAATAATAAGTCCCATGTTATGATTTTGTAGTACTCTAGGTAGCACGAACAATCCAAAAATCAGCCATGATTTAAAATTCAAGGTGATGACGGTGTTTCCTTATAGAAAGTGGAATTAGAACGTTGGAGGATGAGGTATAAATATACAAAATTGCTCTTGGACTTGAACACAAGATTTCCTTTGAAGTCATATGGGTCAAGTCTATGCCATACATTACAGATCAACTCTTGTTCGGGTCTCACCTTGTTCCCTACACGGACGAGATACGACAGACACCATAACACATGTTTCTCTAAAAAAACTAGGCTACAACATGTTAAGGACACATTATTATAGATATTAGATAATTGAATTTCTGCATATATATTTTAGAAAATGTTTTTTATGATATATGTCCCGTAAATCTTTTATATTTAGAATTAGGTACTCCAAATATTAGTAATTGGAAAAAAGTCTCCCAAAATCACTCCTTAGATTTGCCTCGGAAGCAAAATAAGACCTATTAGATGCTTATAGCAAATAAACATTTAAATTTTCGATCAAAACATCCCCTCCCGTCAACAAAACGTTAGAATTTAACGTTAAAAAAATTGAAAACCCTAAACGTTAGAATTTTTGATCGTTTATTGGGAGAGAGGTGGAGGTGAAAGGGTTACAAGAAGGTTGTAAGCATTTGATACTAAACTTAGCTTTAATCTTTATTGGGAGAGAGGTGGAGGTGAAAGGGTTACAAGAGGTGGAGGTGGAGGTCGAAACGCTACGTGATGATCGTTCATAAAATGCCCTCATATACTACTATTTACTTTAATCTTTATCATCCAAATCTCATAATTCAATTTCAATTTCAATTACAATCATATAATTTAATATTGGATCATATTTTCAAACTAGTTTATTAAATCGGTCATTTTATTTTGTGACACGTAGTATATAAATAAGATATTATGGTATCATTATTATACTGCAACAAACAGCTAATTCTTTGTGAGTCATCTAATTCTTTTCCGATCCAATAGCTAATTTTTTGCTAATTCTTTGTTTTCATCTATCTTACCAGATGGCACGCAAGAGAGTGACACCTCCTACTGTTAAGGAGGAAGTGATGCCTCCTACTGTTAAGGAGGAAGTGATGCCTCCTACTGTTAAGGAGGAAGAGATACCACCTGCGGGGAGTTCCAATCACCCAGCACCTATCGCGGCTGTATCTCAGACGGAGAGTTCCAGTCACCCAGCACCCATAGCGGAGCTTGATAACATAAACGCTGTTTATGCGCAGTATTTGAGGGACTGGTATCTGCCCCGTTTTGAAAATCCTCGAGATTGATACTATAATATTTCATATACTTATATATTATGCATTTTGTGTTACTGTGTTACTGTGATACTCTGATACTTATATATTATGTATTTTGTGATGCTATTTATGCCCGTTTTGTGTGACTGTGATACTGTGATACTTTTATGACTATGATACTTTTATTGTCTGTCTATAATATTTGTGTGTATTAATTGTATGACTGTGATACTTTTATTCATATTAAATATTGTTAATCCGGTGTTGAGTGTTCCACCGAAGGGGTCGGCGAACCCATAGAATTCAACAGAGGGTTGCTCCGGGTCTATTTTTAATTAGAAATTTATAAATTGCAGGAATAATAGTTTGGAACAATTCAGGTTTTATTTTTATTTTATTTTGTAAATTTAGCGACGTATTTAGCGACGTCTAGCGACGTCTAGCGATGTTTTTATAAGTCGCTAAACAAGTCGCTACTTAGCGACTTGTCATTAGCCGTCGCTAACGACGTCGCTAAACGTCGCTAAATATGTCGTTGTACGTCGCAAATTGCTGACATGGCAGTACTGCCAGGTCATTAAAGACGTCGCTGTTACGTCGCTATATAAGTCGCTAATTAGCGACATTTAGCGACTTTAGTAAACGTCGCTAATTAGTGACGCGGCGTCGCTAAACGTCGCTACATTTAGCGACTCAATAAAGTCGCTAAAAAACGTCGGCATAGCGACGTTTAGCGACGTTTTTTCGTTCAGCGACTTGGTTTCTTCCGGCTGCGTTAAAACGTCGTTAATTACGTCGCTAAACTTGTTTAGCGACATGTTTTTGTCAGTTGGCGACATTTTTGGGCGTCGCTAATTTGATTTTTTTTGGTAGTGCGAGCTCGTTGAACCCGACCGGAGCAGCCCCTCTCGACTGGACGCTGTCATCGCAGACCCCTTCGACTCGACGACGCGGCCGAGCATCACCTGAACAGTAGCAGCAGAAGCATCCCTCCTCGACACGAACGCCTCATTCCCGTGCGCACAGGTTCGAGTTTCTCCTTCTTGTTGCATACACGTACACGTACGCGTATATGCGTATTGTTCATTGGTATATTTAGTATATGGGTATATGTATATATTTAGGTATTCCATTAGTATATATTTAATATGTATAAATGGTATATATATATATATATATATATATATAGTATATATATTTATATATACTATATATATATATATATATAGTATATGTAAATTATTCACTTGGTATATGTATATATATGTTTAGTATATATACATTTAGTATATGTATATTTAGTTATTCATTAGTATGTTATTAATTGGTATACATATGTATATATTTAGTTATATATTTAGTATGTATATAATTGATATGTATATAATTATTGGTTGTTATATACGTATATAAATATATGGTACGTATATATATTGTAAGTAATTTAATGTTATATGCTAGTTAAGACTATGTATAATTTTATATGTACTAGGTGACCCTAGTATTATTACGAATATTCCGTAATTACATTGACCTGTAACCCTGTAATGTAGCAGACTGCCTTATGTACACTGACGTACTGGCGAGACCCGTATCATTTTGACTGTCTATTTTGTACAGCAATTACAGACGTGACACCCGTGCAACTAGACGTATACTTGACCCTAGTTGACCAGTGTCATCCTAGTGTAGTTGCTGAGTTCAGTGTATTATGTTTGTGCGTGTGCTAGTGTAACGACTGATGCTATATTGTATGATATTATATATATATGACCATTGGATCGTCCTGCGAGACTTCAGGAGCAGGACATTGGTATTGCCAACTAAGGACCCCAGGCGAGTACATTCTCTGATAGTTTCTTATTTATGATATCCTCTATGTTCATTGTATCTAGTGTAAATATTCATATTCCTTGACACGATGGTTACACGGATTGGTATATCCGAATCTCGTCATGAGATGTTATTCCTTGTATATGGTGTATCTTGTATAAGTCTTGTTTCATTGGTTATCTTGTGCATGTACAGACACTGATTCTCAGTGAGACTTGCTACCTTCCTAGAGAATCCCGTGCCATAGCGTACCATGGTTGGATCTACTATACTAGTCGGGGGTGGAGAGTATTTTAGTGTAGGTATGTGATCATACCCTTCATGTACAACTCTTGTTTTCATGTTAGTGTTGGTCATACACAGCACGTATGACTAACCAGGCCATTATTCATATACAAGTTCCCAAGTCGATCACATGTTAAATCTAGTACTCACACACTTAGTCATTAGTATTCTTGTTCATTGTCATATTGTTTATTCTCGTATTTATTTTCAGTATTTCCTTTATTGTGTATCTCTTGTACATATATATGCATCTTGTATATTTTTATCTATTTACTGCTATATAGTTTATATCATTGATGTAGAACTGCTGTTAGCGATGTACTTTGCTCCATCCTGACTGAAAATATTTTTTCAGACTGCGACTTAGAGGACTGGTGTCCGACACATTATGGACCAGGTATAGATGCAGACTACACACCAGAGATCTTAGAGGAGACACTACCTGCAGCTATTTAGACAGTATTTATTCTATGCAGTTGAGTTTATGTTGAGACTTATGTTAAGTTTAATTTGAGACTTGTGGAGACTTTATGTTGGACAGCTAGACAGTAGTTTATCTCTATTGAGACATTGTGTTTGACTCATGTTATCATTCTTATCTTTTATCGCGCCATTTATATTCTTATAGTTTTGTGATTGAGTATACATTATGAGCTATTGTGAGATGTTATGTCATTGTCCTCCTTATGGAGTTGATATCATTGACAGGTTGTGAGTTATGTTAGTATATTATTGAGACCTAGACAGCGTTCTACCGCCGATGTTGCGGCGTAGGCTGGACGTACCCACGCACTCGTACCCCTATTCCGGTTGTGGATCATGACAAAATCTCTACCAAATTTTTATCCAATTCCTTCCCAAATCACCATTGGAGACTAGAAGAGTAAGGATCTAGAAGGAGGAAGCAATGATCTACAAGTTGACGGCCAATTTCATCAATTTTGGAGGTTTCATTGGAAATCCATCTCCCAATATGTATAATTCAGTTTTTCTTCTTAATTTAGGTTCTAAATCTGAGAATTAACCATAAAAAATTAACCCATACGTATAGGCTACCCATAGGATTTAGTTTTGGGTTCATAGGAGGCATATTGAGAAAGTTATGGTACTTTTTGTGTCAATTTTGGAAGAATTCCGAGATTGATATTTATTGTGTGTGTTAATTGGTCCTATAGATCAATTTGGCATGTGCTTGTGTGTTTGGGGCTAGTGTCGTATCCACAATTGGGTACGTGTAGGTCGTATCCCAACAATTTAGTGATACGTGTTGATTGAGAATTTTTTCTCCGACACGGGACTTTGAGCATGTCACATTTTGACACGGACACGTGATTTGTATTTGACTCTTCGTATTATTCATAAATAATATATATGACTTGTTCGTGTCCTTCGGGATACATTTGGATGTGTGGTGGACTCGTGTCGCAAGCGTATCCTAGATCTAGTGGGATACGGGATGATACGTTCCATGTGTGTGCAATTTAATTATAGATCTATGATCTTGTGTTCTTATTTCATGGAAAATATAATTTTATATATATATATATATATATATATATATATATATATATATATATATATATATATATATATATATATATATATATATATATATATTATGTAATGTTGTGTTATAGATCTATGTATCTATGTATATACTATAGGTGTATATATTGTATGTAACCATTCTTCTATGTGTATATATATATATATATATATATATATATATATATATATATATATATATATATATATATATATATATATATATATATGTAGTGTATATATATATATATAGATATGTATATGTTAAGTATAATTTCATGTGTTATAATTATATTTATATAATATGCGTTATTTATGGGGAATGATTATATGTACATACATATATATATATATATGTATAGTTATATATATGTATCACTATGTATATGTGTGTATGTTACTATATGGTATTTTATACAATTTACCATGTATAAGTGTATGTATAGTATATATATAGTTTTATATATATATATATATTATGGGTTATATATATGTATTTAAATATATTATATATATATATATATATATATATATATATATATATATATATATATATATATATATATATATATATATTATGGGTTATATATATGTTATTTAAGTATATATTGTATATACATACATATATTTTTTATTAGTGATAGCAGCAGGCAAAGCGTCGCAAATAGCAGCAGAGGCAACACAGCAACAGCAGCAACAAGGAAACAGCGACAGCAGCCAGCAACAATTGCAGAAAACTGTCGCTGAAACAGCAACGTATCAACAGCGTATCAGGAGCTTTAGTGACAGTTTTTAGCGACAGTGCAGAAAACTATCACTAAAACAGTAGTGTATCAGTATCAACAGCAGTCTTCAGCGATAGCGGGCAGGGTTTTCAGCGACAGTTTGGCAGTTTTTAGATATTTATATATATATAGATATATATGTATATATATATATGGTAATTAATATATACATATATATGTTCCTAATTTTCTAATTGTGTTTTAGTATACTATATGTATAATATATTTAGTTGTAGCATATAATATTTGGAATAGTTAGTATATTTTAGTTATCTATTTTTATGAGTATCTTTAGTTATATATATTATATATTTGTAGGTATGTATGTATGTATGTACGTATATATATATTAGTATTTAGTGTGTAGTTGGTAGTTAGTATTTATTCTATTTAGTACATACTGTAGATTAAATATTGGATAAATTGGCTAGTGACGTGTCATGATTCGATTCATCTTATCAGTCGGGGCGGGGGAAATACCAATTAAATATGTGATCAAGAAACTATCGGCTAGTAGTGTAATCATTGGCTACTAACTAACCATGCAATTCACGTATGGTTGAGTTAGCTCCTTAGTGTCATCATTGAATCTCCCAGGCTGATCACATATTTAGTTAGTATCTCAAAACACATAGTTATTGTAGATTCCATTATACAGTTCATTGATTGCATTGTTCTATTCTGACATTATAGTTCATTCATTTATTCTTGTACGCATTGATTATATTCTGTTTGCTAGTATTGCATATTCTCCCATTATTCTTGATTATCAGTTATATTCTCATCGTAGATAGCATCTTCTATTTTACTGCTTTATAGTTTTTGTCAATTAATTGGAACTGCTATTGGATTGTACTTCGCTCCATTCCTGATTGGAAAATATTTTTTAGAGGATCTGGGAGATTGGTGTCCGACCTACTACGAACCTCATCCTATAGATGGTGTAGACTTGGACCACTAGTTCTGAAGTGACTGTCGGGAGATTTAGCCGGATTCACTAGTTAGCATAGTTGTTTCTCTTTAGCATTTTGGTACCGGATTTATTTTTGGCTTATATTTGTGTTTGGATATTATTTCTATTTGTTGTTGTTATATTAACTGCATAGTTATGTTAGACTTCTGTGATATCTTCTCGTGCCATAGAAATATGATTGAGTATTGTGTTGAATTAAGTTGATTACTTTCTTCTTGGAGTTGAGATATTATTGGAGGATTATACATTTTGTGAGATAATTAGATAGTATAGTTGACCAAGACAACGTTCTACCGCCGATGCTGCGGCGTAGGCTGGGCGTTGTTTCCGACTTGCATCCCTACACCAATTACGGGTCGTGACACATTTTTAGTGATAGTCCATGCAGGTCAGACTTCGTAAGAGTGTGATGTCGTGGTAGTACGATGACTTAGTTGTACTACTGCGAGCCTGGGATAGGATATATGACATAGGATACTAGGATGAGAGAGGGATACTCAATCACAACTAGAAATTCCAATCTGAATTGAATCGCTACTTTTGATTCCTTCTGAATACTTTGAATATTATTGTCCTTCCTTGATGATATCTTATCGAATTGATCTCTTTTATTTCGATCTGTCTTCAGGATGCCACCGAAGGCCAGATTTCATCGATCGAGAGCAGTTTTTGCGAGGTCTGTTACCTCTCAATCTTCCACTCAGGCAGTAGAGTTTGTACCTCCTACGACATCAGTTGACGTATGAGTCTCGGCTGTCTTCGGGGGTTCTCCTCCACCTGTTCCGAGGACTACCCCAGTTGCTTCGGAGGGACTTTTACCACCTCCATTTTTAGGAGATTTTGCGCCGATGGTTGCACTGTTTAGAGAGATGATATAGTTACAGAGGGCACAGATAGAGGTCCAGCACAGGCAGTCAGATATGATGCGACAGAGTATGGAAAATGCCCATTAGGTAGCTATTACAGCAGTTCAGAGAGAGGCTCCTCCACATCCACAGGATGTTCAGCTCGAGCTAGGCAACATTCAAATTTTCAAGAAGCTTGATCCTCGAGTTTTCAAGGGGACAAAGGGTATAATCTATGCTGACTATTGGCTATAAGATATCGAACGTCTCATGAAGGTGTCCCGTCTTGCGGATGATCTGAAGGTTGAGGCAGTAGGACTTCAACTGTTTGATGTTGCCTACACTTGGTTCAAGAATGAGCCAATTCTTACTGATGCGGGGCAGTCTTGGGAGGTGTTCAAGGATATTTTTAAGAAGAAGTTCTTGCTCGGACGGACAAATTGAAATTAGGAAGGCAGTTTGAGAGCCTTACACAAGGGAGCATGTCCGTAGAGGAGTACGCCGCAGAGTTCGGGAGGCTGAGCCAATTTACGGAGTACTTGGTGAGAGAGCCAGAAGTTTAGGCTATCCATTTCTGCGAGGGTCTGAATTGGGAAGTGAAGATTCTCATTCCGTCTTTCTATGAGACGTATTCTGATATACTTTCGGAGGCACGCAAGTCGAGCGGGAGTGGAACTTGAAGCTGAAGAAGGACCGTGATATGTTTGGGGGTGCCAGTAGCAGTGTGGGACCGACAAAGAGGCCGCGGTTCTAGCAACAGCAGTTTCCAGTACAGTTCAGAGCTTATCAGCAGCAATTTCAGATGCAAGAACCAATTGTTGCTCCAGTACAAGCTCCAGTACAGCAGATACCATAACAGCCTCAGAGACAGGTGCAACAGGCTCCATAATGCACCTATTGTAAGAAGTTTAGGCACACTTGGGAGATGTGCCGGAAGAGACTTGGAGCATGCTTACATTGTGGATCAACGTAGCATATGGTGAAGGATTGTCTTCGGACACTTCAACGTCTAGGTCAGGGTGCAGATCGAGGGCAGAGAGGTGGAGTTAGGCCACCTGTAGCACCGCAGATTGCTCATCACCCGCAGAGGGAGCTACCTCGGCAGGGCAGAGCATTTGTGATGACGGTCGAAGAGACCGATACTACAGGTGATGGGTTAGCGAGTTCTGTTCTTTCTTTCTGTTCCTTCCATCTATTTTGATTGATTGCTTCTTTAGTACCTTTTGGATGCTTGTGTTATATAGTTAGTGTAGCTATAGAATACCCTGGCAGAGACAACAGTAATAAGACAGGTGGAGACCATGACCATGCATGTTATTCTTTGCATAGGACTATTCTTAGTGAGATAAGACCTTATTGGACTATGATTGCTGGGGGTTTGACCTAGAAGGAGTACGATCACCCTTAAATTTTTAGGACGAAATTATTTTAAGGGGGATAGACTTGTCACTACCGTATTTTCTAGAAAAGGGTATTTTGGTCATTTTATAATTAATTAAATATTGTGCATGTTAAATATTTATTTATTATATTATTTATTTATTATTAGCATGTTAGATTTATTTATTTTGGACTTGTGTTAGTGGACCTAACTAGTTTAGTTTAGACTCATGGACCAACATTTAATTTTAGTTAGATTTGAGCCCAATTGTTAGAAGTACATTTATTAGGAGGATGATTAATTAAGTTAAACCCATTAGACTGAAACATTTTCTCCTTAATTAATTTTTTTATGAGAGGCCCTAAGGGATATTTTAGACTTTACATAGTAGCTTAAGGGAGGGGGCAAGTGAGGCCTATATAAAGGGGATGAAAACTTTCTCTCTTTCTTCATTTTTTATTCCAAATCTAGATCTAGAATTTCCCTCAACCAAATTCTACCAAATCTCTACCAAATTTTCATCCAATTTCTTCCCAAATTACCATTGGAGACTAGAAGAGCAAGAATCTAGAAGGAGAAGCAAGGATCTACAGAGAGGAGCAAGGATCTACAAGTTGAAGGTTAATTTTACCAATTTTGGAGATTTTATTGGGAATCCATCTCCCAATAGGTACAATTCAATTTTTTTCTTAATTTAGATTCTAAATATGAGAATTAACCATGAAAAATCAACCCATATGCATAGGCTACCCATAGGATTTGATTTTGTGTTCATAGGAGGCCTATTGAGAAAATTATGGTACTTTTTGTGTCAATTTTGGAGGAATTTCGAGATTGACATTTGTTGTGTGTGTCAATTGGTCCTATAGATCAAGTTGGCATATGCTTGTGTGTTTGGGGCTAGTGTCGTGTCCACAATTGGGTACGTGTAGGTCGTATCCCAACAATTTGGTGATACGTGTTGATTGGGGATTTTTCCTCCGACACGGGACTTTGAGCATGTCATATTTTGACACGGACACGTAGATTTGTATTTGACTCTTTGTATTCTTCATAAATAATATATATGACTTTTTCGTGTCCTTCGGGGTACGTTTGGATGTGTGGTGGACTCGTGTCACAAGCGTATCCTAGATCTAGTGGGATACGGGATGATACGTTCCATGTGTGTGCAATTTAATTATAGATCTATGATCTTGTGTTCTTATTTCATCGAGAATATAATTATATATATATATATATATATATATATATATATATATATATATATATGGTATATATATATATGGTATATATATTATGTGATGTTGTGTCTTAGATCTATGTATCTATGTATATACTATAGGTGTATATATTGTATGTAACCATTCTTCTATATAATATATATATATATATATATATATATATATATATATATATATATATATATATATATATATATATATATATATATATATATATAGTAGTAGTAGTATATATATATAGATATGTATATGTTAAGTATAATTTTATGTGTTATAATTATATTTATATAATATGTGTTATTTATGGGGAATGATTATATGTACATACATATATATATGTATAGTTATATATATGTATCACTATGTATATGTGTGTATGTTACTATGTGATATTTTATACAATTTACCATGTATAAGTATATGTATAGTATATATATAGTTTTATATATATATATATATATGTATATATATATATATATATATATATATGTATATATATATATATATATGTATATATATATATATATATATATATATGTGTATATATATATATATATATATATATGTATATATATATATATATTGTGGGTTATATATATGTATATATATATATATATATTATGGGTTATATATATGGTATTTAAGTATATATTGTATATATATACATATATTTTTATTAGCGACAGCAGCATGCAAAGCATCACAAATAGTAGCAGAGGCAACACAGCAGCAGTGGCAGCAGGGAAACAGCGACAGCAGCCAGCGACAGTTGCAGGAAACTGTCGCTGAAACAACAGCGTATCAGCAGCGTATCAGGAGCTTTAGTGACGGTTTTTAGCGACAGTGCAGAAAACTGTCACTAAAACAGCAGTGTATCAGTATGTCTTCAGCGATAGCGGGCAGGGTTTTTAGCGATAGTTTGGCAGTTTTTAGATATTTATATATATATAGATATATATATGTATATATATATATGGTAATTAATATATACGTATATATTTTCCTAATTTTCTAATTGTGTTTTAGTATACTATATGTATAATATATTTAGTTGTAGCGTATAATATTTGGAATAGTTAGTATATTTTAGTTATCTATTGTTATGAGTATCTTTAGTTATATATATTATATATTTGTAGGTATGTATGTATGTACGTATATATGTATTAGTATTTAGTGTGTAGTTGGTAGTTAGTATTTATTCTCTTTAGTACATACTAGAAGTTATATTGGATTGATATATGTATACATATAGTTATTGATGAATAGTTAGTATATATATGAAGATTTTGGCAATTACCTTGAGATACCAAGGTAAGTATCAAGATATACCAAGGTATGAATAGTAGGTATTGCATAGTAATAGGATAGTTATAAACTAATTATGGGTTGGTATTAAGGTGACTAAAATAAGGTATATTATATTATATAAATACTAAATACATGATAGTTTATAGTTATAGTTGGATAGTTAATATATATATACTAGAGTGACATTACCTTGAGATACCAAGGTAAATGCCAAGGTATTAAGAATACCCAAGGTATTGGGTTTGGGTATCAAGATAGAGGTTTAGTATTGCGATACCAAGTTGGTTCGAAACCAAAGTATCCATTTAGCATTTGTAATTAGAATTATATATATATAATATTGTTTGATATGTACATATGTGTTATATTTATCCCTTGTTTGTGTATCCTGAGATACGGTATCTTAGTATCCTAAGATGTAGCTTATATGGCCTAGATTCATAGTGTGTGAGCCCAATATCTTTGAGTTAGACTCATGCAACCTAGAAATAGATAGTTGACCATAGTTTGACCATAGTTGACCATAGTTTGACTATAGTTGACCATAGTTGACTTAGAGTTGATCGAGTTTGACTTTTGACTTAGAAATGACTTTATGACCTAGAAGTTGACTAGTTTAATTTATTCTCTTTCCCAAAAACTTGTATTAATACAATATTCCATATATAGGTCTGTGACACCAGTTCGGATACCATTTTGTATCATTTGCTCTGGACCACAGGCGAGTACATTCTCTGACAATTTCCACTATTTGATTACCACTATAATTCAAGTATTTAGAAATATTACTTATGATTCTTGACACGATGGTACACTGATTGGTATTGTTATTGGATCGTCAGTCATGGGATGTTACCTTGATTATGGAGATGGTATCGGATACTGTCCTTGTTTGTATTGGATAACATTGAATATTGTAGATTAAACATTGGATAAATTGGCTAGTGACGTGTCATGATTCGATCCATCTTATCAGTCAGGACGGAAGAAATACTAATTAAATATGTGATCAAGAAATTATCGGCTAGTAGAATAATCATTGGCTACTAACTAACCATGCAATTCACGTATGGTTGAGTTAGCTCCTTAGTGTAATCATTGAATCTCCCAGGCCGATCACATATTTAGTTAGTATCTCAAAATACATAGTTATTGTAGATTCTATTATTCAGTTCATTTATTGCCTTGTTCTATTCTGACATTATAGTTCATTCCTTTATTCTTGTACGTATTGATTATATTATGTTGCTAGTATTGCCTATTCTCCCATTATTCTTGATTATCAGTTATATTCTCATCGTAGATAGCATCTTCTATTTTGCTGCTTTATAGTTTTTGTCAATTAATTGGAACTGCTATTGGGTTGTACTTCGCTCCATTCCTGACTGAAAAATATTTTTTAGAGGATCCGGGAGATTGGTGTCCGACCTACTTCGGACCTCATCCTATAGATGGTGTAGACTTGGACCCACTAGTTCTGGAGTGACTGTCGGAAGATTTAGCCTGATTCACTAGTTAGCATAGTTAGTTCTCTTTAGCATTTTGGTACCGAATTTGTTTCTGGCATATATTTGTGTTTGGATATTATTTCTATTTGTTGTTGTTATATTAACTGCATAGTTATGTTATACTTATGTGATATCTTCTCGTGCCATAGAAATGTGATTGAATATTATGTTGAATTAAGTTGATTACTCTCTTCTTGGAGTTGATATATTATTGGAGGATTATGCATTTTGTGAGATAATTAGATAGTATAGTTGACCAAGATAGCGTTCTACCGTCGATGCTGCGGCGTAGGCTGGGCGTTGTTCCCAACTTGCATCCCTACACCGGGTGCGGGTCGTGACAATATGAGAGGTGTTAGGCCCACGACTCAGGGAAAGTTACTTACCTATAGCAGGAAATAAGAGCAAACTATAGGACCAATACCTATAGTGACAATGCCAAGTCCCTTGCCTACGTCCATCTCGACTCCGGAGAAACCTACACCACCACCACCACCAGATTTTTCTTCAGGTGATATCATTTTTCCTACCCATCTCATACCATTATCAGTATGAAGGACCACTCGCAGCAATGCGAGAAATCATCCTGATATATATGGTTGGGACCTTACTCAGTTTGTTTTATATGATAACATCTCTTCTCATGGAGCATTCATTGCGTCTTTGGATAGTATTACTGTACCTAACAATTGGCAGGTTGCCAAGAACGACCCAAAGTAGAAAGTGGCGATGCACGAGGAGTTAGGGGCTCTTGAGAAGAAGCACACTTGAAAACTGGTAAAACTGTCAGAGAAAAAGAGGGCAGTCGGATGCAAGTGGGTCTTTACTGTGAAGCAGAACCCAGATGGACAGGTTGAGCGCTACAAGGCTCGACTGGTGACAAAAGAATACAGTCAGGCATACGGCATTGACTACGACGAGACTTTTGTACCAGTGGCGAAGATGAGCACCGTCAGGACCCTGATTTATTTGGCAACAAATGGTGGTTAAAAACTAAACCAACTGAATGTGAAGAATGCGTTTCTTCATGGGGATCTAGTAGAGGAGGTGTACATGGAAATACTACCAGAATTCTGTACTGATAAGATAGTGGACAAGGTCTACAGATTGAAGAAGTCCCTCTATGGACTGAAGCAGTCTCTTCGAGCGTGGTTTGACAGATTCAGGAGGACGATGATAGGGATAGGATATCGGCAGATCAACGCTGATCATATTATATTTTTTCGTCGCACTGGAGGCCACATCACCATGCTTGCGGTGTATGTAGACGATATGATTATCACAGGAGATGATAAGCAGGAGATTGTCCGACTCAAGAAAAAGCTTGGAAAGGAGTTCGAGGTGAAGGACCTTGGCCTTCTTCGGTATTCTTGGGATTGAGATTGCTCGAGAAGCAGAGGAAATTTTTCTTTCTTAAAGAAAGTATGCGTTGGACCTTCTCAAAGAGACAGGGATGTTGGGATGCAAACCTGTAGCGACGCTGATCAATCAGAGGTTCAAGTTAGGTGGTGAGGCTGGAGAACCAGTTGACCGGGAGAGATACCAGAGACTGGTAGGCATGTTGATCTATTTGAGCCACACACGTTCTAATATCTGCTTTGTAGTGAGTGTGGTGAGCCGCTACATGCATGACCCAAGGAAGGGTCATATGGACGCAGTGTACCAGATTCTGAGATACTTGAAGGGTACCTCCCGGAAAGGGGCTGATATTTAGGAAGAATGATCATGTGAGCATCGATGGCTACTGTGACTCTAACTGGGCTAGCTGTGTTGATGACAGGAGGTCTACCTCGGGCTATTGCATATTTATAGGAGGTAACTTGGTCTCTTGGAGGAGTAAGAAGCAGTCAGTGGTGGCCAGATCGACAGTTGAAGCGGAGTACAAAGCTATGGCCTTGGAAGTTGCAGAGCTGCTATGGCTGAAGATTATGCTGGTGGAGCTAAAGCTGGATCAAGGAGCCAAGATGAAGTTGTGGTGTGACAACCAGTCACCCATCAGTATCGCCAACAATTCAGTACAGCATGACATGACCAAACACATCGAGATCGATAGGTTCTTCATCAAGGAGAAGTTGGACAGTGAACTACTGGAGCTAGGCCACGTTACAAATAAGGATCAGGTAGCAGACAGTCTGACCAAGGGACTTAGCTCTGTAGATATGATTAGAGGATGTGACAATATAGGCTTAGTGAATATCTTTCGTCCATCTTGAGGAGAAGTGTTGCTACATTATAATATATTAGGAGGTTTCATGTAAGATGGAGGGTTTTAAGGATATATATATATATATATATATATATATATATATATATATATATATATATATATATATATATTAGCTATCTTTCAAGCTATATGAAGCACTAATACACCAGTGTATCATTCTTTTTAGATTCATTGACTTATCTTTCATGATACTAGAGAAGTATTTCTTCGGAATGCATTAGGATAAATTTTGGGTAAGTTGCAAGTAGCTAAAGCCATATATGAAAAAAAAGCCAACATGGATAAGTGTTGATATGGTATGTTGGGTGTCATATTTAAGTATAGTATAAGCACATGGGAATATCCTGAGGACATATTTGGGATGCCAGAATATGTCACAGGATATTCCATTATGAGATTATTGTCATAATGATTGAGATTATTGTATTAATGACTGTAAGGCTATATAATGCCAATGAGACAATCAATAAAAATATAACTAATTTCAACATGGTATCAGAGCCAAGTTTTCACAAACCATAGCCGTCACCAAGCTTCCACAAACCCACAGGAGGATTTCCTAGATCTCCTCCACCGAACTCTTCCATGCCCCCCCCCCTTCTTCCCTTCTCTTCTCTTCTCCGTCCTTCGCAGGCCGTCCTTCGCTGTTGCTGCCCCGTCCCGCTACTGCTGCGGCTACTACTGCTGCTGCTGCTGCTGCGACGGCGGCTGTGACATGCGTGCTGCCGCCTCCTCCGCACCAGCACGAGACAGCGCCTAATAGGGATGCCTAGATCTGAAAAAAAAGGGGACATATTCGGATCTAGGAGCAGACGACGAGGACGAGCATGAGTCATGGAGCGGACGTGACGTGATTGGATAGACGACGCATCGATGGAGGAGATCATCAAGAAGCTAAATTCTGCAGAGGTGGCGACGTTGATGAAGTTGTTGACGATGTCGGCTGGTGAGAACATGACACGAACGTCGCCAGAGTTGAAGCTTCCCTCCATTGATATGAAATTAGATGGACCAGCCACCTATCTGAGTTGGTCACGGCGGGTGAGAAGAACCCTCACAGGAAAAAATATGGAGGGGTTCCTGACGGACTAGACGACAAAGCCGGACGAGGGCTCGACAGGACGCGATGAGTGAAAGTCCACTCATATGGTAATCTACATCTGGCTTCTCAACTCCTTAGTCCAGTCTATTGCCGCCATAGTAGACGGTATTGAGATGATGAAAGATGTGTGGGAGAAGTTGAGAAGGACCTATGATGGTGTGGGAAACAACTTACGGGTCTTCCAGATAAAGGGGGAGATTGATGACACCGTACAGGGAGAGAAGACGGTGCGGGAGTATGTCACGGAGTTGGAGCGTCTGTGGTTGGATTATGATCACTCCTCAGATCGGGCGAGCTACGAGGACCCTAAGTGTAAGGAGAGACAGGTGTGTCTGCAGGAGAGGACGATGAAGTTCCTCAAAGGGCTGACTGCAGCTTTCGCACAGAGGACGGCCCTACTTCTAGCCCAACCAAAGATCCCTAGCCTTGAGGAGGCTATCTCAGCCATGATCCAGGAGGAGACACGCATCAGGCTGCAAGCCGGGACAGGTGGTCCCCTCGAAGCAAAGTCAGCACTAGCGATCACCAGCTCAGGTAACACAGGATCTAAGGGAGAGCCCTGGCAGCATAACCGGCAGTGCTACAACTGTGGAAAGATGGGTCATCATCGGTATGCTTGTACCAAACCACCTAGGGAGGAAGATTCAGGTGGTGGACAAGGACCGTTCGGCGGACGAGGATATAATGGAGGACGTGGTCGTGGTCGAGGGGGTAGACGAGGCGGCCGAGGAGGTTATCGGGCGAACCTCCTGATATCAGAAGGGAACGGAGAAGCTGATGGCACCTTCACTGTGGAGGACCAGGCACTGGGAGACATGAGGAGTAGAACAGAGGAGGCGTCCACCTCATTCTTTGTTAGGGGCAACGCTGCCATGTATGCCCATCCATCAGAAGACTGGATTATCGACTCGGGAGCATCTCGGCATGTGACGGGGAATACTAGTAAGTTTTCTTCCTACACTCACCTAGCATCAGCAGACAGCATTCAGACAGCTGATGGCACTTTCCAGCCAGTAGTCGGTAAGGGTACTGTTAATTGTACAGGTTCAGTAAGATTATCCAATATTTTACATACTCCATCATTTCCAGTCAGTCTCTTGTCCATTAGTTCTATAATCCTCCAACTTAAATGCATTATTTCTTTTGATATTCCTAAGGTGACCTTCCAGGAGAAAGGGACAGGACGAAGACTTGGGACTGGCACTTGGCATGAGGGACTGTGGTACCTAGATCGAGAAGGACTGGACTCAGCATTGGTATCTATGGCAGAGAAGGCTGGCATGGAAGGACTGCAGCAGAGGACTGAGGATACCTTGATACTTCATCATCGGAGGATGGGACATTCTTCCTTTGATACTCTAAGTAAGTTGTATCCAGAGATTTATGCAAAAACAAATAAAGAGAAGTTAGTATGTGATGCGTGCGAGTTAGAAAAACTTACTAGGAGATCATATGTTGGCACGTGTCATAGGAGCACTTTTGCTTTTGAGGTAGTATATTCTGATGTCTGGGGTCCATGTGCTACTAACACTATGAATGGTTATAAGTACTTTGTTTCTTTCATTGAGTGTGCCTCTCGTGTTACCTGGTTATATTTGATGAAAAATAAGAATGATGTACCTACTTGTTTTCGGGATTTCCATAAGCATGTCCAGACTCAGTACAAAGCAGTTGTGAAGGTACTGAGGTCTGACAATGGAATAGAGTATACCAACAGGACGCTTGCAGAATACTTGTCAGCACACGGAATACAGCATCAGACCACCTGTGCATACACACCAGCACAAAATGGAGTTACAGAAAGAAAAAACAGACACCTTCTGGAGGTCACAAGAAGTATGATGATCGACATGAATGTCCCACAGAGTCTGTGGGGGCATGCAGTGTTGACAGCAGCTCAACTCATCAACAGGATGCCCTCGAAGGTCCTCGGATGGAAGTCCCCATGTGAGGTATTGCAAGGCAATAATAGTGGGATACTCCCACTGAAGGTGTTTGGATATGTGTGTTTTGTGAAGGACAACAGGCCATCAGTTGGAAAACTTTACCCTAGAGCGGTCAAATGCATCTTCGTAGGCTACTCGGCGACCCAGAAGGGGTATGTGTGCTGGAGTCCAATAGAGAAGAAGAAGTTTGTCAGTATGGATGTCCACTTTCGGGATCATGAGCCATACTACTGTCAGGACGGAACTTCACACAACACACCTAATACTGCCAATATTAGGCGAGAGGGGGAGATGGAGAACTTGGTGGTAACCGATTTAGAAGTTTGGCATGGAGGCACGGAGAAGGGATAAGAAGGTGAAGGTGTTAGGCCTACGGCTCAGGGAGAGTTACTTACCTACAGCAGGAGAGAGAAGCAAACTGCAGGACCAGTACCGACAGTGCCAGTGTCAAGTCCCTTGCCTGCGTTCGTCCCAACTCCTGAGGCACCGACACCAACCCCCCTTCAGGTGATACCCCCTCCTTCACAAGATATCATTCCTCCTACTTCTACTCCTCCCACACCACTATCTGTACGGAGGACCACTCGCAGCAATGCAGAAAATCCTCCAAACAGATATGGTTGGGATATTGCTCAGTTTGTTTCTTATGAACATATCTCTTCTTCTCATGGAGCATTTATAGCATCTTTGGATAGTATTACTGTACCTAACAATTGGCAGGATGCCAAGAACGATCCGAAGTGGAAAGCGACAATGCACGAGGAGTTGGGAGCTCTAGAGAAGAACCACACTTGGGAGCTTGTGAGACTGCCAGAGGGGAAGAGAGTAGTTGGATGCAAGTGGGTCTTTACCGTGAAGCAGAACCCAGATGGACAGGTTGAGCGTTACAAAGCTCGACTAGTAGCCAAAGGATACAGTCAGACGTACGGCATCGACTATGACGAGACCTTTGCACCAGTTGCAAAGATGAGCACTGTTAGGACTCTGATTTCTCTGGCAGCGAATGGTGGATGGAAGCTATACCAACTGGATGTGAAGAATGTGTTTCTTTACGGAGATCTAGTGGAGGAGGTGTACATGGAGATACCACCAGGATTTGGCACCAATCAGACAGTGGACAAGGTCTGCAGGTTGAAGAAGTCCCTCTATGGACTGAAGCAGTCTCCTCGAGCGTGGTTTGACAGATTCAGAAGGGCGATGATAGGGATGGGATATCAGCAGATCAATGCTGATCATACTGTGTTCTTCCGTCGGAGTGGAGGCCACATCACCATGCTTGCGGTGTATGTGGACGATATGATTATCACAGGAGATGATGAGCAGGAGATCGCCCAACTCAAAGAAAAGCTTGGCAAGGAATTCGAGGTGAAGGATCTCGGCCTTCTTCGGTACTTCCTTGGGATTGAGATTGCTCGAGAAGCAGAGGGGATTGTTCTCTCTCAAAGGAAGTATGCACTGGACCTTCTCACAGAAACTGGGATGTTGGGGTGCAAACCTGCAGCGACACCAATAGATCAGAGGTTCAAGATTGATGCTGAGGCTGGAGAACCAGTTTATCGGGACAGATACTAGAGACTGGTTGGCAAGTTGATCTATTTGGGCCACACGCGTCCTGATATCTGCTTTGCAGTAAGTGTGGTGAGCCGCTACATGCATGACCCACGAAAGGGTCATATGGATGCAGTGTACCAGATTCTGAGGTACTTGAAAGGTGCTCCCAGGAAGGGACTAATATTCAGGAAGAACAATCACGTGAGCATCGAGGGCTACTATGATTCTGACTGGGCTAGTTATGCTGATGACAGGAGGTCTACCTCGGAATATTGCATATTTGTAGGAGGTAACTTGGTCTCCTGGAGAAGTAAGAAGCAGTCTGTGGTGGCCAGATCGACAGCTGAAGCAGAGTACAGAGCTATGGCCTTGGGAGTTGCAGAGCTGCTATGGTTGAAGAATATGCTGGTGGAGCTAAAGCTGGATCAAGGAGCCAAGATGAAGCTGTGGTATGAGAATCAGTCAGCTATTAGTATCGCCAATAATCCAGTACAGCATGACAGGACCAAACACATCGAGATTGATAGATTCTTCATCAAAGAGAAGGTGGATCGTGGATTACTGGAGCTTGGCCATGTTTCAACCAGGGATCAAGTAGCAGATGGACTAACCAAGGGACTTGCCTCAGTGAGCATGATTAGAGGATGTGACAAGATGGGCTTAGTGAATATCTTTCACCTATCTTGAGGGGGAGTGTTGATATGGTATGTTGGGTGTCATATTTAAGTATAGTATAAGCACATGGGAATATCCTGAGGACATATTTGGGATGCCAGAATATGTCACAGGATATTCCATTATGAGATTATTGTCATAATGATTGAGATCATTGTATTAATGACTGTAAGGCTATATAATGCCAATGAGACAATCAATAAAAATACAACTAATTTCAACAATAAGTCATAGAACTTCCACAAAACCAAAACTTCCTTGGTAAAAAAGGAACATGTCTTAATTAATATTTTTCTTAGTTATTGTTTTTTGTGTTTCTTGGTTAGGACCTATATCACTATAGAGAATGCTAGTATGCTAATAGAATAAGCATGAATTCAAATGAGATTATTTAAGGAAATATATACTGAAGTTAGATTTGTTTTACGATACAATGTAAATAATTAGTAAAAGAAAATTTACTATTAATAGTGACATATCACACTATATCAGCAAGTGACTGATGTATGACATTACTTTAAATCTGGAGCATTAATTGAACCTACTCACAACTTTCTACAACAAAATACTTGCATGCCAAATCATATCGGTATATGTCGATACTGTAAATTATGAGCAGAACACAACCACGGGATACTAGGACTGGATAGCCTCATGGTACCCCCAATATGTGGCAAATAGATTAATCATATTTTATTTTAAAATAAATTTAAGGTATAAAATAGGCACAAACTCATGTATTCTAATAGAAGTCAGATTTGTACTACAGGATATTTCTATAACAGTAGAAACATGATGCAAATACCAACCTCTCTCATCTTCTTGTTGCTAGAGGTATTCAGGACTCTTTCTCTCTCATATCCCTCTCACTTTCCATTATCTAATTCCAGGTAATCCTACTTTATCTTTTCAAAGATACAAACACTATAATTCCTGGTAATCTTACTTCATTTAGTCAGCTTCAGTTGCTAGCAACTAGGTTTCTTAAATAATTCTACTTAGAATGTAATCGCTTCGGATACGGGCCCATATTTTTATATAGGATGGACCAACCTGTCCATATTTTAAGTCAAATGCTAACCCTCTACTGCTCTTCCCTCTCCTATCTGTCTCATACTAAGGTACATAGGCGGAAACCTTGACAATAAGTCAGGGATAAATAGTATCTCTTGCAGCAATCGGAAGCATAAACAACCGAAGGCACATCTATCTTCATTTTGATTATTGTCCTTGGCTTTTGCCCTTCTCTCTATTTCTTCCTAGGGTGGCTGCCAACTGGAGTCTAGGTTATACGCCTTGACAAAATTGGATTTGATGACTATTATGAAGCCTGTAAACAACCCTTTGAAGTGTAATGCAGAAGCATCATTCTATTTTCTAGAATATGGCATGAGTACTGTAAGGAAATAAATAAATTCATATCACTTTATCTATATATAGCTACAACTAAGTCATACAATATGTATATGTTATGCCTATTAGACATAGAGCAACAAACTAAAGCAGTTTTAGCTAGATTAATTTTTTTAAGGTGGGTAGACTTGTAACCTCCGTATCTTGAAATTCGTGCTTAAATGTTGTTATTAGGTTAATTTGGGGGCTATTGGATTTTTTCCATAATTTTTAGTTAATTAAAAAACTAGTAACCCTAATTTCCTAGGACTTTCAAGAATTTATTTTAGGGACAAACTTAATTAAAAATAACCCAAACTTTTATTTTATGTTCTAAATAATAAAATATATTTTCTAGAATTTTTTGGGAATTTTTTGATTATTTTTAGCATTTATTTTGAGTTAATTATGAAAAACTGAATTAAAAACTAATTTCTGAAAAAGAAAACCCAAAAAGTAATTATTTTTGTCCAGTCAGCCAACAGGGGCCCACCTGTCAGCCTCCCGCAGCCAACAGTGCGGGGCCCTCCTGTCAGCGACCGTGGGGTGGGTGTGGGTGAGCCGAGCCGACCGCGAGCCGAGCCTTGTCGAGCCGCGTCCTTGTCCGAGTCGGACTGAACTGAGCCGAGCCGCAGCGAACCCAGACCGTTAGATCTGAGCGAGCAGCGTTGGATGGCTGTCATTTGGCGCTCTCCGAGCCGCGGCTGCTCTCTCTCTCCTCTCTATATATAATAGTTTAGTTATTAATTTCGAGAGTTTTCTTTGAGCCGAATTTTGGAGAATTGCCATCTAGGATTCCTTCATCTTCCAGAAGCCATTGCGCATAGCTCCGGACTCCAAACGAGGCCCAGTTTCTTGCGTTAGAATGATATTGAGGTTAGATTTATGATTATATAAAAAAATTTACGAAATTATGAGTATTAAATTCTGGAAATTTCGTAGAGCACAGCATGTCCAAAAATAGACGTATTTCTATGTTTTCGCGATTCCGGGAGAACCAGGAATCAGAATCAAGAACCGTTTGAATTTTCGGAAAGCTAATGTTGATATAATTGACATATATTTTTACCATAATTAATTCAAAATATTTACATACTTTTAATTCTTTAGAACTTCTAGGTTAGAATTTAACCATCGGTGCATACAATACGAAATTTGTATGTGCCATAATTCCCAAACGAATTTAAATTCGGAAGAGCCATAAATTCTAGCATATTTTTTATGCTGAAATCTAAAGGAATTCATGCATGAAAGTCGAGTTTGTGTCGGTTGACTTTTCGGTCAATAGATCGCCTCGATTTGCGTGCCATGAGTCTCGAGTCAATAAAATTCAGTTCTTTTGGATAAAAATTTAGGAATTAACCTAAAAATCAGAATAATAAGATTAAAATAGAATTTTAGAGTAATTATTCCAGATTTAAATAAATTAAAATAAATTATCTTTTGACGTGATAAATTTGTAATACATAGGCTATTTGGACTGTGACTTGGACTCTGATTCACACCAGCTAAGGACCCCAGGCGAGTAGATTCTCTGACAGTTTCCATTATGTTGATTATCTCTATAACTCTTGTTGTATAGCGTACATGACTCTGACACTGTTGTTTACATGAGTTGGCATCATCGAGACCTGTCATGAGGAGTCGTGATTGGAATCCATCGTGCTAACTGGGAAAAACGGAGAAATATTAGTAGCTTATGTGATCATACCCAACTTTACATGTATCACAGCTCACCCACACGTCACGTCGGTATAGCCTGACCATTATATGCCTCATCACTGTTACATGTGGTTAGCCTGACCTGTTAGGGATGATTTCTAATCAATGTAATGAGTCATATAGTCCCAAGCCGATCACATGATATGCTAATGTTTCACACACTTGGTTAGATGTTCTTGACATGCATCTCTAGTATATTGATCTAGCATCTCTATATGTTCTAGTTATTGTTCTTGAACACACTTACATACCAGTTCATTGTTCTTGCGTTTACTTGTAGTTCTATTCATTGCTAGATGTATATTGATGATGATGTTCCAGTATTTCATTTATTCCAGTATTTCTTTATTCCAGCATTCCCTTATTCCAGTATTTCTTATTGCCAGTATTCATATATGTCTTGTATTTCTTTACACTGTGTTATAGTTTTTGTCAATATATGTGGAACTGCTGTTAGAGGTGTATTTCGTTCCAATCCTGACTGGATATTTTTTTCAGACTGTGATATAGAGGACTTGTTTCCAGTATACTTGGAGATTGGATGTTATTGAGAGCAGTTATGGTTATTTTGTCGTTTAGACTTGTCTTGTATTGCTTGCTTCGATATCTCATCGTGCTCTAGCTTATGTGATTGAGTATATTCCATATTATATTGTGATATTTGTGTCTCCTTATGGAGATGGATATCATTGACAGGTGTTTAGTTATATAGTATTACTGTGACCTAGACAGCGTTCTACCGCCGATGCTGCGGCGTAGGCTGGACGTACCCACGCTCTCGTGCCCCAAAATCTGGGTGCGGGTCGTGACACATTTTTAGTGGTGGCCCATACAGGTCAGACTTCGCAAGTTGTGCGATGTCATGGTAGTGCGACGTCTTAGTTGTACTACTGCGTGCCTGCTACAGAATATAGGACATAGGATACTAGGATGAGAGAGGATACTCAATCACAAATTCTTGAGAAATTCCTGGGACGACCCCTTGAGAATCTTGTTATAATTTCCAATTTAGATCTTTTTCTTGTTTTCGTTCGCTCTCGCTTGTTGTTATTGAACTTGATTCTTGTTAATCAGTTATTATATTTAAATCTTGGTATCATTGTTGAGTTTGATTCTTGTTGACCAGTTGTTAAATTTAATTCTTGGTATCGTTGTTGAGTTGATTTCTTATCGAGATAAATTTTACGGGCTAAAATTTACGGTATCATCTGATGACATATATTGATGAGGAAAGTGAGAAAGGTAAAACGTCTACTTTGGTTATGGAACCTAGAGTTTACCGCAGCCACATTAGCTGTCGTGACGAGAACGTAGGAACCTGACTTGGATGTACATACTTTAGTTATGAAATTTAGAATTTCTCGTAGCCATACCGGTTGGCGTGGCGAAGATTCTAGATGACATGATTATAGAGTTGCATACCTTAGTTACGGAACCTGTCGTTTATCGCATCTATGCTTACTGGCGTGGCGAGGATTCTGAGTGTCATGATTTCTGACAGACGTGTATGATTATCATGTTGTATCTTAAAATGGTTCTTAAAGTATCATCTCAAGACTTATCTATTTCCGTTATTACATGACTTTGTTCCATCGCTTCTTTTCTTTACTAGCAGTAGCAATACCTTCAGTCCTTATAATCCCGTTCCTTTTTGAGCTTCTTTGAGGATTCCTTGTTAGTATGATAATTGGTTACTTGCAATTATGTCTGTGTCTTGTATTAGTGTTGACTGAGTATGACTTGTGAGTTGTAAGTATTTCTTGGTTGGAAATGTGAGCAGTAGCCATTAATCTAGAGATAACCATAGCATAGTACCTTGTAGCAATAGCTCTAGGATATGTGTCATTATAGTACTATAAGTAGAAGGAGAGTATAGAGTATCAGTGATAGTTCCAAGGGTTAGTATCAGAGCCAGCATACCCGTCTTGGATAGTCATGAAATTATGTAATTGGATGATCTATGTAAACAATTAAGTATCAAGGAATTGTGTTAAAGATTAATGGAGCATGATGTTCAATTTGATGATTGATACCGGGTGTGTTAAGAGTAAAGGAATGTATATGCATAAAGGGTTTAATGAGATGTCATAAGTAGAGAAATATCAGGATTAGTAATAAAAGTTGTGAAGTGTATCACAGATTAGTTTAACAGGCTGTAAAAGGATTAAGAGATATGCTTATACATCAATCGAGATATGGAACCATATGCCTGCCATTGAGAGTGAAGTGAAACATGGGTGTTATAACTAGTGCGAATAATCGGGAGTTCTAATAAGCTTGATGAGGTGATCTAATGATGGAGCTAGTGTTACCGTACCAATAGTGCTGGTAATTCTATATCAAGGATTTGTTGCGCAATGTGCTAATAACAGTAAGTACTTCATAATTAGATTGGTGTATCAAGTAATATAGATAGAAAATCATTGAAGAAAATACGTGTGATGATAACTTTGATCACTTGGAAGTAATAGTGCAAGTAATTCGGCAGTACAAGTTTCAATACACAGTTGAGAGTTGTAGACAATGGGTGTATTTGAGTGCACCTTTAGTATTAGAGACTGTGAGTATTTATATGTATACTTGTGGATTTAAATTTATAAATTGAAGAGTGGAAATGAATTTCAATTTTTAAGAATTTTGAGGAGTTAAGATTTTATGTTATTAAAATTTTGAGGATTCAAATTCAATTCAATAAACATAGTCAAAGCTATAAGGATTTTAGAAGTGATTAAAATATTTATTTCGATATTTGAGCATTTAACTTTTGAGGAAAGTATATGCATTTTATTTTAAATTGTTCGAGAAGTTAAATTTTGATGATTTTATTTTGAGGATAAAATTTTATGGTGGGTAAGAAATGTATAACAGTATATGAGTGGTTGATGTGCATGTGTAAGAATCTATTGGCTTGAGAATGCTTGAGATGGCACTGCAAACAGACTTGGGTGTCCATCTAGAGTTGCATTAGAAGGAGCAGTACTTAGTATGGTGTGTTGCACTTGGTGTGCACTTGAGTGATAAGAACGACTAGTATAAACAATTGCAGTAGGTAAGAGAGCTAGCAGTGAGTGTGCTTGTAGTAGAAACAGTAGTACCAAGGGATAGAGGTATCAAACTTTGGATGCATTATTAAACTATGGTTGTGTTAGAGATTCTTGGTATCATATCTAGGTATCAATAGACAGGTGTATGCAATGAGGATGTATTCATGGATGTTGTGGACTAATGATTAGTTGGTATGGATATAAGTATATAGAGATAGGAATTAGTGAGTGAATGTGCCAGAGTTAAGTGTATATTAGAGGATTAAGATGTCCAAGTAATTGGTTAGAAGGCTATGTTCTGTTCTTTCCTCATATTCCTTTTTCATCTGTTTGTTTGATTGATTGATTCCTTAGTACCATAGCTTGTATCAATAATTTTCTTGTTAGAATATAGTTAGTAGTACACCCTAGCAGAGACTGCAATGCCATGACAAAAGATACCATAACCATGCTTTTTTCATCTAGATTGCATATTTTATCTAGATTGCGTGTTGTATTGCGTGTGTATGACTATAGGTAAGATTCTCTTAGACTTTGATTGTTGGGAGTTTGACCGTAGTGAAGAATTAATAAAGAGGTTATGATTTGACAAAGAGAGACAATGTGCCTTAAATTTTGAGGATAAAATATTAATTTAAATAAAGAGTGAGAATTAATATGGCAGAATTGACGATTTCGTTAAATCATTGATTTTTATGAAGATTAAGATATGATTGAATTTGTCATTAAAATTCGAGGAAATTAAGGATATTATCATTATATCTATTGACTGCAGGATATAAATTTATATTTGAATGTATATGATATTTGAAGATTTCATAACTATTGTATTATTTGATTTTGTGTGGAAAAAGAAATCGAGGATTAAGATCACTAATGGGTTAGTGTTCGATTTTAAATTTTTTGGGATGAGGATTTAAATTTTATAAACATACATAAATTGAATTTAAATTTGAGGAGTAAGATGATTAATGGATTAGTGTTGAATTCAAATTTTGGGATAAGATTTTTTTTAAAAAAATTTATAAATATGCATTGACGGGATTTCAATTAAAGGATTGGATAGTAAATTTTGTATTTAGTGATTTACTCAAAATTTGAGGAGTAAGATGATTAATGGGTTAGTATTTGAATACAAACTTTTTGGACGAGATTTTTAAATTTTATAAATATACATTGAGTGGATTTAAAATTAGTGGATTGAATATTAAGTTTTGTATTTAGTGATTAGCATAAAAATTTTAAGGAGATTTTGATAAGAATGGAATTTGATTTTTAATTTTAAAGGTTTGCGGGAATATGATACTTCTAGAATTTTGAAAAGTTGTGAAAAAATAATATGGATTAGTTCATGATTATAGGATTTGATGAATTTAATTTTGATGGTAATAAATAAATAAATAAAATAATTGAGGATTTTGAATTTCGAGGACGAAATTTTTTTAAGATGGGTATACTTGTAACCTTCGTATCTTGAAATTCATGCTTAAATGTTGTTATTAGGTTAATTTGGGGCTATTGGAATTTTTCCATAATTTTTAGTTAATTAAAAAACTAGTAACCCTAATTTTCTAGGACTTTCAAGAATTTATTTTAGGGACAAACATAATTAAAAATATTCCAAACTTTTATTTTAGGTTCTAAATAATAAAATATATTTTCTAGGATTTTTTGGAAATTTTTTGATTATTTTTAGCATTTATTTTGAGTTAATTATGAAAAACTGAATTAAAAACTAATTTCTGAAAAAGAAAACCCAAAAAGTAATTATTTCTGCACAGTCAGCCAACAGAGGCCCACCTGTCAGTCTCCCGCAGCCAATAGTGCGGGGCCCGCCTGTCAGCGACCGCGGGGTGGGTGTGGGTGCGCCGAGCCGACCGCGAGCCGAGCCGAGCTGAGCCGCATCCTAGTCCGAGTCGGACTGAGCTGAGCCGAGCCGCAGCGAACCCAAACCGTTAGATCTGAGCGGACAGCGTTGGATGGCTGCCACGTGGCGCTCTCCGAGCCACGGCTGCTCTCTCTCTCCTTTATGTATATAATAGTTTAGTTATTAATTTCTAGGGTTTTCTTTGAGCCAGATTTTGGAGAATTGCCATCTAGGGTTCCTTCATCTTCCAGAAGCCATTGCGCATAGCTCCGGACTCCAAACGAGGCCCAGTTTCTTGTATTAGAACTATATTGAGGTTAGATTTCTGATTATATAAATTTTTTTACGAAATTATGAGTATTAAGTTCTGGAAAATTCGTAGAGCACAGCATGTCCGAAAATAGACGTGTTTCGATGTTATCGCGATTCCGGGAGAACCAGGAATCAGAATGATGAACCGTTTGAAGTTTCAGAAAGCTAATATTGAGATCATTGACATATGTTTTTACCAAAATTTAATTCGAAATATTTATATACTGTTAATTCTGTAGAACTTCTAGGTTAGAATTTAACCATCGGTGCACAATACGAAATTTGTATGTGCCATAATTCCCAAACGAATTTGAATTCGGACGAGCCATAAATTCCAGCATATTTTTGACGCTGAAATCTAAAGGAATTCATGCATGAAAGTCGAGTTTGTGTCGGTTGACTTTTCAGTCAACAGATTGACTCGATTTGCGTGCCATGAGTCTCGAGTCAATAAAATTCAGTTCTTTTGGATAAAAATTTAGGAATTAATCTAAAAATCAGAATAATAAGATTAAAAGAATTTTAGAGTAATTATTCAAGAATTAAATAAATTAAAATAAATTATCTTTTGACGTGATAAATTTGTAATACATAGGCTATTTGGACTGTGACTTGGACTCTGATTCATACCAGCTAAGGACCCCAGGCGAGTAGATTCTCTGACAGTTTCCATTATGTTGATTATCTCTATAACTCTTGTTGTATAGCGTACAGGACTCTGACACTGTTGTTTACATGAGTTGGCATCATCGAGACATGTCACGAGGAGTCGTGATTTGAATCCATCGTGCTAGTTGGGGAAAACGGAGAAATTTTAGTAGCTTATGTGATCATACCCAACTTTACATGCATCATAGCTCACCCACACATCACGTCGGTGTAGCCTGACCATTACATGCCTCATCACTGTTATATGTGGTTAGCCTGACCTGTTAGGGATGATCACTAATCAATGTAATGAGTCATATAGTCCCATGCCGATCACATGATATGCTAATGTTTCACACACTTGGTTAGATGTTCTTGACATGCATATCTAGTATATTGATCTAGCATCTCTACATGTTCTAGTTATTGTTCTTGAACACACTTACATATTAGTTCATTGTTCTTGCGTGTACTTGTAGTTCTATTCATTGCTAGATGTATATTGATGATGATGTTCCAGTATTCCATTTATTCCAGTATTTTTTTATTCCAGCATTCCCTTATTCCAGTATTTCTTATTGCCAGTATTCATATTTGTCTTGTATTTCTTTACAATGTGTTATAGTTTTTGTCAATATATGTGGAACTGCTGTTAGAGGTGTATTTCGTTCCAATCCTGACTGGATATTTTTTTCAGACTGTGACATAGAGGACTTGTTTCCAGTATACTTGGAGATTGGATGTTATTGAGTGCAGGTATGATTATTTTGTCGTTTAGACTTGTCTTGTATTGCTTGCTTCGATATCTCATCGTGCTCTAGCTTATGTGATTGAGTATATTCCATATTATATTGTGATATCTGTGTCTCCTTATGGAGATGGATATCATTGACAGGTGTTTAGTTATATAGTATTACTGTGACCTAGACAGTGTTCTACCGCCGATGCTGCGTAGGCTGGACGTACCCACGCTCTCGTGCCCCAAAATCTGGATGCGGGTCATGACAAGTAATACCCAAGATCTCTTTGCATTACCAAAAAGTTTTTTCTCTACATAAGGATTAAACCACATGTGGATCCAAGAAAATCAAAGAAAACATAAAAATACCTACTTTGTCCACTTGATTGACTAAACCATACAACAATGACTTTACATAAACATAAGTATCCAAGCAATCCATATGCAACAATTAGTTGCAACAAAATACACAAAAATTATTTTCTACTCTTAATGTTTTATTATAGCTTATTTACTATATTGGAAATCCATTCCATTAATCTTGAATATACTTCATGAAACTACTTTTCTCAACTAGTAATTACGGAGTCAACATCTAAACTACATAAAATCAGGAGTAAAAAAGATGGTCCTTTTGAATTTGTTCTACTTCCTAAAAGAATTGATATTAGATTATAAAGTAGTACATGAGTTATTATTTTTAGGACACCCAAATCCACCAAATTTAGTTCATATGTCTTCATACCACGTGTATTGATATTCTCAGTATCAATTTGCCGACATTATAAAAAACGTCATTCCAAGGATCCCTTTGGAACCCAAATGCAATGGACTAGCTACTCCTGCTAGCCCTTTGTTCAATCCAGGCCAAACATGCCACTCATTCTTGGCGTTTCATGAACAATAACCCAACAAGTGTAGTGAGTGTTCAGTAAATGGGTGTATGCCAAACAAACATCTCCCAAACTGCAATCCTAACCTAAAGCAGTAGGGTTTTTATAGAGATGGAGAAACTCCATTCCTAACTCCAATCTGATTAGAATTTTTTTCGAACTTTAATATCTTATGTTCCTTTTTGAACCACATCCTGCCTTCATGTTCTGGACATACAAAACTCAAAAGATAACTCTGGTCCTTGTGGAGTTTCTTCTTCAAAACTCCAAAATTAAATTTACTCAATGGAAGCCTATCTAGAACAAGTATACTTCCCGTCTTGAAAGCATGGCTGTTTGTAACTCCAGTCTGTGGTAGCACGATCGACCGCTGAAGCAGAATATAGAGTTATGGCTCTGAGAGTATCAGAGTTGTTGTGGGTAAAAGCATTGATGACAGAGTTGAAGCTGGACCAGGGAACACCATTGCTTCTTCTAAGTGACAGTCCTTAATTATCAATAAAAAAAATGATATCAGAGTTGTTTTTCTTATTTGTTTTCTAGTTTAATTAGAGTTTAAGTTATATTTTCTTATAAATAGATTGTATTTAGAAGAGGAAAGACAAATTCATTGTTATTATTTGAGTTATTAATAAAAGTTATTATTTTTTATCAAAAAAATAAATAAATAAATAAACTTCTTTGCTTGAAAATTAAGGTGTCAGTTATTTAGTGTAGGTGGGTCACCGGTTTAGATGTCTGTTTTGTGTCACAACTTGGCCTATTTATACATTCTATCTAAAATCAGCTGTGGTAGGTCTTATGGCACTGTCAGTCGAGATCATATTTGACTAGTGTTGTTCCTAACTAATCATCCGCTGCTGCTTAAGAAAGATGGAAGGGATTTTTGGCACCAAGTTCAAACAACTCTCTCTTCCCTAATTAACAAGCTAACAAATGAACCCAGCATGCACGGGCTCCAGTCCAGTCACAGAGCTTATTTTCCAAATTATTTCTTGTTGTTGTTGATAATACAATTGGAGGCAATGCACTGCCTCATCAACTATCAATAATCCGATTGCAGCTATTAATATCACCAACGTTTTCTTTTCTTCCTTTTATATTTTAAGGCTATTGAGAAATCCTTACATTGTGTGCTGTATATCATAATCTAATAGGATCACAAGTGACTATCCAAATAAGACCCTCATCGAGTAGAAAATACAACAAACACCACATATATTGTAGAATCAATCGACAGTGACAATCAAATCATAACGCACAACTAAAAGTACAGTACAGTACAGTACAGTACAGTACAGATGCAGCTCTCTCTAGTCAAATATACAGGTTCTTCGGTTAACCACAGCATCTCACAGAATCACATGCTTTCATTTGCTAAGCTAACATGTATAATACCACAATATACATGACTCAGTAATCAAGTGCCACAAAATATTAGCCTCATCTATGTATGTCCCTCCAGGCCAATTGGAAGTATAGAGCTGTACCCTTGCATTCAAGCATGTAAACGGTGAGAAACTTGGCAGTCTCACGTCGCCACCACAAACCAACCACCAATCATCTATCGAGAAGGCAAAATACAACTATATACCGTATTATAATGTAAGATTATAACTGATATAACTTGAAAAGGCATCTAATAATCCATCTTGGCCTGACAAAATACCCTATATAAGCCTTTGAGAATTACAACAAGAGACGCCTCACAATGCAGATATTTACTGGTCAGCAAGATTTACACAATAAGCATAACACAAATGATAACTAATACAAACCATTCTACAGGAAACGATCTAAACTACGGTTTTTTTATTAAATACACAATATGCTACCGGACCTTTCTGAAGATATATGACACATAGTAAGGGCCTCTTCACCAAGACTTTACAGGAAGGAGCCAAGATATTTGTACATCTTAACAGCTGCTCCTCCACAGAAACTGCGCCAGGGAAATGAGCTAATGAATAATCTCTCGTCTTCCCAGTATGAGAGATGCCCCGCGTTGGGTCCAACCAAGAGGAAACATGTCATGATTCCAAGGTAAGTGAATCTGGAGAATTAAAGAGTATGAATAAAAAAAAAACTAAACCAACAAGCCCAATAAAGTCAATGAGCACAAGGCAATGAAACATGTGGAGTAATACAAATGATAGCAAAAAAGAATAGGTGCTATTCTGCATTGTGATACGACTAACCAAGGCAAATCAACCTTTGTCCACTACAGCAATTATGAATTACGAAAACGAAGTCTAAAATGAAGACAAAGTGGTATTGGGTATTGCACCATTCATGATTAGGTCAATTATTTAGAACTATATTTCTACATGACATGGTATAAGGTAAATATATATTTCTTCATCTCTGCATATTCACCTTAGATTAACGTGGTGCAAATATAACTTTCTGCTTTAACTCTATTATTATTACTATCTTAAAACTTTTTTAACATTTTTGCAAGAGACAAATAATGGGAAGTGGCATACTATTCCACGAGTTTTTATGCACCTTACAAATATTAGAATCCAGAAGGTTAAATTACAACTTGATACCCTTGACTATTCAAATTGTTCAACTTGATACCCTCAAATTTGATAGGTATCAACTTGATACCCTTTAAAAAATAAAGACGAAATTATTCTTGCCTCTTATCTTGCTTCTTGATAGATGTGTGGAACAGAGAGCTCGTGGTACCTGCTGCCCACCCTTCCTCCGCTTTGATAACCGTGTGAACGGAGAGTGGGCAGAGCAAAAGGGTCACCACCCCCCTCCGGCGGCTACCCCCACTCCGCTGCTCCGTCGGCACACCCCCCTCCTCTCTCTTCGCACGCTAGCGCTACCGCCGCCGCAGCGCGCTGAGGTGGGGGGGAGTAGGGGCAATTTTGTGTTTTTTTTTGTTTTTAGGTATCAAGTTGAAAATATTAGTCGAGGGAGGGTATTAAGTTGATACCAATCAAAGTTGAGGGTATCAAGTTGAAAAACTCGAATAGTTGAGGGTATCAAGTTACAATTTAGCCAATCCAGAATTCTGAATACCAGGTTGTGCCACAAAGAGTACGCACCTTCACCACATAATTGTTCAACCCTAGCAACAATGTGTTTCCCGTAAGTGTACTTCCTAAGAGCTTCCAGATGAACTTTTATGCGACCAAGAAAGATCTGCTGCTGTCTATCATTGCATGTTTCAAGAACCTTCTGAACAACATAATTTGCAAACTGATCCTTCATCATCACCTGTAATGCAAATTCCAGAAACAATTGAAATTTAACCAAAAGGAAAAAATTAAGCTGGTCTCATAAGCATAAATCAGTACCACAGTTACATTATCAAACAATATTGACTTTTGTACATATATGAAGAAAGGACTCCAAAACAAGTGGAGAACCCTATTGTGCTTATATTTGACAAGTATCAAACTTGATATCAAGGCTCCAAAATACACTAGAATACAGAAACATCGGGCATGTCCCTAACGCGTCTGTTTCATGTCCATGCAACATGTTAATATGTTATACATAAGCTAATTCAATAAAGTTCTATTACTGCAATCATTCACGTCATAGCTTCTTTTAAAAGGATCTTCAACCTAAAGAAAATTTGGTTAGATGACTAATTTTCAATAATTCACACCCATAGCGAAATAACTTGTTGATAATTTTCTTCAATAATTCACACCCATAGTGAAATAACTCAATTGTTCCTATACTAATTTTCTTAAGTTATGTCCATCAAAACAACTTGTTGAAAAAACACCATTTTAATATCCCTGTTTTATCGGATACTTTTTTAGTTTTCGTTTTTTACACTTCTCGTGGTAACTACAATTCTCCTTCTACTCCTATCAAGCTATCAAGCTTCACTAAGTTCTTTCTTTAGCTTCTTCTTTGCTAACTTACATCTGTCTATAGCATCCCTATATTTTGAATCTTTAAAGAGGCTCTTTGTGCCTTCATTACCTAGTGAAATTTTTCGTTCTACCAATATCCATCCTAAGACTTTAGAATCACTTACACTACTTGAAATACTAAGATAATGACGGGAAATTGATCAAAGTAACACATGAACCTGCATACTCAAAGATCTTAAAATTTAAAGATGCATCTAGGTATAAGCCGCTTATATTCAATCTTCCATCCTATCAACACCACTGCTGCTAAAGTAAATTAAAACAACTCTAATGCTCGTCTTCTAAACATCCATGAACCAAACTGTCATCTTACTACCAAGTCTCCCATTTGAATATATCAACAAACAGAATCTATATTCTTATTAACTACTACTACTACAACAGCAAAGCCTTTATCCCAATTTTTTCAGCATTTCTTCCATTCAGCTATGTTAAAGACCATATCCTCATTTAAAATGCCAATCCAAGTTCGTTTAGGTCTACATCTAGTCCTAAAGGCTCCTTTAGCTACTACCTTAGTCTACTCTCCAGATGTACAAACCATCTAAGACAATTGTTTCTTATCTTGTCCCAATTGGTACCATCTTTTAACTTATCGCGAATACATTCAATTCTTATCCTATCTTTCAGTGGATAGCTGCTCATCCATCTTAGCATTCTCATTTATGCAATACTATTTTCTTGGAGATGTTTCTTAATTGACCAACACTCTGATGCATAAAGCAAGGCTCGTCATATAATCGTATTAAAATTTTCTTTTAACTTCAAATGTATCTTCCGATCACAAAGTTCTAGAAGCACTCCACTCCATCTCAACCATCATGTTCTTCAATAATTTGGAAAAAGTTTGGCATGAATTTCATATTTATTTGGCCCAATATACCAATATATTAAGATAAAGTTTATGGAATGACACGTCAAAGATAATATATATTTGAGAAACAGGGATAGCCCCATTGTTTCCCCTCCAAACACAACCCTCCCCATAACTATTGATTCTATTGAAGTTTAGTAGTAGTACCACCATGAACGCCCCCTTTAAGTTTGACTGCAGGACACCAGCTACCGATGTACTTCACACCAGCTACCGATGTACTTCACAAAGTCTCCATTTAGTTTGAAATCTATCTTCTCATGTAAAAACTCCAGAACAGATCCATTTATTTACTTATAGAAATGAAGACAAATAATGTCTTAGATTAAAGGAAGAGAAGCGCAGATTCTGCAAATAAGAAACATAAAATCCAACAAAATATTGCAAAGATCTGTAGGGGATGAAAGCATACATCAGAGTTCAGAATGTGAGAAGATAAGATCAAATGATGTATCTCTCAAAGGATAAATCAAGTAGGAAGAAGCATGCATTAGTTTCAAAAGAGATCAGGGATGAAGAAAATAAAAGATCTTTAGATGTTTATACTGCTTTGGAAAATAGAATTGTCCAACTCTAAGATCTTTTCAAGTTTGACAAACCATCTTCTGCATAAAGAATTAGTTTAACATTGACTTGGATTTTTGGCTAGAAAAAATGGAAGAGAAACCATGAGCCAGACAAGTCACAATTTTTTGTTGAATGGAGAGAAATATGCAGGATTCCTAGAGCAGTTTTTTTTTTTTTTTCAATTGGTAAAATAATTGATTCGAAATTGAACAACGATCAAGTTTTTGACCCAACACCATCCCTCTTTCCATGTTTTGCACATGTCAGCTGGTTTACCATGACACGTTATTCACACGGTCCACAGTATCAGTATCATAATTGGTTTCAAATCATTCCTATGAGTACCGATGACAGGGGTTTCGGATCGGAGTATCGGTTTCTTCGAGCTGGAAAACCAAAAATAATAATAAGTATCTTACAAAGCTAGAAAGACATTTGAACATATTTAGAAATTTTACATATTATATGTTTATTGTTAGTTTTAAATAGAATATTATTCAACATTGCTAAATCGTTCACCTGCAATATATATTATTGTTTTTTTACTTGCCTTCAGACATAGTACAACCACAATAAGTACTTTTGAAGAGAATCATATTAATATGGATAAATGTTATGAATTTAAATATACAACTTTGACAAATGGTAATGGTTATAGTGTGCCGATAACTTATCTTATCGAGTCATTGTAACATTGTCAATCTTCGGTAAAACCAAATTAATGTGTTGACACTATTTTATATTCTCTCTTTCATTCAAATTGTATGTGTCGAATTGACAGAAAAAGAGAGCCCCAATGCATCGGTATCAGGAACATGCCAAAACAGATACAATACGACAATACATATCAGTATTGACCAGTACTGTAGACTGGTTATTCAGTGGCACTGGGGCTTGCCAAACAGCGACATGCGCAAAGCACTGCTGAGGGGGTAATGCACCCCCCCCCCCCCCCCCCAACCCCAACCCCAACCCCAACCCCTCTCTCTCTTAAATTTGCTTAGTTGTACTATAAAATAAAAAATCATGACAACCGTAGTGTATTGCCCACACCCCCAACCCATCTCCAAACTTTTCAGGGAAAAGAAAGTGTTTTTGTCTTGATCTCCTCATCACTGAACCCGGTTGCAATCCTGCTTGCCAACCACAATCATTGCAGCAAATATGACCGAAAGCAAGTGCATACATGTTTGAGTAGTTTCAGTTAATTCTTTCCTCTAATAGAAAAAACTAAAATATGAAATTTCTGCATGGACAAAAATTATCTAAACTGAGTCCTTTCATAAGAAAGCATCCTGTAGGGTTTCAAATTCAGTGGCGTCCCAAAGGATCATGTCTCCCAGCGAGTAAAAATTGCACACACAGCTACACCCACACACAGACCATAATTTGCAACATCGGTCGATACTGATCCGATATACCAATACAATTTGTCACGTTTGTCACGTACCGATCTGATACCGACCGATATCCGATACTGGCCGATACCGACCGCCGACATTGAAGGTCTCTTATCCAGTCAATTCGGCAAAAAAAATTGAACAAAAAACCAATCAAGAAGGTTGTAAAAGAACAGTAAAGCATGTAAAAGAAGAAAACTTATCACAAGTAAACCTATCGGGCAAGGGTGACTACTATTTCATTCAATTTCAAAACCACTAAGAAATAACACATGAAATACTTAAAATTATGCATAAATGTATAAAATATTTTTTTTCTAAAATGTTAATAATTATTTGCTTTCCGATACAAAAAATTACGATACTCCGATCCGAAACCGCCGTTACTGATACTGCGAACCTTGACACAATCATAACATGGGGCGGATGTGTATGGGTTTTTTTCTTGTTTATTTATTTACTTATTTATTCTTTTGTTTTTTATAGGTCTTTGCCTATGCTGCATGGACACAGATACGATATGACACAACAACACATGGACCACCTATTTCAGTGTCCTAGTGTATTTTGGAGTGTCCGGGTTGTGTCTGACACAACATGGCCCACATTTTTTAAGTATGTGCCCCCAAGGTCTCTGCAAGTATCCTTCAGTACATTAAAAGACAGCATTCATTCTTATTCTTTGGTATCTTTAAGCTTAGACAATCTTGGCATAGCCTTTACGCAGATCAATGGGAGAAAAGAAAGATCAATGTTAGAAACACCAAAGACAGAGGATAAGACTTTCTCTGTTATCGTAAATTATCAACACTTCTACTACTCTACCAGCATATCAGTCTATAATAAATAAATTCAAATAAGAATATCAGAAAAATATAAATAAATACCAGCAAATTGTCATTTCCTTCAGTTTGTCCAACTATTTCTTCAATCAAAAGAGCCTGCTCGTCAGGACTGCCATGCACCAAACACTTCTCAATAACATTTGATGCAAACTTATGCTGGCTCATCTGTACAATTTGCCCAGCTAGTTTACTGACAATTTGGCTCCTTTCAAGTGGTCGTCCCCTCTCCAAGACATGCTAAAAGAAGTTCAGTCAGACTTGCAAGTGCATAACAAAGTTTTTGGCATAAGATAAAGGACTATCTCGCATGCATATTACTAAGTATTAAAAGGTATGTCAACATTGATTAAGATGTTAGTAATGAGTTATTGATGCATGACACAGAAATGCCACACTATAATATTTCACCTTTACCAATAGCTAGTTGAAGAATAACAAAGGCGAACTGATAAACTCACATGCATATTGTCAAAGGGCAAGATTGAAGCATTCACTACTAGGTAGCTATGAAATGAGCATTGAACAATAAACGGGCCCTAAGCAGCTATTAGCAAAGGAAGCATCTATTTTACAAATGGAATAAAAAACAATCTGACTGCAGCAAACAGAATATGTGGTATTGAAAGAGTAAAACAAGAGTTACCTGAGTGACATAATTGCCATACTGATCTTGGGCAAGAATACAAGCAGACTGCAAAATTTCATCAATGATACATTGACTTTGAAGCTCATCAGTGCAATTCTCCAAAACTCTCTACATAAAAGGAAAGGAAATCAGTACACCCGAACCATTTAATAGATCCTGTATCAGTTTATACCCTGCAGTTTGTATTACCTGAATAACCCGGCAACCATAAGGGTGCATAGAGAGTGTCACTACATTACCACGAAAAGAAGAAATGATAAAATCAATTTTCTCTGTCGGTACACACTCAATGCACTTCTGTATTACATGGTTCCCATTTTGATCCCGAACGCATCGCATAACATGTCCATCAAGTTCATGGACAAGCTGGGTTTTCTGATCAAGCTCAATCACCTCAAGTGCCTACAGTTTTAAGCTAGAAATGAGTGAGCATATAGGTCTCTTCAAACATTTGTTTTCAAAAAAGTAGGTCAATCAATCTTGGTTGCTACTGAGCTCTTAAGCAAATTAGAATTTGCAAAACAAGTTAGTTCCTCAACTCTCTTGATTTGTTAAAAAAAGACATCCTCGTGCCAGGAGGCGCTCACTAATGCAAGGTTTACGGAGGTTCAAGATGAACTTTGATTTGATAAGATACATAAATACCTTGTTGCAGTTATTGAAAAAAGAATCAAACCATAGAATTCAGTGAACTACTGTGTAAAAAAAAAAGGAATCAAACCACAGAATAAAGTAGAGTGCTAAGGAAAATAAGACTCAAACCACTACAAAACAAGACAGATATGAACTATGCACTATGTAGATGATACTTTGTTGCACTTCATTTGAGGCTTACACAACCCTTTTTTTTACTTTGTTGCACTTGCCTATCGAAACAATATTTAGTCTGATGTTTTGAACAAGTCTGTGTCTCAACACTAGCCAACATTAGCTAAACTTGGAAATTTTACTCTGGATGTTTTGAATAAACCCGTGTCTCAACGCTACTCAAAATTAGCTGAACTTTCCAAGTTTCCATAAAGTATTTGACAGTGTTCTAAATATGGCCTAGGCGGCCGCCGGCCGAACCGAAAACCCCCTGTTCGGCACCCGTGTGTGTCTGTTCGGGCATGTGTGGCTATTTGAATTTTGATTTTTTTTTAAATTTGTTTGATTTTTTTTATGCTTAGTTGTATTGTGGATATGTTGTTTGAATTTTAATATTTGATTTGGATTTAGAACATTGAAATTTCAAATTTTAAATATGGATTTTAAATTTTTAAAAAAATTTATGAATTATATTATGGATTTAGAACATGTTTGTATTTCAAATTTCAAAAAGAAAAAAAAAGTTTGGCCGCCTAGGTGACCTTCCGCCGCACCGAATCCGCCTAGCAAATTTTAGAACACTGGTATTTGGTAAACTAATCAGGAGACAGAAGAATTGACAACTAGATTTTCCATCAGTTTACCCTGACAGGAAAATGTTACTTTATTTCATACAGCCATCTAATGATAATTCTCTTTTATTAAAGTGTCAGTTTGAGAATATTAGGATTGTTCTAATCCACTTTAGGGGTTTCATACTAGATATTGATGGCAAGCTAAGAAGCAAGGAAACGGCAAAAACCGGTATCCAGTTTGTGTCTATGCCATGTCAGGCACTTATTGGATGCGACACATACTCCAAGAGTCTAAATATATAAGAACACGTCAAAGTTGACGTCTTTGTCCTTGTTGGAGTGCATGTGTCATGTTCATAACATAGTTTTCAGATAATGAAAAAAATAATCAAACTTTGATATGTTAAAGACATAAAATAGCTTGGAAAGAAAAGAAATAATTCAGTAAACAGCAGCACCTTCTGAATAACACGGCATCCATACATCTGAAGGCTCAAAGGCAAGATGTTACCAACAAGCTTATTTGCAAGTTCTTTCCTTTGCACAGGGCTTCCATGCTCAAAAAACTACAGCAACAAAAAGATATATTCAAAGACCTTAATATTAATCAACATGATTATCAGTATGCTTAACATAGCTCTTTGACAATGAGAACTAAGAACAGTGAATAAATCAATAGAATAACAAAATAATGGTCACACATTCTGAATTATTGTACCTTCTGGATAACATAATTCCCAAATACATCAGTCATTAATGTCGAAGCACGTGGAAGAACTTCTTCAAAGACGGATGCCTTCCCTTCATCATTGCAAGTTTCTAGCTTTTGCTGAATAAATCGACTCCCATGTTGGTCGGCACTAATGTCAAACACGTAAGACATTTATTGTTTGGTAATTGGAATGTTTGAAATCATATAGACATATGGGCATAACCTAAAATGAACTGGTGTCCATTTTTGCCTGAACTCCACAAGCATCAAGTAATATATGTGAAGATTTGTGTCTTGTAATTGAATACTGCAATCAATAAACATGATGCCCTAATCTAAATAACTGGTAGTTCATACTTGCCTGAACTCAACAATGTGACCAGCAATATCGGATAATTCATATCTACGAGACTTGCTAGATTTAAGCTCCTCAAGAAAACTGTGCGTCTTCAGTTCGTCGACTTTCTCACGAGATCTTTGTCCTTGCCATCCAGGAAAACCACCTCCTGTCCTACCAGTATTGACTTGAAACCTCATATTTTCATTTCCCCTTCCTGCGGCCACTGGTGACCCTTGAAACACTGGGCTGGTTAGTGGGGAGCTAGGGTAGTGCAACAGGGCAGCAACATTTTGGGGATTTCCAGAGTGATTTGGACTAGTAGCTCCACTTTTTCTAGCACTGGGGTTATTGACAGCTCCACTTCTCACAATATGGGGCCTTTGTTCGAGCACAAACCCTCTTTGAGGATCATAATTACCTGCTGGGCTTCCAATAGTACTTCCCCTGGATGCCATGGGGTCATATTGGCCGACTCTTGCATATGCATCTGCAGAAGGATGTTGTAAGTAAGGCATATAAATAGGATCTGAGAAAGAAGTCTGCCCTGCCATTCCAAACTGTCCATAAAATTTATAAAGATGTTGGAGATCTGCTACAGGAGCCATATTCCCCCCAGAGAGACCAGAAGTTCTTCCGTTGAAGTTTGGGCTAGCTGGACTTTCAAAAGGCATTTGAACAGTAGTATAAGGTGGGTATCCAGTTATGAATGGGGGCACAAGTGACGTATTCAATGCATATCCACCAACACCAAACTGAGGGAACACACTAGATGTCTGTAGATTAGGGTAATAATGATTTCCATAAGCAGCTGCAGTGGCATATAAAGGTGGCGTGCTTCCAGCAGATGGCAATACTGGTTGTACTGATGATGGTAATTTTGGTTGGCTAAGAGAAAATTGATCTAAACTGCTGGAAGAAGGCATCCCTTGATGAACCATCTGAGACTGACCGATCTGAACTTGAACCGAAGTGCCTCGTGAATGCACGTTGTCTTGCTGAGGGTGCTGAAATGCTAGTTGACCTCTGTGTCCATCATTAGATAACCTTAAGCTCTTAGTTTCATTTTCATTACTGCCAATACTTGAAATACCCCTATCACTAGGTAAAATACCATTATCCATATTGACATTGAAAGTGCTTAATTCCCCCTTCCTAGGAGGGTGTGGGTTCACTGTTGCATCAGAGGATGTCGAGCATGGAATCATCAACGAAGCAGGGTTATTATTTGGACTTGACCCAACCGAATGTGCACTTGGGATGGGTGTACGAGCACGAACACCGACATTTTCAATTTTGGACTCTCCCTTACTGATGTTGATTGAAGACTCTTGCAAAGCCTTGACACAAGAATCAGGATCTGCTTGCTCTAGAGTACCTTGACTTGATAGACGAGACTGATTATTATATACAGGAGAAGGGGTCCGAGGAAAATCTTCCTGAAATGTTAGTAATTAGCAAGCATCATAAAATTGCAAAGATATACACAATGAAGACTTTCGGTGATCATGTTCTTAGAACTAATTAGGGGAATGAAGTACTACAGGTAATATTTTTAAAGCACTCACACCAAATTCTGAAGTACCTATAATGTTCGACAACACTGATATTAACAGTGGATCCTCTTTGAAATGTTACATAGCAACCACTGAAAGCTACCTAGATACCTACAAAATAGTCTAACATTGTGCCTTAACTAAATTGTATTCAAAGATGTTTCAGTTACTTGGCTTAGATGACAGATACTATCTAGCATGTTTAAACACTTGACTTGATCGATCAGGGAATGGATGCTTTAGTGACCAAAACTTGCATGCAAGCTAATTCGGAGGACTTGTAAAGTTTTATGTTAGCTACCAAGGACTTGTCTAGGTGTTGCCTAGACTTCATTCATTTTATTTCCTTTCATCCCCCAATGAATTGCATAATTTTGTGTATTTTAACTACCAACTCTGCTAAGGAAATGACAAGGACATCCAATCATGTGTTTGTAACACATACCAACCATGAGCCATTGTGTTCAGTCAAATTTATATGCATCTACAAGTGTACTAATATACCCAGATTTAGAATACTATCACTTCCGTCAAAGTAGCTTCTTTTGCTAACATTGCAGTTCTTGTAGATCTTTGGGTCATTTGCTACAGGAACAAAATGACTTTCCATCAAAAATTACCATGCTAACTCTTCATCCAAACTCCTAAAGTGGAGGCCTTAAAGGGTTCTCTCTTGTTACCATGTGATTAAACTGCAAGACCACAAAAAATAGACCAACCCAGAACAAGAATGGCCTTCATTTGAATAATTTATGGCATGACCTTCATGCACATACCCATAGTTTGGCTAGGATTAAAACACAGAGTTGCCAACAGGTTCAAAGCTGAACATAAAAAAATGGTCAGTCCTCTTGTGGGAAATGACCCAAAGGTGACCTACTCTAATGTAAAAGGACTTGTAAACTGATACATCTATTAACTACCTTATTCATGTTTCTAAAGTCCTCTACTAATTGATTTTGGTATTATAATTTAGAAGTCTCACTTTGTGCTTCTCCTAGGCCAACATTCCGACAAACATAAACACTTGCTGTCTAAAAATTGGGTGAAGCAACATCTGCAGAAAACAATTACCAAGTCTAGCAAATACATGAGAACTCTGTTATATATGTGCTCGGTGGCAAACATCAAATAAATCCCTCAGAGCACACACAAGTCAAGAGAATCCCCTTACCTGAATCAAATCCACAAGACTTTTATGTCGACCTTGCAAAGGAGATGCATATTGTCCAGATATAAACCCAGAATTAGGTTGCCCTTTGCCCTCTGAATCCATTCTAGGTGACCTGTCATCCTCGGGTTCCTCCTTGTGAGTAGAGAGTAGCTGTCGAGAAATGAAGGATCTCTTGCTGCTATCATCAAAAGAAGTCATCGCCCAATTTTCACCAGACCCACCAATGTGATGAACCAGACATCGGTTCTCTCGTGACACAAGAGGCTGAGGGAGTCTTGGATTTAAATTCACGTTGGAGTAGTAGTACGCATGGTAAGCCGGATCAGCTCGGAGTTGCTCTTCAGACTCTGAGGTTTCAACTGCATTGCTCAAGTTCTCAAAGATACCTTCCAACCTGGAGTTCTGATACCGTGGTAGGTCACCAATCGCTAAGGTAGAGCCTTCCATGCTAGGGGGCGCACTTCCACTACGGCTAGGGGCAGTAACATTCCTGTTACCGTGAAAATCTGGCCCTTGTAAAAGCAGCCGCAATTCTTGGGTAGTGACATTGCTCGTAGATGAAGCAAAGGATGCAGTGTCCTTGTTGATAGGCCAGTTTCTGGCTCCAGTGGTTTTTATCATCCTCACCGCACTCTCTGTTGCCATCCTACTTGCAAGATTTAAACTGTGTCATTTTTTTCCTGCAGTGCAATTTCCCAGCTCTATTAATGAGATTTACAAACTGCAACACACATACTATTACTTACTATTGCCAATATTAGCTAAAATTGTAAAGCAGATAAAACAGACGCCATAATATTACTCAAAGCAGTAAAATTTGAAAACAAGGCGAAGCATTCGGGGATTGTTATTCTAATAGCACTAAATTCATTGAACACAAAGCTACAAAGTACAAGGAAAGGAGTGACGCGACTGCGTAAGCAATCACAGACTGACAGAGACAGACATCTAAATCGTTTGTTTTGTTTTGTTTTATCACCATAACCATAAAAACAAAACAGATAACTAATTAACTGTCAAAGATCACAGATGATACTATTACTATATTTGTTTGAATGAACACACACACACACTACAACTACACCACAATGTGAAGATAGATAGATAGATAGATAGATAGATAGATAGCAGTAAACAACAAAATTCTACACCGATCACAGATCTAAAGCTACGTACACTCAGCAAACACAACAATTACGGAAACCGCGAAAACAAGTCGAACCCTAAAAGTTGCTTCTTTTCCGCCAAACCCCAAAGAAGAAGAAGAAGAAGAATGAAGAAATATCAGATTAGAGAGAGAGAGAGAGAGAGAGAGAGAGAGAGGGGTTTTACCGGCTTCCAGTCCGCAAATAAATAGAAACCCTAGTCCTCCAAATTTATCGAATCAATGGAAACTCCCACCCTCCCCCCTCCCCCCAAAAATTCCTTATTTGGAATGATTAGAAGAAGAAAGAAGAGTCGGCTGGCTGCTTCTAAAACCCTTGCTCGCTCGCTCGCTCGCTCAATTGCTGGCTGGGTGGTGTTAGGCCTGCAGAATTTGACCGAAATGCCCTTCCCTCCTCATTAAAAACTCCGGCCACGTGGAGAACCGACGATGGACTTGGCGTGTACTTAACGATCTCCGTCCACATGCCCACACAGGATTGGGCGGAGGAGTTGGAAGCCTGGTGTCCCTCCCCAGCGCGTGGCAACATAGTAATTTTGACCAAAATGTGTGGTCCTTCTGCGACAGCGACCAAGACTCTACGAATTAAATTAGTTCCCCATCGCTGGCCCGTAATTGCTGCGAGCAGCAGGACATTCTCGTAATTTGACTCACGAGGGGTTAGCTAACAAGGGTAGGACACGTGGTCTAATTTAACAGCGACAGGTGTTGAGTACCATTAGTGGTGGTCCACTTGCGTGCGGACGGCTGCAGGACGACGTGTCAAGGCGCTCGTCCGTATTTGTCGGGATGTGTCCCGCACGTGACATTCACGTGATCTTATGGGGAGAGGATGTCATCAGCACATTTGTTTCTTGTCTTATATCCAAAAAGTTCAAGGTCAGGTCCACGTCCGGTTCGGTCAAATCAAATCCGACTCAATGTTTTAAAAATCGGATCATAGATTGACTCAGTCAAAACACAAGATTAGGTTAGTTTAATCAAGATTCAACCGGTTTATAATTTTATTTAAATATATTATATAATACACCATTACACATATACTTCTTCTAAAATTAGTCAAGAATTATACATATGAAAACTTGCATGTAAAATTCAAACCAAAAGTCAAAAGTTAACCCAAAAAAAGATGAAATTGGAAAAGTCTAAGTTCAACCCGATTTAAATTCCAGCTAGGTCAGCAGTTCAGTGACCTAACCGGCCGAGTTGACTGGGTTATACAAAAGAAGCCAATTTTTGGAAGAAGAAAAAAAACTGTGGATCGGTATTAAACCAACCCTAAAAATTTATCATTTAACGAGTTGACCGGTTCGACATGTCGGTCCGATCCGATTTTTAAAACACTGGGCCGAGAAGCTCGGGCTCGGTGAATGGACAGATCTGGCCCAATCGAAATCCGGTCCGAACTAGGTTAGCCCCCAAACCTTAAAATCCCCTTTTGCATTCATGACCATTAGTAACTAATAACTCCTAGGGAAACCCACCCCCATACGTGTGTAGCCGAATTCATCACCCTCCCTCACATAACCTCCTCTTCCTCATCTCCTTCTCTTCTTCTTCTCTACATCTCCTTCTTCTTCCTCCACCTCCTTGAGATCCGGCCGGCCCCCTCCACCTCAACACCACCACCTACGACCGACCACCACCCACACATGGCCTAGCAGCAGCCCTCCTCCATTCTAGACCATGCACACCCTCTCCTTCACCCGTGGGACACCCTCATTCAAGCCTCGGGTGGCCATAGAGGTGGTGCAACCACCCAAAGGTCGAAAACCTCGTCGGAGCTCAACCAACCATCGTATACATCAAGTTTTGGTAAAAAAAAAAAATTTATCTCTTCATTCATGGTGTTTATGGTTGTTAAGGAATAGAAACAATATCTTGTTATGATCCAAGAATCATTTTCACTATGTGTTTAACCCATGCACTAAAGCCTATATTGCATGTATATGTTACATAGATATTGTAAATGAAAATATTAAGTTGTTGTCGATAGTTAATTATTTTCAGATTATTAGAATATTATTCAAAATTATAAGAACTAAATTTTATATTTTATACATATTAAAATGTGTATTTTGTGGGTTAAAAGTATAGAGAATGGATGGGAGTTTCATGGTTAGTAATGGTGTAATTGTAGGAATGTTGTACTGAAGTTATAATATTAAAAATGTGATTTTTCACCATCATAAAATAAATTTCAGAATTATATGTGCAATAATCAGAATATTATACGTATCAAAATGTGTATTTTAGTGTTTTAAAGTATGAATAATTGATAGGTTGGTTGTATGGATAATATTTGTAAACTAGTGTACATGTTATATTATTGTACTATAAAAATGTGTTGTTCACTATAGTTAATTTAATTTTATAATAATAATAATAATAATAATAATCAAAATTATATATGTATTAATATGTATATTTAGTAGCTTAGTTGATGAACAAAGGAAGAGTTGAGTGCATGCATGGTAGTGGTAACTATGTATAGTTTATTACATGCACATAAGCTTGAATATAAAAAGGTGTGCATAAATTTTTATTAATAATTAAAATAAATTTCAGAACATTAAACTTATTTATTTTCGTAATTTAAGATGTTAATTAGTGAAATAAAATAGTTCCGTGCATGCTCAATAACCGGTTAGCGTTGTATAGCATTTTGCGATATTGAACCCAACTTACGCACGTGTATGAATATGTTGTTTAATCACATGTAAAGGCCTATACGTACGCGTGGTAAATCAATGTACGAGGCCCTTACAACGTTATAAACAATAGTATGGTACGTGATTGTTGGCACGTTAACTAAAGCCATGCGACTGTTAGAATTATTGGCACGAACATTGCTACTATGTTAATGTGCGTGTAGCAACTCTACACTTTTACATAAAGTAGATAATGGTAGAATTAGAATTAATTTAAGTAATGGTGACAGGGCACGTGGGTGTCGCAGCACCATCAGACGTGGACTTTGGATTTGCTACAAGACAGCATCAGGCAGCATACAAGTGTACCTTGCCTTAATCTCAGTAAATTGTGCTTAATTTTAACTACAGTTCATAGTTTATATTTTAATACATGTACTTTATTGTGACCCTAGGACTGTGACGATACTTTGCGTCTGAATCATATTCAGGTGCCGACTTCCGTGCGCGGAATCGGGTATCGTTAGATTGCATTGTCATCGTATACCTTACGTCCAACACTTGCACTAATCACCTTAGGACACTATACACGACTCTCATGTACAAAAGCCTCACTTGAGATATTCGAGAATTCTGGTTTCTGTTTTAGGACAGGACTTGAGACATGTGCTAGTTGACATGATGTTATTTACACCTGAACTTGAGACATAGATAGTGATTGTCTTACGTATCGTGGACATGAGACGTGAGATACATGGGGTTGGAAAGAATTTATCGTACCGCTGGGCTACCACACACTACTAGCTACCGATGCTTTCGCTTCGGGCCCTATAGTGCTGCAGGTACCTTGACGGGGCATGTACGTACCTACTACTACTATTACTACTAGCTACTGTTGTATCTATGCAGACCTACAGGACCCGATGGTTTAGCGGACGAGTACGTTCTCATTTGCATTTTACTTATATGGATTATGTTAGATACCCCGAGCACACATATTTTATTTATTGTACTTTGACTTAAGTTATTCTTGTACCTTGCTATGTCCCCTGAGGACCTGGATCCGGATTATGTCCCCAAGTATAGCAAAGGAGGATTACCCCGAGGTTTATGGGACATGAGCTAACGTTGGAGCGGTACTTGCACCAGAGGACGAGGTTGTGCCAGAAGATTTTTTCTGAGTACTCAGTTATCTATTTAGTTATTTATGCTTAGTGTTATTTTATATTTGGAATTGAACTTTTGGACATATGTATTTGGTGTTATTTTTCTTTTCTTTATTGTGACGGGTTGTTCCCCGAGACACTACTTATTTGGATTTGATGATGGATTATTTTTTGTTATCTATTATCTTGACTGGTCTATCATATTGTATTGTGATTATTTTCTGTGGATGCGATTAGAATTATACTGAGATAGATGATGTATACTTATATTTAAACTTATTACAGCTTAAGTGTACTCTAACGGGTCCATTAAATTGGGTTGTCTATTGGAGCTGTGCTGCTGGCCATTGCCACGTGGCTAGTCCTTTGGTATTTTGGGACTGGGACATGACATAGTTATATTTTAAGGATATTGGGATCATTTAGCACCCAAAAATTCTTATAAATAGAACACAATTCATCCAAATTTACCACAACATTTTTTTTCTTCTCTTCTAATACTTACAAGCAATCAAGTAAAGTAGCAACATTTTGGAGACCAAAGTGAAAGAAACATTGCAAGAGTTTGAAAATTTTGGAGACTTCAACTTGATCGACCACTATAAAGCTAAAACAATTCTACATCTGGTTTAGGAGAAAATCAAGTTGAGGTTGAAATAATTTTTTATTATTATAATTTGATTACTTTTATTTGTTTTCGAAGGAGATCAATTTGAAATTTGATTAGTTTTTTAAATTATAATTTATTTTTAAAAATTATTATTATGGTTCATAATGATGCTACTGGTTCTAGCCATCCCTATTCAAAATAGTGTTAGAATTATTACATTAATTTTGATGATGATTGTTATGCTAATAATTATATAGAAGAATTTGTGCCACTGTTACAAATGTCACCTTCAAAAGTTAGAAATATTAATACTAATATGTCAACTAGGAGAAAATCGATGTTTTAAAATTTTTTTACTAAACTATTTGTAATGGATAAAGACAAAAAATAAGTACTAGATTTGAAAGACCAAAAAATAATACCGAAAGGTGCATAATGCAAAATATGAAAAATATTCTTTAAATAAAAAAAATGACAGTATAGAGAACTTTGAAGAGACATTATGACAGTTTTATGTCAATGCCATATTAAATGCTAGACAAACAAAATTAAGCACCGGTTCTCAAGGATCTTCAATAAAAAAATTACTTATTTTGCTACTCGTAACAAAATCAACTTAACGAAATATATTAATTCTGATGAACAATATTTTATATTTGGTGAGAGTGAATCATATTATGGCTATTCTAGTAGTACGCTAAATCATTGTATTACTAAAGTTTCTATAACTACTACTAGCAAAAGCTGTTAATTTTTTTGATAAAAGGCATATTTGAAAGATAGTTTAGTAAATATTAGTAAAAAAAATTTAACTTCTGATATATGAACTAATAAACAAAATTATCACTTTGTTTGTATCATAGCACATTATTTAGATGCGAAATGAGTAAAAATAATAATTTTTTTGTTTAAAACCATTTAAATTTTACTGGATCTGTAAACCCCCCCACCCACCCCCATTTCTTTCTTTCTTATTATTATGTTGTTATTAATTTGGGATAATTAGAGAATATGGGTAAACAGGATATGAACCATAGTGCTAATTTTCCTAAATGAGCTATGTACATGTGGACCAATAGGAATGGATTCATACATCCCATGTGCATCCATGTGCACTAGTATACTCTATTCCTATTGGTCCACATGTGCATTGCTCATTTAGAAAAATGAGCATTATGACTCATATCCCGGTTGGCCGAACTTGAAGACCACTTCGCTCTGCTAGAGGTCCCCGAAGAGAAGCGCGTCGCATGCGCGCAACTGCAGCTCTGCCTCAACGCGCTCGATTGGTGTGACGTGCATCGACGATCTCTTCAATTTGACCATGGAGAGGAGGCGATCTCGTGGGCGAATTTTTGTGCCGCATTTGAAGAGGAGTTTATACCCCCTCTTGTGTGTCGTCAGAAGGAGAACGAGTTTATACAACTACGTCAAGGCAGTATGGCAGTTAAACAGTATTCTGCTGAATTCAATCGACTCTCCAAATTCGCTAGCGCCTATTTACCTGATGCAGCGAGCCGAGCTAGAAGGTTTGAAGGTGGTCTACGTCCTGCCATCCATGTGCACGTAGTCGTTTATCAGTATCAGACAATGCAGGAAGTCACGAATCATGCCCTATCTCTCGAACCGCAGTATCCTAACGTTTTCTACCGGTGCTGTGCATACCTCCAATCATAAACGCCATAGCAACGATAGAGGAAACACCGCTACAAAGTGCCTAAATAATGTTGGTCAGCAGGAAGGGGATTGGAGCAAAACATGTTACTTCTGCAGGAAGCCGGGGCACATTGCCAGTGAATGTCGTTTCAAACAAGGGTTATGTCTCCTCTATGGCGATGCAAATCACAGAATTTGTGACTGCTCAAAATACTATGCTCGATATCCTCAACGTAATATTCCCTAGCGGTGGGTTCTATTCCAATGTTTCGTGGACGAAACTTCCAATTAGTTGGGTAGGATGTGGCGCCCCGTTCCCCCTATTCGGGGAGCGCGGCTAAGAAATACAAACGGTATCGATCGATCGGGATAGATTGAAACAAGAACTTATTCTCATTATGGATTTGCTTCTTCATAATCGATTTCCATATTCAGTAGACCGTGCCCCCGGGATCGACTTAGCGGCAGAGTCAGGAGGGACCTCTCCGCTGCATCTTTTGTTGCCTCGGATTTCGATGTCGCTTGTTGCTTTCGTGCTTTGAGTTAGTTTTCGAATTTACTTGTGTTTTCTTGAATGGTTTTGATGGATTTCATTATTTTCGTTCGTGAACTGCATTTCAATTCCTAGTATAGAAAGAGAGAAAGAGGTATTAATCAGCTGTTCGTGGCAATGTAGGTGATGTAACACCCTGTTCCGCTCAAGCGGACTGCCGTCTCAACGGCAATCGTGCAGCTGTCCCGACCCGCTTTGCCTCGATCAAGAAGCAAAGTATATCCAGACTTGTCCCTACAGGAATCCGGCTTGGACTTTCAGAGGCTCGCTCAGACGTATTACTCTACCGAGGCGAATCATCGCTAAGGTGGGTGGCTACGGTGAACTTGTCTTTGCTTAGCCAGCACACATAAAATCTGGAATATTCATGCTAGTCGCTAGGTGATTCACCCCCTGCATGCTAATAAATCTAACGCACCTAGCTAAGGGAATAATCCCAACTCATATTGCTTGCTAGAACATGGAAAAGGAAATACTGCTTATATTCAGACCCTCGCATGCTAAGTCCCTTAACGGTTTCATCTCTCGGACTACCTTCGGGCCCGAGCAACGTGCCTGCTTATGTTCCTAGAAACGCATGCTTGTCTGCTTGATAGTTACCGTGTTTTCATCCAAACTCCGGGAGACTACTCAGTAGTCGTTCCGTGTATGATTGACCCTGCAAGTATCCAGGACCGTTAGGTCACCAGGCAGCCCCGAACCAGGGGAATGCATCAAGACAAGATATTCACTGTACAGAATCATGATTCAAGTATCCCGTGTACTCGTGTACTCGTGTTCCCGTGCACTCGTGTTCTCGTGTTCTCTTGTTCTAGTGCACGCGTGTTCTCGTGTTCTCGTGTATCTCGTGATAATTGGAAAGACCCAATGCTTGTATGTCGCGGACAACTCGGACCCGAGGTAAGTTCCACGGACGGTCACCGGGGCACTGGGGCCGATCCGGTCCGGATGGAGCTCGTGTGTAGTCTTCGTATTCGGGACTGGGTAGCTTGCAGCTCATCGTGTACTCTTGTAGCAAGCTATCCTTGTCCCCGGCTACGTCCTTAATGGCTTTGCCAGCGACCGTGTTCATATAGATAAGTCATCCTCGCTTAGCGGCTATCCGCGTGCGAGTCACTGCATCGCATCAAGAACAACTAAACACCTGAACGATCATGTTAAAACGACCCTCCTGTTTGCATATACTTGCCTCCTGAATGTCTATACATGCCTCTGCTTGAATTAACATGTTTGCCTCAATGTTTGCCTTGGACAGGGAAGGAGATGGTAAGTTGGTAAGTCTCGCCGTGTTTCTTCAAACATCGTACGGCGCACTGCCCGACACGTTAAGCTATTCAATGTTTGCATGAAACTGATCCTAAGGCAACTAGAAAGACAACTTAATAGTTGTGCACGAAACCTGTATTACGTGTTTGGATTTGTCGAGCGGGCGAGTAGCTTCCCCACTAGTGCATTCAATGTACTGATACTCCACCAGATTGTATGCAGGGTGCGGGAGAACCTCGTTCGGTGCGGATGTCTCCAACGTGCGTGCTAAGGCGTGGATATCACTCCGAAGCAACGGTGCGTCCGGTACTGAAGCACTTATACAAGACATAAGTTGTGAACATCGCCTGACCATCGCCTGTACAAATCATTCCACAGTTGTAGCCACTTGGCACGCTTTTACTGTTTCAGAGAGAGAGGCTTGAGCGACTTGTAATCTCGGCTATACGCCGCCTGTAACACTTGTTCATATCAATAAAGAGATTACTTTACTTGTTTCAATGCTTTCGCTATATTTGTCGACTCAGTGAACCTGTTACCGAATCGCTATGCGTTCCTAGACTCCGCTGCACTCGGACAATCTGTGCGACTCTGTGGCTTAGAACTCTTGCCGCCAGCCAATGAACCATGGCCTTGCACGGGCGAGGATCACGCTCGTGCGGCATCACGCCCGGATAGGTTAAGCGATCATTCCGCGGGAGCGCTGGCGAGGGTGATTCCCGCCTAGCGGGAACGGCCGAATTGCCTGCGGGAGATCGGGGCGTGACAGGTGAACGAGCAATATGCGGCGTACAAGCGGAGTCTTGAAGCACCTCTTTCCTTCTCCCTTCCAACCAAATAAGTGAGTGGCTACCATCCCGATTAGCTAGCCCTTCTTTCAGTCTTCACACCTAAATATCTTGCATTTTTGTTTGCCCCGATCAGACGATACCAAATTAATAACTAAAAGATGTCAAGATAAAAAGGGAATAGACTTGGACTATTATGCTTGTCAATAAAACTTGTGAACGGTTATCTTATTATATGCTAGTTCGTTCAAAATATTCTATACATGCTTCAATTTTAGTTAGAATGCATCTTCTTCTATAAATTATGATATGTATGGAATACACTTGTTATGAAATAAACTGTCAGAAAGATTATACAAAATAAATCATGCAAGTTACTTGTCTCGTACTCGTGTTGCCTCAACTGCATGAAAATGTTTGGCAAAATATTGATACCGTTCGATCACGGACAACTTGTGCATAAGGTATAGTTCCTGCGAACGACTGCTGGGGCACTGGTACCGATCCGATTCCGGAAAGAACTTCACGTTTAGTCTCACGTACATGGACGAGATGGTATGTAGTGCCTCACGTACATTCTATTGTACACCATCCTCGTCATTGACTAGTGTCCATTATGGCAATGAAGCCAGTGATCGCCACGTATATTTAAACCTGTTGCAAGCTAACTTGTGTCTTCGTGGCAGAGAAGGCATGGTAAGTGTTGTGCAGGTATTTCAGACGGGCAGGTAAAAGCCACCGAACGGTGGCAAGTATTTCATTAATTTCTATATCTATTGCTTGTTGTAAAATGAACTAAGATAATATAGAAAGACCACAAAAATATGCATGCTTTATTAAAACAACGTGTTGATTGGTATAGTTGGATTAGCTCACCTTCACCAGTACATTTTAATGTACTGACCCTCGTTGAAACAGGCTCCCCGTTCTAAGGAGATCCGATCGATGAGCCGAAGTCGTCTTCCCGATCCAGTCCAGCTGTAGGCGCATCCTGATCATGCCACATTTTGAAGTACTTGAAGAAAGGAGCTAGCAACTCAATACATAATGCAGCTTCGTGGGAAGGCCGTCATCCCGCCCAGAGGTCATTATCATTTTGAAGTTTAGTAAAGGGATAATGTACAGGATTGCCATCTCATTTTGTCTCAATACTTTTGTAAGCCCGTGCGGCAATTAGCTGACTCGTTCAAGAGTTTGTAATAGATGCTCATATCAATAAAGAGAACTTTTTCATGTCCCAACTTGTGTTTTAATTTATCTGCGTACTTTGAATATGTGCTCGTTATGCAAAAATACTTTAGCCTTGTGCGGTGCGCAACCTAGGCACGCACGGCGATCACGTCCGGGGGACGACTACCGATTCCACGGAATCGGGGCGTGACAACCATCACCCTTCCTTTTTTCAATTATAACTATTTGTTTGTAGTAGTATTATTTTTTTATATATTAGGTGTCACGTTCCAGTACCGAAATACAGAGACTAACATGACCAGCTATCCCGTACAAGGTACTATCCGCCGTACGATAATGTCACGCCCCAGTCCCAAAATATCGGGGACTGGACACGTGGCAATGGCCAGCAGCACACACCGATGGATAAACCCAATTTAATGGATCCATCGGGGCATACTTAAGCTGTTATTACAACCATAATCAGGGTCTACTAATCTCATCCACAGAATGAATATATCAAAATCAACAAAAGGAAATAAACATCAACAACAAGTCACAAGTACATAAATCATAGAACAAACCCATTATAAGTCTGATACAACTGTCAAGATACAAGAATAAAGATATCAGCAAATAAACTGAGTATGGAAACAGTATATACTCAGAAGATACCGTAGAAGTCACTCGACTGCTGGATCTGGTACTGCTCTAGTGCCTGCTCCTGTTCCTGCTTCTGCTCCTGCTAAAGCTCCTGTTCTGTATACCTCGGAATCGATCTCGTCTACTAAACCTGGGGACATAATCCGGATCCAGGTCCTCAGGGGACATAGCAAGGTACAAGAAAGCTCATGCCAAAATAAATACAGTGCAGCAGATAATGAAATAAATAGGGTAAACTATATAACCATCTAAGTGATATGCAAGATAAGAGCAGCACTAGAACTCAGGCTGAAACCACTACAAGCTCTGTGTCGGGGAGCCGGTAGCAGTGATATCATGTGGTTGTCTAGCTCGTAGTGAGACTAAGACACCGGCATAATATATATAATCAACATGTAGCTTGTGTGACTCTCCCCACCCAATGTAATCATGCATCTCATGTCCACGACGTCTCATGTCCATGCCATACAGGATTATAACTAATGCATCCAGTCATATAATATCTAAGCAAAGGAATAAGTCATGAAAACTGTATCCTATACAGAATCATCATGAATATCTCAGGACGATTCTGTATCATGAATAGTGTCAGGTGTCCTGGGTATAAAGTACTTGATAAGGCAAGTACGAGAAGTATAGGGTCTCGGTATCCATCTCTAGATGATTTTACACAACACCGCATACGGTGTTGGCACCCGACTGTAATCGGACGCTAAGTAAGTCACACAGTCCTAGGTCAAGCATGTACCACAAGTTTATATGTCAAGGAATTAAATAGCAAAAACTGCAGAGATTGGCAAGGTACACTTGCCTGGGATTCCGGCTCCAATTGTAGCACTGACTTCAGGGGAAATTGCAGGGAGTACTCCGGTTGCTGAAACAAACATCACCATCAGATCCAAAAAATATTAATCAGCTAGAAACGCCTATCCTTGAGTCCAATTTGGAGACAAGGACAAAAAAGACATTTCGGGGCAAAACGGGGTCCAAATGTGGGCCGCTTTGCACCGAAAAATGTGTCAGGGTCAAAGGCCTCCAAATCTGTCAAACTTAGTGTCAACAGGTCAGGAACGGTGATACGAACCCAACGGAACTTCCAGAAATGGATTCCGATGAGCCGTTCTCAAAATCGCCCGTCAAGTGGAGTAGTGGGACCCACGACACGCGATTTTGTCAACGTTCTCAGAATCGAACTAAACTTGGCTCACAGGACCAGCGTATTGCTACGAGTCCGATGGCGCAAGTTTTGTCTCGATCCGACTTGTGTACACTAAGTTACAATGAGAACCAGAAAGGACGGATACGGGACGGTGTCCACGGATACGCATTGATTCCGGTGTGCACGCACATCCGAATCATCTTCTGCGAAATCCCGCATGTCCGTATCAACGATGCGCACGTATCGGTGAAGACCGCACGCGACCAAGTCGTCCCGTTTGGCGGGGCGCACTCAGTTCCGGGGTGAAACAGGGCGTTGTTTTTCCTATTTTTGGATCGCGGTTCGCGATCACCACATGACGCGATGTACCGAGCGGGTTGCACGGGCACCGAGGGGGTCATGCAGGCTACGCAACACAACTGACGGAACGAGAAACAGAGCTACGAGGAGAAAGAAAAGAGTACCTAAACAGGGCTCCAGAAACTAGGGTTTTCTCGTGTCCGACACGACCCAAGGACACTGTGCCCTGTGTCAGGGCCGTGTCCGCCCTAGGGTTTAGAGATTCAGGCTGTTGGCCGAAGCTTGGCGGCGCTGCGGCTAGGGTCGGGGTTGTCGGAGGTTGGCGGCGAGGCGGGCGGCTCTCGGGCGGCCGGAGGCGACGTCGGGGGCTGACTGGAGTCGGCTGGGACGGTGTTCGACAGAGGGCTAGGGGCGGCCGGAGCTACTGGCCCTTAGCTGCTGCTGCTCGGGGTGCTGTCGGGGCCGCCGGAGGGGCGGAGGCGGCTGGGGGATTGCGGCGAGGTGGTCGGCTGGGAGGGACTCGCGGAGGAACGGAGGAGGGTTAGGGCTGGACAGGGCGGAGCTAGGCGAGGGGTTCCGGTGTCGGAGGAGTGGTCGAGGGAGCCGGGCGGAGGGTGGCTGGGAGTGGAGGCGGTCACCGGAGAAGAAGAAGGCAGGGGCGGAGGGTGGCGGAGAGGTTTTATAGGGCGGAGAGGAGGCCGAGGGTCAGCCGGTGCGGGAGGAGGAGCGATAGGTCGGGGCAGCGAAGCGGCGGCCGGTACGGGAGGTGATGAGGCGGCGGGTGCGGGAAGCCGGAGCGACGCCGGGGAGACGAAGCGCCACGGTGGTTCAGCCGCCGGAGGAACCGAGGGGTCGGGGCTTCTCAGGGTTGGGGTGCACTGTTCACCTGGGTCGGGTCGAAGCGGGTGCGGGTTTGGGCAGACCGGGCCCTACCCGATAGTGAGAGGTCCGGTCCGGTTCGATTGGACCGGGTTCAGGCCGGTTCAGCCCGGTTTGAACCCGGTTCAACCCGGTCTATTTGGTTATTTTAAAAATAGGGTTTTTAAGGCTTTTAAAAATAGGTTCGGGGTCCAATAAATTTCCAGAAAATTACCATATGTCTAGTTTTTCATTTTACACCATAAAATATTATTTTTATAATATTTTAATATTATGAAACCTTATTTAAAAATTATTTAATAATTAAAACACCTTAGTTTAATTACAGAAAATTCCCAGAAAGTTCCAGAAAATTGTAAAAATTTCCGAATAAAAAAATTCTTGAAAATCAGAGGATTTACAATCTACCCCCCTTAAGAGGATTACATCCTCGCAATCAAAGAATAACCGGTCAACAGAGATGACACGGTTGCAAACATTATTCGAGGCCCATTATTATCAAAGTTGAGGGTGTAAGAATAACACATAGGAAAAATCATTTCCCTAAGCGTTGGAAGTTGTGAAATTTCCTGGATGAAGGAAATCTAAAAAATTACAGTTTTTAGAAAACCAGGTTATCTTTCAAAAACATATCAGGTTAAAAATTCTAGGTTATTAGCAAGTTCAAAAATTACTTAGACTAATACTAGGTTATCAATTATTAGCAAGTTAAAACTATCAGGTGAAGTCTAGGGTCATGAACCAGCAGGCACGAACTAAGGCGATACTAGAAACGAAGACTAGAAAAACTTACGTGCATTAGCTACTCCATGAATCTGCGCATTCTCCAAGGTCATCGTCAGGGCTTGTCCGCGTCCTTGCCGTCGATTCCTCTGCTGCTGTTGAGCCTGCTGGAAGAGCAGTGCCTGGGGTATCAAAGGTGGCCTCGACTGATACCCTCCTGGAGCTGGTGGTAGGACTTCTTGAACTTCCGTTTGTGGTGCTCCCAACGCTGGATAGGTTGGCCTCGGTACTGATAACGCTTGTTGGTTTACCGTTGAAGCTCCTTCTCTACGCTCAGGACATTCCTTCACTAAATGCTGACTGGATCCGCAAGCTAAGCATAATCTCCTTTTTTGTCTGCACTCATTCTCGGTATGGCCTCGCTTGCGACAATATTGACAGACAGGTAGTGCCTGTGGAGATGCTCCCGATGGCTGGTGTATGTGAGGTCTTTTTACAACTTCTTCTTGTGGTGCTCTAGCTGGTGCTGATGTGGATGGCCGTTTCAGACTGGTCTCTCTCCTGATGACGCACTCCATGCGTCGTGCTGCAGCAAGGACGTCCGAGTACGAAGTAGGTGCAACGGATCCAATTAGTTTCTGTAGCTCAATGTTTAGTCCGTCGAAGAACTTCTCAGCCTTTTCTTCTTCTGTCTGAATCAAAGTAGGGGCAAAATGACTCATACGAATAAACTCCGTGTTGTACTATTCCACTATCATACTGTCTTGAGTGAGGCTATTGAACTTGTCCCAAAGTTCTGATCGAGCGATAGCTGGAATGTACATCTCCTGAAAGAGTCTAAAGAACTCTTCCCAAGTGACTCGGTCTGGTCCGAGCCGTGTCTCCTCGGATAGCCACCAGTGATGTGCATTGTCCGTCAATTGCATTCTGACTGTAGTCATCCATCGTTCTTGTGGAATCTCTGCTGCTTCCAATTGATGTTGTGTGTTGGTGAGCCATTCATGAACTTCTGTGGTCTCTTCCTTGCCTGAGAAGGTACGGGGCTTCAGCTGCCGGAAATCAGAAATAGAGCCCGTCGTTGGTCGTCGTGCTGGTAGATCTGCCTTGTAAACTCCCTCGACCAGATTTCAGTAATTTAGGATTAGTTTAGACTAATTAGAATTTTTGCAACTTTTTAAAAATTTATTTATTATATATTCTATTGATTGTGCACATGTTCATTATGTCACGCCCCAATCTTCCGCGAGCTCGATCGTCCCCGCTGAACGTGAATCACCACGTTACAGCTCTCCCGCAGGACAATCGTTCTCATCGGGACGTGATGCCGTGCAAGCCTAAAGTGCGCTTGCACAAGGCCAAAGCTTTGATACAAGGGCAAGTAAGCTATTCTATACTGAAGCAGCGGCACATAACATTGCAGAAAAGTGAAGAACTCAATGGCATATGAAAAACAGTCTCTTTTATTGATAATTGAAAGTGTTACAAGCGGCGCATGGCCGAGATTACAAATCGCTCAAGCACTCTTCTCACGATTACAATAACACCGTTCCATACATTATGTCCCTTCATACAAAAGCAGCTCAAAGCAGGCACAACTCGATGCGGCTCCAGGCATCGACTCCAGATTTTCGGCTCCTTGGGATGAGGCACGGCTATCGCTTCCTCAGACGAACGAGCACCTGAGAACAAGCAAACTGTTGGGGGGTCAGCACTTTATACAAGTACTGGTGAGATAAAACAACTGAACAGAAGCTACATCCCCTGAAACCCACACTAAGTAATCATGTGGCAAAACATTGCATTACTAGTAATCTTGCTAGTTTTACTTAGGTTCTTTACATGCAGTCCTAGCAGAGTCATATTACATTGTTTGGAAACATTCTTTGAAAACATAATCAAACAACCAATCAATCGAGGCAACCAATTCAAGCACGAGGAATCCTGTTCGGGTGTGCGCAGCGTGTTCGGTGAACTATATGCACGGATTCTAGGGACAGGCAGCGTTTAGGGACTATCATTCAAGCACACAAGTTAACTATCAATCAGAGGTCGGTCCCCGAGTAACTCAGGATCGGTAGCGGTAATCCAGCTAACCAATGACTCCTTTATCTGATGCTATTAGCAGCTGTGACTCATGGTTGCACATTACTGCCGAAGCAGCCGTAGCCAAGGTTCAGCTCTGCACTAATAGCCATTGTCCGACCGAATGCAATGCATGAAACGCTAACAGGTGGTCTCTACGATGCAGACAAAATGAATAAGCAGGCTTATGTATAAACTGATATTTCTTACCCATGGCCGAACGGTTATCCCTGCAGCAGACATACAAGTTAGCAACAATTGCATAAACATATATGTTTTACCGTTCTTTAGTTCCCTGTCCGTCTCTGCATCAAACAGTTAGGTATGCAAGAAGGCTAGCCTAGCATGCTCCCTAACGACCTGAATGCAGCTTATCTCCATACACTTCTCTAATGCAGACTCGACTCTTCTCAACAGAAGCACCGCCTCCCTCTAATAGCCACGCCCCCCAAGATCCCGAAGGACCGATCCTCAGGGCGCACTATTAGTCTCACCCCATCGCATCACCATCCTCCCTTCCAATATCCACGCCCCGAGCTCAGGGCGCGTTATCGGTCTCCCACATATCGTTTGTCCCCCATCCACCGCAAGCACCCACATGTCTCTTGTCTCTATCACAATAGCACACAATATGACAAGCACATTTAAACCATCGTATCACATTCCTAATAGCCGCACCCCCAAGATCCCGTAGGACCGGACCTCAGGTGGGCTACTAGTCTAGCACACACATGACAAGCATTTACTCTCACATCGAAACAAGCATTCAAGACAAGCCATATAAACACGATGACAAGCAAACATATAAACGATCTTTTAGTTGAGACTAGCATGGCACGGGTCTATTATCACATCAAGTAAAACATGCAGTTCTATCTTCTTAGCATAGCAAGGGTTCTATTTCATTTCGGACAAGCATACATATTCTCTTAGCTAGGCAGCATATTCGTTTCAGTGACAAGCTATGTGAGTTCTCTTGTTAGCATGATGTCACGCCCCAGTCCCAAAATGACGAGGGACTGAGCACGTGAGCAATGGCCAGCAGCACGCACCGATGGACAACCCAATTTAATGGATCCATCAGGGCATGCTTAAGCTGTAGTCTAACAGAAATTAAGGCAATTGTTACGAGTCACGGGTTATTCTATTCTCATCCACAACAGATAATCACAGATTAAAGACAGAGTAATGCAAAATAGAAATAGCTGTCAAATCTTAATAAATTCCTCGGGAAACAATCCGAGAATATGTCTGGTACAACAATGCAAATAGACAGGAAATAAAGGAACTGGAAATAGAAATAACTGACTACATACGGCCAAAGCTCAGGAGAAGTCCTTTGGTACGATCTCGGCCTCATGTCCTGGTACAGCTCCTGGAAGTGCTCCTGTACGGGGTGTCTCTGGATGGAACTCCTCGGCTATACCTGGGGACATCATCCATTCCAGGTCCTCAGGGGACATAGCAAGGTACAGATAATACAAGCCAAATATAAGCAGTGCAGAAACAAATGAAACAGCAGGGTAAATATGTAACCATCTATGTGAGATGCAGTATGAGAACAACACAAAAACTCAGGCTGAAACTACTACAAGCTCTGTGTCGGGGAGCCGGTGGCAGTGATATCATGTAGTTGTCTAGCTCTTAGTGAGACTAAGACGCCGGCATAATATAAGATCAACCTGTAGCCTGTGTGACTCTCCCCACCCAATGTAATCACGCATATCATGACCATAACGTCTCATGTCCATGTCAGCGGGATTATAACTAATGCAACAAGTCATACTGTCTATAAATAAAATAACTCTGTCAAGTCATGTATCCTATACAGAATCACCATGAATATCTCAGGAAGACTCTGTCTCATGAATAGTGTCAAGTGTCCTGGGTTCTGGAGTACTTGATAAGACAAGTACGAGAATTATCGGGTCTCGATAACCATCTCTATGTGACGTTACCCAACTCCGCGTACGGAGTTGGCACCCGACTATGATCGGACACTAAGCACGTCACTCGGTCCTAGGTTTAACAGTTAAACAAGTCTATTTGCATTTAAACAAGAATTCAGGCAAGTTCTATAACAGAAATTAATGCAATTTGGCAAGCTTTATTTGTCCACTGATGTATAAACAAGTCAAGGAAATTAAGTAGCAAGCTGCAGAGTTTGGCAAGGTACACTTGCCTGTGGTTCCGACTATGATTTCGGCTCTGACTTCGGATGGATTTGCAGACGGTACTCCGGTTGCTGAAACAAACATCACCATCAGATTCAGAAAATATCAATCAGCTAGAAACGCCTGTCCTTGGGTCCAATTTGGAGACAAGGGCAGAAACGGCAGTTTCGGGCCAAAACGGGGCCGCAGGTGGGCCCGCTTTGCACCGAAAAACGCGTCAGGGTCAACGGTCTCCAAATTCACCAAACTTAGTGTCAACAGGTCAGGAACGCTGATACGAACCCAACGGAACTTTCAGAATTGAATTCCGATGAGCCGAACACAAAATCGCCCGTCGAGCGGGGCCTGTGGGGCCCACGACACGCGATTTCGTCAACGTTCTCATAATCGAACCAAACTTGACCCACAGGACCAGCGTATCGCTACGAGTCCGATGGCGCAAGTTTCGTCTCGATCCGACGTGTGTGCACGAAGTTAGGTCGAATTGCAGAAAAGGCAGATACGGGGCGATGTCCGCGGATACGCGTTGATTCCGGTGTGCACGCACACCCGAATCAGCTTCCGCGAAAACCCACACGTCCGTATCGACGAGGCGCACGTATCTGTGAAGACCGCGCGCGACCAAGTCGTCCCGTTTGGCGGGGCGTACTCAGTTCCGGGGTGAAACAGGGTCTGGGTTTTTCCTGTTATTGGATCGCGGTGTGCGATCACCACAGGACGCGATGCCCCGAACAGTTTGTCCGGACACCGAGAGGGTCATACAGGCTTCGCAACGCAATTTGCGGAATCGAAAACGGAGCTACGGATCAAAAGTTACACGCACCTGAAGGGGACCCGGAAACCGGGGTCGAACCGTGTCCGACACGTGTCGGACACGTGTCCGGACACAGAACAGTAACTAGGGTTAGGGCTTGGGAAGTCGGCCGGCGGCGGGGACGGCGGCGGAGGGGCCGGGGACGGCGCGGCGGCGCGCGGCACGGCGGCTGGGGGCTCGCCGGCGGCCGGGGACAGCGCTGCGGGCTGCCCGAGCGGCTGGAGGTGGAGGGAGGAGCTGCGGGCGGTGGCTTCTCGGCTGGGCGACGTCGGCGGCGAGGCGAGGCCGGCGGAGGGTGCAGCGGCGAGGCGGACGGTGACGTCGACGGGGAGCTAGGGTTCCGGCGAGGGGCGGCTGAGGGGAAGATCGGGGAGGCGGAGGAGAACGGGGGGGAACGGGGTTTTATAGGGCCGTGGCGGTGGGGGACGGGGCCGAGGAAGGCGGCGACGTCGCGGTCGTGGGGTGAGGTGGCCGCCGGAGCGGGCGGCGCGCCGGGCGGGGCGGCGTGAGAAGCGGGCGGGGACGCTGGGTCGCGCAGCGTGGGGGAGACGGGTGCGGGTCTCGGGCTAGCGGGTCTGGCCGACCCGCCCGACCCGCTAGGCCGGGGATGGGCCGGGTTCGGGTTAGGGCCCAATGGGCTGGGCCGACGGGCCGGGTTATAATTTAAAATAATAATAATAATATAAAATCATTTAATAAATAAATAAATAATTAAACAAATAGTTTTTAGGTATTTAAAAATAGGTCCGGGGTCCGATAAATTCCAGAAAAATTGCCCTAAGTCCACTTTTTCATTTTACATCCAAAAATATTATTTTCATAATATTTTAACACTGTTTAATATCAATTAAAAATCCTTGAATAATTAAAACCCTGTTTTTAAATTACAGAAAATTCCCAGAAAATTCCAGAAAATTGTGAAAATTCCAGTTTTTAAAAAATTTGAAAAATCAGGGGGTTTACAATCTATCCCCCTTAAGAAGATTGCGTCCTCGCAATCAAAGAATAACCGGTCAACAAAGATGACGCGGTCGCAAGCATCGTTTGAAAACACATCACAAGAGACTTCAGGGAAATACCGTTTCCCTAACAAAATTGAAAGTTTACACTTTCCAGGAAAATCTAGTTAAAACTATAACTTTTATGAAAATCAGGTTGTTATTAACAAGTTGCAAATTACTAGGTTGGGGCTGAGGTCACGACCCAAGAGGCACGAGCTACAACAAGACTAGAAACAGAAAAACTACGAATCACTTACGCGCATTGGCTACTCCACGAGTCTGTGCGTTCTCCACTGTCTTCGCTGAAGCTTGTCCGCGTCTTTGCAGTCGTTTCTTCTGCTGTTGAGCCTGCTGGAAGAGTATTTCCTGGGGTATCAAGGGTGGCCTTGGCTGATACTCTGCTGGAGCTGGTGGTAGGACTCCTTGAACTTCCGCTTGCGGTACTCCCAATGTTGGACAGGTTGGCCTCGGTATTGGTAACGCTTGCTGGTTACACTTTGGTGCTCTGTCCCGATGCTCAGGGCATTCCTTCAATAAATGCTGACTGGATCCGCAAATTATGCATAATCTCTTCTTTCGTCTGCACTCGTCTTCAGTATGGCCTCGCTTGCGACAATATGGACAAACAGGTATTGTCTGTGGAGTTGCTTCTGGTGGCTGGTGAACGTGAGGTCTTTTTGCGACTCCTTCCTGTGGTGCTGAAGTGGAAGTTCGTTTCAGACTAGTCTCTCTCCTGATGACGCGCTCAATGCGTCGCGCTGCAGCAAGGACGTCCGAATACGAAGTAGGTGCAACGGATCCAATTAGTTTCTGTAGCTCAATGTTTAGTCCGTCGAAGAATTTCTCAGCCTTCTCTTCTTCTGTCGGGATCAATGTTGGAGCGAAGCGACTTAGGCGAATGAACTCCGCGTTGTACTCTTCCACTGTCTTGGTATCCTGAGTAAGGTGATTAAACTTGTCCCGAAGTTCTGATCGAGCAACAGCTGGAATGTACATTTCTTGAAAGAGTCTAGAGAACTCTTCCCAAGTGACTCGGTCTGGTCCGAGCCGCGTCTCCTCGGATAGCCACCAGTGATGGGCATTGTCCGTCAATTGCATTCTTACGGCTGTCATCCAGCGTTCCTTTGGAAGCTCAGCTGCTTCTAATTGATGTTGAGTGTTGGTGAGCCACTCATGAACTTCAGTGGGCTCTTCTTTGCCTGAGAATGTACGGGGCTTCAGCTGGCGAAAATTGGTGATAGAGCCCGTCGTTGGTCGTCGTGCCTGCTCTAGTACGGTTACTAAGCTGCGACTCCAAGCCTCTTGTTGAGCTTGCACTATGGCATAGACCATTGAAAACATCTGCTGTCCATCCATGGCCTGCCCTGGTGGAATTACGGGCATTGATGGAGTAACTGGCGTCGTTGGTGGAATGCCATCTTGCTGGATTCTCGGGGCATGTTGTTGAGCTGACTGTCCTCTATCCCCTGGTGTTACTTCATCTTCGTTGGTTACCTCAGCCACTCGTGGTGACGTTATGGGAGTCTCGTCGTTTGCCCGTGAATCCATAACCCTGCAACCAAAATAAACAATAAGAGGCACACAGGAATCAAGGCAGGATGCAAGTCAAGGAATTAATTCGAAGTCGATATGGATATCAAGAACGTTTCAAGCAAGTGGATGAGATCCTAAAAACTTATCCTATTCTTTACTGCAGGCCTGTTCGGTCCCTGAGTTGAAACCGAACCATTTAGTCGTTGACCTGCATGGGCCACCACAAAAACCATGTCACGCCCCAGTCCCAAAATGACGAGGGACTGAGCACGTGAGCAATGGCCAGCAGCACGCACCGATGGACAACCCAATTTAATGGATCCATCAGGGCATGCTTAAGCTGTAGTCTAACAGGAATTAAGGCAATTGTTACGAGTCACGGGTTATTCTATTCTCATCCACAACAGATAATCACAGATTAAAGACAGAGTAATGCAAAATAGAAATAGCTGTCAAATCTTAATAAATTCCTCGGGAAATAATCCGAGAATATGTCTGGTACAACAATGCAAATAGACAGGAAATAAAGGAACTGGAAATAGAAATAACTGACTACATACGGCCAAAGCTCAGGAGAAGTCCTTTGGTACGATCTCGGCCTCAGGTCCTGGTACAGCTCCTGGAAGTGCTCCTGTACGGGGTGTCTCTGGATGGAACTCCTCGGCTATACCTGGGGACATCATCCATTCCAGGTCCTCAGGGGACATAGCAAGGTACAGATAATACAAGCCAAATATAAGCAGTGCAGAAACAAATGAAACAGCAGGGTAAATATGTAACCATCTATGTGAGATGCAGTATGAGAACAACACAAAAACTCAGGCTGAAACTACTACAAGCTCTGTGTCGGAGAGCCGGTGGCAGTGATATCATGTAGTTGTCTAGCTCTTAGTGAGACTAAGACGCCGGCATAATATAAGATCAACCTGTAGCCTGTGTGACTCTCCCCACCCAATGTAATCACGCATATCATGACCATAACGTCTCATGTCCATGTCAGCGGGATTATAACTAATGCAACAAGTCATACTGTCTATAAATAAAATAACTCTGTCAAGTCATGTATCCTATACAGAATCACCATGAATATCTCAGGAAGACTCTGTCTCATGAATAGTGTCAAGTGTCCTGGGTTCTGGAGTACTTGATAAGACAAGTACGAGAATTATCGGGTCTCGATAACCATCTCTATGTGACGTTACCCAACTCCGCGTACGGAGTTGGCACCCGACTATGATCGGACACTAAGCACGTCACTCGGTCCTAGGTTTAACAGTTAAACAAGTCTATTTGCATTTAAACAAGAATTCAGGCAAGTTCTATAACAGAAATTAATGCAATTTGGCAAGCTTTATTTGTCCACTGATGTATAAACAAGTCAAGAAAATTAAGTAGCAAGCTGCAGAGTTTGGCAAGGTACACTTGCCTGTGGTTCCGGCTATGATTTCGGCTCTGACTTCGGATGGATTTGCAGACGGTACTCCGGTTGCTGAAACAAACATCACCATCAGATTCAGAAAATATCAATCAGCTAGAAACGCCTGTCCTTGGGTCCAATTTGGAGACAAGGGCAGAAACGGCAGTTTCGGGCCAAAACGGGGCCGCAGGTGGGCCCGCTTTGCACCGAAAAACGCGTCAGGGTCAACGGTCTCCAAATTCACCAAACTTAGTGTCAACAGGTCAGGAACGCTGATACGAACCCAACGGAACTTTCAGAATTGAATTCCGATGAGCCGAACACAAAATCGCCCGTCGAGCGGGGCCTGTGGGGCCCACGACACGCGATTTCGTCAACGTTCTCATAATCGAACCAAACTTGACCCACAGGACCAGCGTATCGCTACGAGTCCGATGGCGCAAGTTTCGTCTCGATCCGACGTGTGTGCACGAAGTTAGATCGAATTGCAGAAAAGGCGGATACGGGGCGATGTCCGCGGATACGCGTTGATTCCGGTGTGCACGCACACCCGAATCAGCTTCCGCGAAAACCCACACGTCCGTATCGACGAGGCGCACGTATCTGTGAAGACCGCGCGCGACCAAGTCGTCCCGTTTGGCGGGGCGTACTCAGTTCCGGGGTGAAACAGGGTCTGGGTTTTTCCTGTTATTGGATCGCGGTGTGCGATCACCACAGGACGCGATGCCCCGAACAGTTTGTCCGGACACCGAGAGGGTCATACAGGCTTCGCAACGCAATTTGCGGAATCGAAAACGGAGCTACGGATCAAAAGTTACACGCACCTGAAGGGGACCCGGAAACCGGGGTCGAACCGTGTCCGACACGTGTCGGACACGTGTCCGGACACAGAACAGTAACTAGGGTTAGGGCTTGGGAAGTCGGCCGGCGGCGGGGACGGCGGCGGAGGGGCCGGGGACGGCGCGGCGGCGCGCGGCACGGCGGCTGGGGGCTCGCCGGCGGCCGGGGACAGCGCTGCGGGCTGCCCGAGCGGCTGGAGGTGGAGGGAGGAGCTGCGGGCGGTGGCTTCTCGGCTGGGCGACGTCGGCGGCGAGGCGAGGCCGGCGGAGGGTGCAGCGGCGAGGCGGACGGTGACGTCGACGGGGAGCTAGGGTTCCGGCGAGGGGCGGCTGAGGGGAAGATCGGGGAGGCGGAGGAGAACGGGGGGGAACGGGGTTTTATAGGGCCGTGGCGGTGGGGGACGGGGCCGAGGAAGGCGGCGACGTCGCGGTCGTGGGGTGAGGTGGCCGCCGGAGCGGGCGGCACGCCGGGCGGGGCAGCGTGAAAAGCGGGCGGGGACGCTGGGTCGCGCAGCGTGGGGGAGACGGGTGCGGGTCTCGGGCTAGCGGGTCTGGCCGACCCGCCCGACCCGCTAGGCCGGGGATGGGCCGGGTTCGGGTTAGGGCCCAATGGGCTGGGCCGACGGGCCGGGTTATAATTTAAAATAATAATAATAATAATAATATAAAATCATTTAATAAATAAATAAATAAATAAATAATTAAACAAATAGTTTTTAGGTATTTAAAAATAGGTCCGGGGTCCGATAAATTCCAGAAAAATTGCCCTAAGTCCACTTTTTCATTTTACATCCAAAAATATTATTTTCATAATATTTTAATACTGTTTAATATCAATTAAAAATCCTTGAATAATTAAAACCCTGTTTTTAAATTACAGAAAATTCCCAGAAAATTCCAGAAAATTGTGAAAATTCCAGTTTTTAAAAAATTTGAAAAATCAGGGGGTTTACACATGCTGAGTCGGTTCTATCATTTTCTTATGAAAACATTTCTTCTTAAGCAAATAAGCATTTAAAACTCAGATTCATTATTAAGTCGTGCAAGAATCAGAGAATGCAGTTCTGCCCACTCACCTTGATTAATCGGTCGGGAACTCTCCGAGAAGACTTCCGTTGGAGCAAGCAAGGCCATCTCACTTGTACATAGCGTCGACCCGAAGCGGGACGCTACATACTTACCCACCAATAAAGAGTTTCGTCCTCGTAACTCAAGGAGAAACTCACGAAATCACAAAGCAGCGATAGTCCTCATCCCTCACCATCACAAATCAAAACTCTAGCAATCCTGAAATCTACAAATCACATCTCAAGCAATGAAAACAAATCCAGAAAACTTTTGCCGGCAACTTTGAGAATATTTATGGACTCATTGTATGGAACGTTCATTGCATCTCACATCAGGCACATCTCAGAGTTGGAAGCAACGGAATGGGCAAAGAATCGAGTCGCTCTGATACCATTATGTCACGCCCCAATCTCCCGCGAGCTCGATCGTCCCCGCTGAACGTGAATCACCACGTTACAGCTCTCCCGCAGGACAATCGTTCTCATCGGGACGTGATGCCGTGCAAGCCTAAAGTGCACTTGCACAAGGCCAAAGCTTTGATACAAGGGCAAGTAAGCTATTCTATACTGAAGCAGCGGCACATAACATTGCAGAAAAGTGAAGAACTCAATGGCATATGAAAAACAGTCTCTTTTATTGATAATTGAAAGTGTTACAAGCGGCGCATGGCCGAGATTACAAATCGCTCAAGCACTCTTCTCACGATTACAATAACACCGTTCCATACATTATGTCCCTTTATACAAAAGCAGCTCAAAGCAGGCACAACTCGATGCGGCTCCAGGCATCGACTCCAGATTTCCGGCTCCTTGGGATGAGGCACGGCTATCGCTTCCTCAGACGAACGAGCACCTGAGAACAAGCAAACTGTTGGGGGGTCAGCACTTTATACAAGTACTGGTGAGATAAAACAACTGAACAGAAGCTACATCCCCTGAAACCCACACTAAGTAATCATGTGGCAAAATATTACATTACTAGTAATCTTGCTAGTTTTACTTAGGTTCTTTACATGCAGTCCTAGCAGAGTCATATTACATTGTTTGGAAACATTCTTTGAAAACATAATCAAACAACCAATCAATCGAGACAACCAATTCAAGCACAAGGAATCCTGTTCGGGTGTGCGCAGCGTGTTCGGTGAACTATATGCACGGATTCTAGGGACAGGCAGCGTTTAGGGACTATCATTCAAGCACACAAGTTAACTATCAATCAGAGGTCGGTCCCCGAGTAACTCAGGATCGGTAGCGGTAATCCAGCTAACCAATGACTCCTTTATCTGATGCTATTAGCAGCTGTGACTCATGGTTGCACATTACTGCCGAAGCAGCCGTAGCCAAGGTTCAGCTCTGCACTAATAGCCATTGTCCGACCGAATGCAATGCATGAAACGCTAACAGGTGGTCTCTACGATGCAGACAAAATGAATAAGCAGGCTTATGTATAAACTGATATTTCTTACCCATGGCCGAACGGTTATCCCTGCAGCAGACATACAAGTTAGCAACAATTGCATAAACATATATGTTTTACCGTTCTTTAGTTCCCTGTCCGTCTCTGTATCAAACAGTTAGGTATGCAAGAAGGCTAGCCTAGCATGCTCCCTAACGACCTGAATGCAGCTTATCTCCATACACTTCTCTAATGCAGACTCGACTCTTCTCAACAGAAGCACCGCCTCCCTCTAATAGCCACGCCCCCCAAGATCCCGAAGGACCGATCCTCAGGGCGCACTATTAGTCTCACCCCATCGCATCACCATCCTCCCTTCCAATATCCATGCCCCGAGCTCAGGGCGCGTTATCGGTCTCCCACATATCGTTTGTCCCCCATCCACCGCAAGCACCCACATGTCTCTTGTCTCTATCACAATAGCACACAATATGACAAGCACATTTAAACCATCGTATCACATTCCTAATAGCCGCACCCCCAAGATCCCGTAGGACCGGACCTCAGGTGGGCTACTAGTCTAGCACACACATGACAAGCATTTACTCTCACATCGAAACAAGCATTCAAGACAAGCCATATAAACACGATGACAAGCAAACATATAAACGATCTTTTAGTTGAGACTAGCATGGCACGGGTCTATTATCACATCAAGTAAAACATGCAGTTCTATCTTCTTAGCATAGCAAGGGTTCTATTTCATTTCGGACAAGCATACATATTCTCTTAGCTAGGCAGCATATTCGTTTCAGTGACAAGCTATGTGAGTTCTCTTGTTAGCATGCTGAGTCGGTTCTATCATTTTCTTATGAAAACATTTCTTCTTAAGCAAATAAGCATTTAAAACTCAGATTCATTATTAAGTCGTGCAAGAATCAGAGAATGCAGTTCTGCCCACTCACCTTGATTAATCGGTCGGGAACTCTCCGAGAAGACTTCCGTTGGAGCAAGCAAGGCCATCTCACTTGTACATAGCGTCGACGCGAAGCGGAACGCTACATACTTACCCACCAATAAAGAGTTTCGTCCTCGTAACTCAAGGAGAAACTCACGAAATCACAAAGCAGCGATAGTCCTCATCCCTCACCATCACAAATCAAAACTCTAGCAATCCTGAAATCTACAAATCACATCTCAAGCAATGAAAACAAATCCAGAAAACTTTTGCCGGCAACTTTGAGAATATTTATGGACTCATTGTATGGAACGTTCATTGCATCTCACATCAGGCACATCTCAGAGTTGGAAGCAACGGAATGGGCAAAGAATCGAGTCGCTCTGATACCATTATGTCACGCCCCAATCTCCCGCGAGCTCGATCGTCCCCGCTGAACGTGAATCACCACGTTACAGCTCTCCCGCAGGACAATCGTTCTCATCGGGACGTGATGCCGTGCAAGCCTAAAGTGCACTTGCACAAGGCCAAAGCTTTGATACAAGGGCAAGTAAGCTATTCTATACTGAAGCAGCGGCACATAACATTACAGAAAAGTGAAGAACTCAATGGCATATGAAAAACAGTCTCTTTTATTGATAATTGAAAGTGTTACAAGCGGCGCATGGCCGAGATTACAAATCGCTCAAGCACTCTTCTCACGATTACAATAACACCGTTCCATACATTATGTCCCTTTATACAAAAGCAGCTCAAAGCAGGCACAACTCGATGCGGCTCCAGGCATCGACTCCAGATTTCCGGCTCCTTGGGATGAGGCACGGCTATCGCTTCCTCAGACGAACGAGCACCTGAGAACAAGCAAACTGTTGGGGGGTCAGCACTTTATACAAGTACTGGTGAGATAAAACAACTGAACAGAAGCTACATCCCCTGAAACCCACACTAAGTAATCATGTGGCAAAACATTACATTACTAGTAATCTTGCTAGTTTTACTTAGGTTCTTTACATGCAGTCCTAGCAGAGTCATATTACATTGTTTGGAAACATTCTTTGAAAACATAATCAAACAACCAATCAATCGAGGCAACCAATTCAAGCACGAGGAATCCTGTTCGGGTGTGCGCAGCGTGTTCGGTGAACTATATGCACGGATTCTAGGGACAGGCAGCGTTTAGGGACTATCATTCAAGCACACAAGTTAACTATCAATCAGAGGTCGGTCCCCGAGTAACTCAGGATCGGTAGCGGTAATCCAGCTAACCAATGACTCCTTTATCTGATGCTATTAGCAGCTGTGACTCATGGTTGCACATTACTGCCGAAGCAGCCGTAGCCAAGGTTCAGCTCTGCACTAATAGCCATTGTCCGACCGAATGCAATGCATGAAACGCTAACAGGTGGTCTCTACGATGCAGACAAAATGAATAAGCAGGCTTATGTATAAACTGATATTTCTTACCCATGGCCGAACGGTTATCCCTGCAGTAGACATACAAGTTAGCAACAATTGCATAAACATATATGTTTTACCGTTCTTTAGTTCCCTGTCCGTCTCTGCATCAAACAGTTAGGTATGCAAGAAGGCTAGCCTAGCATGCTCCCTAAAGACCTGAATGCAGCTTATCTCCATACACTTCTCTAATGCAGACTCGACTCTTCTCAACAGAAGCACCGCCTCCCTCTAATAGCCACGCCCCCCAAGATCCCGAAGGACCGATCCTCAGGGCGCACTATTAGTCTCACCCCATCGCATCACCATCCTCCCTTCCAATATCCACGCCCCGAGCTCAGGGCGCGTTATCGGTCTCCCACATATCGTTTGTCCCCCATCCACCGCAAGCACCCACATGTCTCTTGTCTCTATCACAATAGCACACAATATGACAAGCATATTTAAACCATCGTATCACATTCCTAATAGCCGCACCCCCAAGATCCCGTAGGACCGGACCTCAGGTGGGCTACTAGTCTAGCACACACATGACAAGCATTTACTCTCACATCGAAACAAGCATTCAAGACAAGCCATATAAACACGATGACAAGCAAACATATAAACGATCTTTTAGTTGAGACTAGCATGGCACGGGTCTATTATCACATCAAGTAAAACATGCAGTTCTATCTTCTTAGCATAGCAAGGGTTCTATTTCATTTCGGACAAGCATACATATTCTCTTAGCTAGGCAGCATATTCGTTTCAGTGACAAGCTATGTGAGTTCTCTTGTTAGCATGCTGAGTCGGTTCTATTATTTTCTTATGAAAACATTTCTTCTTAAGCAAATAAGCATTTAAAACTCAGATTCATTATTAAGTCGTGCAAGAATCAGAGAATGCAGTTCTGCCCACTCACCTTGATTAATCGGTCGGGAACTCTCCGAGAAGACTTCCGTTGGAGCAAGCAAGGCCATCTCACTTGTACATAGCGTCGACGCGAAGCGGGACGCTACACATTACACAATTAATTAGGGCATTACACTAGCTGTTAACCCTAAACAAAGTTCACATACCTCTCCTAGACATGTTAGACTACTTTTTCTGTATTTTGTGCAACTTCCAGAAACCTTGTTTGGTGTTTCGTTTTAGTCGCACAAATATCGTTACAGACGTACGTATTTATTTCCTATTTAAATTTCTGCTCTTTACCCATCTCTGTACCCTAGAGATTTGAGGACCAGTAGGCACCTGTTTTGCCCAAAGAAAAATACGATAATATTCTACTCTAATTATATTACAATTATCGTATTGACACCGTAGAAAAATTATGACCCTAATTGCCTCTAAATAATTAGTGAACACCGTGCGCAGTATTTGTTAAATAATAAATACGATAACCCGTATCACCTGCAGAATCAGACCCTGCCTCTGCCTAGACTCACCCCACACTGTCCAAAATATTTTTCTCCAGCTGTTTCCCTCATTTTTGTACAATTCAGAATTTTGGGAAATCAGTATTTTAAAATAGGTAAATTGTGAAATTACGCAAAATACAAATTTAGGCTTTTATGCAATTTATGAAAAGTTAGGGGTTTTTATGCAAAATTGCATGTAAGGTGGCATAATCCTATTGGTTAGTGAATAGGTGTGTGGGACCCACCCAAAACACCCAGAAATATCCTGTAGAAATATCCAAAAAATCAAATTACCAATATAACCCTGAATTTCCACTTATTTACAGAAATGCCATCAAGCCAAACCCTATATAAACCCTCACCCCCTCCCTTTCAAACTCCACAGCCTCTTCCCTCAGCCACCTCCGGCCACCCTACTCCGACCAACCCTCCGCCCTGACCCCCTCTCCCCTCCGGCCAAGCCCTGCCGCCTGAACCACCCTGCCCCGCCATGGAGAGCCCCCGCAACCTCCCCACTCCCTCACTGCCCACAGCAGCCACCACCACCCGAACCACCCCCTGCGCCACCCTCCGCCACCGTGCTCAGCCACCACCCCTACCATTCGAACCGTCTCGACCTCCTCTCTCCGACGACCACCCCCTCACCGCCCCACGACCCTTCCCCCGCCGGCCAGAGCCCCCACAGCACCCTCGGCCACCCCTAACCCTAACTGTCCCCTCCACCTCCGGCCGCCTCCAGCCACCGCCACCGCCGTCGTGGACCTCCGCCACCACCACCAACTTGACCGCCCCTCCTTCCTCCGTCGATCCCGCACCCTGCTCGGCCGCCTCCGCCACTCCTCCGCCGCCGGCAGCCCCCGCACTCAGCTGCTGCTGCTGCTGCTAACAGCTACTGCTGCTGTTCCCGCTCCTCCGGCCGCCTCCGGCCATCTCCGCCGTCGTCCTCCTGCCGTCGACAACCCCTAGGGCCCACCTGTCAGAGGGTATAATCCTAAACCCTAGTATATACGTATATATATATATATACTCCTATGTATACCTATAGGTATATATATGTATATATATATATATATATGTATATATATATATGTATATTAATATGTATATATGTATATCTATATATATATATATTATATTATAAAATATATATTATTATACAGTATATTATACTGTATATACTATTATTATATATTTACTAAATATATGTATATGTATATTTATATATATACTATATAATATTATGTAATAATTACTAATATGTATATATATGTATTTATTTCTGTTTTATTTATATATATATATATAATATATAAATATATGTATATATAAATTTATATGATAGGTATATTTATATAATATGTTATATATTATATAATTACTATGTATACTATGCATTTTTCCTTTATTTTATTTTCTGCACATATTATATTCACTGCAGGTATATATCTATATCTATATCTATATCTATATATATATATATATATATATATATATATATATATATATATATATATATATATATATATATATATATATTATCTATATGTAATATATTATATTCAGCTGGATAATACAGCTTATACATACATATATTTTCAATTCTTGCAATGTCATTTCAATTAATTACATATATCTATATATATATGATATTATATATTATACTGTGCTGGATATTACAGCCTATTTATATATGCATATTTAAAATTCTGTACTGTCATTTCAATTTAATTATATTATATATCAGTGGATATACCCTGATTATTATTATATATATATATCAGTGGATATACCCTGCTACTATTATAGATACCTGCATTTTCTGTTCTTTATATGCTATAGATACTGCTATATATATTATATCTATATATATACATACTATATATATATATATATATATATATATATATATATATATATATATATATATATATATATATATATATATATATATATATACTTATTATTACAACCATGATATTCACGAACCCTGTCTGTTTTAACAGAAACCACCTTCAGCACAGCCAGTGACCCCCTGTCACCAGCAACCTCAAATCTGACTGTGAGAACAGGTTATCAACACTATCAGGGAGTAGGCAAGTATACCTTGCCAAGTTATTGTTTAACTTCAATTATCGATATCTGTTTTGTTTCTGAATTTCATATACCATGATTACTTGAGACTGCCTTGGGTACATTCAGCTGATATGTTGACATTTAACATAATATTACAGACTCACCAACAACTGCGAGAGTATTTTAATATTCTCCTAGACCCCATCACGGGAACACACAATATGGTTACAATGCATATTGGGATGCGAGCTGCGTATTTGATTAGCTACCAGTACGTGTGACCCGCATCACGGATTAGAATAACTCAGGAAAAGTACGACTTGACATTTAGTTTCATTGGGATGGGAAAGATAACTAGTAGACGTATGGGACACCCCCTCCATATATGATTTATACCTTCGTACCATGCTCCTCGAAGATGGTCGATTGCAGAGCTACCTGTGAGTCCGGGGGCATACGACACATATACTAGCCAGTCACCACGATTGGTGAATTACGTCAGCGTATGTCTAGCCATGCATTCCCATGCGTTCTACAAGTTCTTTACTTGTATTTCACTTAGATGGTTAGCACCCTGTATTTATTTTCTTTATTCAGTATTTACATACATGGCATATCATTTTCTGTATCTTGTTATGTCCCACTGAGGACCTGGTTCCCTGCCAGATCTAGACGAGACTTTCTACCCCACTGTGTACGGCCCTGATCAGGAGGCTAGATGTGCTACCGAGGAGGAGCTCGAGGAGACACCCTCAGAGTATGCTTGACCCTAGAGGCCTGCCACCTGGAGATGGAGATGTTTTCATCAGATAGACACTGCTTAGTCTATCTGATTTTTCTGCGCTATTATCAGATTTTGTAGTAGGCTTGTATTCTCACTAGTTGTGTACTGTATCAGACTCAGTTTTATATATATTCAGCACTTGCTTTTCTGACATTTTGTTGTGGATGAGATAGATTTGACTGTGTTTTACATGTAGTATTATAGGACAGCGTAGCACGTTCCTTTGGGTCCATTCAAAATGGATTAAACCCTTAGTGACGTGTCAGCTGGCCAGTGACACGTGGCCTAGTTCCTGACATTTTGGGACTGGGGCGTGACATGCCTGCTCTAGTACGCTTACTAGGCTGTGACTCAAAGCCTCTTGTTGAGCTTGCATTATTGCATAGATTATTTGAAATATCTGCTGCCCGTCCATGGCCTGCCCTGGTGGAATTGCGGGCATTGGTGGAGTAAATTGCGTCGATGTTGGAATGTCATTTTGCTGGATTCTCGTGGCATACTGACTTGCTTGTTGAGCTGATTGTCCTTCATCAACTGGTGTCACTTTATCTTCGTTGGTTACCACAGCATCTCGTGGTGATATTGCAGGAGTCTCATCGTTTGCTTGTGAATTCATAACTCTGCAACCAAAATAAATAATAAGAGGCGTATAGGAATCAAGGCGGGATGCAATTTCAAGAAATTGATTTGAATTCGATATAGATATCAAGAACGTTTCAAGCAAGTTGATGAGATCCTAAAACCTTATCATATTCTTATTGCAGGCCTGTTCGGTCCCTAAATTGAAACCGAACAATTTAGTCGTGGACCTGCATAGGCCACCACAAAAACTATGTCACGCCCCAGTCCCAAAATATCGGGGACTGGATACGTGGCAATGGCCAACAGCACACACCGATGGACAAACCCAATTTAATGGATCCATCGGGGCATACTTAAGCTGTTATTACAACCATAATCAGGGTCTACTAATCTCATCCACAGAATGAATATATTAAAATCAACAAAAGGAAATAAACATCAACAACAAGTCGCAAGTACATAAATCATGGAACAAACCCATTATAAGTCTGATACAACTGTCAAGATACAAGAATGAAGATATCAGCAAATAAACTGAGTATGGAAACAGTATATACTCAGAAGATACCGTAGAAGTCACTCGACTGCTGGATCTGGTACTGCTCCAGTGCCTGCTCCTGTTCCTGCTTCTGCTCCTGCTAAAGCTCCTGTTCTGTATACCTCAGAATCGATCTCGTCTACTAAACCTGGGGACATAATCCGGATCCAAGTCCTCAGGGGACATAGCAAGGTACAAGAAAGCTCATGCCAAAATAAATACAGTGCAGCAGATAATGAAATAAATAGGGTAAACTATATAACCATCTAAGTGATATGCAAGATAAGAGCAGCACTAGAACTCAGGCTGAAACCACTACAAGCTCTGTGTCGGGGAGCCGGTAGCAGTGATATCATGTGGTTGTCTAGCTCGTAGTAAGACTAAGACGCCGGCATAATATATATAATCAACCTGTAGCTTGTGTGACTCTCCCCACCCAATGTAATCATGCATCTCATGTCCACGACGTCTCATGTCCATGCTATATAGGATCATAACTAATGCATCCAGTCATATAATATCTAAGCAAAGGAATAATTCATGAAAACTGTATCCTATACAGAATCACCATGAATATCTCAGGACGATTCTGTATCATGAATAGTGTCAGGTGTCCTGGGTATAAAGTACTTGATAAGGCAAGTACGAGAAGTATAGGGTCTCAGTATCCATCTCTAGATGACTTTAAACAACACCGCGTACGGTGTTGGCACCCGACTGTAATCGGACACTAAGTAAGTCACACGGTCCTAGGTCAAGCATGTACCACAAGTTTATATGTCAAGAAATTAAATAGCAAAAACTGCAGAGATTGGCAAGGTACACTTGCCTGGGATTCCGGCTCCAATTGTAGCACTGACTTCAGGGGAAATTGCAGGGAGTACTCCGGTTGCTGAAACAAAAATTACCATCAGATCCAGAAAATATTAATCAGCTAGAAACGCCTGTCCTTGAGTCCAATTTGGAGACAAGGACAAAAAAGACATTTCGGGGCAAAACGGGGTCCAAATGTGGGCCGCTTTGCACCGGAAAACGCGTCAGGGTCAAAGGTCTCCAAATCTGTCAAACTTAGTGTCAACAGGTCAGGAACGGTGATACGAACCCAACGGAACTTCCAAAAATGGATTCCGATGAGCCGTTCTCAAAATCGCCCGTCAAGTGGAGCCTGTGGGGCCCACGACACGCGATTTTGTCAACGTTCTCAGAATCGAATCAAACTTGGCTCACAGGACCAGCGTATTGCTATGAGTCCGATGGCGCAAGTTTCGTCTCGATCCGACGTGTGTACACTAAGTTACAGCGAGAACCAGAAAGGACAGATACGGGCGGTGTCCACGGATACGCATTGATTCCGGTGTACACGCACATCCGAATCATCTTCTGCGAAATCCCGCACGTCCGTATCAACGACGCGCACGTATCGGTGAAGACCGCACGCGACCAAGTCGTCCCGTTTGGCGGGGCGCACTCAGTTCCGTGGTGAAACAGGGCGTTGTTTTTCCTGTTTTTGGATCGCGGTTCGCGATCACCACAGGAAGCGATGCACCGAGCGGGTTTCACGGGCACCGAGGGGGTCATGTAGGCTACGCAACACAACTGACGGAACGAGAAACAGAGCTACGAGGAGGAAGAAAAGTGTACCTGAACAGGGCTCCAGAAACTAGGGTTTTCTCGTGTCCGACACGACCCAAGGACACTGTGCCCTGTGTCAGGGCCGTTTCCGCCCTAGGGTTTAGAGATTCAGGCTGCTGGCCGGAGCTTGGCGGCGCTGCGGCTAGGGCCGGGGTCGTCGGAGGTTGGCGGCGAGGCGGGCGACTCTCGAGTGGCCGGAGGCGACGTCGGGGGCTGACCGGAGTCGGCTGGGACGGTGTTCGACAGAGGGCTAGCGGCGGCCGGAGCTACTGGCCCTTAGCTGCTGCTGCTCGGGGTGCTGTCGGGGCCGCCGGAGGGGTGGAGGCGGCTGGGGGATTGCGGCGAGGTGGTCGGCTGGGAGGGACTCGCGGAGGAACGGAGGAGGGTTAGGGCTGGACAGGGCGGAGCTAGGCGAGGGGTTCCGGTGTCGGAGGAGTGGTCGAGGGAGCCGGGCGGAGGGTGGCTGGGAGTGGAGGCGGTCACCGGAGAAGAAGAAGGCAGGGGCGGAGGGTGGCAGAGAGGTTTTATAGGGCGGAGAGGAGGCCGAGGGTCAGCCGGTGCGGGAGGAGGAGCGATAGGTCGGGGCAGCGAAGTGGTGGCCGGTACGGGAGGTGATGAGGCGGCGGGTGCGGGAAGCCGGAGCGACGCCGGGGAGACGAAGCGCCACGGCAGTTCAACCGCCGGAGGAACCGAGGGGTCGGGGCTTCTCAGGGTTGGGGTGCACTGTTCACCTGGGTCGGGTCGGAGCGGGTGCGGGTTTGGGCAGACCCGACCCGACCCGCTAGTGAGCGGTCCGGTCCGGTTCGATTGGACCGGGTTCAGGCCGGTTCAGCCCGGTTTGAACCCGGTTCAACCCGGTCTATTTGGTTATTTTAAAAATAGGGTTTTTAAGGCTTTTAAAAATAGGTTCGGGGTCCAATAAATTCCCAAAAAATTATCCTATGTCTAGTTTTTCATTTTACACCATAAAATATTATTTTCATAATATTTTAATATTATAAAACCTTATTTAAAAATTATTTAATAATTAAAACACCTTAGTTTAATTACAGAAAAATTCCAGAAAATTCCAGAAAATTGTGAAAAATTTCAAATAAAAAAATTCTTGAAAATCAGGGGGTTTACAGATAATCACGACTGTAACAAGACAAGTGGGTGCATGCTACAATCAGGTCACTTTGTAATGCCCCACTTCTAGCGGTGCACTATATAAGGCTTGTGGCTCGATTGACTCAGTCGTAGTTGAGTATGGGAAAACTTCACGGCGGAATTGATCACGGACAATGCAATGAACCTTTCCAATTGATGGATCGGCTTATGTTGGAATGAGTCAAATAGTTTTTATTGGATTTTGGTTGGTTTTCTTGGATTTTTATTGCTTGGTTTTGATGAATGCGTTTTCGTTATTGGTTTTCGATGATTGATTGTTTAGCCCATTTTCATCGATTGCATGCATTCATTCTAGAGAACTCTGAGAGAAATGAGATGGTAGTCTAACCAAATGTTGGTGCCAATGCAGATAGACGTGTGACCCGAGCCTAAGGGAGCAAGCGTTATTTTCTCTCGGTATTATCTATTTGGTGAGCGGTTCTGTCCTTTCTTCTCTACCATGTCATGCCAATAATCAATAATGTTCTCTTGTAACCTTGCTAAGTCCAATAATCGATAAAGCCACAAATGCCACAAGTTTAATACCATTAATGTAAATCAATGAGTTGCATTGATAAGAGGAAAATTCAATTTCATAACACAGGGAAAGATATGATCATTATGTCATAGTTTGGTGCCATGTCTTAGCAGTAAATTGGAGTCTACAGACTACCAATCAAAATAATGAATAAGTATGCTGAAATAAGAATGGTTAAATGTGCATTGTTGCTCTAAATATTTCAATACCTTACACTGCTATTTATGCTTATCATATAGTCGTAGATGCATTGTATGGTCATGGACAATGTAAACACCCAAATTTTTCAGAAATTAAAATATAAATTTTTATGATTTTTCTGTGATTTTTAAATAATTAAATTAATGTTCTTCAAAGGATTACTATTTTTGTGAATTAAAATAAATATTAAAATATTATAAAAATAATATTTTTGAGTGTAAAATAAATAATTAGATATAGTATAATTTTTTTGCAATTTATTGGACCCAAAAACTATTTTTAAATAGCTAAAAACATAGATTTTAAATAAACCAGACTGAACCGGATTAAACCAACCTGAACCGAACCGAAAACAAAATAAACCGAACCCTTTATAAACCCAACCCAAACCCTTATTGGATCGGATTCAGATCTGAACCCGAACCCAGAACCTAACCCGATCACCCGCTTACCTGCCTGCTACAGTAACCGCTTCATTTCCCGTAACCCCCGACGCCTTCTCTCTACCGTTCAACCGACGCCGCCGGCCGCTCTTCTCCCCGCTAACGCCGGCTGTCCCTACCCCTTCGTCTCCCCGACCTCTCATCTCCCCGCCAACGGCCGGCCGCCCTCACTATATAAACCCAGCAGTACCACCGCCCTCACCGAACCATCACCACCACGATCTCAGCCCCGATGCCGCCTCTCCGGCCACACCGACCCTCCGCCACGACCCTGAGCTCCCCACGGCGACTCCGACGACTCCGACGATCTCCGTCGCCGCCAGCAATGACCAGCAGCCGCAGCAGCGCCGCCACCCCGTGTACGCGTGAATTTCAGACATTTTCGGCCTCCTATTCCGGAGAGCCTTTCTCTGTCCTCGCCGCGTCATTTTCCGATCAGACTGTTGCGACATGTTCGCTACGTAACCCCCTCAAACCCCGTGCAATTAGACTGGGGTATCGCATCCGGTGTCGATCGTAAACTGCGACGCAAAAACAGAAAAATTTATCCCTATTTTTGAAATTTAGAAATTGTCCCGAACTCACAAGTTCACGACCGTTTTGCGTGCAACATGTTAACTAATTCTGAAATGCACTTGAACAATTAATTAGATAATATAACCAAGTTTTAAACCCTATAATTAGTTTAATTTCATGTGCTGTAGATTGTAATTTATTTCTCGGGTAAAGTTGACCAAAAACTTGGTTATTTAAAACCCAAATTTTCCCAAACTGGATGCGTCCCGCTAAACGAGGTAACTTTGTCGTGTGCGAATTTTACTGAAAGGTACGCATCGTCAATACGGACGTGTGAAATTTTACTAAAGTTGATTTGGATGTGCGTGCACACCGGAATCAACGCGTATCCGTCAAAATTGTCCTATGCCGGGCTTGTTCTGAAACTCGTTGTAACTTCGTGTGTGCTTGTCGTTTCGCAACGAAACTTGTGCCATCGGACTCGTAGAATTTTGCTGGTCCTGTGACCCAAGTTTGGTTCAATTCTGAGAACGTTGATGAAATCCCGTATCGTGGGCCCCACGGCTCTACTTGACGGGCGATTTTGTGATCGGCTCATCGGAATCCAGTTCTGGATATTCCGTTGGATTCGTATCGTCGTTCTAGACTTGTAGACACTAAGTTTGACAAATTTGGAGGACTTTGTCTCTGGCATATTTTTCGGTGCGAAGTGGGCCATAAGTGGACCCCGCTTTGACCTAAAACTGTCAATTTGCCCCTGTGTCCAAATTGGACTTTTGGTTAGGCAATCCTAGCTATTTCATATCTTCTGAGAACGATGGTAGTGTTTATTTCAACATCCGGAGGAGTACTTGAAGATCATGTTGTTACCGGAGCAATTGGAGGAATCTAAATCCCTGGCAGGTGTACCTTGCCAAACTTGCAGTACTTGCTTCTTATTATTCTCTTAATTTATTTATGTGATGTATCTGTTCAACCTAGGACCGTGTGAAGTTGCTCAGCGTCCGAATAAGATTCGAGTGTCGACGTCGTACGCGGAGTCGTGTCACCTAGAGAGTTGATATCGCGATCCTATATATTTTCGTGCTTGCATTATCAAGTACGTCATACCATAGGACACCTGACACTATTCATGAGACAGAATCTTCCTGAGTTATTCATGGTGATTCTGTATAAGTTATAGGATTCGTGACGTAGATATTACATATGCATATCTATCATTATGACTCGATGCATTAGTTAGGGGTCATGATCTTCAGTGTCATGGACATGAGACATGTGATTACATTGGGTGGGGAGAGACACACAGACTACAGGCTGATTATATATTTAAAACCCTTATTATTGCGGTGCTCAAGACTCTAAACCCGAGCTTGGCCCATTACGTGATATTACTGCTACCGGCTGACATAGAGCTTGTAGTGGTCTCAGCCTGAGTCTAGTGATGCTCGCATTTTGCATATCACTTAGATGGTTACATAGTTTACCCTATTCATTCATTTTATATACTGCATTTATTTGGCTTGAGTTATTCTTGTACCTTGCTATGTCCCCTGAGGACTTGGATCCAGATTTATGTACCCAGGTTTAGCATAGGAGATCTATCCCGAGGTATATGGGACATGAGCAGACGCTGGAGCAGTACCAGTACCAGAGGACGAGGTGATGACAGAAGATTTCTCCTGAGTATTTGCTTTATATACTCATTCATTTCTGTTCTTGATACTCTATTTCATGTATCGTGGAATTCTATATTAAACTCATTATCGGGTTGATCCCCGAGACTTTTATTGTGACTTGTTGGATATATTTGATCTTGACTATTCTGACAATTGTTTTGTGATTATCTACTGTGGATGAGATTAGATTTATTCACGTGATTTATATCGTAGACCACTTTATTGTTGTTTTACATCTTAAGTATACTCTAACGGGTCCATTAAATTGGGTTTGCCCATTGGACTGTGCTGCTGGCTATTGCCACGTGGCTAGTCCCTCGGTATTTTGGGACTAGGGCGTGACAGACAACTTGTGCACAAGGTATTAAATTTTCTCGAACGAAACCTGGGGCACTAGGTATCGTTTGACCCGGGGAAATAGTAGTGCTTTGGTAACGTCGGGTATAATTAAGCAGAACATTCATTGAGACTTGCTATCTGCTTTGAATGGCGCATCGCACGTCCATCGAAGTCCTATACGGCATGTCCATCGTGGTGCTACACCATAAATGATCTAGTGGAAATGAGTTGCATACTAATGATGTCTTATGCAGGGACGGTAAGAAAAATTCTGTAGATTATATAGGAACAGCCATTGGACGGGAAAAGAATTCCATATGTGCAAAGATTATATGTTTCACTGCATAATTATTGCCTATATAAACTCCTGCTTTAATTAAGAAGTGTTGGTTTAGGTGAGTGAGCCATTTTTGCTCACCAGTACAACTTGAGTACTGACCCACGTCTTTGTGGACAAACCAGGTGACCGAGATACCGTGGGCGCTCAAGGGAGATAAAGCTTTCGTTGCAGTCTTTCAAGCTTCTTCCTATTTCAAAGTATTTCAAAGATTTTTAGTTGCTGCTTTCAAGTTTCTAAAGGGGCATAATGTATGGGATAAGAATATTATTTCATGTCAGCCTATCAGTTTTTTCTTTTATACAAAAGCTATGTAAGCCGTTCAGGCATTTCAATTTCGGAGCTGAAAAAATTGTACTTCGTTGCAATGAATCAATAAAAGAATTATTTTCCTTCCTATACAAATACGTGCTTTATAATTTGCTGCTTTGTTGTGGAACTATTTACAAAATATTTTTGACACATGTGCACTTTCTTGTATTGTACAAATGTAACCCCAGACTTGTATGGTATCACGTCCAGCGAGGACGAACGGTTCTGCGGAACCGAATGTGAGGACGAATCGGTTCTGCGGAACCGGGGCGTGACACACTTAGGGTCACATGAACATCTCTGTCTCAATCAATCAAACCAGAAACTATAAACATGGAGCATATATGATAAAGCAATAAGGCGTCCAAAACGCTCCATCAAAATATTCTGAGAACTAGCTATTATAAAATATGTGAAGCCAGTTGAGATACAAGCATACATGATAGTATTACAGCTGCAGCCTAATTTATATACAGTCATGAAAATGAAACTAAATGTCCAGACATGCCGGCTAACATGTGTCGGTAGCTAAACATCCAAAAGAGTGAAATGTACAATGATGAGCAGGGAAGAAGGAACCCACTCGTTATCCTCGACGACCATGTTCCTGGTGCGCGCCATGAGTCGGGGGAAAGTACGTTGGATCCTCGGGTGCTGGCTCAAAATATGGCCATGCAAAACCAGTGGGGTTTGACCCCAAATAGCAAGTACCACAAAGAAGGCACGAAATGGAGAAAACAAAAGCCAAGCAATATATATATATATATATATATATATATATATATATATATATATATATATATGGGTTCTGTGTCGTAATTTCGGTCCACAACCTATTCTAGCACAATGGCCCAAACCTACAACCAAACAAAAACAATGGTTGAACCATCACACTATGATAGTTCATGTCCCTAAATTACTAATAGAATAATACAATCACAACCAAGTTCAAATTATATAACGGTCAATCATTTGTACGGCTTACTGTTGTGGAGTCTGAGACTATCTTAGAAATAATGCATAATAGGTATCCTCAGATCACGCCATTGTCGAACATGGGCTAAACGAACCAATAAATTATTATACACGGACTTAATGAATTGCACCAGTTTTCCGTAGTGCCACTATGCTAGATCACGATATTAGCGGTTCCAGTGTTCTTATAGGGAGACAATGGCTCGCCATATTTATAATAGGTCAGATACTGCATTCCACTAAGGCGTATTGATATATAGTATATGTGGTGGCCAGCCCAACGCACAAGGATGAATCTCTGGTGGAAAGGTTCGTTAGCATGATCTCGGGATACTGTTCTCTCCCCATGATCTACATATTTTTGTTACCTAATTAACCCTATATTGTTTTGAAATCTCAAGACGTGGCCACACGAGAATTTTACTTAAGATATCGTACAAAGTACGAACACGCTAAATACGAATTCATATAAAAATCAGAAGTTCAGTCTGGATTCACCGAGCTTGTATGCAATATTCAGAAATCAATATCCTAGCCACGCTTTTGTACTTGACTCGCATATCATGTCCCTGCTAGAAAAAATAATATAGTATCACGCGTTCACGAATTATAGGAGGCACTCTCGATACACAACCTAAACATGAAATCACTTAACATGCAATACGTTATGTTGCATCTCAGTGCACATTTAGATCATGTACACTTAGCATGCAATAATTATATCAGCACGAATATAATATATCAAGTCAGGATACCAAACTTAACCGTTGGTCACATGAATTATTATCACTTGCACATGTAGCTCATGTCATGCACATGGCTGATGAGTCACTTATCACATAGCCTAGTTCATGTAAAGTCTTGTTCAACGCAATAATTATTTTTTTAATTTCCTACTAGCTAATCCGGACCCGACACACAACCGGCCTAAGCCCAACCCGGTCCACTACTTTCCAAGTTCTAGATCGGGCTGAGTTGGATTTAAGCTTCCTCGGCACGGCCCCGCCCCGCCCGACCCGTCTTCTTCTCCGGGCTGAACCGGCCGGCCCAGAACTGGTCAAACCTGGGTCCGGCCTGGCCAGATGAACACCTTGACCAAAAGTTTTAAGCAAATCACTTACTTTTGCTACTGCTGCTGCTTAAAAATAAATTGACAAGTTGATGTCACTGAATAAAGATTCATTAAAGCGAGCAACCAAATTGCAGAAAAAACAAAAACACCAAATAACTTAATATTTGGATCACAAAAACGAAAACAACAGCCATCAACGTATGTAGAATATAGACGATACATTTGTCTCTTTCAACCAAAACTAGTCTGAAGAATGAATGCTTCAGCAAAATCATTGTGGAACGGAACCACCGTTCCAGAAACATGAACGAGATTTAACTCAACTCGTCAAAGAAAGAAAAATGAGTTCGTTAAGCAAAAAAGGTCTAGTCGTCATAGTTCATTCCATCATCATCATCATCCATTTCTGAAGCATGATCCCCCCCTCCAAAGAGGGAAAGGAACACGAGCACTGCAACCAATTGGGTTGCCAGGAAGTACTTGGCTCGTCTCCTGAAAGTCTTCTCTTCTTCCGACCTCTCCCGTTTGGGCTTCGGTTTGGGTTTGGAGCCTGCAGAGGCAATAAGAACAACAATTACCAAATATGCTAATAACCAAGTTTAGTATTATGTGAAAACAAACAAACAAACCAACCAACCAACCAACCAACCAACCAACAGAAACAAAGTATAGGTGCCAAAAGTGACTTCAAATTAGTAGTAGAGGCTAAGAGGACCACCAGCATAGACAAAGGAAAATAAGAGGGCTGGCTGGCTGGCTGGCTCTCTTGAGCAACTGACTGATGGAGATGTAAACCAACCAGAAACGCCAGTGACAAGTGACATGAGTAACAGTTTGAAGTCTAGGGCAGGCCTGAATTAATGATCAACAGAGTGCCTGGGGCTTGCCCTAAAAATAGCATATTGGACCCACAAGAGTAATACAAGGATCACATTAATTCATGACATCATACTTAAGGTGCTGCTAAGAGTTTGGTTATTTGATCATATCGGCATGGCTTTAGAAAGGCAGCCATCCAGATGCTCCATTATTATCAATGCTGCTAAAGTAGTTAGATGAAAAAGGTCATCGTTTCCAGCCATAAGAATCTCTTTGTAAGAGAACATCGTAGATTCTATTTCTTCCTGGGGGATTCGACCTGAAATACTATATCAAACTACAAAACCTTGACAAGAGAACATTGATAAAGTCTTTCAGAACTATATAATTGAATAGATGTCATGATGTTGCAATTTAATGTTAATCATAACTTAAACTGCGGTAATCAACTTTAATACAATTGATACGAGTTTGATTTCTTGGGCTATTTTGGCACAAACTTTGCACTATCTTAACAAACAATGACGACAGGAAACTTAATTGCTTTTAACTCTCTTTATCAGATTCATGGAGGAGAATAGATATTTAGATAGCATGAAGAAGATGCAACAATGAAGAGGCTGAAAAAAGGGGTTCATCTTATTTTCCAAATAAAAGATAACAAAATTGTATATGTTACATTATACCAAAATTAACCAGAAATTTGGTCATCGTTAGTGACCAGAGTTCCAGACCTCACACCATGTCAAAGTTCACTCCATGACTGGACAGAATTATCCCGTACTGCCATTGATTTTTTTTCTTTTTTAAAGACAAACTGCCCTGCCAAACCGAATTTCTTGTCCCAAGTCACCAGAATTCTGGTTTGCTCTTTATGCCTTATTAACTCATATCCAACAGAATCAATGTTACTGACATGCCTGACAACATATTATATTATCTTTCTCAGGTTCATGCATCTTTCTTAGCAAAATTTATGAATTTAACTAATAGTGCACAAGGACAATAATAGCCAAAAGGAGGTAATGCGTCCACATTTTGATCCCCAAAATTTTGGGCTAAAGGTTTTGTCGTTGTTATTGTCGTCATTACCATCATCGTTATCATTATTGTAAACAATATTGACGACTCTTAAATGCATTTTATCTGTTTATAAAATCAGCCATCGCTTCCAACACTGTTGTTGCAATAAAAGTCTGAGTGTTTGATCACTATACAGTGATTTCCTCGTCTCATATTCCATATAATATCCTATATTAGAACAAGATATAACCGGTGGTAGTAAGGAAACATACTCCGATATGAGGATCTATACTAGAACAAGATATAATCTGTGGTAGTAAGGAAACATACACCGATATGAGGAAGCTCCTCTTCTTGGGGTTGATGGTGTTGCTGCAGAGGACGATGATGAACTGGTTTCCAGAAACTCTGCTTTTAGATTTTCAGAGTATCTAACCAAATTGTCGTATCTCAGGAGATTGTTTCTGAGAACAGATGTATCCTGCAACATTTGAGAAAATGATAGTATCATAGCATGAAATACATAACAAAAGAAATTTAACTCGTGAAGGCGGAAATGAATGACTTGGTACATACAGATCAGAGAAATTAGTTACCACTACAATAGTTTAATATATAAATCATCTATTGTAGCTATATTAACTTGATAAGCCAATGTCACATCAGAAATAGTTGAAGCAACGAGTAATACACATTCCTCGGTGCTACTATTTTTCGAGGCCAGGAACTTCCAGGTCAGAATTGCTTAAACAGGAACTAGAATAACCATAATATTGTCATCTGTGCTAAGGGAGATAAAATTGTGAAGTAAGAAAAGTATATGACTAAGTTACATGTGGATTTTTCCAGATATAAAAATTCAATAAAGGAAGCAACCAAAAAACAGTTACACAGATAATTAAAAGCTCTGAAGGTAGTGAATTAGTATTTGCGCAGAGGATGGACTTCATAATCCAAATAACTCGATTTGAAATGGAGCATTAGTGAATTAGTATTTGCGCAGAGGATGTTGTATTTATGTGTTAGTGAAAACTTAACCAAATTTGAATTTTTTTTTCCAAATTATTGATATAGCCTACCATAAATGACAAAAATGAAGATTATCAAAATCTTTGGCATTCCATATTCATTCCAAAATCTGTTTAGAAATCACTAATCCTGTGAAGACTCCTTCAACACTCCCCCTCCATTGGTGCCATTGTCACCACCACCGCCAACACCATCCCAATTGTAGAACTGTAATGGTCGATGTACGAAAGAAAATTTCTTATTAGTGGCAACATGGAAAAAAGTTGTTGAAGAACGTCCAATCGAGTCATAGGAGAAAACTTGTTTCTGATATTAGGAAAATGAGGCCAAACTGTTGAAGGAACGTAGTCCGGCAAAGTCCAATCGAGTTATTGGGGGAAAACCTGTTGTGCTCAGTATTTGGATTAGCTATTGAACTCTCACTTCAAACCCACGTTGGCAAACTTTTTTTTATCAATAATATTCCATCCATTGAATTCTCTATTTAATGATGGGTTCCATCGTTCACTTATAAAGTACTTCTTTGATAATGAATGCAATTTTAGCTATCGAAGTTCACTTGAGCAGCTCTCCTCTGCTACGAAACTTGTCCGGGAGGCCCATAGTCCTTTGTGTGCACCAACATGAGGCAGACATATTTCCTTTTGTCCACTTCCCCTATGCCAGCATCAGTTGGGAGTAGGAAAGTGGTAGGAACAAGAATTTGATGATTCATGTAAAAATAGGGTAAATTTAAGTTATGTCTATGCAAATAAAAACATAATTTTTGTAATAATTCTAAGTTATAAAATTTAATAATTATTAAGAAATTTTATTTTAGTTAAAATAATATGAATTTAATATCTCAATGTCACAAAAGTTTCACAACAGAGACTCCAAAATCCAAAGATGGAGTGGATTTCATAATCTAATGACACAGTATTACAAAATCCTACTAGAGTAACACTCATTTAGATTTCGAAATACAAATGCAGATAGATTTCTAAATGCATGTTAAGTAACCCCCCCCCCCCCCCCCCCCCCCCCCCCCCCTAGATTCTAAAGTTTCACTCCAGAATTCTATTTTAGAATATAACCTTATCTAGTTTCATCAACTAATATAATATAGTGAAATCTGGAGATGAAGATGGAGAGGAGAAGGAGAAGGAGAAGGAGAAGAGAGAATATGAGAAAGGAGATTGCAAGGGCTTAAAACCCTAGGTTGCATCTCATGTCTATTTATATAAATATGCAATACACCCACAATTACTATTATACCCTCATATGATAAATAATAAAATAAAATAACTCTAACACCCTCCCTCAAGCAGGAGCATAGAGATCAGACATGCCCAGCTTGCTACATAAATCAGAAAATGGACCACGAGCAAGTGGTTTGGTGAGGATATCACCTAATTGATCCTCTGACCGAACATAAGGAGTGACAATCTGTTTCTTCAGCAACAAATCACGAACAAAATGACAATCCACCTCGATATGCTTCGTGCGCTCATGAAACACCGGATTACTTGCGATAAACATTGCCGACTGATTATCACAATACATCTCCATCGGAATAGGAATCATGATTCCCATTTCATGAAGAAGAGACCGCACCCACATCATCTCAGAAGCTGTATGAGCCATCGCACGGTACTCGGCCTCTGCACTAGAACGAGCCACAACATTCTGCTTCTTACTACGCCACGTGACAAGATTGCCACCCACAAACGTACAATAGCCAGAAGTAGACCTCCTATCACTGCGACTGCCTGCCCAATCAGCATCACTGAATCCAGTCACCGTAAGCAACTGGGAAGGTTTGTACAACAAACCCTTTCCAGGTGCACCCTTCAAGTATCGAAGAATGCGAGAGATAGCCTCCCAATGTGGTTGCCGAGGGACATGCATAAACTGACTAACTACTCCAACTGCATATGTGATGTCTGGTCGAGTAACAGTAAGATATATAAGTTTGCCAACCAAACGTCTATAATATCCAACATCCTCAAATAACTCTCCCCTGTCAGCATCAAGCTTGTCATGATAATCCATAGGAGTCTCAACTGGCCGACACTCTAACATCCCAGTCTCGGAGAGCAAGTCTAGAACATACTTGCGTTGTGACAGATACACACATTTCTTAGATCGAGCAACCTCGATTCCAAGAAAATATCGAAGAAGACCCAAATCCTTAGTATGAAACTGACGACTAAGGTAGGCCTTCAAGTCCACAATTCCAGCATGATCACTCCCAGATATAATGATATCATCAACATAAACAATCAACACGATAATACCTGCTGAGGAAGAATGGCAAAATTCTGAATGATCTGATGTGGTACGCCGAAAGCCATACTGAATGAGAACTGAACTGAACTTGTCAAACCAAGCACGAGGTGACTGTTTCAGTCCATATAATGCTTTCTTCAATCGACATACGAGTCTTTTATTTCCTGTTACAACATATCCCGGTGGTTGATCCATATAAACCTCCTCCTGTAAGTCACCATGCAAGAAAGCATTCTTTATGTCCAGCTGATATATAGGCCATTGGTGATTAACCGCCACAGAAATAAGAATCCGAACTGAATTCAGCCGAGCCACTGGAGAGAAAGTCTCCATATAATCCACGCCATATGTCTGAGTATATCCTTTGGCAACCAACCGTGCCTTGAGGCGCTCAACAGAACCATCAGGGTGATATTTAACAGTGTACACCCATCTACAACCCACTGTTTATTTTCCAACAGGAAGTGATGTAAGCTCCCAAGTCTGATTTTGATGTAAAGCATACATCTCCTCATCCATTGCACTTTTCCAACCAGAAGATGACATAGCCTGCTTGTAAGTTTTGGGAATAAAAGTAGAAGACAATGAAACAGCAAATGCATGAAAAGATGATGAAGCACGGTGTAATGAAACATAGTTAGAAATGTGATGCTTATTCTTTGTGGTACAAAGGCGTTGTCTTTTCCTGAGAGCAATAGGAAGATCATCTGGATCTGTGGTGATGGGAGCAGAAACCTCAGGCACGGAAGATGATTGGTTGAAGGCTGAATTCTGCAGAACCACTGGCCTGTCCTTGGATCTCTGATAAACCTGTAAATGGGGAATGGAGACAGAAATTGATTCAGGAATGACCGGAAGTGGTATGGAAGATATCAAATCTGTTGTAAAAGGAATACCACGGTCTCCTGAAGGAAAGAAGGGGGTAGACTCAAAGAATGTAACATCCGCACTGACATAATATTTGCGTGACTGTGGACTGTAACAACGATAACCTTTTTGAGTACGGGGATAACCAAGAAAGACACACTTCAGAGATCTAGGAGCCAACTTATCTCGATTAGGTTCCAAGTTATGAATAAAAGCGACACAGCCAAACACTCGAGGAGATAAGGAAAAGGGTGCGACATCTGTATGTAATATAGTAAATGGAACTTTGTTATTTAATACAGATGATGGCATGCGATTAATAAGATAACATGCAGTAAGAACGGCATCTGCCCAATACTGTTTGGGGACATGCATATTGAACATGAGAGTTCGAGCCACATCTAAAATGTGTCGATGTTTGCGTTCGGCTATACCATTTTGTTGAGAGGTGTGGACACAACTGGTTTGATGAATCATACCACGATCAACACAGAAACTGTTCACAGAAGATTGAGTATACTCCAAAGCATTATCAGAACGCAGAATTTTGATACGTTTATTAAACTGAACATAGACTTCATTATAAAAGGCAGATAATACATTTGGAAACTCAGATCTTTCTTTCATTAAATAACACCAAGTCATTCTGGAATAATCATCAATAAAAATAACAAAATACTGAAATCCTTTCGGACTTTTGACTCTAGACGGACCCCAAATATCAGAATGAACAAGATCAAAAGACTCTAATTGACGACTCTCACTACGACGAGGAAAGGAACTACGGTGATGCTTGCCTAACTGACAAGCCTCACATTCAAGACTAGATACATGACTCAAACTAGGAACAACTTGACGCAACTTAGCCAAAGACGGATGTCCCAAACGATAATGCCACTGCAACGGAGAAGTAGAAACAGAAGTGAAGGCCTTTCCAGGTAGATCCAAGTAGTACAGTCCATCTTTTTCATGTCCCGAACCAATCGTCTTTTTCGTCCTGAGGTCCTGAAAAATACACGAATTGGGAGAAAATGTCACAGAACATTGAAGAGATTTGGTTAACTGGCTCACAGATAACAAATTAAATGAAAAATTAGGCACATATAATGAATCAAATAATGATAGTGATTGAGTAGGGTGAATGACACCTTTCCCAAGCACAGGACGAGTAGACCCATCAGCCAAGATAATATTATGTTTCATGGAACTACGATTATGAAAGATAGATGTTATACCAGACATGTGAGAGCTCGCTCCTGAGTCGATGACCCAAGAGGTGGATGGTGATTGGGTTGCCACAAAAGCAGGATTACCTATATGTGCCATGGTTGCAGTAGGTTGGGAGGTGGTACTAGCAAGCGCGTTCAACTTCTGGAGGATCTGTTGAAATGGAGATGAGTTATCGGACGTTGAAGTCTGATTGAAACCCGAAGTATCATCTCTGGGAGCAGAAGTGGTGTCCTGGGACTGCATATTTTCATCATGCACTTGATGTGCATATTCTGGTTTGCCCCATTTGTCCCAACAATAGTCTTCTACATGACCGAGCATTCCACAATAGTTACACTTTCGTGGTTGACCACGGCCACCACCACCACCACCGCGGCTACCACCACCACCGCGACCACCACCACGACCATTGTCTCTACCACCACGGCCTCCTCCTCGACCAATACTACGACCACCATCTCTACCGCCACGTCCAATACCACGTCCACCACCACGACCAACAGCACTAGAAACTAGGGCAGAAGAGTCAGTACTCGGCACCACAGAACTCTGTCCCAGAAAGGAACGATTGAGACGGGAGAAAGTATCTGCCACCGTAGGTAACTGCTCTCCAGCAAGGATTTGAGCTTTATAAGGTTCGAGCGCAGGATCCAAGCCGGCAAGGATGAGTGAAACATGAAACTCTTCCTTCTGCCTCCGAGCTTCCTTCAAATCAGTAGTAACAGGATGATATTGAAGCAGTTCCTCCCACAAAGCCTTCTTTGAAGCCAGATATTCATTCACAGGCCTCCCATTTTGCTTTGTATTGAACAATAACTCGTACAACTCATAGATACGGGCAACGTTTCGCTTCTGCGAATATGATTCTTCCAGAGATGCCCAAATCTGTTTGCTTGATTCACACCACTGAACATTAGCAGCGATATGTGGTTCCATACTATGCCACAACCACGACATAACGTATGCATCTGCACTCATCCAATCTTCATACTCAGCGGACGTTTCAGGTAGGGGTTCGTCCGTCAAAAACTTCAACTTCTTCTTCGCCCTTAACACCACTTTGATAGACTTGGACCAGGCAAGGTAGTTCGCACCATTGAGTTTCACCGCTGTAATCGACTTTCCCAATTCATCATTATGAATAACAGTAAAAGGAGAACCACCTCCGCCACCACCACCACTATTAACCTCGCTAGAAGATTCGGTCCCCACCATACTTGCAGATGCAACAGAAAGACGAGATCTTTGAAACCCTAGATCTCACAACGAACCTCAACCGACGACAAATAACCAACGGAGATCTGTAGAAACCCTAGATCTCATAAACGAACCACGAACGACCACGAACAGCGAACGACGAACGGCAAATCATGAAAAGTAGACGAAAAACAGCCCAAAAGTAAGTACAGTACTTACAAATATATGCTCTGATACCAAGTGAAATCTGGAGATGAAGATGGAGAGGAGAAGGAGAAGGAGAAGGAGAAGGAGAAGAGAGAATATGAGAAAGGAGATTGCAAGGGCTTAAAACCCTAGGTTGCATCTCATGTCTATTTATATAAATATGCAATACACCCACAATTACTATTATACCCTCATATGATAAATAATAAAATAAAATAACTCTAACAAATATAAACATCAAAAGTAAGTACGACAAGGTACGTGTCTACTCGCCCGACTATCGAAATATAAGTATGGCGAGGTACGTGTCGACTCGTCCCACTATACCATACTCGTGGTACCGCTACTCGATTTTGATCGATGTTTAGGTTGGACGACCCGTAGGTCCCAACAACTAAGTCACCATGCCGCTTCTCGACACAATGTTCCATGACGCCTTATCCCTGATCGATAGTTCAGTGGCACAATTCTCCTTCTGATTGCTTGAGATATCGCACCCCGTCTTGAGACATCGCTATCCCGATCTTGACAGTTCCATGGTCTTGAACCATAACTGCCGACTTCACTTATGAATCATTCTTATGATTCTCGTTCGATTCTCGTGCACTTGATGCACGTCTCGATATAGTTTGTTTCAATGTTTTATCTTAGTGTTCAACATATGTTACAACTTGTATTTCTCCGAACCACGCTCGTTGAATCTATGATATCACTAGCACGCAACTGATGTATTTTAGTAAGAAGCATGGAGTAGAGAAGGGTCAGGGCCCGCCCACCTTATACTAATATGCTTATTATTCTGCCGAGCCTACACAGCCTATCGCTCCACCTGAGTCGATATGGCCTATCCCCAATTTCCGTTGTCTGATGCAAAGCACGATTTACTTAACTGGTATAACCATGCGAGCAGGCCGTGCTTCTCAATCATCCGACCTGAGCAGATTTAAGGAAGAATGCACCATCGCTTAAGTCCCGCTATCTCTGCACTGCTCTGAACTAACCCATTGATTTCGTTACACAATACTTGACTCCGTGCATTTGTCCACATCGAGGCGATAAATCGACCTCAAAAAGTCCCGCGTAAAAGCTTGTAAATGAAACCAAAATCCGAATTAATACTTGTTTCCAATTCCGACTTATGTTATGCAACCAACCCAATGCCTCGTTTCAATCCTAGCGTAATGCTCCATGCGACACGGGACATTACATAATATACCACTCAAAACAAGGTTCGTCCTCGAACCAAAACCTATACTCGTTCCTTTTCGATAATACCGAACTTTTTTTTCAAACACTGCCTCGAAATATTCTCTGATTCGTATACAACGCTCGTACAATTTTTCTTAACTTCATATCGTTTCCTACAGCTCCATTCGAGTTCAGCATATCCCTTAGTTTGGATTCATACACATATTTTAGGAATCCCCGAAATATATGTATTTTAGCAAAGCTTAGTGATAGCGAAGTCTGACAAGTTGCGGGTACGACTTCATTTCTGAAATACCAACTGTTTCATACTCCCGACCGAACTGGCCTTAGTGTCCGTTCTCGTAACTCATTCGCATGTGCACTATTTTTGAAGACCTGATTTTCTGCCACGAATCTCTACACACAACTTGATTTATATTCGTCTTCCATCTTGATATGTTTCGTTTTGATAAATCCGACTTGCGCATTGCATCGAGTCATTACGCAATCCGAACACGAGTCTCCGCAATACCTTCTCGTTACTCAAATATGTTGCATCGATAATCCTGCGCATGCGTTGCGTCAAACCCATGTACATCCGATCGCAATGAGTTTTTCGCAACATACATCCGTCCAACTGTTAGCCACCTCTTGTCCAACTATTTCTGAAGTTTTGCTTGATATGGACCGAGTCCAACATAAGCAAGAACCGTCCGCCTCAAATCACACTATCGTTCGTGCCATCTATTTCTCCCGACCATCATATCTGAACTACCGACGCATCAACGTCTAGGTTCACCCTCGCTAGGCGACTTACCCAGACAACGTACTAAGTCTTCCCGATGCAAGGGACTAACTTAAACCGACCATTTTCGTCTATCTCGTTTCTCAAAATATTTTGATCTGCTATCGCACCGTCCCAACATATATATATATATCGCTAGCGTTGATCAAATCAATAACCAACGCTAACTATCCTTGGGTCCTCGCTATAAAATTGACGATGCTCAAAGGCATCACTCTATCTGACACCAATGTTTCACCCGGAGCATCTAAAGTTACATACTCTATCGAGTACGAAATCACCTCCCATCAAAATTTCGCTATGTTATATTCAGCCGAAGGCTATTCCATCGAATTCTAAAATAAATATTCGATCGTCTAGACTTTTCTTCAACATGCACCACTCAATATTTATCTTTGACGCAATCTCTTATGCGTCATCAATCGGGTCATCTTATGGATCTCCAACGTTTACTTTGATTCGGTGGTCAAGTCTCTAGGGTCATCTGTCCCGAAGCTACGCTCGATAATTGTGGATCATCAACGATGGATAGTTACTAAGAACCATGCTATATCTTATTCCGAAGCCAAACTAATTCCGACAAGTTCTATAAAATTCTACCAAAATCTGAGAGTACGTTTCCAATTCTGAACACATGCACTACCTCCCAACATATTCGCTAACCAAGGAAACATCTAGCCGTCTTAGGGTTTGAGTCTATCTACCCTTTGATCGAAATCCGAGATACTCTATACTCGGCGAAACAATTCCCAGTCGAACCGCCAATTCTGCTAGCTTGTCCCCCTAACTCTATCGTTCCGTTCTGAATCTATCAAGTAAATTCTCGATCGATCAATACGACTTCTCGTATCGTTATCCACAACTTTCCAAATCGTAGCCTTACTCCGTTGTGTATCTTTAGATCCCGCTTAAGTTTACCTGCGCAACCATTTCGCTCGAGCGATACCGTAAATCATCCCGACGTCAAGTCCCGTCGAGTTTTCTCAAAGGTCCATCCCTTATGATCGTTGCTCCCATTTCGATCCTTCCGTTTCTATATCAATTTCTTCATGCTTCGACGTGTAGTAGAGTCCCGATGACTTGCGCACTAGTTCCTGAGGTAGGGTCATTCCAACTATTTCCATTTCGATACGCCACGTCGATTCCGATACCGTAAGGGTCAACCTAGATCTGCGTTAACATCAACTTGATGCTCACGTCGCATCTGTCTAAGTTTCGTAGGAAACTTGCATACGTTCGCTGCACCATCTCGTAAATATCCGCCTCCGTGTCTATGCCTCGATAGCATAACCTAGTTACGGATCATAAGTCACAAGCAACAACGATCAAGTCCTCGATATTTTATGTGACACGAACTATTTCCGAATTTTCTATTCCCAAACGAGTCCCTCTGCTCGGCCAACAGTTTCCTTGTGTTTACAAAACTACGCTTGTTACTCCTGGATTTGCTTCGATCCCTCGCGCACGTGTGCGCACTTGGCCGCTATTGATTTCCTTCGCTATTCAAGGCCAACTGTCCGTCTTACACTTTCTGAATTCTCGTCCAACATAACATTTGTTCGACTCGAGAGTCTGTTCTCGGTCATTCGAACATAATACATCAAAGAATACTTGAGTCACACACTGCCTTGCAATTTCCCAAATGAGTCTCGCCACTATCTTATCTGTTGCGGCCAAATCTATCGCAACCCATGCGAACGTTTCGACGCATCAATTACTTTGTGGTAAGGCATATACCACTCAGAAATCGAGCCACTCTTCGTGTCGCACTTTCTCTGCCTCGATCCGACATTTATTCCGAATTATCCATCCCGTTGTGATTCTACCGACTACGAACTGGACGCTCGCTTATTCAAAATTTGACAAAAAACCCAACCAACACACGAACCATCTTACTATTTCTGTTAAGTCCCGTCCGTTGCATCTCGTGCAACATTTCCTTCCCGAAATTTCAAGTTATTACTCAAACCGTTCAACCCGTTTGTTATCGTTCTGATGTTCCCACGTATATGCTATCGTTCAAGAGATTGACTTGTTACACAGCATGCAATAAACATCGCTCGAATCGACTTGCCGCATGCTATGCAACAACGCCGCACGGTGTTACTCAGTATTACGATCGATAAAGATAAATGCAGCACACAACAGTCTAAGTTTATATAGACATTGTATGGAACATCCAGTGTAGCATCGAGTAGAGTCAAAGAGTGGTTCGATCACAGAAGCAACTTTGAATTTGTGATGAAATGAATGATTGTCCAAGGAAGTTAACCGGGCACTCTGATACCAATTTGTCACGCCCCGACTCCGTAGAGTCGATAATCGTCCATCGGACGTGATGTCGTGCATGCCTAGGTTGTGCAACGCACAAGGCAAGAAGATAAAACATAATGGTTTTAATAAAAAACACCAAGTCGCAACGGAAGATTTATAGTCACAATGAAACACTAAGAGTATGCGAAGCAAAGCACTTTTATATATAATTGCAGTGGTTACAAATGCTTGAATAGCCCCATTGAATATGCCAAGTTGGCTACCAACACTCTTTGATCTCTCTTGTCACAAAGGATTTCCACCGTTCCATACATCATGTCTTCGTATATCAAGAACGCATCTGCACGTTGTCGAACCTGAGCTTCTAAACGCCTTTGGTGTTACGCCCTAATCTCCCGCAAGTTCGATCGTCCCTGCTGGACGTGAGATCACCACACCAACGCTCCCGCAGGACAATCGTTCTCATCAGGACGTGATATCGTACGAGCATGGAGTTGCGCTCGCACAAGGCAATGACGTCAAACGTCAAGGTTATCATTGAAACGACTAAGTTGCAGCAAAAGCCAAGTATTGTTACAAAGAAGATCACATCAGAGTATACACAACGAAGTTCATAAGGGTCCAAATGAAGATGCCACAAAGGAGAATGCCACAATGGCTTGCAACACTCTTGCTATTTCTCTTGGACACAAAGGTACTTACCGTTCCATACATCATGTCCCATATATCCAAGCTGAGCCACTAATTGCGTACCTGAAAATAATGTCCACAAACGTAGGTCAGTACACAGCTGTACTGGTGAGCGGGGTAACCCACTCGTCTAAACCGACACTAAGTAGATAGTAAATGCAAGCAGTTATATGGTGATCTTTCTACTTTAACCTAGATTCATTTCATGGCAGTGGCATGATATGTTAAGGAAAGCTGTAAAGCAGGTTAAGCATTGAACTCAAGTTAACACAACACTAGCAGTTTTATATCCAAACACAAATGAAACTAAGCATGCAAATCCATTCTATTCAATTCCCGTAAGTAAAGTGTGAACCTATCGAACCACGTCACAATCCAAGTCTCAAATCCATCCTCGATGCACACAATCTTGCCCGAGGCAAGGTGGCCGTCCGTCGCCTACTCAAACGCAACAATCAAACAAACTCTTATCTATACGAAGGTCATTGGTCAAGCCATAAAGGACTATTTGAATGCATTTCGACCCGATCCAGCATTGAGTAGCTAGCCCGCCTGGTGGTCTCGAACTGCAAGTACCCGTGCTTCGAAAGCACGTTACCAATATTTTCTCTATGGCCGAACGATCCCGGTGCCCTGTGCAATCCGTTCGAGGAAACCAAACCCTACGCGCAACAGGTTGTCCGTGACCATGCAATGCTCCGATAATGTAGATACGACGATGAATCGAACCTTCTCGTCCCACCATACTCATCCCGTTCCAACTGTTTCACCATATCCATTCTCAAATTATCCATCTTTCCATGTTTTCGCTTGATGACCCAAGTTCCCAATACAAGGCCCAAGGCCCGCATCACACAAGGGCACAATGCCACATCATTACGGATTCTGTGGCACCATGCCCAACGATTAGTTCCAGGTCTCGTATTCCAAGCTCTCCATATCCCTATCGACAGTTGCTCGGTTTCGAACCACAACTGCACGCTCCGTTTGACGAAGCGCCACAACTTGATACTCGTGCGCAACGCACGCTCTCTCGATGAAGTGTTCCCGTATTCTAACCAAACAGTTCAACTCAAAGCCAAAACTCCTATTTATTCAAACGTCGCACACTCTATGGACGCCATAGTACGGTGTTTCCAATGTTCTAGACTAAGTGTTCTAATGCAAGGTGTTATCCATTTTATTAGGCATGAAGTAGAGAAGGGACATAGTCCACTCACCAAGTCTGAATCCGCTCGATACTTTGCCTAGCACTCTGCCTTGCCGATACGGCCGATTCCTTGAATCCGTGGTCCGATACGAAACACTATATACTCAATTGGTATGACCGTACGGGCAGGTCATGCTCTCCAAATCATCCGACCTGATCGGACTAAGGAAGACGGCATTATCGTTCCAATCCGCTATATTTGCACTTGCTCTGAACGAACACACTGATTCCATTCACGTCGTCTATGCCTCAGTTCGTTGCGAGTTGTTGCTCTGGTCTCACTGAACTCCGCACGCGATCTGTACATGAAACCAACTAAAAGCAATACTTGCTCCCAAATCCAACTCAATGAAATGCAACGAAACCTGTCTCGTTTCAATCCGACTCAGCGTAATGCACCGTACGGTTGCGGGACATTACATTTGGTACGTCCGAGCGATCTTTCGTATTGGAGGGTTGGATCATCAAAGATGGACAGTTACTAAGAACCATTCTATATCTATTCGGAAGCCAAACTAATTCCGACATGTTCTAAGGGATTCTACCCAAATCTGAGAGTATGTTTCCAATTCTGAACACACATGCACTACCTGCCAACATATTCGCTAACCAAAGAAACATCTAGCCGTCTTAGGGTTTAAGTCTATTTACCCTTTGATCGAAATATGAGATACTCTATACTCGGCGAAACAATTCTCAGTCGAACCGCCAATCCCGCTAGCTTGTCCTGCTAACTCTATTGTTTCTTTCTGAATCCATCAAGTAAATTCTCGATCGATCAAATACAACTTCTCGTATCGTTATCCACAACTTTCCAAATTGTAGCCTTACTCCGTTTTGTATCTTTATATCCCGCTTAAGTTTACTTGCGCAACCATTTCGCTCAAGCGATACCGTAAATCATCCCGACGTCAAGTCCCGTCGAGTTTCCTCAAAGGTCCATCCCTTATGATCCTTGCTCCCATTTCGATCCTTCCGTTTCTATATCAATTTCTTCGCGCTTCGACGTGCCGTACAATCCCGACAACTTGCACACTAGTTCCTGCGGTAGGGTCATTCCAACTATTTCTATTTCGATACTCACGTCCATTCTGATACCGTAAGGGTCAACTTAGAATCTGCGTTAACATCAACTTGACGCTCACGTCGCATCCGTCTATAAGTTTCATAGAAAACTTGCCTACATTCGCTGCACCATCTCGTAAATATCCGCCTCCGTCTATGCCTCGATAGCATAACCTAGTTACGGATCATAAGTTACAAACAACAACCGATCAAGTCCTCGATGTTTTATGTGATACGAACTATTTTCGAATTTTCCATTCCAAAACGAGTTCTGCTCGGCCAATAGTTTCCTTGCCAATAGTTCTGCTCGTGCTTAGAGAAAGAACTCTATATAAGAGTATCTTTCCTGTTCTTTTCATTGTTGCTTGTTTTTGGACATTTTTGTTGTCGGCTTTTGATTAATGGATTTCGTTGTTGGCTTTTCTTTGGATGCTTTTCATTTGTTTGTTTTCGTTGATTTCTGCATTCATATTAATATCCGAAAGAAAGAGAAAGGAAGATATAAAGTGTGTGTTGAATATCTGTTGATGTAATTTCATAATGAAGCGTAGGCTAGGCTTGACGGTTGCATAAGAAGTTCCTCCTCTCGACAATTCTTTAATCGGTGAGTGGCTTTGATACTTTTTATCCCTATCTTCACTCCTTAATAAAAGAAATCTCCTGAAAGACCCTTGCTATGTCCCTATGATCAATAATACCTTAATAAAGAGGACCAAGATAGAAGAGATTAATTGTATTGTTGTTAACATGTTATTTAGAAATGACAATATTTTACTGCTTGAACAAATAGATGAATGAATGTTTCCCTTGTTACCATGAAAAGTGTGCTTAAGAGAAGAGTTATAATATGAGCCTAGTCCAATCTGCAGTTAAGATCCTGGAGAGGAATGCAATGGCAAGCCCGTATCTCAATTATGCAAGGAAGAAAGGGAAACTTATAGCCTCAAAGGGAGGGCCGGGTCACTCGCAGTCAAAGTCAGTCGCAGAGGATGCCAAGAACACTTGTGAAGACAACTCGAAATAGGGGCTACTCATGATTAGTATGAGAGAGCATAATGACGAGTTAGAGGGACAGGGACTTGTTATGCAGGCTGAATTCACCAATGACCTGGTGGTAAGTTTAGGTGGTAATCAAGGTCACCCCAACCCCCAACTGTGATTAATGTCTATTTTGAATTAGAACACTAGGGGTGCAAACTCGCTAGTATGTTGGAGGAAGATTAAAGGGAAAATAAGGAGAACACAGAGCTCCATCACGGCTATTCTGGAAACAAAAATTAGGTCGGAGCGGAAGATGGTACGACGTACCCCAAGCTACTGGTCGCAGGTTAATAACTTGAGTGAATGCGGGATGGCTCGAATTTGGGTCCTCTGGGACTCTAGAATTTGGTCAGGACGGTTAATACATGTTCCGACCAACTCATTGCTAGCGAGTTTACAATAAAGGTGGAATCCAATTTATTTTTGGAGCTGTTTACAGGCATAATGATAGAAGAGAGCAGGAGTTCTTATGGCAGGAGATCATTCACCTTAGCGTAATTGCTGAATCCCAACTATGCATGCCTTTAGTATTATGCGGCAACTTCAACGCATTGCTATTCATTCACGAAAAGGTTGGGGGACGTCGGGTCTCGGACTCTATTCTGACATATTTCCAAAATTGTCTTCTCCAAGCTAGTCTTCAATGCTTGGATAGAGCGGGTTGTGTATGGACATGGAACAATAAGGCATCCTATAACCGGATAGTGTGTCAACTTGATCAGGCGACTGGGAACAGTAGATGGTTTGCAAAATTTTCTTCCGTTGTTGTGGAGGATCTTGCCCACCCCCCCCCCCCCCCCCCCCCTTCCCCCCACTAATGATCACTCTCCGATGTTGATAAAATTAGCTACGGAGGAAGTGAGAAGGAACATAAATTTCCGATTCAACAATGCGTGGAAGGCTATGTCAGGCTATCGTGGGGCCGTGGAAGCTGGGCTTCGAACCACTACAAGCAGTAATCAATAGTATTGTTTTGTACAACGTTTGAAGGCGATTAAGCTCAACTTGGAACACTGGAACAAGGACCGCCCCTGCCAGAGTCTGACTGCCAAGGAGGAGGAGCTTAGACGTGCTACAAGCGACATCGTGGGATCCTCTGCTTGCTTTGCATGAAAAGAAACTCCAAGTAGAAATCAGTGAGCTATCTCTTCATGAGGAAATTCAATTAGCTCAACGAGCTAAATGATTTTGGCTTAAGGACGACGACCGATGCTCAAAATTCTTCTAAGACATTATTCGGACCAGGCAACACGGAAATATCATCAATAAAATAATTGATCCTCAAGGTCGAGTTATTTCAGCGATAGAGGACATTAAAGAGGAAGTCGTTCGATACTATCAGCAGCTATGTAATCAAAATAACTACCGGACGGTGTTCTCGGAACTTTTATGCAAGAGACTGATTTCGGAGGAAGGCAATCGGCAGTTGTGTGCACCGGTGACCATGGAGGAAATCAAGTACATAGTACAATAAGCTGACCCCAACAAAGCTCCAGGTCCAGATGGATTAAGTTTTACAATTTACATTGGAATGAAATTAAGTACGAGATTCTATATATTGTACATGATTTTTTGGCTAATGGGCGGCTTCTTCGGGAAGTTAACTATACTTTCCTCACGCTCATACCGAAAGAAGGTGTTATATCTCTGGCGGACTTTCGACCTATTTCGTGCTATAATTTCTTGTACAAAATCATCACATCGGTGTTGTGTCGTTGTACGGAGAGCATCATGCATGAGCTAATATCTCTAAGCCAGGCGGCTTTTGTCAAAGGAAGATCTATTGCGGAGAAAAGTTTATTGGCTCATAAGATGGTACGCAACTTCAACAAAGTGGGAGATCGGAAGGCTTACATTAAGTTGGACCTTCGGAAAGCATATGACATTGTAAATCGAGAATTCGTATGTCATATTATGCGGGAGATGGGCTTCGACCATCGATGGGTGGCAAGGATATACGAGTATATCTCGACTCCTTTTTTGGTATAGATAAAAGGCCAGCCTCATGAATTTTTCCACAGCAGTCGGGGCCTACGGCAGGGGGATCCATTATCCCCTTATTTATTCACACTGGTGATGGAGTATTTTACTTGTATGATGGATGTAGCTACCCAAAATAAGAGTAATGTCTCAGAGAAAATATGTACTTGACATCCTAAATGATGTAGGAATGATGCAAGCTAAGGGAGCAACCTCGCCCATGGACCCAGGGATAAAGTTACTTCCCGACGAGGGGACACTGATGACTGATCCGGATCAATATCGTCGAATAGTTAGGAAACTCAACTACTTGGCTGTTATGACTCGTCCAGACATTTCCTTTGCCGTCAGTGTTGCAAGTAGATTCATGTCTTCACCACGAGTTCCACATTGGGAGCAGTTCTCAGAATTCTGCGCTATCTAGTTCAGAATCCGAAAAAGGAGAATAAGGGACATACTTATGTTGAGTGCTTTACTGATGCTGACTGGGGTGCCAGTCTTACGGATAGACGGTCTACATCTGGCTACTCGATCTTCATTGGCGGGAACTTGGTATCATGAAGGAGCAAGAAACAAATTGTGATCGCACGATCAAGCTCGGAAGCAGAATATCAAACAATTGCTCATAGCACAGCAGATGTGCTATATCTGCAGCATCTTCTACAGGAACTAAGAGAAGAAGCAGGATATAAAGCAGAAGATATGTGGTGTGATAACCAGTCTGCTATTCATATTGCTACTAATCATGTATTTCATGAAAGGATAAAGCACATTGAAATCGACATTCACTTTGTCCGTGATGAGTATCAGAAATGGATGATAATTTTTCACTATATGAGGACCGGCGATCAGATAGCTGATATATTTACAAAATCTCTTCTAGGTCCTCGGGTTCAATTTCTCTGTAACAAGCTGGGCATGATTGACATCTATGCTCCAGCTTGAGGGAGGGTGTTGAGTTATGTGTTAAGTTGAGTTTAGTACCACACCGGGTAGACTAATAGGGAAAGGGACTGGCCTCTCCTATATAATGTACTCCCCTCCTCTTAATGAATCAATCTATCATTCTTATTCTATAGTAGGATTGGACTTTAGTCCCACGTCGGATAGAGCAATAGTGAGAGGGGTTAGCCTTTCCTATATATATGTAATCCACTCTTCAATAAAGTTAACCTATTATTCATTCTCTCTCTACAAGGTATCAGAGCCATCCACATAAAAAAATAAAAAAAGGAGAAACCCTACCAGCCACAACCCCCCGTACCGCCTGCCCCTGCTGTGTGGTGCCCCGTTCCTCCTATTCGGGGAGCGCGGCTAAGAAATACAAGACGGTATCGTTCGATCGGGATAGATTGAAACAAGAACCCATCCTCTTTATGGATTTGCTTCTTCGGAATCGATTCCCATATTCAGTGGACCGTGCCCCCGGGATCGACTTAGCGGCAGAGTCAGGAGGGACCTCTCCGCTGCATCTTTTGTTGCCTAGTTTTCGCTGTCGCTTGTTGCTTTCGTGCCTTGAGTTGGTTTTCGGATTTGCTTGGATTTTCTTGAACGGTTTCGATGGATTTCATTGCTTTCGTTCTTAGGACTGCACTTCAATTCCGATAATGGAAAGAGAGGAAGAAGTACTGATCAGCTGTTCGTGTCAATACAGGTGATCCAGCAGTAGGCGTCGCTCGAGCGGACTCCTAAAGCACTTCTTTCCTTCTTCCTTCCAACCACTAAAGTGAGTGGCTACCAACCCGATTAGCTAGCCCTTCTTGCTAATCTTCACATCTGAATCTTGTGTTCGTGCTTGCCCCGATCAAACGATACCAAGTAATAACTAAAAGACTACAATATAACAAGGGAATAGACTTGGGTTATATTATGCTTGTCAAATGAAACTTGTGAACGGTTATTTACTTACATGCTTGCTCGTTAGGAACGTTCTTCACATGCATAAATACAAGTTAGAATACATATTTCTTCTTAAAATTGTGCTATGGATAGAACTCTTCTTGAATGCCATAAACTGAACAGGTAGGCTATGCAAAAGTAAATCTTGCCCTGCTCCTGATATGCCCTGATTTGCCTCGATTGCTAACTTAGTGTACTGCGTTGATCACGGACAACTTGTGCACAAGGTCTTAGTTCCTGCGGACGGTCACTGGGGCACCGGCACCGATCCGATCCGGACGGAACTCATGATAGTCGCCTGCTATATGACGGAATGCCTTGGGACGTCCTGATCTATACGTCGCACGGCACTCCGTACCGAGACTAGCCTGTCCATTATGGCAACGTGCCAGTGATCCCCCTTGTATATTTAAACCTGTTGCAACTAACTTGTGTCTTCTTGGCAGGGAAGGCACGGTAAGTAATGGCAGGTGGTTCAGACGGACAGGTAAACGTCACCGAACGGTGGCGGGTTATTTCAATGATTTCTATATCAAATTCTTGCTGTAAAAATGAACTAAGGCAAGATAGAAACCCACAATAAATATGCATGCTTCATTAAAACAACGTGTTGATTGGTAAAGTTGGGTTAGCTTGCCTTCACCAGTACGTTTCGATGTACTGACCCTCGTTGAAACAGGTTCCCCGCGCTAGGAGAACCAAGCGAGGAGCAGGAGACGAACCCCCAATCCAGTCCAGCTGTAGGCACGCCTCGACCGTGCCACCTTTTGAAGCATTCGTGAAGAAGAAGCTAGCCACCAAGCAACCATGCAGCTTCGTGGCAAAGCAGTCGTTCCGACCCAAGGTCTTATATTTTGAGTTGTAGTAAAGGATGTAATGTACAGGACTGCTATCTCATTTTGTGCCAACACTTTTGTAAGCCCATAGAGGCAATCCTTATGACTCAGTTCAAGGAGTTTGTAATAGATGTTCATATTATCAATAAAAGAGAACTTTTTCCATGTTTCAATCTGTGTTTCAATTATCTGCGTACTCTGAATATGTGCTCGCTATGCAAAACAAAATACTTAGCCTTGTGCGGTGCGCAACCTAGGCCCGCACGGCGGTCACGCCCGGGGGATGACTATCGATTCCACGGAATCGGGGCGTGACATGTTGGTATCAGAGCACAGCTTCAAAGTTCCTTTGATTCATGAACTGGAAAAGTTCCCTTAGCGATAACTTCCTATGCGAACTCCTGAACTCGTTAAGGCCAAAATGAGATACGTTCATGCAATAAGTCCATAATACATTATGATGCTGATCTATTTACCTTCTTTCCAAGGAATGGCGCAAGCGCAACCATCAGCGCTAGCACCAGGCGAGACACATGCTCAGGAGAGCAGCTCCGGAACATCAGGAAGCTCTCGGAGCCAACGGGACATGTCTCAAACAGATTCGCTTCAACAAGTGATGCAAATGTTAACCGAGCAACGACAGAGAGAGGATGCCCGCCAAGCCAGGTTCGAGAGCAATCTAGAGGCTCGACTCTCAGTCCAGCAAAAGCAGGTAGATACCCTGCAGCAACTTGTTCAGACCTTGGCCACCAACCAGTCCACGGCTACAACAGCGACTCCGGTGGAACAACCAATACTTGAAGTCGAGACACCGCTAGTGCCAAGGACGAGGGAAGTGACTACCTTCACCTTTGCAAACTTCAAGAAGGTCTGCAACACGCCATTTAAAGGGACTGAGGACCCAATCGTGGCCCTAGATTGGCTCGCCGAGCTTGAAGATCATTTTTCTCTCCTAGACGTGCCGGAAGACAAGCGCGTCACCTGTGCCCAACTACTGCTTTGCCTCAATGCGCACGACTGGTGGGACGTGCATCGACGATCTCTTCAACTTGGCCATGGAGAGGAGGCGATCGCGTGGACGACTTTTCGTGCCGCGTTTGAGGAGGAGTTTATACCCCCACCTCTACGCCGTCAACGGGAAAACGAGTTTGTTCAACTCCGACAGGGCAGCATGACGGTGAAGCAATACTCGGCAGAATTCAACAAACTGGCCAAATTTGCTACCGCTTATCTACCGGATGCAGCGAGTCGTGCCAGACGATTCGAGGGAGGGCTACGTCCTGGCATCCACGGGCACGTAGCCGTTCCGCAGTATCAGACGATGAGGGAAGTCTTAAACCATGCCCTTTCGCTCGAACCGCAGTATCCTCACGTTGCTGCCGGCGCTGTGCAAACTTCTAATCACAAACGCCAAGGCAACGATAGAGGAAACAACGCTGCAAAGCGTCCAAATAACGGCGGTAAACAGCGTGGAGACACCAACAAGACCTGCAACTTTTGCAGGAAGCCAGGGCATATCGAAAAAGATTGTCGCCGTAAGCTTGGGACTTGCCTCCGTTGCGGTGATCCAACCCATCAAATTAGCAGCTGTCCGCTCTCCCCACCACAACAGCAGAATCAGACACCGGCACCTCAGGGAAATCGAACGGCGCCTCAGCAAGGGCGTAATCAAGCTCAAGGCCGGGTCTATACCATGACACGGGAAGAAGCTCTAGCTTCGGATACCGTCGTGTCAGGTACTTTGCTTTCAATAATATACCTGCTCGTGTTCTATTTGATTCAGGTGCAATGCATAGTTTTATTTCCACAAATTTTGCCGTGGAGAACAATGTAAAAATGACTCCGTTGCACTTAGATTTAAGTGTTAGCACCCCCTCTGGTACGAAAATACCTGTTCGTTCAGTATGCCTAGGTGGTTACATTTGTATTGGAGAGAAGAAGCTGTCGCTCGATGTCTTAGTTCTAGATGTTAGGGACTATGATATCATCTTGGGAATGGACTGGCTAGGCGCATGCGCGGCAACTATAGAGTGTGCAGAAAAACGAGTCGTTTTCCGTCTGCCTGGAGAAGCCGAATTCTGTTACACAAGTAGTCCGGCAACCGATGCGACTGGGGCCTGCATGGTGATATCTGCAATATCTGCTCGGCGAATGCTCCACTCAGGCTGCGAGGGATTTCTAGCATCAGTTCGAGACACACGGCAGGACTACGCAAACGTCGACTCTACTTCCGTTGAGGCGGAGTTCCCCGATGTGTTTCCGAGCGAACTACCCGGCATGCCGCCAGACCGAAAGATTGAATTCACTATCGACACATTTCCAAATACACAGCCTATCTCAAAACCTCCGTACAGAATGGCTCCTGCAGAACTGAGGGAATTAAAATGTCAACTTCAAGAATTACTTGATCGCGGGTTCATCCGTCCGAGCGTGTCTCCTTGGGGTGCGCCTGTGCTCTTCGTGAAGAAGAAGGACGGAACTCTACGCCTCTGCATCGACTACAGAGAATTGAACAAGGTTACGATCAGAAACAAGTATCCTCTGCCACGGATTGATGACTTGTTCGATCAACTACAGGACGCAGCAGTGTTTTCAAAAATAGATCTTCGCTCGGGTTATCACCAGCTGAAGATTAGGCCTGAGGACACCCCCAAAACTGCTTTCCGAACCCGGTACGGTCATTACGAGTTTTCAGTGATGCCGTTCGGACTGATGAATGCACCTGCAGCATTCATGGATGTAATGAATCGTGTATTTAGGCCTTTCATCGATAAATTCGTGGTGGTTTTTATCGATGATATCTTGGTGTACTCGAAGACAAGGGATGAGCACGCAGGACACCTGCGGATGGTGCTGCAAACCCTTCGAGACAACAAGTTGTACGCCAAATTAAGTAAATGTGAATTCTGGCTAGACAGTATATCCTTTTTAGGGCATGTCATCTCTTCGGAAGGCATTTCAGTTGATCCGAAGAAGGTAGAAGCAATCCTGCAGTGGAAACGACCGGAGTCAGCCAGCGATATCCGAAGTTTCCTTGGGCTAGCAGGTTACTACCGCAGGTTTATACAAAAATTTTCTAGAATTGCTTCGCCCTTGACTCAGCTCACACGGAAGGGTGCGAAGTTTACTTGGACGGACGACTGTGAAGCTTCGTTTACGGAATTAAAGCAGCGCCTCGTCTCTGTCCCGGTCCTTACTTTGCCGAACGGACCGGATGACTTCAAAATATATAGCGATGCATCAGGAAAGGGACTAGGATGTGTCCTGATGCAACGGGATAAAGTGATAGCCTATGCGTCTAGACAGCTAAAGCCTCACGAGCAGAACTACCCAACGCATGACCTCGAACTTGCCGCGGTAGTGTTTGCATTAAAGCTGTGGCGCCACTATCTTTATGGCGTGCCGTGTGAAATCTACACGGACCATAAGAGCTTGAAATATTTGTACACTCAGAAGGATTTGAATCTTCGATAGCGGCGATGGCTTGAACTCCTTAGCGATTTCGATATCATGATCAGATACACGCCTGGCAAGGGAAACGTAGTAGCTGACGCACTGAGTCGAGTGTTCGTAGGGAGCTTGCCTATCAACGATATGCTGCGCCGGGACCTTAAATCACTGGGCATTACACTGAAAATAAGATATAAGAAGTGGGCGCAAGTATCACAACTGCGCCTCGAACCCGACTTGTTACATAGAGTGAAGACCGCTCAGAAGGACGACCCGTTCCTGCAAAAGATTCATGCCCTTATCTCAGCAGGGAAGGCGTCCGACTTTGCGGTAAGCACGGATGGGATGCTTCGAGTGAAGGGAAGACTGTGCGTTCCAAGCGACGCGGCCCTCAGAGAAGAGATACTCACGGAAGCCCACAATGCTAGCTATACTTCTCATCCGGGTAGCACAAAGATGTATCGGGATCTTCGTACGACGTTTTGGTGGCACGGCTTGAAACGGGATGTGGCGCAGTTTGTGTCGCATTGCATGGCTTGTCAACGAGTAAAAGCCGAACACCAGAAACCAGGCGGAGAATTACAGAGCCTTGCTATTCCGGAGTGGAAATGGGATGATATAACGATGGATTTTATTGTTGGCTTGCCGAGGACGCAACGGGGACATGATGCAGTCCGGATTATCGTCGATCGACTCACCAAGTCAGCTCACTTTCTGCCTATCAAATCTACTTGGAGTGCCGACCGCCTGGCTCAGATATATCTCAACGAAATCGTTCGACTCCATGGCGTGCCCGTAACCATAGTCTCCGATCGAGATGGTCGATTCATATCACGTTTCTGGGGAAGCCTGCAGTCAGCAATGGGGACGAAGTTGAAGTTTAGCTCCGCCTACCATCCACAGACCGACGGCCAAACCGAACGTGTCAACCAGATCCTCGAAGACATGTTGCGACTCTGCGCCTTGGACTTGAAGACTAGTTGGGACCTTCATCTACCTTTAGCCGAATTTGCTTACAACAATAGTTATCAATCAAGCATTCAAATGGCGCCGTATGAGACGTTATACGGACGGAAGTGTAGATCTCCTATCTGTTGGGACGAAGTTGGGGAACGGCAAGTACTTGGCCCTGAGCTCGTGGAGCAGACCGTCCAGAAAGTCCGGCTGATTCGGGAAAGATTAAAAGTAGCTCAAAGCCGTCAAAAGAGCTACGCGGACACACATCGGAGACCGCTAGAGTTCCAAGTAGGCGACCGGGTATTCCTGAAGGTCTCGCCCATGCGAGGAGTCAGCAGGTTCGGGGCAAGAGGAAAGCTAAGTCCGAGATTTGTCGGTCCGTTCGAAATACTAAAGCGGGTTGCTTCAGTTGCTTATCAGATTGCCCTACCACCATCCCTATCCGACGTACACGATATATTCCATGTTTCTCAACTTAGGAAATATGTGTACGACCCAAGCCATGTGGTAGACCTGGACCAACTGAACCTTCAAGCCGACTTGACGTATGTAGAACAGCCTGTGCAAATTTTGGATAGAAAAGAAAAGCTGCTTCGGACTCGTTCGGTTCCTCTCGTGCGCGTGCTTTGGCGGAATCACTCTGTCGAAGAGTCTACTTGGGAGCTTGAATCAGAAATGAGGGAAATGTTCCCCTCATTATTTCCTAGTGGTAGGTTCTATTCTTTAAGTTTCGGGACGAAACTTCCAATTAGTTGGGTAGGATGTGGTGCCCCGTTCCTCCTATTCGGGGAGCGCGGCTAAGAAATACAAGACGGTATCGTTCGATCGAGATAGATTGAAACAAGAACCCATCCTCTTTATGGATTTGCTTCTTCGGAATCGATTCCCATATTCAGTGGACCGTGCCCCCGGGATCGACTTAGCGGCAGAGTCAGGAGGGACCTCCGCTGCATCTTTTGTTGCCTAGTTTTCGCTGTCGCTTGTTGCTTTCGTGCCTTGAGTTGGTTTTCGGATTTGCTTGGGTTTTCTTGAACGGTTTCGATGGATTTCATTGCTTTCGTTCTTAGGACTGCACTTCAATTCCGATAACGGAAAGAGAGGAAGAAGTACTGATCAGCTGTTCGTGTCAATACAGGTGATCCAGCAGTAGGCGTCGCTCGAGCGGACTCCTAAAGCACTTCTTTCCTTCTTCCTTCCAACCACTAAAGTGAGTGACTACCAACCCGATTAGCTAGCCCTTCTTGCTAATCTTCACATCTGAATCTTGTGTTCGTGCTTGCCCCGATCAAACGATACCAAGTAATAACTAAAAGACTACAATATAACAAGGGAATAGACTTGGGTTATATTATGCTTGTCAAATGAAACTTGTGAACGGTTATTTACTTACATGCTTGCTCGTTAGGAACGTTCTTCACATGCATAAATACAAGTTAGAATACATATTTCTTCTTAAAATTGTGCTATGGATAGAACTCTTCTTGAATGCCATAAACTGAACAGGTAGGCTATGCAAAAGTAAATCTTGTCCTGTTACTGCCCTGCTCCTGATATGTCCTGATTTGCCTCGATTGCTAACTTAGTGTACTGCGTTGATCACGGACAACTTGTGCACAAGGTCTTAGTTCCTGCGGACGGTCGCTGGGGCACCGGCACCGATCCGATCCGGACGGAACTCATGATAGTCGCCTGCTATAGGACGGAATGCCTTGGGACGTCCTGATCTATGCGTCGCACGGCACTCCGTACCGAGACTAGCCCGTCCATTATGGCAACGTGCCAGTGATCCCCCTTGTATATTTAAACCTGTTGCAACTAACTTGTGTCTTCTTGGCAGGGAAGGCACGGTAAGTAATGGCAGGTGGTTCAGACGGACAGGTAAACGTCACCGAACGGTGGCGGGTTATTTCAATGATTTCTATATCAAATTCTTGCTGTAAAAATGAACTAAGGCAAGATAGAAACCCACAATAAATATGCATGCTTCATTAAAACAACGTGTTGATTGGTAAAGTTGGGTTAGCTTGCCTTCACCAGTACGTTTCGATGTACTGACCCTCGTTGAAACAGGTTCCCCGCGCTAGGAGAACCAAGCGAGGAGCAGGAGACGAACCCCCAATCCAGTCCAGCTGTAGGCACGCCTCGACCGTGCCACCTTTTGAAGCATTCGTGAAGAAGAAGCTAGCCACCAAGCAACCATGCAGCTTCGTGGCAAAGCAGTCGTTCCGACCCAAGGTCTTATATTTTGAGTTGTAGTAAAGGATGTAATGTACATGACTGCTATCTCATTTTGTGCCAACACTTTTGTAAGCCCATAGAGGCAATCCTTATGACTCAGTTCAAGGAGTTTGTAATAGATGTTCATATTATCAATAAAAGAGAACTTTTTCCATGTTTCAATCTGTGTTTCAATTATCTGCGTACTCTGAATATGTGCTCGCTATGCAAAACAAAATACTTAGCCTTGTGCGGTGCGCAACCTAGGCCCGCACGGCGGTCACGCCCGGGGGACGACTATCGATTCCACGGAATCGGGGCATGACATGCTGCGCCCCCTGCCTCCGCTCTAGCGACCTCCCCTCTCCCCCGCCTCCCTCGCCCCCCCGCCTGACCCCCTGCCCCGCCTCCAGCAGCACCCCCCTACTCCGCCCTTATCCCCCGCCCCCTTCTCCCCCGGACCCGCTGCCCCTCCAGAACCTTAGCCGCCAACCCCCCCAGCCTCGCCCCCACCCCCTTCCCGCCCGCTACCTCCCCCACCCTAGCCGTCACCTATCCCAAACCCTAACCCTAACATGTCCATAAACCCTAACCCAGCCGCCACATGCCCAAACCATAGTCGTCTTTCCACTTAAAAAAAAGGTTTGAGATTCTCAGAGGGTAAATAATGGTTTGTTTGTCGGAAGCTCTGACTCTCAATATCTAACAAAAATGGGATCCTCAGAGGGTAAACAATGGTTTGTTTGCCGGAAGCTCTGACTCTCATCGGCTTCAGGACCTTAACAAAGAGCAGACAAGTGGATTGTTTTGCGTGAATCTTTGTTTCTTTTCTTTATCTTCACATCGGGGTCTAACAGAGAGTAATCTAGGTTACCTCTCTGTCCTGACTTGTGTGATCCGCATTCCATCTCTGCTTCCTATGTGTGTGTCGGTTCTGGCCATGTTTCTAGCGCATTAGCATGGTTGATGTTATTATCAAGTTGGAAAGATCAAACCGATAAGTCGAATCAGGAATATTACAAGATGACAGGCAGTGAGACGAATAGCAGTATCGGAAACACAATGGCGGGACCAACGGGCACTGGCATGACGATTTCATTGATTCGACTTGGCGATCAACGATTGGATGGACCAGAGGACTACTCGATATAGCGAAAGAAGGTCGAGAAGATGCTTCGAGAAATGCGGTTGTCCAAACATCTGACTGACAACCCCCCAACAGAGACTGATCCCATCTTTGAGCAGTGGGAGACAGACTGTTTACACAGTTGATGAATTCAATGGAACCATCGGTGGAAAACATGATTCAGAATACGAATTCGGTAAAGAAATTATGGGAGGTCCTAGCGGAGGCGTTTAATAGAAAACGCAATTTGTCCCGTATCTGCGACTCCGTCGTCGGCATCTACTGAGCTAATTAGGGAGAATCTCATAAGGACCACTTCCGGGACTTTAAGGCTATGACTGATAAAATTGACAGTATCTTACCTCTAACGACGAATATCAATGAAGCTATTGCTCATATAATATGAGCAGCTTCATGCCATTGCTTATCTTGCCTCTCCGTCCTGATGCGGATTCTGCTCGCTCTCAGATCATTGTTGGATATGATATTCCGTCTCTGATGGAAGCACGCTTTCGTGTTCTTCAGATAGCTAAAGTCGTTGAGACCACTCCGGGTGATGCTCCTGCTGGTCGATCTGCACTTGGTGCCGCTCGTGCTGGATTTTGCGATGGTCGTGGTGGACGACGTGGTGGCCGAAATGCAGGTGGTCGTGATGGGTGACGAGACAATGGCGATCGTGATGGAGGGAGACAGCGCACATGCTTCCACTGTGGTCAGCATGGCCATTTCCAGTGACAGTGTCCTAAAGCTCCTGCTGCCAATATTACAACAGATGCTCCTGATGATGGTATTCGATCTGTCCAGATGACTGCAGAGTCATACAAATTTTCTTGACTTCCAATCTCAACGACGTGGTGAAGCATCCATATCTGGATCCATAGCCGGGTACTCAACAGCATGTGTGGTAAGGTCGAAATAGTGGGTGATTGACTCTGGTGCGTCTGCTCACATGACTGACGACACAAGTATGTACGCAATTATGTATCGGTGGATCGTGTTTTCGATATTACTATTGCCAATGGTGGTTCACTAACAGTCCGTGGACGTAGAAGTGCACATCTTTCTTCCGGACTATCACTCAATTCAGTATTACATACGCCTGAAACCCGTTCAGTTTGCTTTTAATTAGTCAAATTACTCGTGACTTGCATTATTCGGTAACGTTTTTCCTGATGATTGTGTTTTTCAGGACCTGACGACTAGGAAGACTATTGGTAAGGGATATGTGGCTGGAGGCTTGTACTTGTTTGACGTACCTTCTTCTGTTACTTGTGCCGACGTAAAACTCGATCCTTTCGAGTTACATTGTCAGTTAGGTCATCCATCAATCCAAACTCTCTAGAAAATATACCCATCTTTAGATGTTCCATTTAATTTTCATTGTGAGTCGTGTCGTTTAACTAAGCATCACCGGATTACCTATCCGGTGAGTCCTAATAAAATTGCATCCGCTCCTTTCGAGTTAGTGCATTCTGATGTATGTGGACCTTATTCGGTCGAATCAATGATGGGCTTCAAGTACTTTGTTACATTTGTTGATGACTACTCATGTGTCCCTTTTGTATATATGTTGAAAAATTATTCCGAATTATTTGAAATTTGGTGTAATTTTTATGCAGAAATCAAAACACAATTTGTTGTTCCCATTAAATGTCTTCGAAGTGACAATGGTCGTGAGTATATGTCCCATTAACGCAATTCACATCTGTCTCGACATGGCATCATCCACCAAACTCCATGTCCTTATACACCACAACAAAATGGTGTAGCTGAACGCAAGAATCGTTCTCTTGGAAACAATGTGTGCTCTTATTTTTCAAGCACGTACTCCCAGAAGATTTTGGTCGGATGGGTACTTACAGCATGCTATCTTATTAATCGTATGCCATCGTCGGTTTTCAATGGTGCTAGTCCATTTTCTCAACTATATCCCGAACGAGAGTCGTTTCCTCTACCTCTCAAATTTTTTGGTTGCTTGTGTTATGTTCGAGATACTCGACCAACCATTTCCAAATTAGATCCTAAGGCAATTCAATGTGCTTTCCTTGGGTATCCTAAAGATCAGAAAGGGTACCGTTGTTTTTTTCCTACCTTGAAAAGATATTTTCTCTCTCGGAATATTACCTTTATTGAAACCGAGTTTCCTCTACTTCCACAAACTACAGGTCCAGTGTCCCAAGTTTACCTAGAAAATAATTTCTTGTTGTTTCATGTTCAAACACGACAGCCCCCGTAAGGGTGCCCTCCCCAACCGAGCCAGTGTCCCGGTCCGACGGTCCACAGGCATCGGTTCAGTCAGCACCGCAATCGCCCGAACGAACTTCGCCGACAGTGCCCGTGATCACATAATCGTCCTCCTCTAGCTCCACTGATTCGCCTCCGTCCGTTCCACCGGCTCAACCTAGTCGTGCCTGTCGTGATCATCCTTTGTATGTTGAAAACTACAAAGAGCTTGCGAGCCACACTCAGTCCTTGATTGCTACTATTGATGGGATTCAGATTCCCAACTATGCCGAGAAGGGTCTCAAACATCCCGGCTGGCGTGCTGCTATGGAAGAAAAAATGAAAGCACTTCGGGAGAACCATACTTAGGACTTGGTAGATTTATCTACTGGTAAATAGGCAGTAGAATGCAAATGGATGTTCACGATCAAAGTAAAACCAAATGGCACTCTTAATCACCTAAAGGCTCGTCTTGTGGCTAAAGGCTATTCCCATACCTATGGTGAGGATTATTTTGAGACCTCTCCAGTTGCCACTGGATATTGCTTCAGCTGGATATCAAGAATGTATTTTTCCACGGGGATATTAAATTAGTGTATGTGGTGCAACCTTCCGGGTTCGTTGCAAGGGAGGGTAAAGTGTCATCTGCGGAAGTCACTCTACGGTCTCAAACAATCACCTCGTGCGTGGTTTGATCGATTTACATATGTTGTTACTCAATTTGACATGTGTCAATCAAAGAAGGATCATTCGGTATTCTCCGACTACCTATGGTAAAATCAAATGTTTGACCGGACATCAGCTGGAAGGATACTACTTGGTGTCTATGTTGACGACATTGTAATCACAGAAAACGATAGCCAGGGTATTACAGGACTGAAGTTTCTGGAAGAACAATTTTAGACCAAGGATATGGGATCGCTGAACTACTTCTTGGGCATTGAAGTCACACAGGATAAGCAGGACAATGTAACGTCTCAAAGGAAGTATGTGCTGACATACTAAATGATGCAGGACTGATGCAAGCCAAGAGAGCAACCTTGCCCATGGATCCAGGGGCAAAGTTACTCCCAGACGAGGGGGTCCTGATGTCCAATCCGGATTAGTATCGTCGAGTAGTTGAAAAACTCAACTACTTGACGGTCATGACTCGCCCAGACATTTCCTTCGTCGTAAGCGTCGCAAGTAGATTTATGGCTTCTCCATGAGTTCCACAATGGCAGGCAGTCCACAAAATTATGCGCTATTTAGTCCAGAATCCAGAAAAAAAAATTCGGATGGAGAATCATGGACATACTCGTGTTGAATGCTTTACCGATGCTGACTGTGGTGTAAGCTTGACGGATAGACGGTCTACATCTGGCTACTCGGTATTTATTGATGGAAACTTGGTATCGTGGAAGAGCAAGAAGCAGTGTGTGATAGCACGGTCAAGTTCAGAAGCAGAATATCAAGTCATTGCTCATGGCACGGTAAAAGTATTATATGTACAACATCTTCTACAAGAGCTGGAAGAAAAAGCAGGATTTAAAGCAGCAGATATGTGGTGTCATAACCAATCTGATGTCCATATTGCTACCAATTATGTATTTCATGAAAGGACGAAGTACATTGAAATTGATGCTCACTTCATTCGTGATGAGTATAAAAAGGGGATGATAAAGTTTCATCACGTGAGAAACGGTGATCAGATAGCCGATATCTTCACGAAATCTCTTTTAGGTCCTCGGGTGCAATTTTTGTGTAACAAGCTGAGCATGATTGACATCTATGCTCCAGCTTGAGGGAGGGTGTTAAGAGTATTAGTGGTATTAGTATTATTGGGCTTTAGCCCTACATCGAGTAGAGCAATAGTGAGAGGGGTTAGCCTCTCCTATATATATGTAACCCACTCTTCAATAAAGTTAACCTATTATTCATTCTCTCACTACAGTATTTTACATTTTATTGAGTCTAGAAAAGAGTTGTACATTGGACGTGCTGGTACTAGGATATCCAAACCCATCCATACAAAAGCCTAGTCCACTCAAAACACAAGCCTACCAAAACCAGAATCACTCTTGTGTTCGAAGCCTAAACCCAACCCACTCAAAGCCAAGTCAATTGAACCTAAAAGTCTAGTTTTTAACCAACCGAACTCAGGGCAAGTTTTGACCGAACTCGATACAAGTTCTGCTCGAACTCGGTTACTCAAAACAGAATCTCTAGTCAGATTACTCTTCCGGATGACCAAGCTCTAACGTTCGAATTTCTGAACGTTGGACATCCGAACTCTGCCCGAACTCGGTTCAAAAAACCCCTATAAATAGAGTGGAATTCCATACCACTTTAATCAAGACATTCACTCAAAGCATTTCACTTTCCTACTCTATTCCTGAGCTATAAATCTTCATACTCCCAAGATCAACTCACAGCTTTCTAGTGCCAACACGGTTCCGATTTAGAAGTCTGATCGAGTTGTAAAGCTTGGTTTATAAGTTCGTCTTCCATACAAGTCTGAAGTCAGCAAGCTCTTCGGATCAAAAGCTTATGGTTGTAAGAAGTCGCGAGTCCTTTGGATCAAAGCTCGTATTGTAAGAAGTTGGCGTGCTCTTCGGATCAAAGACGCGTGTGTACAATATTTCACAAATAGTGGATTAACACCGAGCAAGAGTTCTCGGGACTGGACTAGTCCTCTCAGAGAGAAACCAGTATACATCGTTGTGTTTGCTACTTCTGATCTCTCTATTTACTTACTGTCATTTTATATTTAGATTGTTAGCTAACTGTGTTAATTTTTATTGGGTGATTTTTATTCCGATGCATATACACGCACTCTATTCACCCTCCCCCCTCTCTAGAGGTGCTTATTCGATCCTACATGAAGGAGTTCACCACTGTATATAAAAAACAAATCCATATATTGCAAAATCCAGTCACATTTAGTAACAATAGAAACTCCATTTAACTGTTTCATTAATGGTATTGTAGCTAGAAAATATTAGATTCTTATCATTGATGGTACCTTTAGATACCACCATCTATTCAAAATCAATAGTGCAATATTTCCATTCTCAAGGGGAAAAAAAGTGGTACGTTTGAAATAGTTCGTCTTTCCAAAGAAAAGGGGACAGGAAAAAGAAATGATACTTACAAATAATCGTTGTTCTAAAATAAATTTTGAAGTAACATGCCATTTCCAAATGTAAAGTATAAAAAGAAATCTTGGTCAATCACTTAATCATATAGTAGGCAGATAAACTTCACTTCAATCAAAAGAAAGAGACAACGATGGGCAATCTAGAGAAGAAAATGAATTGGTTCTAAAACAGTTAGCTTCCATCACAATATCATGTGTCATAAATACTAAAAAAAAACTTACAGGCAAAGCATGGAGTACAAAAAGGACATGCCCTAAGAAAATAGCATCCAAACTTGTGGGCCTGTCAGCAAGAATTAAATCCATCAGTGATTACATGTTAAGAAAAATGTACACATGTTCCGCAAACAAAAAGCACCAGCATGAGAGTGACTCTCACTGGACCAAGAACAAAGATAGCACAGACTCAAGTAACCTATAAGTCACCTGTTATCAAAGAAAAATGTCTGGTCGCCTAACTTTAAAGATAGTGCCTCATATGCAAGACCAGCCTTCCGATATATCTGTCATCAAAGAATATGTCATTAACTGGTGCTATAGTGATATAGCTAATTATACACATATATGTGAAGAAAAGGCAACACCTACTGCATCATCGATGAGCCTAGCAAAACCACAAACAAAGTACAAGGGAAGAGAAGTCCTCGAGCATATATAAACAAGTAGTTGAGAAATTTTAAATTCAGAGCCAGAAAGGAGGATGATGGTGACATCCTATCCCATATAAATTAACATGTCTAACAAATTCGTATTAGTTTATATCAAGCGCTAAGGGGTGGGTGAGAATAAGAAGCTAATAATTGTGGACATAAAGAGAAATAAGCTTATATGTTATTTCTGAAATCAGAGATGAATTGGCATCATTATAGTGGCCAGAGCAGAAGATGGCTGGTTCTATGCTTGTTCTAACATTTTCAGGCTAATTTGTTTTTACATTTATTATTAACTGCCTCTATATCACCAACGTATATAAAGAAACTCATGATTCTTTCCTCCCGTTTCTAAAGATTTTTACAATAACCAAAAAGTAAAAACAGAGACCTCCACTTCTTTTTCCTCGCCATTGATATTTGTTATGCCGAAGAAGTGCTTCACAGATCGACTTTGCTTCCAGTGGAGAACCTTTCCTATCCCATACAGTTGAGAAATTTTAAATTCAAAACCAGAGAGGAGGATGATGGTGACATCCTATCCCATATAAATTAACATGTCTAACAAATTCGTTTTAGTTTATATCAAGTGTTAAGGGGTGGGTGAGAATAAGAAGCTAATAATTGTGGACATAAAGAGAAATAAGCTATATGTTATTTCTGAAATCAGAGATGAATTGGCATCATTATAGTGGCCAGAGAAGAAGATGGCTGGTTCTATGCTTGTTCTAACATTTTCAGGCTAATTTGTTTTTACATTTATTATTAACTGCCTCTATATCACCAACGTATATAAAGAAACCCATGATTCTTTCCTCCCGTTTCTAAAGATTTACAATAACCAAAAAGTAAAAACAGAGACCTCCACTTCTTTTTCCTCGCCATTGATATTTGTTATGCCGAAGAAGTTCTTCACAGATCGACTTTGCTTCCAGTGGAGAACCTTTCCTATGGGCCACGAAAGATCGCTGTAATATATCTCATGGGCAACACTTCCATCAGAGGAAACCCAAAGTTCATATTGTGCAGCCTCAGAAAGCCAGGAGCAGATCATTGCCTTTATAGACAACCAATCTGGAAGGAGAGAAGTGGGGATACTCGAGTCTAAATCTGCAATGCCTTCTTTTTTTAAACCCTCAATAACCCCTCCATTCTCATTGTTGAATATCACACAATTATCAAACTCCACATAGGGCACATGATCTGCAAAATATTGGGAGAAGTTACCAGGCCCTATCAGCAAAACAAAACCACAAGCAATTGCAGCGACACTTTAAAATTGAATATGTTAGGCATATCAAAGAAAACAAAAGTATCAAGTTCATGATTGTACTATCAAGTATCAACAAGTCCTTTGCAACTATAACAAAGAAGAAAATTCATTATTTACATAACTAGCACTCCTTTTAATCTTTTTAATTGAGTAGGTTTTGTTTTTGATTTCTCAGTTCCTTGGTGTCTGTAAAAGGTTACATGTAAGATCAATTTGTAAAAGGGCTTTAATTTAACTTTTTACAATTCCCCATAGAACATATCCCATGGTTGTTAATATATGTTGCAAAGACTAAAATTTAATTCTTCTCGACTTTAGGAATAACTCTTTATGAATTCCATTTTTTACAGTGGTTAAATTAGCTAGATGTGCACATCCACTGTTAAAAAGATCAATCGGTACTCTAAATTAGAAGTCTACAATTGAAAAGTTGGTCCGGTTTAATCATTATTGGACCTTATTTTGGTCCATATGGACACCTTTTCTACAAGAAACCAGATGGACATAGCTTCAGCACCCACAATTCCAATAATTTTACCTCCTCTGAATCTTGGCACCTATGATTTGACCAACTATCGGAAAACTGATTTCAGAGTAGACTCAATAAATCAATCTATGTACTACACATTGACTCCCCTTATATTATATTAACTCTATAATAGAAAGAACAACTGTTGGTAGCTACATGGAAAGAAGTGTTCATTACATTTGAGTTCAATCGCCTCCTCAAAATTGTCACTTTGATCATTGTTGGTTCCTTGAAATAAATAACTTATCGTCATGATTGAAATGTTATTCAACATGACGCTCAAGAAATGACCCTAATACTCCTGTGGTTTGCCAAAAAGATAGAATGTGGGTCACATGACATTTGGTTCATGCCATCACCATGCGTGCTTCAAAAGTTTCATCATTCTTCTCCCAGCAATGCCTTAAATGTTAAATAATTTTTCTCTCAATTTGGATTTTCCTTTCAAGAATCCTGATCTCTTCAACCTAGATTGAAGACAATTTCTTCTCACTGTTCTTTTCTTAACTTCTCGTTGGCAACTATGACTCTCAATGCCAAAAGTAATTGGATGACTTCCTAAGTTTGGTCAGCCATTGCTCTAAGACATGTGCAATGCACTGATTACATATACTAGAAGAAGGTGTACAGAGATATGGAAGGATACATCCATATTTACTGTAAAGTGTACCATCAAACATCCTCCATGAGAAAAGGTTAAGATTATTCACCGCAATACCAAAAGCAAATGTGTAGTAGCCTGAAGCTGCAATAAATTTTACAGCAACGTATAAGGTAAACCAAGGTAAGAAGAACTAAGAACAGCAGAAACAGGAAGAAAATCACAAGTAAAATCCATTAAAAGTCCAAAAGTTTAAGGCTGCGACTGAGAAGCAGAAATGGAGTTGAATAACCAGAGAAGGAACAGATTTAAGTATTGTACCACTGCCAAATAAAGCAAGATTTACTTTTCTTGCAAGTCAAGTGATGCCACTATGATATTCGACTAAGGATGTAATAAAATCAAATTAAAGGACAATTGCAGCCCCATATTTGAAGTTTTCGCAAAAGATCGATGAATGTAACTCCCTGACGAACTAAGTAAACCCTAAATAGTATCACGTATTCGTGGACCCTAAATGGCTTTAACATATTTGGGATAAATCCTCTGCGATTAAACTCTCAGTGGATCCCTTTTCTTAGGTAAGTCAGATTTCATTACTCAGACATCAAGAGTGGCTTGATCTTGAAGTTAGATATAACTGCAAAGTCCTCAAGGTCATGTCCTTGAACTTCTTGCAAGCTTTGCTCAACTCTAGCCAAGTAACCTTCTACTCATCAATATTATATCCTGAAAAGGACCCAAAGTTATTGTTGGATCTTTTATCTTGAAAGATGCATATTTTTTGTGTTTTATTTGTATGCAATTTTGCGTGATGGGCATCTTTGTTTCTCTTCATTTAGTCCCACATGGATAGGCAATATGCATCATGGGAAAATATAACATTGTCTTATTACATGATTAATAAAATAAAAGAGAAATTAAACCTATTCGGTTTTGGTATTATTATTTTTGAACCTGTTTATTTTTGTGGGTCCAATTTCAACGATCCAAATTAAAATGGAACCTATTTTTTGACGATCCGCTTCCGAGACCATTTTTGGCGCACGTTATTCTTCTCGTATGTTCTTTCGCCAATACTTAATTCTTCTGTTTTACCTCTTCTTCCGTGAGAAATTCTCGGGTACGCCTCAGTAAGAGGATCTGTCCGTTCCGCTCTCCTATATAAGCGAAGTGAAAGGGGTACAGTATAATGTTTTCCCACGGTCCAAAATTTTACTTTCTCCTCTTTACTATTGCTTTATGTGATACGTGTGGAACTTTTGTGAGACTTTTTTGAAACGTCGTCTGGAGGGTTATTCGGGTAATGTTGTACTTCTCTTGGTGACAGCACTCATTGGAGAATCGAATAAGAAACCGGATGTTTTACCTTGGAGGAAGGAGTGTCGGAAACACCCTTCCTCCCAGAGGGCGGGCTTAGTTTCTTTAGGGCAGTGATCACATGACATCATTCGCTCCTCTCTCTCTCTCTCTCTCTCTCTCTCTCTCTCTCTCTCTCTTTGTCTGTTTATATTTCGTTGCGCATAAGGTTGTTTTTTTGGTCAAAATATACCTCCTAATTATTCATATTTACTTAAAATTGTTTAATTTTGTAAAAGTTTATTTTCAGAAACAATTTGTCAAATAGTTGTTCCTCCAGACAAGCACCCTGAACCAACAATCTGTAGTCTCTTAGGCTGCGCCTGCACTTCACCGCGCCACCATGCACTCCACTCGTCAGTGAATTGTTCGAGAGAAAAAGTAGTTTTGGTCATTAATTAAGTAGTAGCATATGGTATTTATTTTGCAATGGATGGAAGAAAATGACAGAGAAGAAATTGAACCCTAATGTTAGTTATTGATGCAGCAGCAGCAGCAGCAAAAGCAAAAATAAATAAAAGGGGGTGGGAGAGAGAGAATGGATGGATGACGTCACCGGAATCGGGATTGTTGAGATCGAATTGGAGGTTGAATGATGCTTTGGCGAATCTGAGGTATATATAGACCGGGAGAGAAGAAGGGCATGCTGTCGGTAACCCAAAGCAACCCTTCCTTCCGACCAGGACCAACCCACCTCCCTCCTCTTCCTCCATTACTACTTCTTCTTCTTCTTCTTGATGCTGATGATACTGCGCTGGCTGAGAAAAGAAACAGAAAGAAGAAAGAACAAACAAGGACTTTACCACCCAAAAAAACCCTCTTTTCTTATTTCTTGGGGCGTAAGTAGTGGTGCCACAGCAGCAAGGAGAGGAGGGTTTATGTTGGTTATGTTTTCAATCGTGACGGGGGTGGGGGTTTGTTTGCATACGGTGGGGCTTGGTTCTCAATGATAGATAACCCGGTCCGATCTCACTCCGTACCTAGCCATCTTCAGGCTAAGCATTATTCGGTTTTGGACCGAGTTTTTGGATTTTGAAACAAATCGGTTCGGTTTGACCCGGTTTGAGAAAATCCAAACAAAATTATTCGGTTTAGGGTTTAATTTTGGACTTTGGTTTCGGTCTATAAATGAAAACCAAAATTGACGTGTGAAATTATAAAATTACCATGAAATAAATCTTAAAGTTTAGGGCGTTGTTGAGTACGCAAAATACTGTATAGTCAAAAAATTTATAATTTCAAAAATTAATTTTTTAGTAATTAAATTTTCTAAAAATTATATTTTTATGTTTAGTGAATATATAAATCTTTTCGAGAAAAATAAAAAAGGATAAAAAAAACTATAAAAAAAATTTTAAGGCTTAAAAGACTGTTAAAAAACCAAAAAAAAGCAACAATAAAAGGAAAAAATGAACAAGAACAAAAAAAACTTAAAACAACAACAACAACAACAACAACAACAACAAAATTTTGTCCGGGCAAAACAATTATACCATCTATTTGTATGGGATAGAATTTTCATGTTTTGTGGGTATATTATTTACTCAGGTATTCATAATTTTCAAGAATAATTTTTTATACAGAAAATTTACTGTACCAATAATAAATTTATATTAATTAAATATACTGATAGAAGTTTGGAAAATTTTAAAATTCCGATAGATATCGCCAACAGGGTTGGCGAAATTTTGGAGAACTTAATTTTTGCCAACCCAGTTGGCGAGAATCCGACCAAGAATCTGACGTATTACACATTTGGACGGGAGATGGGGAATTTTCGCCAACCTAGTTGGCGAAAATTTGGTTGCCCAGATTTTTGCCAACTCGGTTGGCGAAAATATGGTTTTTGATTTTTTTTTATTTGGTTTTTTGTTTAGGGTTTATTTGGTTTGGTTTTTTTTGGATTTTTTTGTTGTTGTTTTTTTGTGTGGTTTTTTTGTTTTTTGTTTTTGTAGGTTTATTTTCTAGGTATGTTAGGTATGTTAATATTAACTCTGTCATAGCAACGTTCATATTGTAACGTTCATATTTTAACGTACACATTTTTACAACGGCTAAAATTTTTTCATTTCTATAAATTTCTTCTGCTATTCATTTCTCACTCAATCAACTTACTCTTTCAAACACAATCTACTTCTACTTTCAAACAGAAGCTCAATCACTCTGTATTTAGAAGCTCATTCTCATGTGATGGATCAAAGTTTAACAATGTTATGTTCGGTTGGAGGTGTGCTTAATGAGTTAGTTTATGAAGGAGGTTTAACTGAAATTTTTTTAATTGATCGAAATATTTCGTTTGATAGTTTACGTAATCAAATTGTTGAGCAATGTTCTATTGATTATGAATTTATATTGGTTCATGTTTATTTAACTAATTGTATATAGTTAGCTAGTGAACAAGCATAGAAATTTATTCTAGAAGTTAATGTACAAGCAACGTACATTAATATTTATGTAACTTCACCACCACCTAGAAATAATATTGTAAGTAGTATACGTGCTTCTAATGAAGTTAATACTGCTCCTAGTTCTTCTCATCAAGTTATTTCATTTAGATGATAAATTTGATGGCAATGTTGATAGTGTTAGCATTTCAGGATTAATCATTGGAAGAAAATTTGATATTCGTTCTGAATTTAGATGTTTTATTAGTGATATAGCAATTGCACATAATTTTACTTGTCATGTTACTTTAAACAATGCTAGTGGGATTATATATAAATGTAATGATTCAAGTTGTAATTGGAGAGTACACGCTAAAACAAGTGGTAAAGGTGAAAGTTTTGTTATAACAACGCTAGAAAACGTACATTATTGTTTATGGGGACTTATAACAAGTTCTCATCCATTAGCTACTACTGTATGGGTTAAAAATAAGATTATTGATAGAATTCGAGATAATCAGTCGTATAGTCCATCGCATGTTGTAAATGATATATTTAGAGAACACAGAATATATATTAAATATTGTAAAGCTTGAAAAGCTAGGGAACTTGCTCTATCCGAAATAAATGGTAGTTATATTGATGCATACAGTAGTCTTGAAGAGTATGGTTTTAGAATTATTGAGACAAATCCAGGTAGCCAATATTTTATACAGACTACAGAAGACAATAGATTTAAAAGAATTTTTATTTGTTTTAAGGCATGCATTGATGGATTTTTAAGGGGGTGTTTACCTGTGATTAGTATTGATGCTACTTTTCTTTCTTCTAAATATCAAGGTATTTTATTTATTGCTTGTGCTCATGATCCAAATTATCAATTATATCCAATTGCTTATGCTGTTGCTGAGAGTGAAAATACTGATTCTTGGACTTGGTTTTTAAACGATTTGAGAACATCTTTTAAAAAATATTTTGATGCATGGAATACAATTTATCAGATAAACAAAAAGGATTGATAAGGGCTATGCATGATATATTTCCAGAATTGTATCATTTTTTTTGTATTCAACATTTTAAACAAAATTTGAAAAAACTCTTCAGATTTCCACATTTTCAATATAGTTTAGACTATCTTGCTAGATGCTATAATGAAACAGATACGAACTATTGTTTGGAAAAAAATAAAATCTGAAAACATAGATGTTTATAACTGGCTCGTTGGAGTAAATGATGAAACTCGTATTTTTTCACACTGGATAATAGCGTATTCTCCTTGTCCGAGATTAGGTATTCACACGTCGAATCTTGCTGAATGCTTCAATAACTGGGTAAAAAAATTACGTGATAAACTAATAACGACACTACTTGATGGAATTCGAGCCAAAATTATAACACTTCATGTCACGCCCCAGTCCCAAAATATCGAGGGACTAGACACGTGGCAATGGCCAGCAGCACACACCGATGGACAAACCCAATTTAATGGATCCATCGGGGCATACTTAAGCTGTATTACAATGATCAGGGTTTACTAATCTCATCCACAGAATAAACATAACAATATCAACAAAAAGGAAGAAACAACATTCAGTCACAAGTAAATAAATCGGGGAACAACCCGATAATCAAGTCTGATACAATTGTTCATTTAAACAAGAATGTAAAGAACATCGCAAACTGAGTATGGAAGAAACATATACTCTGGAAAATCTATGGCAATCACCTAGTCCTCGTTTCCTGGTTCTGCTCCACTGTATGCACCTGATCCTGCTTCGGCTCCTGCTAATGCTCTTGTCCTGTAAACCTCAGAGTAGATCTCCTATGCTAATCTTGGGGACATAATCCGGATCCAGGTCCTCAGGGGACATAACAAGGTACAAAATAACTCAAGCCAAAATAATGTAGTGCAGCAATAAATGAAGCAATAGGGCAAAATAAATAAACCAGCTAAGTGATATGCAAGTGAGAGTTTTATTCATACTCGGGCTGAGACTACTATAGGATCAGTGTCGGAGAAACCCATAGCAGTATTTTCTCGAATGGCCAGAACTTGCGCCAAAGCTCTGTATCAGAGACTAAGACACCTCCAGATGACAATATTTATAAAATAATCAGCCTTTGATATGGTAATACTCTCCCCACCCAATGTAATCTCACGTCTCATGTCCATGACACGCAGGATCAAAACTAATGTAGTAAGTCATAATAAGATCTAAGAATATAATGTCTATGTCATAAAACCTGTATCCTATACAGAATCACCTTGAATATTTTAGGAAGATTCTGTCTCATGATTAGTGTCAGGTGTCCTGGGTATAATGTACTTGATATGGCAAGTATGAGAATGTCAATGTCACGATATCCATCTCTAGGTGACGTTGCACAACTCCGCATACGGTGTTGGCACCCGACTATTAATCGGACGCTAAGTACGTCACACGGCCCTAGGTTTAAGCATGTATAACAGATAAATAAGACAAGTAAATATGTATCAAGAACTGCAAGCTTTGGCAAGGTACACTTGCTTGGAGTTCTGTCTCCAACTGTAGCTCTGACCTCAGCGGGATTTGCAGGCAGTTCTCCGGTTGCTGAAATAGACATCACCATCAGATCCAGAAAATATCAAATAGCTAGAAATGCCTATCCTTGAGTCCAATTTGGACACAAGGGCAAAAATAATATTTTCAGGTCAAGGCGGGGTCCACAGGTGGGCCGCTTTGCACCAAAAAATGTGTCAGAACCAAAGGTCTCCAAATTTGTCAAACTTAGTGTCAACAAGTCAGGAACGATGATACGAACCCAACGGAACTTCCAAAATTGGATTCCGATGAGCCGATCACAAAATCGCCCGTCAAGTGGAGCCTATGGGGCCCACGATACACGATTTTATCGATATTCTCAGAATCGAACCAAACTTGGGTCACAGGACCAGCGTATTGCTACGAGTCCGATGGCGTAAGTTTTGTTTCGATCCGACGTGTGTACACTAAGTTACAGCGAGACTCAGAAAGGACGAATACGGGGCGTTGTCGGCGGATACGCGTTGATTCCGGTGTGCACGCACATCCAAATCAACTTCTGTGAAATCCTGCACGTCCGTATCGACGGTGCGCACGTATCGATGAAGATCGCACGCGACCAAGTCGTCCCGTTTGGCGGGGCGTACTCAGTTCCAGGATGAAACAGGGCGTTGGTTTTCCTGTTTTTGGATCGCGGTTCGCGACCACCACAGGACGCGACGCACCGAGCGGGTTGCACGGGCATCGAGAGGGTCGCGCAGGGTTCGTGTCATAACTGACGGAACAGAAAACGGGGTAGCAAGGAGAGAGAACGGGTTACCTAAACAGGGCTTCGCAAAATCGGGTTTTCCCGTGTCCTCGTGTCGACACAAGACACGATACGACACAGAGGACACAGCTAGGGTTTCTATTCAGACGGCCGGAGACTCGCCGGAGGGCACGACGGAGGCGGTCGGGGGCTTCGCCGGAGGCGGCAGGGGATGAGGTGGCCGGGGACGGCTCAGGACGGCGCTGCGGCTCTGCTGCGGCTGCTGCTGCTTGCCGGAGGAGGCGGGGGCAGCGGAGGTGAGGCGCTGGTGGAGGAGCCGGGCGGGTCGTGGCCAAGGGACGACACTGGAGTGAAGGCGGGGCGGCCGAGAGGTTCTTGAGGAGGAGGCTGCGGGTCGGGGGAGGCCCTGGCGGAGGCGCTGGGGGTTCGACGGAGGCAGGGTGCTCCGGGCGGAGAGGGTTGGCCGGAGACGACGGCGGAGCTAGGGCAGGGGGCGGAGGACAGGCGGAGAAAAGGGGATTTATATAGGGCGGAGAGAAGCTGGGCCGCCGACCGTTGCGGGGAGAGGAGGCGGAGGGTCGGCTGGTTGCGGGGAGCCGGAGCGGCGCCGGGGAGGCGAGGTGCCACGGCGGTTCAGCCGCCGGAGGGGAAATGGGGGGTCGGGGCTACGTCGGTTAGGGATTTAGGTCTAGCGGTTCGGGTCGGGTCAAAGCGGGTCGGGTCAAACCCGGATCCGACTCGCTAAGGTTTGGGCCCGGTTCAACTAGACCGGGTCCGGTTCGGGTCAGTTTGGTTTGGTTTAATTTGGTTTAAGTGAACCGGGTTCAGTCAGGTTTAATTATGTTTAAATATACAATAGTTTTTAGGGCTTTAAAAAAATACTTCCGGGGTCCAATAAATTTTCAAAAAATTACCCTATGTCTAGTTTTTCATTTTACACCAGAAAATATTATTTTCATAATATTTTAATACTAATTAACAACATTTAAAAATTATTTTATTTCAAAATACCTAGGTTTTAATTACAGAAAATTCCAAAAAATTCTAGAAAATTTGTGAGAAATTAATTTAAAAAATCCTGCAAAATCAGGGGGTTTACAATCTATCCCCCTTAAGAGGATTGCGTCCTCGCAATCAAAGAATAACCGATCAACAGAGATGACACGGTTGCAATTATTGTTCGAAGCACATCACAATCAAGGAGAATCAAGGTTTAAGAAAAATACGTAGGGAAAATCATTTCCCTCGATGGAAGTTATGAAATTTCTCGAATGAAGGAAATCTAGAAAATTACAGTTTTTAGAAAACCAGGTTTATCATTTATAAAAGCATACTAGGTTATCACTTATTAAAACATATTAGGTTAACAATAATTAGCAAGTTCAAAATTACTAGGTCAAGGCTGAGGTCATGAACCAACATGCACGAACTAAAGCGATACTAGAAACGATAACTACAAAAACTTACGCGTATTAGCTACTCCAAGAGTCTGCGCGTTCTCCAAGGTCATCGTCAGGGCTTGTCCGCGTCCTTGCAGTCGATTCCTCTGCTGCTGCTGAGCCTGCTGGAAGAGTAGTGCCTGGGGTATCAAAGGTGGCCTCGGTTGATACCCTCCTGGAGATGGTGGTATAACTCCTTGAACTCCCGTTTGCGGTGCTCCCAATATTGGATAAGCTGACCTCGGTACTGGTAAAGCTTGTTGGTTAACTATTGGTGCTCCTCTACGCTCAGGGCATCCCTTTACTGAATGCTGACTGGATCCACAAGCTAAATATAGTCCTCTTTTGCGTCTGCACTCGCTCTCCTGATGGCCTCTCTTGCGACAATATTGACAGATAGGTAGAAATAAGGCTCTTGGTGCTGCTTCCTGTGGTGGATTCATCTGAGGTCGCTTTGCAGCTCTTTCCTGCTGTGCTTGGTCTGGTGCATGCGGTCGCTTCTGGCTGGACTCTATCCTGGTGATGCTCTCCATGGCCCGTGCTGCAGTAACAACGTCCGAGTAAGAGATAGGTGCAACGGAGCTGATTAACTTCCGTAGCTCAGAGCTAAATCTGTAGATGAACTTCTCCGTTTGGTTTTGCTAAGCTTCTTCATGAACCTTCTGATGGGCTTGCATCATCGCGTAGAACATTTGAAATATTTGTTGTTCGTCCATAGCCTGCCCTTGTGGAACGGTAGGCATCGGTGGAGTAAACTGCGTCGATGGTGGAACGTCATCTTGCTGGATTCTCGTGGCATGCTGACTTGCTTGACTGCGTTGTTGTGATGATTGACCTTCATCCACTAGTATTACTTCATCTTCGTTGGTTACCACAGCATCTCGTGGTGATCTTGCAGGAGTCTCATCGCCGGCTTGTGGATCCATAATTCTGCAACCAAAATAAACTATAAGAGGCACACAGGAATCAAAGCAGGATGCAAGTCAAGAAATTTATCCGAATTCGATATAGATATCAAGAACGTTTCAAGCAAGTGGATGAGATCCTAAAACTTATCATATTCTTATTGCAGTCCTGTTCGGTCCCTAAGTTGAAACCGAACAATTTAGTCGTTGACCTGCATGGGCCACCATAAAAACCATGTCACGCCCCAGTCCCAAAATATCGAGGGACTAGACACGTGGCAATGGCCAGCAGCACACACCGATGGACAAACCCAATTTAATGGATCCATCGGGGCATACTTAAGCTGTATTACAATGATCAGGTTTACTAATCTCATCCACAGAATAAACATAACAATATCAACAAAAAGGAAGAAACAACATTCAGTCACAAGTAAATAAATCGGGGAACAACCCGATAATCAAGTCTGATACAATTGTTCATTTAAACAAGAATGTAAAGAACATCACAAACTGAGTATGGAAGAAACATATACTCTGGAAAATCTATGGCAATCACCTAGTCCTCGTTTTTTGGTTCTGCTCCACTGTATGCACCTGATCCTGCTTCGGCTCCTGCTAATGCTCCTATCCTGTAAACCTCAGAGTGGATCTCCTCTGCTAATTATGGGGACATAATCCGGATCCAGGTCCTCAGGGGACATAGCAAGGTACAAAATAACTCAAGCCAAAATAATGCAGTGCAGCAATAAATGAAGCAATAGGGCAAAATAAATAAACCAGCTAAGTGATATGCAAGTGAGAGTTTTATTCATACTCGGGCTGAGACTACTATAGGATCAGTGTCGGAGAAACCCATAGCAGTATTTTCTCGAAGGGCCAGAACTTGCGCCAAAGCTCTGTATCAGAGACTAAGTGTAAAACCCCCTTCCTAGAAAATCGTATATACCTTTTATTAATTATTAATTAAATTATAGTAATTAGGTCCAAATAGGGGAAATAGATTTTTAATAATTTTTATGTTAGGTGTTCGGGCACTTAGAGGACTTGTGGGACCATCAGGAATTTTTCGGAATTTATTCCATGTAGGAGACCCCTTGAGCAATTGCTAGCCTAACGATGTGCAATACCCTATTATATAAATTTTCTTATGTGTGAATATATATATATATATATATATATATATATATATATATATAATATATATATGTATATATATATATTTAAAGAAAGGAAAAGAAAAGAAAAGAAAATAAGTATATAATAATAACACTAATAATAATATAATAATAATAATAACCATAATAACACTTGCAGCCAACTTACCTATAGCAACTCCTTAGCAATTATTTATTTCCTCCTGCGCTTGCAAACACCCGAGCCCCTCAGCAAAGTCATGAAACCCGCCCACTTCAGCCATAAACCCGAGACTTCCTTCAGCCCATAAACCCGCGGATCCCTTAAACTTCCACTCTCTCTCTCTCTCTCTTAATATATATATATATATATATATATATATATATATATAATAAGCTCTCTAAAACCCTAACCTAAAACTCCAGACTTCTTTTTCCCATCTAGAGCCGTCACCACAGCCAGAGAAACCCCCCAAGCCATCCAACCATCCCGTCGACGCCGACATCGCGAACTGCAGTTTCCTACTCGAGGCACATTCGCTCCGGCGTGTTTTTCCGTTGACTCGCTCGACCAAACGTTGTTCCGTTTTCATAGGTATGATCTTCCCTCAACCCTCTCCAATATTTGTTTTATAGTCAACCTCGGAAAACGTGTGCCCCTAGGTGTAAAACAGCGCCCAAGTCAGCGCGAACAGACAGAATTCTGCAATCGCAGAATTCCAGAACGACCACCCATATTGCCGAGTTCGTATCTCCCACCACAGAGATCCGAATTCGGTGATTCTTTTTGATACCTGTAGATTACATGATCTAGTTTATTTTCTGTATTATAACTTTGTGCTATTAGTTGCTGTGGACAAAAATATATTCGTCACAAAACTGTGCGCACCCACTTTTTCCGGTTTTCCAAAAGTTGGAGATCGGAGCGCGCCCCGCCAAACGGCACCGCCCTGCCGTGTGCCAAGTGTACCGAATGGTGCACGCAGTATAACGGGACACATGAAAATTCGTGGGGACTGATTCGGACGCGTGTGCGCGCCGGAATCAGACCGTATCCGCGGACACATTTCGTGTCGCCACTTTTGTGGAACTCGCGAGTATTTTGTGCACGATTGTCAGATTGCGACGAAACTTGTGCCACTGGACTCGTGGTAACGCGCTGGTCCTGTGACCCAATTTTCACGCATTTCTGAGACGGTTGACCAGATCGCCAATTGGCGGGTCCCACAGTTGACTTTTTGGACCAAATTAGTGTTCGGCTCATCGGAATCCATATTTGGACATACCGTTGGGTTCGTATTGACATCTAGATTTGTTTGACCTATAGTTTGTCCCATTTAGAGACTGTTATCCTTGGCACGCTTTTCGGTGCAAAGTGGGCCACACGTGGACCCCACTTTTACCCAAAATTACCGTTTTGCCCCTGTGTCCAAATGGGACGAAAGGGATGTGCTTTTTAGCTATTTTGCTCATTCCGGAAATGTTGGTGATGTTTATTTCAGCATCCAGAGACGTTTGTTCGGAGTCCTTAGTTCCAGGTTCAGTGTCCTTGACATTTGGGCGCGTACACTTTACAGATTTCTTGCCAGGCAAGTATACCTTGCCATTGTACTGTATTTACATTTCATATGAGGCATGCATGTTTATTTTCTGTTTATTTAGTTCATTTATTTTAACTGCTATATAAACTGCGCGTCCAAGGAAACTTGGGTGCAACGACGGTGTCGTCGTGCTATGTTTTTATTTATGTATATGCATTGGACCTACTTTATGAGACTACCCCATTTTCATGAGGCATTTATGTTTCATTGGCCATGACACTATTCTTACACGAGTGTGAGTCACATGTAGGACACGGACTTGCGTACTCGGCTGGCCCCCGGTACGTATAGGTCGTGCGACGGATAGGGATAACTGCCAATAGAAACTTTGCATGCTAGTAGACCTGGCGGTTATTAGAGGTTTATTGTGTCATGGACATGACATGCTTAGAGCATTGGGTGGGGAGAACAACAAGTACCGCATTTGAGCTCCTTTGCACTTTTTCTGTGACGCCCAGATTCTCCGCTGGAGATACGGGTGGTGATGACCCTTATATATTATGTACTATCAGGCGGGCCACCGGCGTTCAAAAGACGACGTGCCTTTTAGGCCCCTGGATCTTCAAAAGAGAACCATGCCAAATCCCAGTTTTCAGCCAGATAGCTCACTTGTGGGGAAAGGTGTTCTTAACTGCATTCACATAGATAGTTAGGCGACCCCAATGGATGTTTACTTTCAGTACTTTATTGGCATGTGTTTTTTGTATCTTGTTACGTCCCTCTGAGGACCTGGTCCCTTCCAGATATAGGTGAGCAGGAGTACCCGCAGGAGTATGGACCTGGACCTGACGCTACCTATCAGTCTGAGACGATCTTATCTTCTGATTACATGTGATTCATTTGCAGCTGTTTAGAGATTCTAGTTGCTATTCTTTTCTAGACATTTATTCTTATATTAGAGTTTATTCTCTTCTCTCTTTAGTAGTTTATTATAGTCGATTTGCAGTGGATTTGTTTCCACCCGACTATTGCACTTTGAGATTACTATTTGAGACTACTTCTTTGATATTCAGTTATTGATTTCCATTATTCTATCATTTGTGCTGTGGATGAGATATAGAACTGCGTGTGACTTGTTATGACATATATTTACCACTGTGGATTGGATATTCATGTACAGCGTACGTGTGTATATGGTTTCCATATATTGGAGTTCGTATACATACGGCTGGCGTGTTACGTATTCCTAGTCCTACGTATTTTGGGACTGGAGCGTGACATGTTTTTGTGGTGGCCCATGCAGGTCGAGAATATATTATCTCGGTTACATAACTGTACCGAACAAGCCTGCGTAATAGGAATAGAGTATAAGGATCTCATCCACGCTTGATTGAAATTCATCCTTCCTATTTAATACTTGCATCCTGTTTGATTCCTGTACTTTTCTAATCGTTTCATACATCAACTGCAGAGAGATGGATTTGTAGAATGGATGTACTGCCGCTGATGGCGACGCAACTTCTGGAGTCAATGGTCAGACTCAAGGAGGGGCCCCAACGATTCCTAGGCTTCCGGGACCAGATGGACAGACTCACACCCCAGTTCCATCTGATCTTCCCGCTTCACCTATTGGGAACCCTCCACCTGCCCCAGTACCGCAAGATGGCCAAGCGCAGATGTTCCAATTCTTTCAGATGATGATACAGGAACAGAGGCAGCAGGCAGCCGAGCAGAGGCAGCAGGCAGTCGAGCAGAGGCAAGAATTTTTGGCAGCACTGGAGAGGATGGCTGCACATGCTACTGTACCAGCCCAAGCACTAGCTCCAGTACCTCGAGCTAGGGTTGGATCAGTAAAGGATTTTGTTCAGATGGGTGCAAGGCAGTACAAGGGCACTGAGAGCCCGGAGGAGACTACCAACTGGATCACTCACACACAGAAGCTACTGGAGGCATCACAGTTACCGACGGACCTATGGATGACGGGTGTACGGACGCTTCTAGATGGTAATGCTCATCACTGGTGGGAATCCATAGAGCGCCAGTTGGGTACTTACCAGACTTGGGAGCAGTTCTTGGAGTGCTTCGAGGGAAAGTACTTTCCGGACACTGTCAGGGACACCTTGTATGATCAGTTTCTTCACTTGGAGCAAGGGAACCGAACCGTGGACGAGTATGATGCCGAGTTTAGCCGACTCAGCAAATATGGCGCTGCATTGATACCAAATGACTTGGCTAAGGCTAAGAGATTTCATCGAGGACTGACCCAGGAGCTACAACATTATACAAGCTCGCAGTCCCGAGTCTCTTATGCTGAGCTACTGACAGAGGCCAGATTTCAGGAAACCATTAGCAGAGGAAGGGGAGCTCAGCTGAGGACACAACAAGGATCAGCAAGGATACAGCAGGGACCAGCCAGGACACAACAGGGAGGACCTATCAGACGCCCCTTGGCACAACAGCATCAGCAACACAGAGCCGGACCGTACCAGATTTCGAAAAACCCCAATGTAATTATTATGGGAAGATCGGACATATTTCGAGAGATTGTCGGACTCGCTTGGGTCAGTGTAAGAGATGTGGCTCTGGACAGCACCTGGCGAGAGACTGCCCCATGCAGCAGGCACTTCCACCGCCAGTTCAGAGATTAGCGCTTCCAGCACCGAAGCCAGCCCAGCAGATGACCGGACCGGGAGCACCTCGACCCCCAACAGCAGGAGGATTTCAGAGAGGACCACCGCTACCCACTCAGGAGGAGCAGTATATGAGGACTGGACATGGACAACCACAGAGGAACGGGCGAGCTTTTGCAATGGAGGTAGATGACATGGATCATGAGGTGGATGTCATAGCAGGTATTACTGTCACGACCCGCACCCGGTTTAGGGCACGAGTGCGTGGGTACGTCCAGCCTACACCGCAGCATCGGCGGTAGAACGCTGTCTAGGTCAAGTACTATCTAAATAATCTCACACTAGTATCCAACTCCATAAGGAGACACGGATAACACTATAAAATGAACAACATACTCAATCACAACTACAGCACGATAAGAATTTGAAGAAACAAAAGAATACAACACAAGTCTACTGACAAAATAATCATACCTGAAATCAGTAACAACCAATCCCCAAGTGTCAGAAACAAGTCCACTAAGGTCACAGTCTGGAAAAATATTTTCCAGTCAGGAAGGAGCAAAGTACATCTCTAAATAGCAGTTCTATATAAATGACATAAACTATGTAGCAGTTCTAGATGGAAATATACCAGATGCATGTATAGGTACGAGAAGTGTACAATGAAAGAAATACTGAAAATACTGTAAGTAAATGCAGGAAAAGAAACAATATGTCAATGAGCAAGAAACCTATGACTAAGTGTGTGAGTACTAGCTTTAATATGTGATCGGCTTGAAAACTTGATCAGGCTGGTTACATGTGATTAGCTATGGTTCATGTAAGGTCAGGCTAACCGTTGGTTAGCTATGATGCATGTAGAGGTTAGGCTAATCACACGTAACAGCTATGGAGCATGTAAATGGTCAGGCCGCACCCGACGTGAGATGTGGGGTGAGCTATGGTGCATATAAAGTTGGGTATGATCACATATCTACACTAAAGTACTCCCCAAACCCCCGACTGGTATAGTAGATCCAATCATGGTACGCTATGGCACGGGATTCCCTAGGGAGGTAGCAAATCTCCCCGGGTCTCAGTGTCTGTACATGCACAAGATATCAAGAAAACAAGTCTTGTACAAGCTACACCATGAATAAGGAATAACATCTCATGACGAGATCCGTGTATACCAATCCGTGTAACCAACGTGTCAAGAACATGGATATTTACACTAGATACAGTGAACATAGGAGATATCATAAATTAGAAACTAATCAGAGAATGTACTCGCCTTGGGTCCTTAACTGGTAAAACCAATGTCCTGTCCCAGAGTATCGTCTGGAGGAACCAACAGTCCTAAAAATATATCAAATACAACATTTTCATCAGGTGCTACACTAACACATCACAAATACATGAACTCAGGGCTCTGTCAGGTATGGCACTAGTCAACTAGGGTCACCTAGTAATTTACCAATTAATCATATTACCAATAATAATTTAATACATATATATATAGTTATTCCAAAGTATACAAAATAGGTATAACTGTATGTACATAAGTGGAAATATATTTTATTTGTGTAAAAAATTATACATTACTCATACATATAAACTAGTATACATGTACCAAAATACATATTAACTTATATTATATATATATATATATATATATATATATATATATATATGCATACATACCAAAATAATACAATACTATATACAGGTAATATACCAAAATATGTTTTACAAGTACATATATATCAATACAGTTTTTATATATATATACTATATATATATATACCAAAATATGTTTATACATGTTTATATATATAGGTACACATATTTATACCAAAATACGGTTATATATACATATATACCAATTTACATTTATTTATATTTAAATACTGAATCATACATTAATACATATTATACCAATAAAAACGTATATAATATATATATATATAAGTGTCTATTAGTAATTTGTACAAAATACGTATTTGTGTATATACCTAATAGAAGTATATAAATATATATATATTTTTTTTATACCAAAATACATATTTGTATATATATATATATCCATCAAATATTTATATATATATATAACTAATCAAAGAATGTATATAATGCCACACTTCTCAAGGTGATCCCAAATGAAGTAGCAGTTAGTTCCAATGGGTCCGGAGCAGTCCAAATAGCTAGAAACTATATAAAGAAGTCCATGATCGGAGTTCGGCACGAAAGCCGAGATAAGGATACCAGGCTAATTTGAGAAATGGTCGTTTGTTTGTAATTAAGGTAACACCTTAATTTATGAAAATCATTTTGAATTTATTTTGAACAATAATTACAATTAAAAGTTTATTTATAAAAATTTAGAATTTACGTAGAAGCCAATATATTTTTATATCTATAGTGAAATCGGTTACCAGTCCAAAAATAACCAAATTTGAACTAATTTTATTATTGAAACTATATTTTTAATTAATAATATAAACCCCAAAATTATTATATTTTTGCATAATCAGAAACCCTTTTAATTTATTACATAACTAAATTTTGACACATAATAATTAACTAGATTCATACATTGAAAACAATAAAACTAATTTTTATTTATACTAAATTAAATATGTATAATTAATAAACTAATATATATAATTAATAAACTAGTTATACATAATTACTAAACTAATTAGATATAAATTAACTAATTATATTAACTAAACTGATTAAGAAATTAACTACTGATTACATTAACTACTGATTACATTAACTAACTATTTATTATTTACTAAACTAACTATTACATATAACCTAATTACACATTAACCAATCCTCAGATCAGAAGAAAGGGAACGAGAAAGAGGGGCTCACGTTGGGTTTTCTCCGGCGTCGGCGGAGGAGCCTCGCCGGGGTCGGCGCGGTGGGGTTCGGCTCGAGGCGGTGGGTGCTCGGCGGATCTCGGTTCGAGGCAGCGGTCGACGGATCCTGGTTCGAGGCGGCGGCGGATCTTGCTGCGTCTGGTCGAACTCGGCGGCGGATCTGGCTCGAGGCGGATCCGAGGCGGCGGTCGACTCGGCGAGGGTGAGGAGGTCCGAGGCGCCAGCGGCGGTGGAACTCGAGGCGGCTACGGCTCGACGCGGGCTCGACGCGGGTGAGGCGGTTCTGCTGTGGTCGTCGGTCGACGTTCGTCTCGGCGGCGGCGGTGGTTCGAGGAACCGGCGGTGCTCGGCTCAGAGGAGGAGGTCTCGGCCGCCGGCGGTAGTCGACAGATCTAGGTTAGGGTTTCTGGGTTCTGCTGTGGATGTGTCGGGGTGGTGTCCGGGGCTGGACACAGCGGTTGATGTACTGTGGTGGAGGTGGATGTGTCCGGGTGTGTCGGACACGAAAATCTGATTGTAAAGTTGTAACCGGACACAGAAAATGAATGGATACGATAGGACATCCGGGGTCGGACCCGAGGCTAACACGGCTGACACGGTAAAGCTGGACACACGGACACGAGCACACAAAATGGTGATGGCTTGTTGGCTTTGTGGGGATTTGTGAGGGCTAGTTAGGGTTTCTTGGGAATGGTGATGAGGGACTTAAATAGGGAAAGAGGGTGTGGGATGAAGGGTGCGGATTGGCCCAATAATGAATGGCCCAGATCATATATATATATAAATGGATTTTTCATGTGGGAAAAATGAGGGTGTGAATGGGAGACGGTAAACTGGTAAATTTAATAGAAAAAAATAATTTAAGAAAAATATTTTAAGGGCTTCCAAGGCTAACTGATTCCAAATGCTACTAATTAAAATCCCTATTTCAAAACCCTAAAATTTATGTAATTTACTTATTTACTAATCCAATGGATATTAAAAATTTTATGAAAACAACTAGTCTTTCAATAATTTTTATTAAACAAAAAGTTTATGATTTCAAGCCAATAAATATTCGAAGCCAGAGTATTATATATAATATCATTTATTTATTTTTTCTATAATAAATCGACATTTAGAAAAAATGATTTTTATACAAGATTATAAATTACCTTCTAAAACCAAACATTGTTCAAAAATCTAATACTAGAATTTCAAGGTAAATATTTTATAAATCTGATATTTAAAAATAAAATAAAAATCTAATTATTTCGGAAATTGGAAATCGGAGGTTACAAGTCTACCCACCTTAGAAAAATTTCGTCCTCGAAATTTAAGATCCTCAATATTTGCATTTACACATTATATTATTTCTATCAAAAATTAAATTTCAAACCAAATAACCATGAAGTAATTCCATATTGCTATTTCACAACCTTAAAAATTTATAACATCATATTCCGGAAAATCTTTCAGTTTTAAAATCAAATTCAAATTTTTATCATAATCTCCTCCAAAAATTTTAAGTTCGTATCTAAATACTCAAGGATTTTGATATCCAATCCTCTAATTGAATTCCAATCGATGTATATTTATAACATTTAAAAATCTGTATCCCAAAATTTAAATTTTAAACACTAATCCATCAATCATCTTATTCCTCTAACTCAAATTCAATTGATGCTTATTCAAATATAAATCCTTATCCCGAGAATTGAATTCGGCACTATTCCATTGACAATTTTTTTTTTTTTTTTGATTTTCTTTTTCCTCAATTACTCAACGATGCGATACTTTCAGAATCTTCAATGCAACATTCATAATATAGAATTTCAAATTTCTATTTTGCAATCAAATAGATAAAATGATAATTTCCAAATTTTCTCAAATTTTAATAATCAATCATATCGAGACCTTCCTAAAATTAATAAATCCTCAATTTTGCCCTGTGAATTTCTTAACTCTCTATTTAAGTTAATGTTTATCCTCGAATTTCAATCATACCTCGATTTTCGTAAAATTAATGGTCCATCAATTCCGTTATATTACTCATTAACTCTTTATTTAAACGAATGCTTATCCTTAAATTTTAAATCTTCTTGTCCCTTTCGTCCAATCATAATCTTCTCAAAATCTTTGCTATGGTCTAAACCTCAATGATCGTGGTTTAAGAAAATTCTACCTACAGCCATGCAATCTAAGAAAATATATAGGTCATGTGTCTTTTGTCATGGTATTGCAGCCTCTGCCAGGGTGTACTACTAGCTACAATCAATCAAAAATCACGAATACAAACCACGGTACTAGGGAATCAATCAATCAGAAGACAAAAACAACATGAGAAAAAGAAAGAACCTGCTAACATATTTTTTGCGGTATCTCCTATCTCTAACATACTCTTAACTCTAGCACATTCACTATCTAATTCCTAATCCTGTACACTGGTACCCATATCAACTAATCATTAATCCACAAAATCCATGAATATATCCGTATTGCACACACCTGTTTATTTATACTAAAATCTGATACCAAGGACCTCTAGCACAATCATAGGTCAAAGATGCATTCAAGGTTTGATACTCCTATCCCTTTAGGTACCACTGTTTCTACTACAAGCACAACCACTGCTAGCTCTCTTACCTACTGTAATTGTCTATACTAGTTGTTCTTATCACTCAAGTGCACGCCAAGTGCAACACAACACACTAAGCACTGCTCTCTCTAATACACCTCTAGATGGACACCCAAGTCTGTTTGTGGTGCCATCTCAAGCATACTCAAGCCACAGATCCTTACACATGTATATCATCTACTCATATATTAATATTCATATTTCTCATCTACCATAAAATTTAATCCTCAAAATAATCATCAAGGTTTAACTTCTCGATCAATCTTAAGATAATTTGCATATACCTCCTCAAAGTCAGATACTCAACATCGAAATAAAATTTAATCACTTCTAAAATCTTTGTAGCCTTAACCATGTTTATTGAATTCATATTTGAAATCCTCAAAATTTTAATGACACAATCCCAACTTCTCAATAATTCTCAAAAATTCATTTCCACTCTTTAATTTATAAATCCACCAATTTACGTATAAGTGCTCGTAGTCTCTAATACTTGAGGTGCACTCAATGCATCTAGTGTCTATAACTGTGTACTAAAATTGTACTGCCTGAATCACTTGCACCATTATCTCCAATGATCAAAGTTATCATCACCTGTAATTTCTTTCATGATTTTCAATTTATGTCAACTGGTATATCATCTAATTTATCATCATACAGGGTGCTTACTGTTATTAACGTCATTCTTGACAATCCTTGATATAGAATCATTAGCACCCTTGGTATTATATTACTAGCTTCATTAATGAATCATCTCATCAAGCTCATTAGAACTCATGTTTACCCGTACCTTCTATAATACTCATGTTTCTTTACTCTCCTGGGCAGGCATATGGTTCTATATCACGATTGATGTATAAGCATATCTCTTAATCCTTTTACAGCCTGTTAAACTAATTTGTGATACACTTCACAACTTTCATTACTAATCCTGATATTTCTCTACTTATGACATCTCATTAAACCCTTTATGCATATACATTTCTTTACCTTTAACATTTCCGATATTAATCATCAAATTGAACATCATGCTCCATAAATCCTTAACACAATTCCTGGATACTTAATCGTTTACATAGATCACTCAATTACATAATCATGATTATCCAGGACGGGTAATTGGCTCTGATACTAACTCTGAGAACTATCACTGATACTCTATACTCTCCTTAACTCTCAGTCTCTAATGACACTTCTCCTAGAACCATTGTTACAAGGTACTATGCTAAGGGCTAACTCTAGATTAATGCCTAATGCTCCCATGTCCAACTAAGAAACACTTACAAACTCACAAGTCACACTCAGTCAAACTAATACAAGACACAACCAAAATTGCAAGTCACTAATTATCATACTAACAAGGAATCCTCAAAGAAAATAAGCTCAAAAAGGAACTGGATCAAGGACGGAAGGTATCTTTACTGCTAGTAAAGAAAAGAAGCGATGGAACAAAGTCCTGGAATAACATAAATAGATAAGTCTTGAGATGATACTTTAAGAACCAATTTAAGATACAAACTGATAATCATACACGTCTGTCAGAAATTATGACACACAGAATCCTCGCCACGCCAGTAAGCATAGATGCGATAAACGACAGGTTCCGTAACTAAGGTATGCAACCCTATAATCATGTCATCTAGAATCCTCGCCACGCCAACCGGTATGACTGCGAGAAACTCTAAATCTCATAACTAAAGTATGTACATCCAAGTTAGGTTCCTACGTTCTCGTCACGACAGCTAATATGGCTGCGATAAACTCTAGGTCCCATAACCAAAGTAGACGTTTTACCTTTCTCATTGTCCTCATCAAAATATGTCATCAGATGATACCATAAATTTAGCCCGTAAAATTCATCTCGATATGAAATCAACTCAACAACGATACCAAGAATTAAATTTAACAACTGGTCAACAAGAATCAAACTTAACAATGATACCAAGATTTTAATTTAATAACTTATCAACAAGAATCAAGTTTAATAACAACAAGCGAGAGCGGACGGAAACAAGGAAAAAGATTTAATTTAGAAATTATGATAAGATTCTCAAGGGGTCGTCCCAGGAATCTCTCAAGAATTTGTGATTGAGTATTCTCTCTCATCCTAGTATCCTATATCCTATATTCTATAGCAGGCATGTAGTAGTACAACTAAGACGTCGCACTACTACGACATCGCACAACTAGCGAAGTCCGACCTGCATGGGCCACCACTAAAAACGTGTCACGACCCACACCCGGTTTAGGGCACGAGTGCGTGGGTACGTCCAGCCTACGCCGCAGCATCGGCGGTAGAACGCTGTCTAGGTCAAGTACTATCTAAATAATCTCACACTAGTATCCAACTCCATAAGGAGACACGGATAACACTATAAAATGAATAACATACTCAATCACAACTATAGCACGATAAGAATTTGAAGAAACAAAAGAATACAACACAAGTCTACTGACAAAATAATCATACCTGAAATCAGTAACAACCAATCCCCAAGTGTCAGAAACAAGTCCACTAAGGTCACAGTCTGGAAAAATATTTTCCAGTCAGGAAGGAGCAAAGTACATCTCTAAATAGCAGTTCTATATAAATGACATAAACTATGTAGCAGTTCTAGATGGAAATATACCAGATGCATGTATAGGTACGAGAAATGTACAATGAAAGAAATACTGAAAATACTGTAAGTAAATGCAGGAAAAGAAACAATATGTCAATGAGCAAGAAACCTATGACTAAGTGTGTGAGTACTAGCTTTAATATGTGATCGGCTTGGGAACTTGATCAGGCTGGTTACATGTGATTAGCTATGGTTCATGTAAGGTCAGGCTAACCGTTGGTTAGCTATGATGCATGTAGAGGTCAGGCTAATCACACGTAACAGCTATGGAGCATGTAAATGGTCAGGCCGCACCCGACGTGAGATGTGGGGTGAGCTATGGTGCATATAAAGTTGGGTATGATCATATATCTACACTAAAGTACTCCCCAAACCTCCGACTGGTATAGTAGATCCAATCATGGTACGCTATGGCACGGGATTCCCTAGGGAGGTAGCAAATCTCCCCGGGTCTCAGTGTCTGTACATGCACAAGATATCAAGGAAACAAGTCTTGTACAAGCTACACCATGAATAAGGAATAACATCTCATGACGAGATCCGTGTATACCAATCCGTGTAACCAACGTGTCAAGAACATGGATATTTACACTAGATACAGTGAACATAGGAGATATAATAAATTAGAAACTAATCAGAGAATGTACTCGCCTTGGGTCCTTAGCTGGTAAAACCAATGTCCTGTCCCAGAGTATCGTCTGGAGGAACCAACAGTCCTAAAAATATATCAAATACAATATTTTCATCAGGTGCTACACTAACACATCACAAATACATGAACTCAGGGCTCTGTCAGGTATGGCACTAGTCAACTAGGGTCACCTAGTAATTTACCAATTAATCATATTACCAATAATAATTTAATACATATATATATAGTTATTCCAAAGTATACAAAATATGTATAACTGTATGTACATAAGTGGAAATATATTTTATTTATGTAAAAAATTATACATCACTCATACATATAAACTAGTATACATGTACCAAAATACATATTAACTTATATTATATATATATATATATATATATATATATATATATATATATATATATATATATATATATATATATATATATATATATATATATATATATATATATATATATGCATACATACCAAAATAATACAATACTATATACAGGTAATATACCAAAATATGTTTTACAAGTACATATATATCAATACAGTTTTTATATATATATACTATATATATATATACCAAAATATGTTTATACATGTTTATATATATAGGTACACATATTTATACCAAAATACGGTTATATATACATATATACCAATTTACATTTATTTATATTTAAATACTGAATCATACATTAATACATATTATACCAATAAAAATGTATATAATATATATATATAAGTGTCTATTAGTAATTTGTACAAAATACGTATTTGTGTATATACCTAATAGAAGTATATAAATATATATATTTTTTTTATACCAAAATACATATTTGTATATATATATATATATATCCATCAAATATTTATATATATATATAACTAATCAAAGAATGTATATAATGCCACACTTCTCAAGGTGATCCCAAATGAAGTAGCAGTTAGTTCCAATGGGTCCGGAGCAGTCCAAATAGCTAGAAACTATATAAAGAAGTCCATGATCGGAGTTCGGCACGAAAGCCGAGATAAGGATACTAGGCTAATTTGAGAAATGGTCGTTTGTTTGTAATTAAGGTAACACCTTAATTTATGAAAATTATTTTGAATTTATTTTGAACAATAATTACAATTAAAAGTTTATTTATAAAAATTTAGAATTTACGTAGAAGCCAATATATTTTTATATCTATAGTGAAATCGGTTACCAGTCCAAAAATAACCAAATTTGAACTAATTTTATTATTGAAACTATATTTTTAATTAATAATATAAACCCCAAAATTATTATATTTTTGCATAATCAGAAACCCTTTTAATTTATTACATAACTAAATTTTGACACATAATAATTAACTAGATTCATACATTGAAAACAATAAAACTAATTTTTATTTATACTAAATTAAATATGTATAATTAATAAACTAATATATATATAATTAATAAACTAGTTATACATAATTACTAAACTAATTAGATATAAATTAACTAATTATATTAACTAAACTGATTAAGAAATTAACTACTGATTACATTAACTACTGATTACATTAACTAACTATTTATTATTTACTAAACTAACTATTACATATAACCTAATTACACATTAACCAATCCTCAGATCAGAAGAAAGGGAACGAGAAAGAGGGGGCTCACGTTGGGTTTTCTCCGGCGTCGGCGGAGGAGCCTCGCCGGGGTCGGCGCGGTGGGGTTCGGCTCGAGGCGGTGGGTGCTCGGCGGATCTCGGTTCGAGGCAGCGGTCGACGGATCCTGGTTCGATGCGGCGGCGGATCTTGCTGCGTCTGGTCGAACTCGGCGGTGGATCTGGCTCGAGGCGGATCCGAGGCGACGGTCGACTCGGCGAGGGTGAGGAGGTCCGAGGCGCCAGCGGCGGTGGAACTCGAGGCGGCTACGGCTCGACGCGGGCTCGACGCGGGTGAGGCGGTTCTGCTGTGGTCGTCGGTCGACGTTCGTCTCGGCGGCGGCGGTGGTTCGAGGAACCGGCGGTGCTCGGCTCAGAGGAGGAGGTCTCGGCCGCCGGCGGTAGTCGACAGATCTAGGTTAGGGTTTCTGGGTTCTGCTGTGGATGTGTCGGGGTGGTGTCCGGGGCTGGACACGGCGGTTGATGTACTGTGGTGGAGGTGGATGTGTCCGGGTGTGTCGGACACGAAAATCTGATTGTAAAGTTGTAACCGGACACAGGAAATGAATGGATACGATAGGACACCCGGGGTCGGACCCGAGGCCAACACGGCTGACACGGTAAAGCTGGACACACGGACACGAGCACACAAAATGGTGATGGCTTGTTGGCTTTGTGGGGATTTGTGAGGGCTAGTTAGGGTTTCTTGGGAATGGTGATGAGGGACTTAAATAGGGAAAGAGGGTGTGGGATGAAGGGTGCGGATTGACCCAATAATGAATGGCCCAGATCATATATATATATAAATGGGTTTTTCATGTGGGAAAAATGAGGGTGTGAATGGGAGACGGTAAACTGGTAAATTTAATAGAAAAAATAATTTAAGAAAAATGTTTTAAGGGCTTCCAAGGCTAACTGATTCCAAATGCTACTAATTAAAATCCCTATTTCAAAACCCTAAAATTTATGTAATTTACTTATTTACTAATCCAATGGATATTAAAAATTTTATGAAAACAACTAGTCTTTCAATAATTTTTATTAAACAAAAAGTTTATGATTTCAAGCCAATAAATATTCGAAGCCAGAGTATTATATATAATATCATTTATTTATTTTTTCTATAATAAATCGACATTTAGAAAAAATGATTTTTATACAAGATTATAAATTACCTTCTAAAACCAAACATTGTTCAAAAATCTAATACTAGAATTTCAAGGTAAATATTTTATAAATCTGATATTTAAAAATAAAATAAAAATCTAATTATTTCGGAAATTGGAAATCGGAGGTTACAATTACCCTTGCTTTTACTTTACCTGCGGTAACATTATTTGATACGGGAGCCACCCACTCATTCATATCATCTAGTTTTATTGCCAAACACAACATTGCTTCTACACCATTATCTAGTTGTGTTAGAATTCTTACCGGAGGAGGAGTTGTACCAGTTAGTCGAGTTTGTAGATCGGGCCCTATAGTGATTCGTGGCAGAGAGATGAATGCCCAACTCTTAGTCCTTCCTATGCCAACTTTTGATATTGTGCTTGGAATGGACTGGCTGAGCAAGAACCACGCTTTCTTCGATTGCTTTGGAGGAAGCATTCTTTTTAAGGTACCAGGCCAGCCTGAACTTGAGTTTGCCCGAGGATCCACAGAAATCCTTGATGGTATGCAGCTCGCAATGGACGATGTTGTCTATCACCCTATTATTTCAGAATTTCTAGACGTCTTTCCAGAAGATTTGCCAGGACTACCCCCAGACAGAGACGTAGAGTTTTCAATTAAACTAGCACCCGGAGCAGCACCTATAGCATCGCATGTTTACAGACTGGCGAAGAAGGAGATGGACGAGCTGAAGGCACAGTTAAAAGAGCTAGAGGAGAAAGGTTTCATCCGACCAAGTGCATCACCCTGGGGAGCACCAGTGTTGTTTGTACCGAAGAAGGATGGGTCAGTGCGTATGTGCATTGACTACAGAGCCTTGAATGCAGTGACAGTGAAGAACAAATATCCATTGCCACGCATTGATGACCTGTTTGATCAACTTAGTGGAGCTAAGGTATTCTCGAAGATAGATTTGAGATCGGGATATCACCAAGTGAAGGTACGGAAGCAGGACATTCCGAAGACCGCATTCAGAACAAGATATGGGCACTACGAGTTTTTGGTCATGCCATTTGGATTGACCAATGCTCCAGCGATCTTCATGGACTTGATGAATCGAGTCTTCCACCAGTACTTGGACCAGTTCGTGGTCGTCTTCATAGATGATATACTTGTCTATTCGAAGAGCCACGAGGAGCACGAGGAGCATCTGCGGATTGTTCTAGAGACTTTGAGGAGCGAGCAGTTATATGCTAAACTCAGCAAATGTGAGTTCTTCCTAGACAGAGTTTCATTTCTTGGACATGTTGTCACAGGAGATGGTATTTCTGTTGATCCAGAGAAGATCTCAGCAGTTGAGACATGGCCTGTTCCTAAATCAGCAGTAGAGGTGAGGAGTTTCCTTGGACTTGCGGGATATTACCGACGGTTCGTGGAAAACTTCTCAAGGATAGCGGCACCTATGACTCGTCTGACTTGTAAAGATCAAGAATTTATATGGACTGACGAGTGTCAAGCAGCCTTTGAAGAGTTGAAGAAGCGACTGACTACAGCACCAGTATTGGCGATTCCGTCAGTATCAGGAGGTTACGTGATCTACAGTGACGCATCAGGAAAAGGCTTGGGATGCGTATTGATGCAGCATGGCAAGGTGATTGCATATGCATCTAGGCAGTTACGAGTGCATGAGAAGAATTATCCAACTCACGACTTGGAACTTGCAGCCGTTGTATTTGCTCTGAAGCTATGGAGACATTACTTATATGGGGAACGAGTGGAAATCTATACAGACCACAAAAGCCTCAAGTACGTCTTCACGCAGAAGGAGTTAAATATGAGGCAACGTCGATGGCTCGAGTTGATGAAAGATTTCGAGATAGAGCTACATTATCATCCAGGCAAGGCTAACGTGGTAGCAGACGCGTTAAGCCGGAAGCCAGCAGCTTACTTCTTGACAGCACAAAGGGAACTATTGGAGGACTTGCAAGAGCTTGGCATTGAAGTAATATTACCCGGAGCAGATGGGACACTAGCCAACTTGCAAGTTCAATCATCATTGGTAGAGAGGATTAAGGCAGCTTTGCCTACAGATGCCAGATTCAGGAGACTAAAGGAAAGGACAGAGGCCGGAGAGCAGACCGGATTGCGCATTCATAAGGATGGGACATTAAGATGTGGTGATCGTCTTTATGTTCCAAATGGAGAGATTCGACAGGAGCTGATGGCAGAGGCTCATAGTTCGATCTATTCTATTCATCCTGGAGGCACCAAAATGTATCGTGACTTACGACAGCACTTTTGGTGGCATGGAATGAAGAGAGAGATAGCTCGCTTTGTAGCTAAATGTCTGGTATGTCAACAAGTGAAGGCGGAGCACCAGAGGACAGCAGGATTATTGCAACCACTTCCGATTCCAGAGTGGAAGTGGGAGCACATCACTATAGACTTCGTCACGGGTTTTTCCAAGAGTCCAAGTGGGAGAGATGCAGTGTGGGTAATAGTGGACCGACTCACCAAGTCAGCCCATTTTATACCTTTTAGAGTGGGTCAGTCTACAGAAGCTTTAGCTAATTTATATATGAGGCAGATCGTGAGATTGCACGGCATACCAGTCAGCATTGTATCGGACATAGATTCGCGCTTCACATCGCACTTTTGGAGGAGCATGCAAGAGAGTCTTGGTACTCGTCTGAAGTTCAGTACATCTTACTACCCACAGACAGATGGGCAGTCGGAGCGTACTATTCAGACCTTGGAGGACATGTTGAGGGCTTGCATGTTAGACTTCGGAGGATCATGGGAGGACCACCTACATCTTGTAGAGTTTTCTTACAATAATAGCTATCAAGCGAGTATTCAGATGGCTCCGTTTGAAGCATTATATGGGAGAAAATGTAGGTCTCCTGTGTGTTGGAGTGACGTGGGAGAACGTCAGATTTTGGGACCCGAGTTGGTGGTCAACACCGTAGAGACAGTCAAGAAGATTCAGGGACACTTGCGAGCAGCGCAAGACAGGCAGAAGCAGTGGGCAGACCTTCATCGTCGTCCTTTGGAGTTCAAAGAGGGCGATCACGTCTTCTTGAGGATATCACCGACCAGAGGCACCATCCGATTCGGAGGGCGCGGCAAGTTGAGTCCAAGGTATATTGGACCATTTGACGTGCTCGAGAGAATTGGAGAGGTGGCATATCGACTTGCGCTACCACCTTCACTGGAGGGAGTACATGACGTATTCCATGTGTCGCAGCTCAGGCGATATGTGGCAGACAACAGTCATGTTCTCGACCATTCGGAGATCACCATTGGGCCGAGCTTGTTTTACCAAGAGCAACCCGTGGGAATCCTTGATCGTCGAGAGAAGGTATTGAGGAACCAGTCTATTCCCTTGGTTCGCGTAGCATGGAGGCATGGCGCACCAGGAGAATCAACTTGGGAGCGCGAGGACGACATGCGCAAGCGTTTTCCGAACCTATTCGCAGACCAAGGTATGAAATTACATTGTTAATTTATATCTTATACCATCCTTGCATTCTATCGTGGCTTAATTTTAATTTCGAGGACTAAATTTTTACAAGTTGGGTAGAATGTAAAACCCCCTTCCTAGAAAATCGTATATACCTTTTATTTATTAATTATTAATTAAATTGTAGTAATTAGGTCCAAATAGGGGAAATAGATTTTTAATAATTTTTATGTTAGGTGTTCGGGCACTTAGAGGACTTGTGGGACCATCAGAAATTTTTCGGAATTTATTCCATGTAGGAGACCCCTTGAGCAGTTGCTAGCCTAACGATGTGCAATACCCTATTATATAAATTTTCTTATGTGTGAATATATATATATATATTAAAATATATATATGTATATATATATATATTTAAAGAAAGGAAAAGAAAAGAAAAGAAAATAAGTATATAATAATAACACTAATAATAATATAATAATAATAATAACCATAATAACACTTGCAGCCAACTTACCTATAGCAACTCCTTAGCAATTATTTATTTCCTCCTGCGCTTGCAAACACCCGAGCCCCTCAGCAAAGTCATGAAACCCGCCCACTTCAGCCATAAACCCGAGACTTCCTTCAGCCCATAAACCCGCGGATCCCTTAAACTTCCACTCTCTCTCTCTCTCTTAATATATATATATATATATATATATATAATAAGCTCTCTAAAACCCTAACCTAAAACTCCAGACTTCTTTTTTCCATCTAGAGCTGTCACCACAGCCAGAGAAACCCCCCAAGCCATCCAACCATCCCGTCGACGCCGACATCGCGAACTGCAGTTTTCCACTCGAGGCACATTCGCTCCGACGTGTTTTTCCGTTGACTCGCTCGACCAAACGCTGTTCCGTTTTCATAGGTATGATCTTCCCTCAACCCTCTCCAATATTTGTTTTATAGTCAACCTCGAAAAACGTGTGCCCCTAGGTGTAAAACAGCGCCCAAGTCAGCGCGAACAGACAGAATTCTGCAATCGCAGAATTCCAGAACGACCACCCATATTGCCGAGTTCGTATCTCCCACCACAGAGATCCGAATTCGGTGATTCTTTTTGATACCTGTAGATTACATGATCTAGTTTATTTTCTGTATTATAACTTTGTGCTATTAGTTGCTGTGGACAAAAATATATTCGTCACAAAACTGTGCGCACCCACTTTTTCCGGTTTTCCAAAAGTTGGAGATCGGAGCGCGCCCCGCCAAACGGGACCGCCCCGCCGTGTGCCAAGTGTACCGAATGGTGCACGCAGCATAACGGGACACATAAAAATTCGTGGGGACTGATTCGGACGCGTGTGCGCGCCGGAATCAGACCGTATCCGCGGACACATTTCGTGTCGCCACTTTTGTGGAACTCGCGAGTATTTTGTGCACGATTGTCAGATTGCGACGAAACTTGCGCCACTGGACTCGTGGTAACGCGCTGGTCCTGTGACCCAATTTTCATGCATTTCTGAGATGGTTGACCAGATCGCCAATTGGCGGGTCCCATAGTTGACTTTTTGGACCAAATTAGTGTTCGGCTCATCGGAATCCACATTTGGACATACCGTTGGGTTCGTATTGACATCTAAATTTGTTTGACCTATAGTTTGTCCCATTTAGATACTGTTATCCTTGGCACGCTTTTCGGTGCAAAGTGGGCCACACGTGGACCCCACTTTTACCCGAAATTACCGTTTTGCCCCTGTGTCCAAATGGGACGAAAGGGATGTGCTTTTTAGCTATTTTGCTCATTCCGGAAATGTTGGTGATATTTATTTCAGCATCCGGAGACGTTTGTTCGGAGTCCTTAGTTCCAGGTTCAGTGTCCTTGACATTTGGGCGCGTACACTTTACAGATTTCTTGCCAGACAAGTATACCTTGCCATTGTACTGTATTTACATTTCATATGGGGCATGCATGTTTATTTTCTGTTTATTTAGTTCATTTATTTTAACTGCTATATAAACTGCGCGTCCAAGGAAACTTGGGTGCAACGACGGTGTCGTCGTGCTATGTTTTTATTTATGTATATGCATTGGACCTACTTTATGAGACTACCCCATTTTCATGAGGCATTTATGTTTCATTGGCCATGACACTATTCTTACACGAGTGTGAGTCACATGTAGGACACGGACTTGCGTACTCGGCTGGCCCCCGGTACGTATAGGTCGTGCGACGGATAGGGATAACTGCCAATAGAAACTTTGCATGCTAGTAGACCTGGCGGTTATTAGAGGTTTATTGTGTCATGGACATGACATGCTTAGAGCATTGGGTAGGGAGAACAACAAGTACCGCATTTGAGCTCCTTTGCACTTTTTCTGTGACGCCCAGATTCTCCGCTGGAGATACGGGTGGTGATGACCCTTATATATTATGTACTATCAGGCGGGCCACCGGCGTTCAAAAGACGACGTGCCTTTTAGGCCCCTGGATCTTCAAAAGAGAACCATGCCAAATCCCAGTTTTCAGCCAGATAGCTCACTTGTGGGGAAAGGTGTTCTTAACTGCATTCACATAGATAGTTAGACGACCCCAATGGATGTTTACTTTCAGTACTTTATTGGCATGTGTTTTTTGTATCTTGTTACGTCCCTCTGAGGACCTGGTCCCTTCCAGATATAGGTGAGCAGGAGTACCCGCAGGAGTATGGACCTGGACCTGACGCTACCTATCAGTCTGAGACGATCTTATCTTCTGATTACATGTGATTTATTTGCAGCTGTTTAGAGATTCTAGTTGCTATTCTTTTCTAGACATTTATTCTTATATTAGAGTTTATTCTCTTCTCTCTTTAGTAGTTTATTATAGTCGATTTGCAGTGGATTTGTTTCCACCCGACTATTGCACTTTGAGATTACTATTTGAGACTACTTCTTTGATATTCAGTTATTGATTTCCATTATTCTATCATTTGTGCTGTGGATGAGATATAGAACTGCGTGTGACTTGTTGTGACATATATTTACCACTGTGGATTGGATATTCATGTACAGCGTACGTGTGTATATGGTTTCCATATATTGGAGTTCGTATACATACGGCTGGCGTGTTACGTATTCCTAGTCCTACGTATTTTGGGACTGGGGCGTGACACTAAGACACCTCCAGATGACAATATTTATAAAATAATTAGCCTTTGATATGGTAATACTCTCCCCACCCAATGTAATCTCACGTCTCATGTCCATGACACGCAGGATCAAAACTAATGTAGTAAGTCATAATAAGATCTAAGAATATAATGTCTATGTCATGAAACCTGTATCCTATACAGAATCACCTTGAATATTTTAGGAAGATTCTGTCTCATGATTAGTGTCAGGTGTCCTGGGTATAATGTACTTGATATGGCAAGTATGAGAATGTCAATGTCACGATATCCATCTCTAGGTGACGTTGCACAACTCCGCGTACGGTGTTGGCACCCGACTATTAATCGGACGCTAAGTACGTCACACGGCCCTAGGTTTAAGCATGTATAACAGATAAATAAGACAAGTAAATATGTATCAAGAACTGCAAGCTTTGGCAAGGTACACTTGCCTGGGGTTCTATCTCCAACTGTAGCTCTGACCTCAGCGGGAGTTGCAGGCAGTTCTCCGGTTGCTGAAATAGATATCACCATCAGATCCAAAAAATATCAAATAGCTAGAAACGCCTGTCCTTGAGTCCAATTTGAACACAAGGGCAAAAATAACATTTTCAGGTCAAGGCGGGTCCACATGTGGGCCGCTTTGCACCGAAAAATGTGTCAAAACCAAAGGTCTCCAAATTTATCAAACTTAGTGTCAACAAGTCAGGAACGATGATATGAACCCAACGGAACTTCCAGAATTGGATTCCGATGAGCCGATTACAAAATCGCCCGTCAAGTGGAGCTTATGGGCCCCACGATACACGATTTTGTCAACGTTCTCAGAATCGAACCAAACTTGGGTCACAGGACCAGCGTATTGCTACAAGTCCGATGGCGCAAGTTTTGTTTCGATCCGACGTATGTACACTAAGTTACAGCGAGACTCAGAAAGAACGTATATGGGGCGTTGTCGGCGGATACGCGTTGATTCCGGTGTGCACGCACATCCAAATCAACTTCTGTGAAATCACGCACGTCCATATCGACGACGCGCACGTATCGGTGAGGACCGTACGCGACCAAGTGGTCCCGTTTGGCGGGACGTACTCAGTTCCGGGGTAAAACAGGGCATTGGTTTTCCTATTTTTGGATCGCGGTTCACGACCACCACAGGACGCGACGCACCGAGCGGGTTGCACGGGCATCGAGAGGGTCACGCAGGGTTCGTGTCATAACTGACGGAACAGAAAACAGGCAGCGAGGAGAGAGAACGGGTTACCTGAACAGGGCTTCGCGAAATCGGGTTTTCCCGTGTCCTCGTGTCGACACGAGACACGACACGACACAGTGGACACGGCTAGGGTTTCTGTTCAGATGGCCGGAGACTCGCCGGAGGGCACGACGGAGGTGGCCGGGGGCTTCGCCGGAGACGGCAGGGGCTGAGGCGACCGGGGATGACTTAGGGCGGCACTGCGGCTCTGCTGCGGCTCTGCTGCGGCTGCTGCTGCTTGCCGGAGGAGGCGGGTGCAGCGGAGGCGAGGCGCTGGTGGAGGAGCCGGGCGGGTCGTGGCCTAGGGACTGCGCTGGAGTGAAGGCGGGGCGTCCGGGAGGTTCTGGAGAAGGAGGCTGCGGGTCAGGGGAGGCCGTGGCGGAGGCGCTGGGGGTTCGACGGAGGCAGGGTGCTCCGGGCGGAGAGGTTTGGCCGGAGACGACGACGGAGCTAGGGCAGGGGGCGGAGGACAGGCGGAGAAAGGGGATTTATATAGGGCGGAGAGAAGCTGGGCCGCCGGTCGTTGCGGGGAGAGGAGGCGGAGGGTCGGCCGGTTGCTGGGAGCCGGAGCGGCGCCGGGGAGGCGAGGCGCCACGACGGTTCAGCCGCCGGAGGGGAAACGGGGGGTCGGGACTACGTCGGTTAGGGATTTAGGTCTAGCGGGTCGGGTCGGGTCGAAGCGGGTCGGGTCGAACCCGGATCCGACCCGCTAAGGTTTGGGCCCGGTTCAACTAGACCGGGTCCGGTTCGGGTCAGTTTGGTTTGGTTTAATTTGGTTCAAGTGAACCGGGTTCAGTCAGGTTTAATTAGGTTTAAATATATAATAGTTTTTAGGGATTTAAAAAAATACTTCCGGGGTCCAATAAATTTCCGAAAAATTACCCTATTTCTAGTTTTTTATTTTACACCAGAAAATATTATTTTTATAATATTTTAATACTAATTAACAACATTTAAATCATTTTATTTCAAAATACCTAGGTTTTAATTACAGAAAATTCCAAAAAATTCCAGAAAATTCTAGAAAATTTGTGAGAAATTAATTTTAAAAATTCTGCAAAATCAAGGGGGTTTACACTTCAGGACAAGAACAGGCAAAAAACTAAAAAATTTTAAACTGATTATTGTCCTAAGATGTTACAAACTATGGCTCTTATCATAAAAGAAAAATACCGACTGCAAACGTTGAATATAGTTAGATATTTGTTTGAAATATTAGATTATAAAACAAATAGAACATATGTTGTAGACTTAGATGAAAAATATTGTTCATGTTTAAAGTGGTATCATACTTTGTTTCCATGTGTACATGCATATTATGCGTGTAAGTCTAAAAACTCCACTGGATGATTTTGGTATGCGGTATTTAAATCTGGAAGCTGAAATATTAAATAGAATTCAATAGAGGACATAAATAAGTACTACGAAGATAAACATTTTCATATAAAAATAACGTACCATCCCTTCTACATAATCATAATAGCAGCGGAGACTATAATCATCTATGGCTCGATGTTGGAATCGAAACTATTGGAATTGGTAGGCTCTGTTACTGATAAGAAGAGCTCTCCACCAAGATCTATATGCATCATCACCGTAGGCTGCACCATTACAAATTATGACCATATAATTTCTTATAATTTTTGCAGTAAATTTTGTTAAACTTTTGGAACAACTTACCATCATCAATAGAGGACATAATTTGAGACAAATATCTCACCTTATGTGTCTCAAATCTAGAATTCCACACAGGAATCAATCTGCGTGCTCTGGTAGTTGCATTGCCTTTACCACGATTGAAACATGGTGGCTCATCAGGAATGTGTTGTATCATCCAGAACTGTCGCATAACACGATCAGCTGGATGATACATGATGTTATCATGGAATATTATAAAAAATCTATGTAGACTCAATCCATAGGCCATTGTTTGTAACTCAAGAGGATTCTGCCCAAGCCGGTACGGTAAAAAAATTACCTATTTTATGTCAATAATATTGTAAGACACTACAAAATTGTAAAACATATTGACTGTATAAAATACACAAAAATATATAAGACACTATAAAAAATTTACCTTGTTAAACCTAAGTGAATCGAATTGGCCCCGATATACTGCGATATCCTTGTGAGCACATCGATTTGGATCAGCTGCAGCCGTCATCCAGCGTAAAGCTGATGGGAAGACACCATCTTCGGTATCAATACGGGAGACTGGCCTACCGATACTGAAGTGCTCGTAGGACCAAACCTAAAAAAAAAATATCATGTAAGTGTACATATTTCTTTAGTAAATAAATTTATATAAAAAAAATTATACCTGTAATAATGTCATACATCCATTCAATTTTTTTTGTCTTTTATCAGCTGAAGTAAAATGCACAAAATTTGACATGGAGTTATACAGATATGCCAACACAGAAGCTCCCCATGAATGACGGGTAGGTTCTGTCAAATTTTCCAGAAAAGGTAAAAAATATAAATTTGCCCTAAATTCGGAGTTTGGAAATATAATTCTGTTGATTCGACCTAGAAAGTAGGCCCTGGTGCAAGCAGTAACCTGAACATATAATAAAAAAGTATATCAGTTAAACTAAATAAAAATATATATTACATAAATAATAACATTAAATGTTATACTTACTCGTTCCGTATCCACTAAGATTTCTTACTCACCAATACGATATAGGTGCATAAAGTTGTGGCGGAGCTACGAAAGCGTCACAAAACTTTTACCATATATGGTAGGCGGCTCCACGCCTAAATACTTCCTTGTCACAGTTTTGGCGTAAAATATTTCATCATTTTCAAATATTATAGGTTCACACGTAATAGGTAATCCTAAGATATTTGCCACATCTACTAGCAAAATTATTATTTCTCCGAACGGTAACTGAAAGGTATTTCTTTCTGGCCACTACCGCTCAACTAAACTGAAGATCAAGTCTCGGTCGTGACGTAAAAAATATATCTGATCAATATGATCAAAACATTATACGTTCACCATACCATGTTGTTCTTCAGTCAATATCTAGTACCCAACGTCGTCCTCATAACGCCATGTGACATGCTCTCGTACTCGAAACGTATCAGGATAATCGTATTACTATATATGACATATATAAACGATGTTATTATTAGACATGTAAAAAAATATAAATTATATTTACTAAAATAATTTAATTTTAATATACATGTCCAGAAAATACTAGATTAGAAATATGTGATTCACGTAGCTGGATAATCGTATCTGTGGTAGGCCCTCCTAGAATACGTCCATCGTTTTGGGTACCCATATGCAATATTTTCTACTTAGTGTTAAAATATGTAATCAAATATTTAGTGTTAGTATGACTACTATCACGAATATTATAATTATAATAGTTAAAATAGTAACTACAATTACATAATTATAATTAAAAAATTATAAACCTGTTCTCCTTATGTTTTCTTCTTTTCTCTTCTTCTCTGCTTACTTTCTCCTACTCTTCTCTGCTCTTCTCTTATCTTCTTCCTCCTGCTCTTCTCTTCTCTGCTTTTTTTTACTTGCTGCTTTTCTTCACTTGCTGCAACGATTGCTTCCTCCCTTCCTCTCCTTATAATACACAACACCCACCAACACCCACCTAAATATTTAACCAACTACCAATATTTAAGGACATTATTTAAATCTACCACCTACATATTCAAACCAACCAACCAACCCTACATTTTAAACCAACCCATCAACCCTATATATTAAACCAACCTATCAACCCATCAACCGTAGAACAACCAACCCACCCGAACCTACTCGAACTGAGATGGCCCTATTTTCGCTAACTGAGTTGGCAAAAATTTGGGCAAACCAAACTTTTGCCAACTCGATTGGCAAAAATCTGGCTTTTCCGCCCAAAAAATTAGTTTTTCGCCAGCTGGGTTGGCGAAAACCAATTTTTGCAAAATTTTGCCATCCGAGTTGGTGATATGTATCAGAATTTCAAAATTTCTCAAACTTCTATCATTATATTTAATTAATATAAATTTATTATCGATACAGTAAATTTTTTATTTTTTATAACCTAAACAAACATGGGAATATGTTTTCCATCCTTAATTTTTCGGGGAATAAAAAAAACCACAATGTACCGAACGCCCCCTTAGGGTTGTATTCCTTTCCCTCTCTTGAGTCTCTCTATTGTGACATCTACTTCTGTGGATTCCTAACCCTTATTATCTTTTCTTTTCTGGCTGACTATGAGAGAGATTTAGACTTGGAGTCTGTTGTCGTCCATCTCTCGATCTTCTATAATTCTGGGTTCCGAAATCTCTCATTGTAAACCCTCATTTTTTTAAATTTTAAATTTTATTATTTTAATTATTTGAAAATTTTGGAATTTTACTTAGCTAATTAGAAATATATAAATTATTTTTATATATTTAACTTGTATAAATATTTAACTATATTTAGTAAATACAAATACTTCACAAAAGTATTTTAAAGTGTAAATGCATTTGTTAAAAATATTATAAGATTTTCTAGAAATTATTTTATGTACAAACCTAATTTTTGGATTATGTTTTTACCATATTATATATATATATATATATATAGAAAAAGAAAAAGAAAAAGAAAAAGAAAAAGAAAGAAATAAAAAAAATCAAACACCTAAACTCTACCCGACCCCATCACCCCCCGGTGGCCCAGAACTTGCCGACCCCCTTTACCCGACCCTCCATCTCTCTCTCTCTATATATATAACTAAAAACCCTAACCCTAACCCCAACACCACCGCCACCTACCCTCCGGCGAACCACCCAGCGACCACCACCATGTCGTCGCTGCGCACGTACAGCCGCGCCACTGGAGTAGCAGCTGCAGTTTTTGTGAGAACAAGCCATCCTGACCCCTCTATTTCAGCATCCAGAGGTGTTTGTGCAGATTCCACCTTTACGGGAGCAGTTGACGTATCGAGCTCGCTACCTGGACTTCGTCATACCATCATCCATGATCCAGGCAATTGTACCTTGTCATGATGTATCATAGTTCCTTATTTTATTTATTTTATATAGTTATTATTGTTACATGGTATTGCTGAGGTATGTGGTTACCCTAGGGTCGATACATGATACTTAGCGTCCGAACGTAATTCGGGTTCCGCCGTCCGCCAGCGGAGTCGAGTATCGTTAGTTAGAGAGTTGATACCTCGAAACCATGATTCGTGCTTGTATTCTTTGCACGTCAGACCGTAGGACACTTGACACGGTCTTCATGTGACATAATCCTTCTTGATATGTTCTTGGTGATTTGATTCTCTATATGGTTCTAGGACTTAGGACTTGTGATATGAGACTCATATATATATAATAATAATAATAATAATAATAATAATAATAATAATAATAATAATTATTATTATTATTATTATTATTACCCGTTGTGATAGTTAGAGGTTATGATCTCGCGTGCTATGACATGATACGTGAGGTTACATGGGAGGGGAGGGTATATACCGTGCTATGTGTTGATTATATATATATATATATATATATATATATATATATATATATATATATATATATGACTGTCTTAGTTTCTGTATCAGAGCTTTGTTGATATTTACGTTGCTGCTTTAGGTTCCCTAATCAGGAGCCTTTAGTGATATACTTTTACTAGCCTGCTTTACGTTCCATGATACAGAGCCTTTAGTATTATTATTAGACTGCTTGAGGTTCCCCCACACGGAACCTTTAGTGTCCAGTCTGTAGTACGAGTGACGCTCTCATATGCATATCACTTAGACGGTTACTGTAGCTTATCCTTGAGTATTATATTAGTATATTGTTTTACTTCTAGCACGATATTTCTTATACCTTGTTACGTCCCTCTAGGGACCTGGTTCCTTGTCAGTTTTGCAGCATAGACTGTTATGGAGCCTTCTGGAGTTGTTGATGTGTGTCGCCTTGTCATGCGGGTATTGGTATTACCAGGTACTTATATCATTTCTACCTGAGTTATGTTTATTTATTCATCTGCTGATATAGTCTAGTTTTTATAGACTCATATTTCTTTTTCGTGTCTATTCAAGCTTGTGTGTTACTGTGTGGCCGACTTTAGCACATACAGTTCATTGTTGATATTTTGTTTCATTATGGATTGAGACATAACTATGTTTTATTATAATACTTAGATAGTACAGTTTATACGTATTTGAGTCGAAAAAGAGTTTGGTTGAATATGTAGCTAGCATGTTTACGTTTTCCCAAGTCCTACGTATTTTTGGACTGGGATGTGACATATTTTTATGGTGGCCCACGTAGGTCTTGATTAAATCGTTTCAGTTACGTCACTGTACCGAGCGAGCCTGTGTTAGAATTATTATGTTATGATCTAAATCCATAATTGCTTTGAACCTTCTTTTGATTTCTATTACCACATTTGAATCTCGAAAATTGTATTCGATGATACCCTTCTTGAACTCCTTACCATTAATTCTCGTTCTTTCTTATTTCGGAAGGACGAACACTCGTGCTTGACTTTTAGTTATATATTTATTATAGGATAAGCATGGTTGGTAGAATAATTCATAGGAAGGGTTATCTAAGTTAGAAGTGGGTAAGATAGATGCATGTACTAGGTAGACTCCTAGAAAGAGATGATAGCTTGGAGTTATATATATATAAGGATTAGCCTTAGCAGAGAACTTTTTCTTATCAATAGATATTAGAACTCCTACCAGCAGTTAGTGTTGGACTAGAAGCTTTACCATTCATAAATATTGGTTAAGATAGATATAGAATTTTCATAATAACTGAGACGACTATGGTCACTATTTCAGAGAATACCTAGTTAAAATCTTAGAATTAGTTGTAGCTCCATAAACCAATAGGACCAACCTTAAGGAAGACTTTAGAAAATATGATTTGAGATTCTCATTTTGAATAGAATAGTTCGATAATTCTTGTAGTTAAGATTAGACCTAAGCCTGTATAGAATCTTACTATCTCATTGAGTTCGATAAATTTATCACTTATAAGAGGTAATCATGACTTTATACTTGTATTATAGGGTAGTAACTTATCCAAGAGGACTTCCATGAGAAAGATAGGTATTAAGATAGAAGAAACTAGAAGAACAACAATACAGAGGATAGGTAATAGAAGGGGTAAGTTGTATGAGAATAGATAGACATTCCAATTGAAGGTTAGACTAGTATTGGGATGACCAATCCCAATCATGATTTGAAGAGTATCCATAGTAAATAGTATACCATGAGTGTTAGACCTGAATACCTGGTTAGTTTAGCCTAGACCCTTACCTACTAAGTTAGGAATATGCGAGTTAGACGATGTTGTAAGGATTGCACGGTGCCTACCTATAGCTAGAAGTAGTTTACCAATAGTATGAATGAGATTATATAGAATAAAATTTATATGATTATAGTATTGAGATTAAGGATTAGTTGTATTACTTTAACGACTGTATTCCTATCTTTCCTATCAATAATTTCTATCTTATTTTACCTTCATAAGTCTCTTGTTTTCTGTAGCAACAAGCCTTCTAATTATCTAACTGAGTATATCCTTCTTCTTTTTTTGGTCATGTCCTAAGTACAAAATCAATCCATTGGTTGGTACCACTTCTTTGTGTTAATATCCCTCTCACCATAGGTATCAGTTATTTTCTATTCTAATTCTCTTGATCTAGTCACTATGATTTGATTCTCCAGATACCTGCCTAATCGTGCCTTATTCAACCATGTGATCATATTTCTTAGACTTATCAGAATTTTCTCTTATCTTGGTCTGAAAATGTCTTTTCTCATGATTTCCTCAATTTTGGTCTTTTCATCATCAATATGAATTGACGATCGAAGCCTCTGTACCACCTTGGCTTAGTTAGATCTGACTCAATCTTTTCTTCTGCCTTGTAGAAGCTTGACCTATATAAGAGTAGTGTTGGATGGGTAGTAATTTTTTTTATATAGTTGTTGACCAATAGCACCTGATAATATTTAGGTTCCCTTAGAAAATATTTGATTATGGCCAGTAAACCCTAGAATTCTTATAACCTTATTTGAAAATAGCCCTTCCAGAAATCTTGTTAGCAGGACCATGACTTTAGTTTTGATACCAACTTAATTCTTATAAGTTGGGTAGATTGTAAGCCCATAGTTGTAGTGTAGGATTATTTTTGGAATTTTAGGGTAAATTTAAATTTGTTTAGTATTAATTAGGTTTAATTTCAAACGGATTAAATTACCTCTTAAATTTTGTATCCTTTGATACCCTTTATTGTGGCTCAGATATTTGGAGCACAACACTACCATTTTCTTTCTAACAACTTCAACCTTTATGACCTAGACTAGCCACTCTACACCCATGACATGACTATCACTCACAAACTCACCTTTCTATGCTTAATTTTAGTCGCATAACATTCATGATGCATTTGTACACACAAATGACACATAGATATCCTTTTCCGTTGCAGTCGATGTTAATACGCAACACTGACTCAATTCTTCCGACAACTTTGACATTCATGAGGCTAAATGGATCTACTCACTCATGACCCAGTTGTTACTCCCAAATATACACACCCATGCTCCATATAGACCCTACAACATTCATGGCATACCTTCTTCTAAAAAACTATACTTAAATATTCAATCATGTTGCAATTAAAATTAAATTGTACATCGACAACCCAATGTCACACCCCAGTACCGGAATACGGAGACCGACATAGCCAGCTCTCATGTATAGGGGATAGAACGTCTTACGGCGGTCACGGTTGTAACTAGACAAGGGGATGCATACAACAAGCAAGTCACTTAGGATCACATAGAACATCTATTGTCTCAATCAGTTAAATAAGAACAGTAAACATAGAACATATATGACAAGGAAGTAAGACGTCCCAAACGTCCTGCCACAACATTCAAGAAACCAGTTGTACAAAAATAAGAAGGCTGGCAGAGTAACAAGAGTACATGACCATGATCAACTACAGTCTGATTAATTACAATCATGTAGGAAACTAAATATCCAGATTCACGGCTAGCAAGTGTCGGTAGCTAAATGCCCAAAATGAGTAAAATATAAAATAATGAGTAGGGAAGAAAAGTCCCACTCGTTTCCCTCAGTGGCCAGCCGCCTGGTGGACGCCATTGTTCAGGAGAAAGTATGCTTGATCCTCGGGTGCTGGCTTTAAACCTGGCCATGCAAAACCAGTGGGGTTAGAATCCAAATAGCAAGTACCACAAAGGAAGCACGAATGCAAAAAATAAAACCAGGTTATGAAATATATATATATATATATATAGTTTTATCTCGTAGTTTGGTTCATATCCTATCGTGACACAACAATCTAACCCTACAACCAAATAAGGACAAAGGTTAAACCATCGCACCATGATAGTCCATGTCCCTAGACTATTTGACAACAGATACAATATACAAACACACTTAGTTACATAATCGGCCAATCATTTGTACGGCTTACTAGATGGAGTCTGGGTTATTCTAAAGATATTATGCATATAGGAATCCTCAAATATAACCAGGTACTAGCAGGGTTAGATGAGCCACAAATCGTCGCATAACACATAGTAGTATGCACCGGTCCCTCATAAAACTACCGTGCTAAGATCGCATAGAACACATAGTATCATATAATAGTAGAATATTGCTATCCACTAATGAGGATTAAACAATATCCATGGGGACTAGCCTGCACATCCTATTTCAGATGACTGGAGGTGGCTAGTTAGGCACGATCTCGAGATTCTATTCCCTCCCAATACTCTACAAGTTTAGTTTCCTAGTTAACCCTAATATTAACTGGAATCTCATGGCGCAGTCACATGGTATTCCTCTTATATAACGTACCATAGTATGGCCACGCTAGATACGAATCTACGTTGTCACTTGATAGTTCAATTTGGATTCACTCCAGCGTGATGCAGCAATCAACAGATCCTAGCCATGCTTGGTCCTTGATTAACCCTTATGTCCATGCTGGAGATTGAGTTAAATCACATGTCATGTAGCGCATAGGTATACCACAATGTAAATATCTAATATAATCGCATAGGAACACTAAGCACGTAGGAACACATAGCACTTAGTAAGTGTATCAGCACGGATACAAGTGGTCGGGTCATGACGCATAGATGGGTCTAATACTTTTGTGGTCATCAAAGTCACACATACAACTCATAAGGTCCAAGGGAACATTCAACCAAAACTAGTCCAATAAAACATGTGCAAGGGGCCGCATGACCGCAGAAGGATCAAGGCTGCATGAGAAGTCAGGCCACAAAACAATCTTGGCCGCTTGGAGTCGTGCCACATGGAGTCGTGTTGCATAGGGTCGTGCCGCATGGAGTTGTGCCACATCGAGTCATGCCGCATGGAGTAAAGGGCTAAGGTCTACTTCTCGGGATAAGTGATGAAGCGACAGAAAATAAATAAAGTGTCAGTGATGTGACATAAAGTATGTCAGAAAGAAAAGACAAAACCATAAAAAGATGTGTCACGGTTTCAGAGTCATGCATCCAAGGATGGTGGCCTCATACTCTGCTTGCCGCATAAGTGTTGGTGTCGCATGGAGTATTTGGACTTAGCGAAATTCCCATTCGTTCAGCGAGTAAATACAAGTGTTTAAGGACACTTGTGTGATGGCAGTCATGCGTCCAACAAGGTGGACTCATGCTGGTCAATATGCGGTAAGAGCTCTGGCCGCATAATCCTCTCGGGCAGCATAACACTCTCTACCACATAGCTCGCTGTCCGCATGAAGACTTCATCTTCTCCAACAGCAAGTTCGGCCATGGCAAAAAAACTCCAAAATCTGAAATTTGTTTTCTTCATAAAACTATATTTTAACTCCGAATTGTGTGAAACAAAAGCCAAAATGTTCGAAATGAAGTGCTACATCCTTCCCAAAATCTATTTTTCGAAAATACTATATTTTAGTAGATCAAAACTACCAAAAACTCAAGAAATCCGTGAAACCCTAAGTTAGAAAAGTAGATCTAAGCAAATATATCCATCAAAACCGAGAACTCCAAGTATTAAAAGCGGTCATAATCATCAAAAGCATAGAATAGACTAATAAAATGCAAGGAATGAACATGAAACAAAAATTAAAAGGTTTCTCCATGTAGTACAAGGTGTACTTGCCTAGAAATGAAAGAAAGAGGGAAAATGAAGAATAAGGGAAGAGAAAGAGAAAGAGAAACAAGTTAGCTTATATAGCTAGAGTTTGAGGTTTAGACCATGGATTCAAATTCATGAATAACTAACCCACAAATAAACCATGAACCATGTTAAACCAAAGAATGGGTCAGTCTCCATGAATGCAACCTAATGATCATGTGAGCAAGAAATACTCTATGCAGGAATAAATATAAGCAAAAAATAAATATATCCCCAAATACGTATTTTGGGAACAAGGAGTAATATCTCTACCCACCTTAAAAAAATTTATCCTCGGAATTCAAACCCAAGCTTAACTAAGAAATCATAACAAGCACTACGCTGATCATGAAATCAAATTCAAGAATATGAAGAAATAGTGTCATATAGTATGGATAAACGAATCACGAGATTCGAGATACGAAGACATAAGAATGAATATACCTTCCGAGTTGAATAGTTGTGGATACCGAGACCGGATATTATCCTCGTGCTCCCACATCGACTTTCCCAAAGGGTGATGACGTCAAGCAACTCGGACAAGATGAATAGTCCAATTCTTGAGAACCTTCTTCCTTCGGTCCAAAATGGATACGGGATGCTCCTCATAAGACAAGTCGGTAGCAACGACTAGCTCAGAATGGTCGAGGATATGACTCAGATCCGGGACATACCTATACAACTGAGATATATAAAATACATCGTGTACCTCACGTAGTAAAGGAGGAAGGGTAATACGATAAGAAACATCGCCTACCCGCTCGAGAATATCGAACGGACCGACGTATCACGGACTAAGCTTCCCGTGAATCCCGAATCTAATGACTCTACTGGTTGGAGAAATCCGTAAGAACACGTGGTCACCGACACAAAACTCTAATGGTCTACGATGCTGATCGGCCCAATGCCGATGCCTATCTTGCGTAACCCGAAGTCACTATCAGATTTGCTTGACAACTTCTACTATCTGCGTGATCATTTCAGGGCCTAACATCTTCCACTTGCCAATGTTATCCCATGCCAATGGTGACCTACACTTCCTTTTATACAACACTTCGAAGGATGCCATCTGAATGCTGGCCTGATAACTGTTGTTGTATGAGAACTCGATGAGGTGTAGGTGATCTTCCTAATACCTACCAAAGTCCAAAGTACAAGCTCGTAACATATCCTCCAATGTCTGGATGGTTCTCTCTGATTGTACGTCTGTCTGAGGGTGGTAAGCGGTACTAAATCTCAACTTAGTGCCCAAACTCTGGTGCAAACTCTTCCAAAAATTTAAAGTGAACCGAGTGTCTCGATCTGATATGATACTCACTCGGACGCCGTGCTGTCTTACTATTTGTCGCATGTATATCTCCTTTGATTGCTCTGTGGATTGCCCCACTCGAAAGAGAAAAAATTGAGCTACTTTTGTGAGACAATCTACTATTACCCAAACTACATCACGACCAGTCGGGGATCTAGCTAAATCAGTCACAAATTCCATCATGATATGTTCCCATTTTTACTCCGAAATAGGAAACGACTACAATAATCCTGCTGGTCTCTGCTGGTCGGCCTTCACTTGCTGATATACCAAACACTGAGAAACGAATCTTGCTATCTCCCTCTTCATCCTATTTCACCAAAAATATTGTTTGATGTCTTGATACATCTTGGTACCTCCTAGATGTCACGCCCCGATCTCCCGCAGGCAATCGGCCGTTCCCGCTAGACGGGAATTACCCTCGCCAGCGCTCCTGCGGAACGATCGCTTAACCCATCCGGGCGTGTCACTACCACCTTTCCAGATAAGGGTATTTATGTAATTTTACTATTTTGAATAATTATGTATTAAACTAAATTGCTGAGTTTTATAAAGTAATTATATGTTGTTAATAATATTTGGTTTTAGGTCAACCCTAGAACTCATTAGGACAACCCTAATGACCAAACCCTAATTAGAAGACCCAGTTCTAGTAAAACCCTAGAATTTTAAATTTGTAGGGTGGAACCTCAAACCCTAGAAGGCCTAAACCTGAGTTAATTATGTTCTACATGACCTAACATAGGGGGTTTAACCTAACTTATGCATTAGAAACCCTAGTTTGGTTTTAATATAAAAAGGGAACCCTCTCTTCCTTCATGTAGAAAGGAGAAACCCTAGCCTCCATCCAGGAAACCATTTTCCCCCACCCAAATTTCGAGATCAAACCCTAGGGATCCTCTTTTCCTCCTCCAAAGCAAAGAGAAGCAAGGGGTTGGGTCAAGAAGCCTTGGAGAAGAAGAACCTCCATTGAAGAAGCCATCTTCCTAGGTAAAACCCCATTTTTATTCATTTAATCTCTGATTCCTGTTGTTAATGCCCATTAGGAACCCACCTTGAGGGTTAGATTTCGATTTTAGGGTTTCTACATGGAGACCTAGGAGGAACTATGGTTTTGTGTTCATACGTAGAATTTTCCAATTTCAGGAACCCTAATCCTAAGGGTTTGCAAGTATACATGATTACATCTCCTACCTATAACTTTGATTTCGATTTAGGGTTTAGGTTTGGGTATTTTTGGAGTTCTTGATGTGGGATCCGTTTCTGCACTACATGTGTTTGAGGAAATATTTCTTAGGGTTTTGCCTATCCTTGTATTTTATTTCCTGCATATATTGATATACCTATCTATATTTATATGTATAATTACTTGTGTTCAGGTATGTGATGTGTGCACTGTGGGAGGGGGGATCTTCCCTGTGCACAGTCGGGAATTGTAAACCAGTGTGCACAGTCGGGTCTTTGGGACTGTGTTGGGTTTCAGTTCAGTTAGGTATACCTGAGTACCAGTATTGAGAGCAAGTAAGTATCGGGTTTGGGGTTTTGAAGGGCTGATGATGGCTTAGATCAGTGTGTAGGTGATGCATCTGGGTACGTGTATATATCTCTGTGAGTGCAGTAAGGATAGGTGCATACCTGTGGGTAGGTATTGCTATTTCAGATCAGTGTGATGGCCTTAGAAATTCCCAATATCAAGTGTATCATCTAGGTGTAGTTGTCTGTATTGTGCTAGTGTCTTGTAGGTATGGTTCTAGGATACTTGTGAGTGAGTTAGATGTGTGTGTATCCTAGGTTCCTTCAGAATTCAGAATATGTGGGTTGGTTAGATAGCTATGTGTAGCTATGTATTAGTGTATAGATGAACCAATGTGTGCCTGAGAGTGTGGAATTCTGTGTGTACATGGCTGTGTGTTAATGTAGTGTGTGTGTCTCAGTGTATATGTATCAGTATATCTGAATTGGGGAAACCTTTGAGTAGAGCCAGTATCAGTAAGCAGTTTTGTGAGAGTCTGTGTGTGTTATTATCTGTGTGAACCTAGCTAGAGAGCAGTGTGTGCAGATTTCAGTGTGTACTAGTGTATTTACCCGTGTCCCAGTCAGTGTAGATACCTGTGTCCCTAGTGTTCAGTGCAGTGTAGGTGTATTAATCCTGTAGGTGTGTGAGTGAGGTGCATTTGGTTCAGTTCTTGAGCTGTGTTGAGTTTTCCTGTGTGTGTGTGTGTGCAACCCTGTTAAATTTGTGTCTGTGTATCAGATTTGGGGGAGAGGGTGTGTAGCCGAGTATTAATGTATCAGTGTGGAATTGGGGAAGTAAGTTCAGTGTTTAGTTCTGTGTATAATAGAACTTATGTGTCAGTGTGCCTCAGGTGGGTATCAGTTAGAACAGAGTGCAAAACCAGTGTGTGCATCCCTGTGCCTACTTGTGTCCATGTATCTGTGAGCAGTGAGTGTAAGTATCCCAAAACCTGTGTGAATATTAGAATCTGTGTAGTAGTGGGTGTGGTGATCAGTATTCAGTGGCTGTGTCTATGGGTATCCAGGTCAATTTTCCTGTGTGTAGCAGTGTCTACTTGTGTGTGGATGTAGGATAGTATTGGTGTAGGGTGTCTCAGTTAATTAGAACTGTGTGTGTTGCCTCAATGAAATCAGTGTGTTAACTGGGCAGAAAGTATCAATGTATATGTGTTAGTGTAGTGTGTAATTTATCTCTTAACCTATGCTTACCTGTGTCTAAGTATGTCAGTGTATTTTGCTTATGTGTATCTGTGTGTAGCAGTGTAGGAATTGTGTTGTGTTGTATCCTGCAGCTAGCAGTGTGTGAAGAGTTCAGTGTGTCTGCCTATGTGTTTAGTTCTAGAGTGCTAGTGTTAGATAACTGTGTGTGTGCAACTTATGTATCACTAAGTGAGTACCTATGTGTATAAATCATTAGTATTTGGTATTGGTTAAATTGGTATCATGTATAGTAGGTAAGGATAGATACCAAATAGGTATTAGGTATTAAGTTACTAGTTAAGTTATCAACTAGTATAAGTTAGGTATCCTTAGTATGGACAATTAGATAAGAATAAGACTAAGGTTGACTAGTAAACCTCAGAAATGACCTAGAAACCTCGTATTTAATTTGTTAAGCATGTTATTCTTTTGATTTAATATCTGACATTAATATTCCATAAATAGGTCATTGTGATCCCACCTTGGACATCGATCCTCACACTTTGCTCAGGACCACAGGCGAGTACATTCTCTGACAGTTTTTATTGTTGATTATTTCTATAAATTGTAGTGTAGTACATACTTGATTCCGACACTATGGATACACGGGTTAGCACCCTAGATCCCCATCATGAGGAGTCGTGATTGGAATCCATCGTGCTAGCTGGGGGATAGGGAACTATTAGTAGATTATGTGATCATATCCAAATCCTTTACATGCATCATAGCTCACCCCACTTCTCACGTTGGGTGCGGCCTGACCATCTTACATGCATCATAGCTGTTATATATGATTAACCTGACCACTACATGCATCATAGCTAACCATATGGTTAGCCTGACCTACAAGAATCATAGTTAATCATATATAACCAGCCTGATCAAGTCCCAAGCCGATCACATAATAAACTGATAATTCAAACACTTAGCTAGATGTCTATTTTATTCAGATTTACTTGTTCTAGCATTCACTGTCTATTGTTCATTGCTAGATGCTCTATTGCCTATTTCCATTTCTCCAGTACTTTACATTTCCAGCATTTATTTTCCATCTTGTATTTCTTACACTGTTTATAGATTTTGTCAATTTAATGAAACTGCTGTTAGTGCTTGTGCTTCGCTCCAATCCTGACTGGATAACATTTTTCAGAGGACCTGGAGGATCTTTGCCCCACTCATTACGGCCCAGGATTAGAGGGTGATTTCACTCCAGAAACCCCAGAGGAGTTGCCTAGCCTAGAGGAGAATGTACCTGGCAATTTTTAGATTATTTTTCTGCATTTATTGTTCTAGACTGAGACTGAGTTGTATTTATTATTTTGTGACTTTGTGAGGTCATCTAGACCCAGATTTGAGTTGGACTTATTGTGATTGGTTTTATTAGAACTCTTTTCTATTCTCATCGTGCCATTATTTCTATTAGCTTGTGATTGAGTATATCATAGAACTGTGGATTGTTATCATTGTCCTCCGTGTGGAGTTGAGACTATTGACAGGATATATTATATGTTGAGACCTAGACAGCGTTCTACCGCCGATGCTGCGGCGTAGGCTGGACGTACCCACGACTCATGCCCAAATTCCGGGTGCGGGTCGTGACAGGGCGTGATGCCGCACGAGCGTGAACCGCGCCCGTGCAAGGCCGTGATTCATTGGCTGGCGGTAAGAGTTCTAAGCCACAGAGTCGCACAGATTGTCCGAGTGCAGCGGAGTTATCAACGCATAGGCGATCGGTAACAGGTTCACTGAGTCGACAAATATAGCGGAAACATTGAAACACAAGTTTGAAGTAAAGCAACTCTTTTATTGATATGAACAAGTGTTACAGGCGGCGTATAGCCGAGATTATAAGTCGCTCAAGCCTCTCTCTCTGAAACAGTAAAAGCGTGCCAAGTGGCTACAACTGTGGAATGATTGTACTGGCGATGTTCAGGCTATGTTCACAACTTATGTCTTGTATATGTGCTTCAGTTCCGGATGCACCGTTGCTTCGGAGTGATGTCCACGCCTTAGCACGCACGTTGGAGGCGTCCGCACCGAACGAGGTTCTCCCGCACCCTGCATATAAACTGGTGGATTATCAGTACATTGAATGCACTGGTGGGGAAGCTACTCGCCCGCTCGACAAATCCAAACACGTAATACAGGTTTCGTGCACAACTATTAAGTTGTCTTTCTAGTTGCCTTAGGATCAGTTTCATGTAAATATTGAATAGGCTAACGTGTCGGGCAGTGCGCCGTACGATGTTTGAGGAAACACGGTGATACTTACCACTTACCATTTCTCCTTTCCTGTCCAAGGCAAATATTGTTAATTCATGCACGGGCAAGTATAAACAATCAGGAGCATAGCATATGCAAACATGAGGGTCGTTATTTTCAGATCGTTCAGGTGTTCAGTTCATTGATGCTATGCAATGACTCGCACGCGGATAGCCGCTAAGCGAGGATGACTTATCTATATGACAATTGTCGCTGGCAAAGCCATAAAGGATGAGTTATAGTCACGGGATAGAAGATGCTATGCGACGCAGGTAGCGAGCCCCGCCACATGCCATCTTCATCCTCAATTCCAATTGACTAATCCATATGTTTCGTCCGGATCAGATCGGCCCCAGTGCCCCGGCGACCGTCCGCGAAACCTCCAAAACCTTGTGCACCAAGTTGTCCGCGATATGCAGGTCCATAGGGTTATCCATATCCATTCTATATCCATTCCATTCCATATCCATTCCATATCCATTCCATTCCATATCCATTCCATATCCATTCCATGTTCATATCGATCATGATACAATCAATATCACATTTTCCATTATGAACATGCTTGGACAGGATCCTTGTTCAAAGGTAAACTTGATGTGATCACAGTACAGTATTTATTTGCCTTGATGCATGCCCCTGGTTCGGGGATGCCTTGGTGACCCAATGGTCCCGGATACTTGCAGGTTCGTTCAGGCACGGAACGACTACGTAGTAGTTTCCCGGGGTTTGGATGAAAACATGGCAACATTTAAGCAGATAAGCATGCGTTTCTAAGGAACATAAGCAGGTACGTTGCTCGGACCCGAAGGTAAGCCGAGAGATAAAACCGTTAGGGATTTAGCATGCGAGGGTCTGATTATAAGCAGTATTTCAATTTCCATGTTCTAGCAAGCAATACAAGTTGGGATTATTCCCTTAGCTAGGTGCGTTGGATTTATTAGCATGCAGGGGTGAATCACCTAGCGACTAGCATAAATATTCCAGATTTTATGTGTGCTGGCTAAGCAAAGACAAGTTCACCGTAGCCACCCACCTTAGCGATGATTCGCCTCGGTAGAGCGATACGCCTGAGCGAGCCTCTGAAAGCCTAAGCCGGGATTCCTGTAGGGACAAGTCTGGATATCTTTTGCTTCTCGTTTGAGGCAAAGCGGGTCGGGACAGTTGCACTATTGCCGTTTCAAACGGCAGTCCGCTTGAGCGGAACGGGGCGTTACATCCTACCCAACTCAGAAAAAGTCTCGTCCTCGAGACTTACTGAGGACAAGCAGTATTCTAGGGTTGAGATAATCCTAGACAAGTCATTGTACTTGTTCATTTGGATATACACTTGCACAAGCATCCAAATCAGCATATCGCTTAGACTGGATCGTGCGCACTTTCGAAGGGCCCCTCTAGCGTGAACACGTCAACCAGCTTAGTGATAGCGAAGTCTCAGCACTCGATTTTCACCTTTTTCTAAGTCTTGGATGGTGCACTAGTTCAAGGCGTCCCTCGAATAGATGCATTCAACCAAACTTAGGGTTAGTAAAAATCGGACAAGCTACTAGCGATACTCTCAAGGGTTCGCACAGGTTGGCACAAAGGCCACTCGCAGCATACAACCAGACAAGCAATCATATCATTCAAAACGTATTTTGAAAGTATTTAGACTTATTGTTGGAACATCCCATCGAGGCATTGAGAGAGAGCATGCACATAACCCACGAACGAGCTTTCGAAACAAAGATATCGAATCGAAGTCCAAAGGCGTAGAAGCCAGGCTCTGATACCAACATGTCACGCCCCGATCTCCCGCAGGCAATCGGCAGTTCCGGCTAGGCGGGAATCACCCTCGCCAGCGCTCCCGCGGAACGATCGCTTAACCCATCCGGGCGTGATGCCGCACGAGCGTGAACCGCGCCCGTGCAAGGCCGTGATTCATTGGCTGGCGGTAAGAGTTCTAAGCCACAGAGTCGCACAGATTATCCGAGTGCAGCGGAGTTATGAACGCATAGGCGATCGGTAACAGGTTCACTGAGTCGACAAATATAGCGGAAGCATTGAAACACAAGTTTGAAGTAAAGCAACTCTTTTATTGATATGAACAAGTGTTACAGGCGGCGTATAGCCGAGATTACAAGTCGCTCAAGCCTCTCTCTCTGAAACAGTAAAAGCGTGCCAAGTGGCTACAACTGTGGAATGATTGTACATGCGATGTTCAGGCTATGTTCACAACTTATGTCTTGTATATGTGCTTCAGTTCCGGACGCACCGTTGCTTCGGAGTGATGTCCACGCCTTAGCACGCACGTTGGAGGCGTCCGCACCGAACGAGGTTCTCCCGCACCCTGCATATAAACTGGTGGATTATCAGTACATTGAATGCACTGGTGGGGAAGCTACTCGCCCGCTCGACAAATCCAAACACGTAATACAGGTTCCGTGCACAACTATTAAGTTGTCTTTCTAGTTGCCGTAGGATCAGTTTCATGCAAATATTGAATAGGCTAACGTGTCGGGCAGTGCGCCGTGCGATGTTTGAGGAAACACGGCGATACGTACCACTTACCATTTCTTCTTCCCTGTCCAAGGCAAATATTGTTAATTCATGCACGGGAAAGTATAAACAATCAGGAGCATAGCATATGCAAACATGAGGGTCGTTATTTTCAGATCGTTCAGGTGTTCAGTTCATTGATGCTATGCAATGACTCGCACGCGGATAGCCGCTAAGCGAGGATGACTTATCTATATGACAATTGTCGCTGGCAAAGTCATAAAGGACGAGTTATAGTCACGGGATAGAAGATGCTATGCGACGCAGGTAGCGAGCCCCGCCACATGCCATCTTTATCCTCAATTCCAATTGACTAATCCATATGTTTCGTCCGGATCAGATCGGCCCCAGTGCCCCGGCGACCGTCCGCGAAACCTCCAAAACCTTGTGCACCAAGTTGTCCGCGATATGCAGGTCCATAGGGTTATTCATATCCATTCTATATCCATTCCATTCCATATCCATTCCATATCCATTCCATTCCATATCCATTCCATATCCATTCCATTCCATATCCATTCCATGTTCATATCGATCACGATACAATCAATATCACATTTTCCATTATGAACATGCTTGGACAGGATCCTCGTTCAAAGGTAAACTTGATGTGATCACAGTACAGTATTTATTTGCCTTGATGCATGCCCCTGGTTCGGGGATGCCTTGGTGACCCAATGGTCCCGGATACTTGCAGGTTCGTTCAGGCACGGAACGACTACGTAGTAGTCTCCCGGGGTTTGGATGAAAATATAGCAACATTCAAGCAGATAAGCATGCATTTCTAAGGAACATAAGCAGGTACGTTGCTCGGACCCGAAGGTAAGCCGAGAGATGAAACCGTTAGGGATTTAGCATGCGAGGGTCTGATTATAAGCAGTATTTCAATTTTCATGTTCTAGCAAGCAATACAAGTTAGGATTATTCCCTTAGCTAGGTGCGTTGGATTTATTAGCATGCAGGGGTGAATCACCTAGCGACTAGCATAAATATTCCAGATTTTATGTGTGCTAGCTAAGCAAAGACAAGTTCACCGTAGCCACCCACCTAAGCGATGATTCGCCTCGGTAGAGCGATACGCCTGAGCGAGCCTCTGAAAGCCTAAGCCAGGATTCCTGTAGGGACAAGTCTGGATATCTTTTGCTTCTCGTTTGAGGCAAAACAGGTCGGGACAGTTGCACTATTGCCGTTTCAAACGGCAGTCCACTTGAGTGGAACGGGGCGTTACACTAGATGAATTAAATATTGGGAACTGTGCGACTCGGTCACTACTTCTTGTCGGATTTCTCCACTTGGTATACAGAGATGGTTTCTGAACCTAAGAGTTCCATCTTCATGAATAGTCAACTCTTTCCTGAGACCATATTCACATTTTGTCCGAAGCTTCTGAACCTTCAGATCCTTTGTCTGAGCTGCCTTAATCCTCTCTATAATGGTAGATTGTACCTGTAAACTAGCTAATACTCCTACGTCTTGTGGAAGTACTATCTCAATCCTTAATTCTCGAAGATCTTTTAAGATATGCCATTGCGATGTCAACATAAATATACTACCTCTCTTGCTAAGAGCACCCGCTACCATATTTACCTTGCCTGGATGGTACTGAAGTTCCACATCATAGTCCTTTATCAATTCTAGCTATCTTCTCTACCTCATGTTCAAGTCCTTCTAGGTGAATACATATTTTAAGCTCTTTTGATCTGTAAATATTTTCACCCGATCACCATACAAGTAATGCCTCCATAGCTTAAGTGTAAATACTACCACCGCCAACTCCAAATCATGAGTCGAATATTTTTTCTCGTAATTTTGAAGCTGCCGTGATGCATAAGCTATCACTCTTTCATGTTGCATCAATACACACCCAAGTCCTTTGCCTGACGCATCGTAATACACTGTAAACCCTCCAGAACCTACTGGAAGCATGAGAATCGGAGCTAAAATTAATATCTTCTTCAATTCTTTAAATGATGTCTGACACTCTGCTGAATAGTCAAACTTAGCCTCCTTGTGCGTTAATCGAGTCAGCGGTGCTAAAATTCTTGAATAGTCTGCTATGAACCTTCTGTACTATCCTGCCAATCCCAGGAAACTACACACTTCAGCTACTATCTTAGGAACTGGCCAACTCTCTACGGCCTCAACCTTCTTTGGATCTACTGCGACTCATACTCCAGAGATGATGTGACCTAAGAATGACACATGATCCAACCAAAACTCATACTTGCTAAGCTTTGCATATAACTGATGTTCTCTTAGAATCTGTAAGACCTTCTGAAGATTTCCTCATGTTCCTCTTTGCTACTGGAATAAACAAGAATATCTTTTATGAAAACTATCACGAACTGATCTAGGTATGACATGAAAATACGGTTCATCAATCCATAAATATCGCTGGAGCATTAGTCAGTCCGAATAACATAACTAAGAATTAGTAATGCCCATATCATGACCTAAATGTTGTCTTGTGTATATCTTGCTCCCAAACTCTTACTTGATGATACCCTGATCGAAGATCGATCTTGGAGAAAACCTTGGCTTTACTCAGCTGATCAAACAAATCATCGATCTTTGGTAATGGATACTTGTTCTTCACTGTTACAACGTTCAACTGTTTGTTATTGATACATAACCGTGATGACCCATCATTCTTCTTCTTCTTCACTAGAACCACTGGCGCTCCCCAAGGCTATCCACTGGCTCGAATAAACTTCTTTGACTTCAGTTCCTCTATATGTTGGTACAGTATGTCTAGCTCTGATGGTGCCATTTGGTAAACTTTACAAGATATTGGCCCTACCCCAGGGATCAATTCTATATAAAACTCAATGTCTCTTACTGGGGGTAACCCTGGTGGTTCTTTCGGGAAGATGTCTAAGAACTCCTTAACTATCTCAGGGAGTTGTTCTTCTACTAACACTGTCGCTGCGATCCTCTCTTCATATTGGTCTTCCACAGATCCGTCGAAGGTGAAATCTTCCGTGCCCGGGATACTAAATAATACCTTACCCTTATGGCAATCTATCGTAGCATGACTGTCTCTCAGCCAGTCCATTTCTAAGATAACGTCAAAGTTACCCATAGGAAACTCGATCAACTGTGCTGGTAGTGCACACCCGCACACTACGACCGGACATGCTATACATATTCTACTAACTCCTGCGAGCCCATTACCAGTGAGTATATTCAACCTCTCTGGCAATGCCTCGAACTCTAATCCAATACATGTCATGAATCGTGCAGATACAAATGAATGAGATACGCCTGAATCAAATAATGCTATAGCAGGAAAGGATGCGACATAAATGTTACTTGCCACCACGTCTCCCGATGCTAAAGTCTCATCCAAAGACAAGGTGAATGCCTGTCCTTGGCCCTGCTATGCTCCTTGCTGCTGTCTCCCTTGGTGACACTGTTGTGGCCTCTACTAGCCCTGATGCTGCTGGTATATCTCAGCTTGCGTCAGTAACGGATGCTGAGCTAATTGTCTTACTGTTATTGCTGGCCCTCTCTACTGGGCTGCCCTTGGTGCTGGCAGTGCTGGTAACTGTTGGACTGGCCCTCCTGGCCTCAGCATCATCGGGCAATTGGCAATCCAGTAATCTGGACTGCCATACCTCAAACACAACCCATTGGCTGCCCTACATACATCTCTAGTATGGCCTCCCTTGCCACATTAAGTGCAACCCACCGGTGCTCCCTGGCGCTGTTGTTGTTGTTGTCTCGGCTGCTGCCGAGCCGGTATTGTCATCGTCGAAACTGCCGCCCTCCTCGACGCTGAATCATGGATACGAACTCTAAGTGATGGTGCTGATGTCTGAGGTACTCCTCCACCTCCTTCTCCACTCTGAGCATGAGACCTCTTCTGGCCTCCTTTCTTTGTCGATAACCTTTACATGGTAAGCTCGTGCCTCCGAGCTGCTATATATACCTCTTTATAAGTCTGGTAGTCGTGCCCCTCTACCAGTTGTAAAATCTCCAGATAAAGTCCTTGTTGGAACCTCATTGCTCTATCCGATTCTGTAGCCACCATAGTTGGAGCGAATCTATTTAGCCTGCAAAACTCGGCTGCATATCCATCTATTGTTCTATCGGCCTGTTTGAGACAGATAAATCTCTGTTGGAGCTCATACTGCACTACGACTCAAAAATATTTAGCCCTGAATCAAGCCCTTAAACTAACCCAAGATATGGGATGCCTCAAGCCAACCTCTACTGACGCCCACCAGTCATGAGCAAGGTCTTGAAGCTACAATCGAACTTGATCAACTTGTTAATTAGCCGGAACCCTTGTTGCTGCCATAATGACCTCAATATCTTGTAACCAGGCATCTGCTGTGATGGCATCCTCCGTTCCATCGAAGTAACTTGGGTTAAGTCGGTAAAATCTAACCAATGCCCCCGAATAAGTCATTTCTCCTCTTTCTAGAGTTGTCTGCAAACCCTGACTCAACAAGACATTCTGTTCTTGCTTTTGAAACTGCTGATGCTGTTGTACCACCATCTGGTGTTGCTGCGTAGCCATCATTCCCCGGAGGATCTTCAGTAATACCGGGGTATCAAGTACCACTAGTACTACTGGGGGTATGGATATTTCAGGGGCTGGTTACTCGATATGTCCCACTTCTGGTTCCACTGTGCCAGCTTGTTCAATTTCTGGCTCTATTCAAATTTGACTCTGAATATGTGCTACCTCTCGTTGTTGCCCAGGGGAACCCTATTCTACCATGCCTACTGCTCCAACAACTGAAGAAGCCCTAAAGAAAATGACAAGAACCATCAAGAACAGGACAAAAAGGATCAAGTAGGCAAGCAGTTTAACAGTTCAAGCGATGGTATCGAGGAAGATGAAGCAAGATATCAATGGGGTCAAATTTTGATTGAGACTCCTATGACCATCACACCCCACAAGTCTGAAAACACAGACCTGCATAGGCCACCAGTAAAACATTGGCATGCCCCAGTAACGGAATACGGAGACGGACATGGCCAGCTCCCCTGTATAAGGCATAGAATGTCATACGGCGGTCATGGCTGTAACTAGACAAGGGAGTGCATACTACAAACAAGTCACTTAGTGTCACATAGAATATCTATTGTCTCAATCAGTCAAATAAGAACAGTAAACAGATAATATATATGACAAGGAAGTAAGGCGTCCCAAACGTTCTACCACAACATTCAAGAAACCAGCTGTACAAAAATGAGAAGGTTGGCAGAGTAACAAGAGTACATAACCATGATCAGCTGCAGTCTGATTAATTACAATAATGTAGGGAACTAAATATCCAGATTCATGACTAACAAGTGCCGGTGGCTAAACGCCAAAAATGAGTAAAATATAAAATAACAAGCAGGAAAGAAGAGACCCACTCGTTTTCCTCAATGGCGGTCCGCCTGGTGCACGCCATTGTTCAGGGGAAAGTACACTTGATCCTCGGGTGCTGGCTCTAAATCTGGCCATGTAAAACCAGTGGGGTTAGAACCCAAATAGCAAGTACCACAAAGGAAGCATGAATACAGAAATAAAACCAGGTTATGAAATATATATATATATATATATATATATATATATATATATATATATATATATATATATATATATATATATATATATATATATGTATGTATGTATGTGTATATAGTTTTGTCTCATAGTTTCGATTCATATCTTATCGTGACACAACAATCTAACCCTATAACCAAAAAAGGACAAGGGTTAAACCATCGCACCATGATAGTCTATGTCCCTAGATTATTTGACAACAGATACAATACACAAACATGCTTAGTTACATAATCAGCTAATCACTTGTATGGCTTACTAGATAGAGTCTAGGTTATCCCAGATATATTATGCATATAGGAATCCTCAGATCGAACTAGGTACTAGCGGGGTTAGCCGAGCCATAAATTGCTGCATATCACATAGTAGTATGCACCGGTCCCTCGTAAGGACACCATGCTAAGATCACATATAACACATAGTATCATATAATAGTCGGATATTGCCATCCACTAATGAGGATTTAAACAATATCCATAGAGACTAGCCTGCACACCCCAATTCAGATGACTGGAGGTGGCTAGTTAGGCACGATCTTGAGATTCCATTTCCTCCCAATGCTCTACAAGTTTAGTTGCCTAGTTAACCCTAATGTTAAATGGAATATCATGGCATGGTCACATGGTATTCCCCTTATATGACGTACCATAGTACGACCACCCAAGAAGTCACGCCCCGAGGAGTCCCCCGAGTCGTGACCGCCGTGCGGGCCTGGGGTTGCGCCCGCACAAGACTAAAGTATTTTGCATAGCAAGCACATATTCAGAGTACGCAGATAAATTAAAATACAGATTTGAAACATAGAAAAGTTCTCTTTATTGATAATGAACATCTATTACAAACTCTTGAACGAGTTAGCTAATATGCCGAACGGCTTACAAAAGAGATGACTCAAAATGAGATAGCAGTCCTGTACATTACATCCCTTTATAAAACTTAAAATGATAAAGACCTCCAGGCTGGAGGACAGCTTTGCCACGGAGCTGCAATTGTGTATGAAGAGTTGCAAGCTCCTGACTTCAAAATACTTCGAGGGCACGGTGAAGATGTGCCAACAGCTGGACTGGATCGGGAAGACGACTTCGGCTCCTCGCTCGGTTCGCCTTGGTGCGGAGAACCTATTTCAATGAGGGTCAGCATATCGAAACATGCTGGTGAAGGCGAGCTAGCCTGACTATACCAATCAACACGTTGTTTAAATGAAGCATGCATATTTGTGGGTTTCTATCTTGCCTTAGTTCATTTACAAGTAAGCAGCATATAGAATTTACTGAAAATGAACGTGCCACCGTTCGATGGGTTTTACCTGACCGTCTGAATGACCTGCACAATACTTACCTTGCCTTCCCTGCCACGAAGACACAAGTTAGTATGCAACAGGTTTAAATATACACAGGGATCACTGGCATGATGCCACAAAGGGACGGTTTATAGTCTCGGGACAAGAATGTTATGCAACGCAGGTGGTGAGCCTCGCTACATAGCATCCCGTCCATGACAAACGACTATACGAACTCTTCCGCCCGGATCGGATCGGCCCCAGTGCCCTGGCGGCCGTCCGTGGAAGCCAAAATACCTTGTGCACAAGTTGTCCATGATCGAGCACATTTAGTTCGAATTATTTCACACGAATTACAAACAAATTTTGAACGAATAGGAGCAAGCTCCATAGCCAAACAGTTTTGCATAGTCTTACTAATCAATCTATGCCAAATTAAAGTGTGTTCCAATGCATAGCACAATTTTATAGAAGAACATGTATTCTAACTAAAATTGAAACATATGTTGAACATTCCAAACGAATAAGCATGCATTGTAAGTAATCGTTCCCAAGTTGAATGACAAGCATTACAAACCAAGTCTATTCCCTTTTTATCTTGGTATGTTTTATTATTACTTGGTATCGTTTGATCGGGGCAAAGAAGAATGCAGATTTTTAGGGCGCGAAGCTGGAAGCAGGGCTAGCTAATCGGGTTGGTAGCCACTCACTTAGAAGTTGGAAAGAAGAAGGAAAGAGGCGCTTCACGACTCCGCTCGCTAGCCGCCTACTGCTCGTTCACCTGCACACGAACAGCTCGATTAATACTTCTTCCTCTCTTTCCATTCTCAGAATTGAAGTGCAGTTCAATGAACGAAAATAATGAAAACCATCGAAACCGTTCAAGGAAAACAAGCAAATCCCAAAACTAACTCAAAGCACGAAAGCAACAAGCGACATCGAAAACTGAGGCAATAAAAGATAGCAGCGGAGAGGTCCCTCCTGACTCTGCCGCTAAGTCGATCCCGGGGGCGCAGTCCACTGAATATGGGAATTGATTCCGAAGAAACAAATCCATAACGAGGACGAGTTCTTAATTCAATCTATCCCGATCGAACGATACCGTCTTTGTGTTTCTTAGCCGCGCTCCTCGAATAGGAGGAACGGGGCACTACATCCTACCCAACCAATTGGAAGTTTTGTCCTGAAACTTAGGAATAGAACCAACCGTTAGGGATTATTTTGTTGCTGGCGGCGATCTGGGAGAGGACAGTTTCGAATCAGGTGTCCATTTTCGCCACAATTGTAACAAGACCCATTCTTCAAGTAACAATTAACGATGGTGTGCCCCGGCCTGTGGCAGTGCTCACAACGCACTCCTACATTTGTCTTATTCCGACCACCGTTATTTTGTCGCTTTGCAGCGTTGTTTCCTCTATCGTTGCCTTGGCGTTTGTGATTGTAGGTGTGCACAGCGCCGGTGGAAACGTGAGGATACTGTGGCTCGAGCGATAGGGCGTGATTCATGACTTCACGCATTGTTCCATACTGATTATTGACCACGTGCGAATAGATGGCAGGGCGTAGTCCACCTTCAAACCTTCTAGCTAGACTCGCTGCATCAGGTAAATAGGCCCTAGCGAATTTGGAGAGTCGGTTGAATTCGGCGGAGTATTGCTTCACTGTCAAGCTGCCCTGCCTCAGTTGCACGAAGTCGTTTTCCATTCGACGTTATACTGGAGGGGGTATAAACTCCTCTTCGAACGCGGCACGAAAGGTCGTCCACGAGATTGCCTCCTCTCCGTGATCAAATTGGAGAGATCGTCGATGCACGTTCCACCAATCGTGTGCGTTGAGGCGGAGCTGTAGTTGGGCGCAGGCGACGCGCTTATCTTCGGGGACCTCCAGCAGAGCGAAGTGATCTTCAAGCTCGGCTAGCCAATCTAGAGCTACCACTGCATCCTTAGTCCCGTTGAACGGAGTGTTGCGGACTTTCTTGAAATGGCCCAAGTTGAAGGCAGTCACGTCCCTCGGCCTTGGGATTTGAGGCGTCTCCACTTCAAGCATGGGCTGTTCCACCGAAGTTGTTGCTGTTGCGGCGGAATGGTTGGCAGCCAAAGTCTGGACGATTTGTTGCAGGGTATCTACCTGCTTCTGTTGGACTGAGAATCGGTTCTCTAGATTGCTTTCGAACTTGGCTTGGCGAGCATCGTCTCTTTGTCGTTGCGATTCTAACATTTACATTACCCGCTCAAGCGGATCGACTTGAGATATGCCGCGCTGGCTCTGAGGGCTTCCCGAAGTGCCCGAACTACTTTCCTGTGTTTCGTTCGGTGCTTGCGCTACAGATTGCGCTAGTGCCATTCCTTCAAAAGAAGGTAAATTACATCAGAATCATAATATATTTTGGACTTAATACCTGGTTAGTTTAGCCTAGACCCTTACCTACTAAGTTAGGAATATGCGAGTTAGACGATGTTGTAAGGATTGCACGGTGCCTACCTATAGCTAGAAGTAGTTTACCAATAGTATGAATGAGATTATATAGAATAAAATTTATATGATTATAGTATTGAGATTAAGGATTAGTTGTATTACTTTAACGACTGTATTCCTATCTTTCCTATCAATAATTTCTATCTTATTTTACCTTCATAAGTCTCTTGTTTTCTGTAGCAACAAGCCTTCTAATTATCTAACTGAGTATATCCTTCTTCTTTTTTTGGTCATGTCCTAAGTACAAAATCAATCCATTGGTTGGTACCACTTCTTTGTGTTAATATCCCTCTCACCATAGGTATCAGTTATTTTCTATTCTAATTCTCTTGATCTAGTCACTATGATTTGATTCTCCAGATACCTGCCTAATCGTGCCTTATTCAACCATGTGATCATATTTCTTAGACTTATCAGAATTTTCTCTTATCTTGGTCTGAAAATGTCTTTCCTCATGATTTCCTCAATTTTGGTCTTTTCATCATCAATATGAATTGACGATCGAAGCCTCTGTACCACCTTGGCTTAGTTAGATCTGACTCAATCTTTTCTTCTGCCTTGTAGAAGCTTGACCTATATAAGAGTAGTGTTGGATGGGTAGTAATTTTTTTTATATAGTTGTTGACCAATAGCACCTGATAATATTTAGGTTCCCTTAGAAAATATTTGATTATGGCCAGTAAACCCTAGAATTCTTATAACCTTATTTGAAAATAGCCCTTCCAGAAATCTTGTTAGTAGGACCATGACTTTAGTTTTGATACCAACTTAATTCTTATAAGTTGGGTAGATTGTAAGCCCATAGTTGTAGTGTAGGATTATTTTTGGAATTTTAGGGTAAATTTAAATTTGTTTAGTATTAATTAGGTTTAATTTCAAACGGATTAAATTACCTCTTAAATTTTGTATCCTTTGATACCCTTTATTGTGGCTCAGATATTTGGAGCACAACACTACCATTTTCTTTCTAACAACTTCAACCTTTATGACCTAGACTAGCCACTCTACACCCATGACATGACTATCACTCACAAACTCACCTTTCTATGCTTAATTTTAGTCGCATAACATTCATGATGCATTTGTACACACAAATGACACATAGATATCCTTTTCCGTTGCAGTCGATGTTAATACGCAACACTGACTCAATTCTTCCGACAACTTTGACATTCATGAGGCTAAATGGATCTACTCACTCATGACCCAGTTGTTACTCCCAAATATACACACCCATGCTCCATATAGACCCTACAACATTCATGGCATACCTTCTTCTAAAAAACTATACTTAAATATTCAATCATGTTGCAATTAAAATTAAATTGTACATCGACAACCCAATGTCACACCCCAGTACCGGAATACGGAGACCGACATAGCCAGCTCTCATGTATAGGGGATAGAACGTCTTACGGCGGTCACGGTTGTAACTAGACAAGGGGATGCATACAACAAGCAAGTCACTTAGGATCACATAGAACATCTATTGTCTCAATCAGTTAAATAAGAACAGTAAACATAGAACATATATGACAAGGAAGTAAGACGTCCCAAATGTCCTGCCACAACATTCAAGAAACCAGTTATACAAAAATAAGAAGGCTGGCAGAGTAACAAGAGTACATGACCATGATCAACTACAGTCTGATTAATTACAATCATGTAGGAAACTAAATATCCAGATTCACGGCTAGCAAGTGTCGGTAGCTAAACGCCCAAAATGAGTAAAATATAAAATAATGAGTAGGGAAGAAAAGTCCCACTCGTTTCCCTCAGTGGCCAGCCGCCTGGTGGACGCCATTGTTCAGGAGAAAGTATGCTTGATCCTCGGGTGCTGGCTTTAAACCTGGCCATGCAAAACCAGTGGGGTTAGAATCCAAATAGCAAGTACCACAAAGGAAGCACGAATGCAAAAAATAAAACCAGGTTATGAAATATATATATATATATATATATAGTTTTATCTCGTAGTTTGGTTTATATCCTATCGTGACACAACAATCTAACCCTACAACCAAATAAGGACAAAGGTTAAACCATCGCACCATGATAGTCCATGTCCCTAGACTATTTGACAACAGATACAATATACAAACACACTTAGTTACATAATCGGCCAATCACTTGTACGGCTTACTAGATGGAGTCTGGGTTATTCTAAAGATATTATGCATATAGGAATACTCAAATATAACCAGGTACTAGCAGGGTTAGATGAGCCACAAATCGTCGCATAACACATAGTAGTATGCACCGGTCCCTCATAAAACTACCGTGCTAAGATCGCATAGAACACATAGTATCATATAATAGTAGAATATTGCTATCCACTAATGAGGATTAAACAATATCCATGGGGACTAGCCTGCACATCCTATTTCAGATGACTGGAGGTGGCTAGTTAGGCACGATCTCGAGATTCTATTCCCTCCCAATACTCTACAAGTTTAGTTTCCTAGTTAACCCTAATATTAACTGGAATCTCATGGCGTGGTCACATGGTATTCCTCTTATATAACGTACCATAGTATGGCCACGCTAGATACGAATCTACATTGTCACTTGATAGTTCAATTTGGATTCGCTCCAGCGTGATGCAGCAATCAACAGATCCTAGCCACGCTTGGTCCTTGATTAACCCTTATGTCCATGCTGGAGATTGAGTTAAATCACATGTCATGTAGCGCATAGGTATACCACAATGTAAATATCTAATATAATCGCATAGGAACACTAAGCACGTAGGAACACATAGCACTTAGTAAGTGTATCAGCACGGATACAAGTGGTCGGGTCATGACGCATAGATGGGTCTAATACTTTTGTGGTCATCAAAGTCACACATACAAATCATAAGGTCCAAGGGAACATTCAACCAAAACTAGTCCAATAAAACATGTGCAAGGGGCCGCATGACCGCAGAAGGATCAAGGCTGCATGAGAAGTCAGGCCACAAAACAATCTTGGCCGCTTGGAGTCGTGCCGCATGGAGTCGTGTTGCATAGGGTCGTGCCGCATGGAGTTGTGCCACATCGAGTCATGCCGCATGGAGTAAAGGGCTAAGGTCTACTTCTCGGGATAAGTGATGAAGCGACAGAAAATAAATAAAGTGTCAGTGATGTGACATAAAGTATGTCAGAAAGAAAAGACAAAACCATAAAAAGATGTGTCACGGTTTCAGAGTCATGCATCCAAGGATGGTGGCCTCATACTCTGCTTGCCGCATAAGTGTTGGTGTCGCATGGAGTATTTGGACTTAGCGAAATTCCCATTCGTTCAGCGAGTAAATACAAGTGTTTAAGGACACTTGTGTGATGGCAGTCATGCGTCCAACAAGGTGGACTCATGCTGGTCAATATGCGGTAAGAGCTCTGGCCGCATAATCCTCTCGGGCAGCATAACACTCTCTACCACATAGCTCGCTGTCCGCATGAAGACTTCATCTTCTCCAACAGCAAGTTCGGCCATGGCAAAAAAACTCCAAAATCTGAAATTTGTTTTCTTCATAAAACTATATTTTAACTCCGAATTATGTGAAACAAAAGCCAAAATGTTCGAAATGAAGTGCTACATCCTTCCCAAAAACTATTTTTCGAAAATACTATATTTTAGTAGATCAAAACTACCAAAAACTCAAGAAATCCGTGAAACCCTAAGTTAGAAAAGTAGATCTAAGCAAATATATCCATCAAAACCGAGAACTCCAAGTATTAAAAGCGGTCATAATCATCAAAAGCATAGAATAGACTAATAAAATGCAAGGAATGAACATGAAACAAAAATTAAAAGGTTTCTCCATGTAGTACAAGGTGTACTTGCCTAGAAATGAAAGAAAGAGGGAAAATGAAGAATAAGGGAAGAGAAAGAGAAACAAGTTAGCTTATATAGCTAAAGTTTGAGGTTTAGACCATGGATTCAAATTCATGAATAACTAACCCACAAATAAACCATGAACCATGTTAAACCAAAGAATGGGTCAGTCTCCATGAATGCAACCTAATGATCATGTGAGCAAGAAATACTCTATGCAGGAATAAATATAAGCAAAAAATAAATATATCCACAAATACGTATTTTGGGAACAAGGAGTAATATCTCTACCCACCTTAAAAAAATTTATCCTCGGAATTCAAACCCAAGCTTAACTAAGAAATCATAACAAGCACTACGCTGATCATGAAATCAAATTCAAGAATATGAAGAAATAGTGTCATATAGTATGGATAAACGAATCACGAGATTCGAGATACGAAGACATAAGAATGAATATACCTTCCGAGTTGAATAGTTGTGGATACCGAGACCGGATATTATCCTCGTGCTCCCACATCGACTTTCCCAAAGGGTGATGACGTCAAGCAACTCGGACAAGATGAATAGTCCAATTCTTGAGAACCTTCTTCCTTCGGTCCAAAATGGATACGGGATGCTCCTCATAAGACAAGTCGGTAGCAACGACTAGCTCAGAATGGTCGAGGATATGACTCAAATCCGGGACATACCTATACAACTGAGATATATAAAATACATCGTGTACCTCACGTAGTGAAGGAGGAAGGGTAATACGATAAGAAACATCGCCTACCCGCTCGAGAATATCGAACGGACCGACATATCACGGACTAAGCTTCCCGTGAATCCCGAATCTAATGACTCTACTGGTTGGAGAAATCCGTAAGAACACGTGGTCACCGACACAAAACTCTAATGGTCTACGATGCTGATCGGCCCAATGCCGATGCCTATCTTGCGTAACCCGAAGTCACTATCAGATTTGCTTGACAACTTCTACTATCTGCGTGATCATTTCAGGGCCTAACATCTTCCACTTGCCAATGTTATCCCATGCCAATGGTGACCTACACTTCCTTTTATACAACACTTCGAAGGATGCCATCTGAATGCTGGCTTGATAACTGTTGTTGTATGAGAACTCGATGAGGTGTAGGTGATCTTCCTAATACCCACCAAAGTCCAAAGTACAAGCTCGTAACATATCCTCCAATGTCTGGATGGTTCTCTCTGATTGTACGTCTGTCTGAGGGTGGTAAGCGGTACTAAATCTCAACTTAGTGCCCAAACTCTGGTGCAAACTCTTCCAAAAATTTAAAGTGAACCGAGTGTCTCGATCTGATATGATACTCACTCGGACGCCGTGCTGTCTTACTATTTGTCGCATGTATATCTCCTTTGATTGCTCTGTGGATTGCCCCACTCGAAAGAGAAAAAATTGAGCTACTTTTGTGAGACAATCTACTATTACCCAAACTACATCACGACCAGTCGGGGATCTAGCTAAATCAGTCACAAATTCCATCATGATATGTTCCCATTTTTACTCCGGAATAGGAAACAACTACAATAATCCTGCTGGTCTCTGCTGGTCGGCCTTCACTTGCTGATATACCAAACACTGAGAAACGAATCTTGCTATCTCCCTCTTCATCCTATTTCACCAAAAATATTGTTTGATGTCTTGATACATCTTGGTACCTCCTAGATGTCACGCCCCGATCTCCCGCAGGCAATCGGCCGTCCCCGCTAGACGGGAATTACCCTCGCCAGCGCTCCCGCGGAACGATCGCTTAACCCATCCGGGCGTGTCACTACCACCTTTCCAGATAAGGGTATTTATGTAATTTTACTATTTTGAATAATTATGTATTAAACTAAATTGCTGAGTTTTATAAAGTAATTATATGTTGTTAATAATATTTGGTTTTAGGTCAACCCTAGAACTCATTAGGACAACCCTAATGACCAAACCCTAATTAGAAGACCCAGTTCTAGTGAAAACCTAGAATTTTAAATTTGTAGGGTGGAACCTCAAACCCTAGAAGGCCTAAACCTGAGTTAATTAGGTTCTACATGACCTAACATAGGGGGTTTAACCTAACTTATGCATTAGAAACCCTAGTTTGGTTTTAATATAAAAAGGGAACCCTCTCTTCCTTCATTTAGAAAGGAGAAACCCTAGCCTCCATCCAGGAAACCATTTTCCCCCACCCAAATTTTGAGATCAAACCCTAGGGATCCTCTTTTCCTCCTCCAAAGCAAAGAGAAGCAAGGGGTTGGGTCAAGAAGCCTTGGAGAAGAAGAACCTCCATTGAAGAAGCCATCTTCCTAGGTAAAACCCCATTTCTATTCATTTAATCTCTGATTCCTGTTGTTAATGCCCATTAGGAACCCACCTTGAGGGTTAGATTTCGATTTTAGGGTTTCTACATGGAGACCTAGGAGGAACTATGGTTTTGTGTTCATACGTGGAATTTTCCAATTTCAGGAACCCTAATCCTAAGGGTTTGCAAGTATACATGATTACATCTCCTACCTATAACTTTGATTTCGATTTAGGGTTTAGGTTTGGGTATTTTTGGAGTTCTTGATGTGGGATCCGTTTCTGCACTACATGTGTTTGAGGAAATGTTTCTTAGGGTTTTGCCTATCCTTGTATTTTATTTCCTGCATATATTGATATACCTATCTATATTTATATGTATAATTACTTGTTTTCAGGTATGTGATGTGTGCACTGTGGGAGGGGGGATCTTCCCTGTGCACAGTCGGGAATTGTAAACCAGTGTGCACAGTCGGGTCTTTGGGACTGTGTTGGGTTTCAGTTCAGTTAGGTATACCTGAGTACCAGTATTGAGAGCAAGTAAGTATCGGGTTTGGGGTTTTGAAGGGCTGATGATGGCTTAGATCAGTGTGTAGGTGATGCATCTGGGTACGTGTATATATCTCTGTGAGTGCAGTAAGGATAGGTGCATACCTGTGGGTAGGTATTGCTATTTCAGATCAGTGTGATGGCCTTAGAAATTCCCAATATCAAGTGTATCATCTAGGTGTAGTTGTCTGTATTGTGCTAGTGTCTTGTAGGTATGGTTCTAGGATACTTGTGAGTGAGTTAGATGTGTGTGTATCCTAGGTTCCTTCAGAATTCAGAATATGTGGGTTGGTTAGATAGCTATGTGTAGCTATGTATTAGTGTATAGATGAACCAATGTGTGCCTGAGAGTGTGGAATTCTATGTGTACATGGCTGTGTGTTAATGTAGTGTGTGTGTCTCAGTGTATATGTATCAGTATATCTGAATTGGGGAAACCTTTGAGTAGAGCCAGTATCAGTAAGCAGTTTTGTGAGAGTCTGTGTGTGTTATTATCTGTGTGAACCTAGCTAGAGAGCAGTGTGTGCAGATTTCAGTGTGTACTAGTGTGTTTACCCGTGTCCCAGTCAGTGTAGATACCTGTGTCCCTAGTGTTCAGTGCAGTGTAGGTGTATTAATCCTGTAGGTGTGTGAGTGAGGTGCATTTGGTTCAGTTCTTGAGCTGTGTTGAGTTTTCCTGTGTGTGTGTGTGTGCAACCCTGTTAAATTTGTGTCTGTGTATCAGATTTGGGGGAGAGGGTGTGTAGCCGAGTATTAATGTATCAGTGTGGAGTTGGGGAAGTAAGTTCAGTGTTTAGTTCTGTGTATAATAGAACTTATGTGTCAGTGTGCCTCAGTTGGGTATCAGTTAGAACAGAGTGCAAAACCAGTGTGTGCATCCCTGTGCCTACTTGTGTCCATGTATCTGTGAGCAGTGAGTGTAAGTATCCCAAAACCTGTGTGAATATTAGAATCTGTGTAGTAGTGGGTATGGTGATCAGTATTCAGTGGCTGTGTCTATGGGTATCCAGGTCAATTTTCCTGTGTGTAGCAGTGTCTACTTGTGTGTGGATGTAGGATAGTATTGGTGTAGGGTGTCTCAGTTAATTAGAACTGTGTGTGTTGCCTCAATGAAATCAGTGTGTTAACTGGGCAGAAAGTATCAATGTATATGTGTTAGTGTAGTGTGTAATTTATCTCTTAACCTATGCTTACCTGTGTCTAAGTATGTCAGTGTATTTTGCTTATGTGTATCTGTGTGTAGCAGTGTAGGAATTGTGTTGTGTTGTATCCTGCAGCTAGCAGTGTGTGAAGAGTTCAGTGTGTCTGCCTATGTGTTTAGTTCTAGAGTGCTAGTGTTAGATAACTGTGTGTGTGCAACTTATGTATCACTAAGTGAGTACCTATGTGCATAAATCATTAGTATTTGGTATTGGTTAAATTGGTATCATGTATAGTACGTAAGGATAGATACCAAATAGGTATTAGGTATTAAGTTACTAGTTAAGTTATCAACTAGTATAAGTTAGGTATCCTTAGTATGGACAATTAGATAAGAATAAGACTAAGGTTGACTAGTAAACCTCAGAAATGACCTAGAAACCTCGTATTTAATTTGTTAAGCATGTTATTCTTTTGATTTAATATCTGACATTAATATTCCATAAATAGGTCATTGTGATCCCACCTTGGACATCGATCCTCACACTTTGCTCAGGACCACAGGCGAGTACATTCTCTGACAGTTTTTATTGTTGATTATTTTTATAAATTGTAGTGTAGTACATACTTGATTCTGACACTATGGATACACGGGTTAGCACCCTAGATCCCCATCATGAGGAGTCGTGATTGGAATCCATCGTGCTAGCTGGGGGATAGGGAACTATTAGTAGATTATGTGATCATATCCAAATCCTTTACATGCATCATAGCTCACCCCACTTCTCACGTTGGGTGCGGCCTGACCATCTTACATGCATCATAGCTGTTATATATGATTAACCTGACCACTACATGTATCATAGCTAACCATATGGTTAGCCTGACCTACAAGAATCATAGTTAATCATATATAACCAGCCTGATCAAGTCCCAAGCCGATCACATAATAAACTGATAATTCAAACACTTAGCTAGATGTCTATTTTATTCAGATTTACTTGTTCTAGCATTCACTGTCTATTGTTCATTGCTAGATGCTCTATTGCCTATTTCCATTTCTCCAGTACTTTACATTTCCAGCATTTATTTTCCATCTTGTATTTCTTACACTGTTTATAGATTTTGTCAATTTAATGAAACTGCTGTTAGTGCTTGTGCTTCGCTCCAATCCTGACTGGATAACATTTTTCAGAGGACCTGGAGGATCTTTGCCCCACTCATTACGGCCCAGGATTAGAGGGTGATTTCACTCCAGAAACCCCAGAGGAGTTGCCTAGCCTAGAGGAGAATGTACCTGGCAATTTTTAGATTATTTTTCTGCATTTATTGTTCTAGACTGAGACTGAGTTATATTTATTATTTTGTGACTTTGTGAGGTCATCTAGACCCAGATTTGAGTTGGACTTATTGTGATTGGTTTTATTAGAACTCTTTTCTATTCTTATCGTGCCAATATTTCTATTAGCTTGTGATTGAGTATATCATAGAACTGTGGATTGTTATCATTGTCCTCCGTGCGGAGTTGAGACTATTGACAGGATATATTATATGTTGAGACCTAGACAGCGTTCTACCGCCGATGCTGCGGCGTAGGCTGGACGTACCCACGACTCATGCCCAAATTCCGGGTGCGGGTCGTGACAGGGCGTGATGCCGCACGAGCGTGAACCGCGCCCGTGAAAGGCCGTGATTCATTGGCTGGCGGTAAGAGTTCTAAGCCACAGAGTCGCACAGATTGTCCGAGTGCAGCGGAGTTATCAACGCATAGGCGATCGGTAACAGGTTCACTGAGTCGACAAATATAGCGGAAACATTGAAACACAAGTTTGAAGTAAAGCAACTCTTTTATTGATATGAACAAGTGTTACAGGCGGCGTATAGCCGAGATTACAAGTCGCTCAAGCCTCTCTCTCTGAAACAGTAAAAGCGTGCCAAGTGGCTACAACTGTGGAATGATTGTACATGCGATGTTCAGGCTATGTTCACAACTTATGTCTTGTATATGTGCTTCAGTTCCGGACGCACCGTTGCTTCGGAGTGATGTCCACGCCTTAGCACGCACGTTGGAGGCGTCCGCACCGAACGAGGTTCTCCCGCACCCTGCATATAAACTGGTGGATTATCAGTACATTGAATGCACTGGTGGGGAAGCTACTCGCCCGCTCGACAAATCCAAACACGTAATACAGGTTCCGTGCACAACTATTAAGTTGTCTTTCTAGTTGCCTTAGGATCAGTTTCATGCAAATATTGAATAGGCTAACGTGTCGGGCAGTGCGCCGTGCGATGTTTGAGGAAACACGGCGATACGTACCACTTACCATTTCTTCTTCCCTGTCCAAGGCAAATATTGTTAATTCATGCACGGGCAAGTATAAACAATCAGGAGCATAGCATATGCAAACATGAGGGTCGTTATTTTCAGATCGTTCAGGTGTTCAGTTCATTGATGCTATGCAATGACTCGCACGCGGATAGCCGCTAAGCGAGGATGACTTATCTATATGACAATTGTCGCTGGCAAAGCCATAAAGGACGAGTTATAGTCACGGGATAGAAGATGCTATGCGACGCAGGTAGCGAGCCCCGCCACATGCCATCTTCATCCTCAATTCCAATTGACTAATCCATATGTTTCGTCCGGATCAGATCGGCCCCAGTGCCCCGGCGACCGTCCGCGAAACCTCCAAAACCTTGTGCACCAAGTTGTCCGCGATATGCAGGTCCATAGGGTTATCCATATCCATTCTATATCCATTCCATTCCATATCCATTCCATATCCATTCCATTCCATATCCATTCCATATCCATTCCATGTTCATATCGATCATGATACAATCAATATCACATTTTCCATTATGAACATGCTTGGACAGGATCCTTGTTCAAAGGTAAACCTGATGTGATCACAGTACAGTATTTATTTGCCTTGATGCATGCCCCTGGTTCGGGGATGCCTTGGTGACCCAATGGTCCCGGATACTTGCAGGTTCGTTCAGGCACGGAACGACTACGTAGTAGTTTCTCGGGGTTTGGATAAAAACATGTCAACATTTAAGCAGATAAGCATGCGTTTCTAAGGAACATAAGCAGGTACGTTGCTCGGACCTGAAGGTAAGCCGAGAGATGAAACCGTTAGGGATTTAGCATGCGAGGGTCTGATTATAAGCAGTATTTCAATTTCCATGTTCTAGCAAGCAATACAAGTTGGGATTATTCCCTTAGCTAGGTGCGTTGGATTTATTAGCATGCAGGGGTGAATCACCTAGCGACTAGCATAAATATTCCAGATTTTATGTGTGCTGGCTAAGCAAAGACAAGTTCACCGTAGCCACCCACCTTAGCGATGATTCGCCTCGGTAGAGCGATACGCCTGAGCGAGCCTCTGAAAGCCTAAGCCGGGATTCCTGTAGGGACAAGTCTGGATATCTTTTGCTTCTCGTTTGAGGCAAAGCGGGTCGGGACAGTTGCACTATTGCCGTTTCAAACGGCAGTCCGCTTGAGCGGAACGGGGCGTTACATCCTACCCAACTCAGAAAAAGTCTCGTCCTCGAGACTTACTGAGGACAAGCAGTATTCTAGGGTTGAGACAATCCTAGACAAGTCGTTGTACTTGTTCATTTGGATATACACTTGCACAAGCATCCAAATCAGCATATCGCTTAGACTGGATCGTGCGCACTTTCGAAGGGCCCCTCTAGCGTGAACACGTCAACCAGCTTAGTGATAGCGAAGTCTCAGCACTCGAGTTTCACCTTTTTCTAAGTCTTGGATGGTGCACTAGTTCAAGGCGTCCCTCGAATAGATGCATTCAACCAAACTTAGGGTTAGTAAAAATCGGACAAGCTACTAGCGATACTCTCAAGGGTTCGCACAGGTTGGCACAAAGGCCACTCGCAGCATACAACCAGACAAGCAATCATATCATTCAAAACGTATTTTGAAAGTATTTAGACTTATTGTTGGAACATCCCATCGAGGCATTGAGAGAGAGCGTGCACATAACCCACGAACGAGCTTTCGAAACAAAGATATCGAATCGAAGTCCAAAGGCGTAGAAGCCAGGCTCTGATACCAACATGTCACGCCCCGATCTCCCGCAGGCAATCGGCCGTTCCGGCTAGGTGGGAATCACCCTCGCCAGCGCTCCCGCGGAACGATCGCTTAACCCATCCGGGCGTGATGCCGCACGAGCGTGAACCGCGCCCGTGCAAGGCCGTGATTCATTGGCTGGCGGTAAGAGTTCTAAGCCACAGAGTCGCACAGATTATCCGAGTGCAGCGGAGTTATGAACGCATAGGCGATCGGTAACAGGTTCACTGAGTCGACAAATATAGCGGAAGCATTGAAACACAAGTTTGAAGTAAAGCAACTCTTTTATTGATATGAACAAGTGTTACAGGCGGCGTATAGCCGAGATTACAAGTCGCTCAAGCCTCTCTCTCTGAAACAGTAAAAGCGTGCCAAGTGGCTACAACTGTGGAATGATTGTACATGCGATGTTCAGGCTATGTTCACAACTTATGTCTTGTATATGTGCTTCAGTTCCGGACGCACCGTTGCTTCGGAGTGATGTCCACGCCTTAGCACGCACGTTGGAGGCGTCCGCACCGAACGAGGTTCTCCCGCACCCTGCATATAAACTGGTGGATTATCAGTACATTGAATGCACTGGTGGGGAAGCTACTCGCCCGCTCGACAAATCCAAACACGTAATACAGGTTCCGTGCACAACTATTAAGTTGTCTTTCTAGTTGCCTTAGGATCAGTTTCATGCAAATATTGAATAGGCTAACGTGTCGGGCAGTGCGCCGTGCGATGTTTGAGGAAACACGGCGATACGTACCACTTACCATTTCTTCTTCCCTGTCCAAGGCAAATATTGTTAATTCATGCACGGGCAAGTATAAACAATCAGGAGCATAGCATATGCAAACATGAGGGTCGTTATTTTCAGATCGTTCAGGTGTTCAGTTCATTGATGCTATGCAATGACTCGCACGCGGATAGCCGCTAAGCGAGGATGACTTATCTATATGACAATTGTCGCTGGCAAAGCCATAAAGGACGAGTTATAGTCACGGGATAGAAGATGCTATGCGACGCAGGTAGCGAGCCCCGCCACATGCCATCTTTATCCTCAATTCCAATTGACTAATCCATATGTTTCGTCCGGATCAGATCGGCCCCAGTGCCCCGGCGACCGTCCGCGAAACCTCCAAAACCTTGTGCACCAAGTTGTCCGCGATATGCAGGTCCATAGGGTTATTCATATCCATTCCATTCCATATCCATTCCATATCCATTCCATTCCATATCCATTCCATATCCATTCCATTCCATATCCATTCCATGTTCATATCGATCACGATACAATCAATATCACATTTTCCATTATGAACATGCTTGGACAGGATCCTCGTTCAAAGGTAAACTTGATGTGATCACAGTACAGTATTTATTTGCCTTGATGCATGCCCCTGGTTCGGGGATGCCTTGGTGACCCAATGGTCCCGGATACTTGCAGGTTCGTTCAGGCACGGAACGACTACGTAGTAGTCTCCCGGAGTTTGGATGAAAATATAGCAACATTCAAGCAGATAAGCATGCGTTTCTAAGGAACATAAGCAGGTACGTTGCTCGGACCCGAAGGTAAGCCGAGAGATAAAACCGTTAGGGATTTAGCATGCGAGGGTCTGATTATAAGCAGTATTTCAATTTTCATGTTCTAGCAAGCAATACAAGTTGGGATTATTCCCTTAGCTAGGTGCGTTGGATTTATTAGCATGCAGGGGTGAATCACCTAGCGACTAGCATAAATATTCCAGATTTTATGTGTGCTAGCTAAGCAAAGATAAGTTCACCGTAGCCACCCACCTAAGCGATGATTCGCCTCGGTAGAGCGATACGCCTGAGCGAGCCTCTGAAAGCCTAAGCCAGGATTCCTGTAGGGACAAGTCTGGATATCTTTTGCTTCTCGTTTGAGGCAAAACAGGTCGGGACAGTTGCACTATTGCCGTTTCAAACGGCAGTCCACTTGAGTGGAACGGGGCGTTACACTAGATGAATTAAATATTGGGAACTGTGCGACTCGGTCACTACTTCTTGTCGGATTTCTCCACTTGGTATACAGAGATGGTTTCTGAACCTAAGAGTTCCATCTTCATGAATAGTCAACTCTTTCCTGAGACCATATTCACATTTTGTCCGAAGCTTCTGAACCTTCAGATCCTTTGTCTGAGCTGCCTTAATCCTCTCTATAATGGTAGATTGTACCTGTAAACTAGCTAATACTCCTACGTCTTGTGGAAGTACTATCTCAATCCTTAATTCTCGAAGATCTTTTAAGATATGCCATTGCGATGTCAACATAAATATACTACCTCTCTTGCTAAGAGCACCCGCTACCATATTTACCTTGCCTGGATGGTACTGAAGTTCCACATCATAGTCCTTTATCAATTCTAGCTATCTTCTCTACCTCATGTTCAAGTCCTTCTAGGTGAATACATATTTTAAGCTCTTTTGATCTGTAAATATTTTCACCCGATCACCATACAAGTAATGCCTCCATAGCTTAAGTGTAAATACTACCACCGCCAACTCCAAATCATGAGTCGAATATTTTTTCTCGTAATTTTGAAGCTGCCGTGATGCATAAGCTATCACTCTTTCATGTTGCATCAATACACACCCAAGTCCTTTGCCTGACGCATCGTAATACACTGTAAACCCTCCAGAACCTACTGGAAGCATGAGAATCGGAGCTAAAATTAATATCTTCTTCAATTCTTTAAATAATGTCTGACACTCTGCTGAATAGTCGAACTTAGCCTCCTTGTGCGTTAATCGAGTCAGCGGTGCTAAAATTCTTGAATAGTCTGCTATGAACCTTCTGTACTATCCTGCCAATCCCAGGAAACTACACACTTCAGCTACTATCTTAGGAACTGGCCAACTCTCTACGGCCTCAACCTTCTTTGGATCTACTGCGACTCATACTCCAGAGATGATGTGACCTAAGAATGACACATGATCCAACCAAAACTCATACTTGCTAAGCTTTGCATATAACTGATGTTCTCTTAGAATCTGTAAGACCTTCTGAAGATTTCCTCATGTTCCTCTTTGCTACTGGAATAAACAAGAATATCTTTTATGAAAACTATCACGAACTGATCTAGGTATGACATGAAAATACGGTTCATCAATCCATAAATATCGCTGGAGCATTAGTCAGTCCGAATAACATAACTAAGAATTAGTAATGCCCATATCATGACCTAAATGTTGTCTTGTGTATATCTTGCTCCCAAACTCTTACTTGATGATACCCTGATCGAAGATCGATCTTGGAGAAAACCTTGGCTTTACTCAGCTGATCAAACAAATCATCGATCTTTGGTAATGGATACTTGTTCTTCACTGTTACAACGTTCAACTGTTTGTTATTGATACATAACCGTGATGACCCATCATTCTTCTTCTTCTTCACTAGAACCACTGGCGCTCCCCAAGGCTATCCACTGGCTCGAATAAACTTCTTTGACTTCAGTTCCTCTATATGTTGGTACAGTATGTCTAGCTCTGATGGTGCCATTTGGTAAACTTTACAAGATATTGGCCCTACCCCAGGGATCAATTCTATATAAAACTCAATGTCTCTTACTGGGGGTAACCCTGGTGGTTCTTTCGGGAAGATGTCTAAGAACTCCTTAACTATCTCAGGGAGTTGTTCTTCTACTAACACTGTCGCTGCGATCCTCTCTTCATATTGGTCTTCCACAGATCCGTCGAAGGTGAAATCTTCCGTGCCCGGGATACTAAATAATACCTTACCCTTATGGCAATCTATCGTAGCATGACTGTCTCTCAGCCAGTCCATTTCTAAGATAACGTCAAAGTTACCCATAGGAAACTCGATCAACTGTGCTGGTAGTGCACACCCGCACACTACGACCGGACATGCTATACATATTCTACTAACTCCTGCGAGCCCATTACCAGTGAGTATATTCAACCTCTCTGGCAATGCCTCGAACTCTAATCCAATACATGTCATGAATCGTGCAGATACAAATGAATGAGATACGCCTGAATCAAATAATGCTATAGCAGGAAAGGATGCGACATAAATGTTACTTGCCACCACGTCTCCCGATGCTAAAGCCTCATCCAAAGACAAGGTGAATGCCTGTCCTTGGCCCTGCTATGCTCCTTGCTGCTGTCTCCCTTGGTGACACTGTTGTGGCCTCTACTAGCCCTGATGCTGCTGGTATATCTCAGCTTGCGTCAGTAACGGATGCTGAGCTAATTGTCTTACTGTTATTGCTGGCCCTCTCTACTGGGCTGCCCTTGGTGCTGGCAGTGCTGGTAACTGTTGGACTGGCCCTCCTGGCCTCAGCATCATCGGGCAATTGGCAATCCAGTAATCTGGACTGCCATACCTCAAACACAACCCATTGGCTGCCCTACATACATCTCTAGTATGGCCTCCCTTGCCACATTAAGTGCAACCCACCGGTGCTCCCTGGCGCTGTTGTTGTTGTTGTCTCGGCTGCTGCCGAGCCGGTATTGTCATCGTCGAAACTGCCGCCCTCCTCGACGCTGAATCATGGATACGAACTCTAAGTGATGGTGCTGATGTCTGAGGTACTCCTCCACCTCCTTCTCCACTCTGAGCATGAGACCTCTTCTGGCCTCCTTTCTTTGTCGATAACCTTTACATGGTAAGCTCGTGCCTCCGAGCTGCTATATATACCTCTTTATAAGTCTGGTAGTCGTGCCCCTCTACCAGTTGTAAAATCTCCAGATAAAGTCCTTGTTGGAACCTCATTGCTCTATCCGATTCTGTAGCCACCATAGTTGGAGCAAATCTATTTAGCCTGCAAAACTCGGCTGCATATCCATCTATTGTTCTATCGGCCTGTTTGAGACAGATAAATCTCTGTTGGAGCTCATACTGCACTACGACTCAAAAATATTTAGCCCTGAATCAAGCCCTTAAACTAACCCAAGATATGGGATGCCTCAAGCCAACCTCTACTGACGCCCACCAGTCATGAGCAAGGTCTTGAAGCTACAATCGAACTTGATCAACTTGTTAATTAGCCGGAACCCTTGTTGCTGCCATAATGACCTCAATATCTTGTAATCAGGCATCTGCTGTGATGGCATCCTCCGTTCCATCGAAGTAACTTGGGTTAAGTCGGTAAAATCTAACCAATGCCCCCGAATAAGTCATTTCTCCTCTTTCTAGAGTTGTCTGCAAACCCTGACTCAACAAGACATTCTGTTCTTGCTTTTGAAACTGCTGATGCTGTTGTACCACCATCTGGTGTTGCTGCGTAGCCATCATTCCCCGGAGGATCTTCAGTAATACCGGGGTATCAAGTACCACTAGTACTACTGGGGGTATGGATATTTCAGGGGCTGGTTACTCGATATGTCCCACTTCTGGTTCCACTGTGCCAGCTTGTTCAATTTCTGGCTCTATTCAAATTTGACTCTGAATATGTGCTACCTCTCGTTGTTGCCCAGGGGAACCCTATTCTACTATGCCTACTGCTCCAACAACTGAAGAAGCCCTAAAGAAAATGACAAGAACCATCAAGAACAGGACGAAAAGGATCAAGTAGGCAAGCAGTTTAACAGTTCAAGCGATGGTATCGAGGAAGATGAAGCAAGATATCAATGGGGTCAAATTTTGATTGAGACTCCTATGACCATCACACCCCACAAGTCTGAAAACACAGACCTGCATAGGCCACCAGTAAAACATTGGCATGCCCCAGTAACGGAATACGGAGACGGACATGGCCAGCTCCCCTGTATAAGGCATAAAATGTCATACGGCGGTCATGGCTGTAACTAGACAAGGGAGTGCATACTACAAACAAGTCACTTAGTGTCACATAGAATATCTATTGTCTCAATCAGTCAAATAAGAACAGTAAACAGATAACATATATGACAAGGAAGTAAGACGTCCCAAACGTTCTACCACAACATTCAAGAAACCAGCTGTACAAAAATGAGAAGGTTGGCAGAGTAACAAGAGTACATAACCATGATCAGCTGCAGTCTGATTAATTACAATAATGTAGGGAACTAAATATCCAGATTCATGACTAACAAGTGCCGGTGGCTAAACGCCAAAAATAAGTAAAATATAAAATAACAAGCAGGAAAGAAGAGACCCACTCGTTTTCCTCAATGGCGGTCCGCCTGGTGCACGCCATTGTTCAGGGGAAAGTACACTTGATCCTCGGTTGCTGGCTCTAAATCTGGCCATGTAAAACCAGTGGGGTTAGAACCCAAATAGCAAGTACCACAAAGGAAGCATGAATACAGAAATAAAACCAGGTTATGAAATATATATATATATATATATATATATATATATATATATATATATATATATATATATATGTATGTATGTATATGTATATAGTTTTGTCTCATAGTTTCGATTCATATCTTATCGTGACACAACAATCTAACCCTATAACCAAAAAAGGACAAGGGTTAAACCATCGCACCATGATAGTCTATGTCCCTAGATTATTTGACAGCAGATACAATACACAAACATGCTTAGTTACATAATCAGCTAATCACTTGTATAGCTTACTAGATAGAGTCTAGGTTATCCCAGATATATTATGCATATAGGAATCCTCAGATCGAACTAGGTACTAGCAGGGTTAGCCGAGCCATAAATTGCTGCATAGCACATAGTAGTATGCACCGGTCCCTCGTAAGGACACCATGCTAAGATCGCATATAACACATAGTATCATATAATAGTCGGATATTGCCATCCACTAATGAGGATTTAAACAATATCCATAGAGACTAGCCTGCACACCCCAATTCAGATGACTGGAGGTGGCTAGTTAGGCACGATCTTGAGATTCCATTTCCTCCCAATGCTCTACAAGTTTAGTTGCCTAGTTAACCCTAATGTTAAATGGAATATCATGGCATGGTCACATGGTATTCCCCTTATATGACGTACCATAGTACGACCACCCAAGAAGTCACGCCCCGAGGAGTCCCCCGAGTCGTGACCGCCGTGCGGGCCTGGGGTTGCGCCCGCACAAGGCTAAAGTATTTTGCATAGCAAGCACATATTCAGAGTACGCAGATAAATTGAAATACAGATTTGAAACATAGAAAAGTTCTCTTTATTGATAATGAACATCTATTACAAACTCTTGAACGAGTTAGCTAATATGCCGAACGGCTTACAAAAGAGATGACTCAAAATGAGATAGCAGTCCTGTACATTACATCCCTTTATAAAACTTAAAATGATAAAGACCTCCAGGCTGGAGGACAGCTTTGCCACAAAGCTGCATTTGTGTATGAAGAGTTGCAAGCTCCTGACTTCAAAATACTTCGAGGGCACGGTGAAGATGTGCCAACAGCTGGACTGGATCGGAAAGACGACTTCGGCTCCTCGCTCGGTTCGCCTTGGTGCGGAGAACCTATTTCAATGAGGGTCAGCATATCGAAACATGCTGGTGAAGGCGAGCTAGCCTGACTATACCAATCAACACGTTGTTTAAATGAAGCATGCATATTTGTGGGTTTCTATCTTGCCTTAGTTCATTTACAAGTAAGCAGCATATAGAATTTACTGAAAATGAACGTGCCACCGTTCGATGGGTTTTACCTGACCGTCTGAATGACCTGCACAATACTTACCTTGCCTTCCCTGCCACGAAGACACAAGTTAGTATGCAACAGGTTTAAATATACACAGGGATCACTGGCATGATGCCACAAATGGACGGTTTATAGTCTCGGGACAAGAATGTTATGCAACGCAGGTGGTGAGCCTCGCTACATAGCATCCCGTCCATGACAAACGACTATACGAACTCTTCCGCCCGGATCGGATCGGCCCCAGTGCCCTGGCGGCCGTCCGTGGAAGCCAAAATACCTTGTGCACAAGTTGTCCATGATCGAGCACATTTAGTTCGAATTATTTCACACGAATTACAAACAAATTTTGAACGAATAGGAGCAAGCTCCATAGCCAAACAGTTTTGCATAGTCTTACTGATCAATCTATGCCAAATTAAAGTGTGTTCCAATGCATAGCACAATTTTATAGAAGAACATGTATTCTAACTAAAATTGAAACATATGTTGAACATTCCAAACGAATAAGCATGCATTGTAAGTAATCGTTCCCAAGTTGAATGACAAGCATTACAAACCAAGTCTATTCCTTTTTTATCTTGGTATGTTTTATTATTACTTGGTATCGTTTGATCGGGGCAAAGAAGAATACAGATTTTTAGGGCGCGAAGCTGGAAGCAGGGCTAGCTAATCGGGTTGATAGCCACTCACTTAGAAGTTGGAAAGAAGAAGGAAAGAGGCGCTTCACGACTCCGCTCGCTAGCCGCCTACTGCTCGTTCACCTGCACACGAACAGCTCGATTAATACTTCTTCCTCTCTTTCCATTCTCAGAATTGAAGTGCAGTTCAATGAACGAAAACAATGAAAACCATCGAAACCGTTCAAGGAAAACAAGCAAATCCCAAAACCAACTCAAAGCACGAAAGCAACAAGCGACATCGAAAACTGAGGCAATAAAAGATAGCAGCGGAGAGGTCCCTCCTGACTCTGCCGCTAAGTCGATCCCGGGGGCGCAGTCCACTGAATATGGGAATTGATTCCGAAGAAACAAATCCATAACGAGGACGAGTTCTTAATTCAATCTATCCCGATCGAACGATACCGTCTTTGTGTTTCTTAGCCGCGCTCCTCGAATAGGAGGAACGGGGCGCTACATCCTACCCAACCAATTGGAAGTTTTGTCCTGAAACTTAGGAATAGAACCAACCGTTAGGGATTATTTTGTTGCTGGCGGCGATCTGGGAGAGGACAGTTTCGAATCAGGTGTCCATTTCTGCCACAATTATAACAAGACCCATTCTTCAAGTAACAATTAACGATGGTGTGCCCCGGCCTGTGGCAGTGCTCACAACGCACTCCTACATTTGTCTTATTCCGACCACCGTTGTTTTGTCGCTTTGCAGCGTTGTTTTCTCTATCGTTGCCTTGGCGTTTGTGATTGTAGGTGTGCACAGCGCCGGTGGAAACGTGAGGATACTGTGGCTCGAGCGATAGGGCGTGATTCATGACTTCACGCATTGTTCCATACTGATTATTGACCACGTGCGAATAGATGGCAGGGCGTAGTCCACCTTCAAACCTTCTAGCTAGACTCGCTGTATAAGGTAAATAGGCCCTAGCGAATTTGGAGAGTCGGTTGAATTCGGCGGAGTATTGCTTCACTGTCAAGCTGCCCTGCCTCAGTTGCACGAAGTCATTTTCCATTCGACGTTATACTGGAGGGGGTATAAACTCCTCTTCGAACGCGGCACGAAAGGTCGTCCACGAGATTGCCTCCTCTCCGTGATCAAATTAGAGAGATCGTCGATGCACGTTCCACCAATCGTGTGCGTTGATGCAGAGCTGTAGTTGGGCGCAGGCGACGCGCTTATCTTCGGGGACCTCCAGCAGAGCGAAGTGATCTTCAAGCTCGGCTAGCCAATCTAGAGCTACCACTGCATCCTTAGTCCCGTTGAACGGAGTGTTGCAGACTTTCTTGAAATGGCCCAAGTTGAAGGCAGTCACGTCCCTCGGCCTTGGGATTTGAGGCGTCTCCACTTCAAGCATGGGCTGTTCCACCGAAGTTGTTGCTGTTGCGGCAGAATGGTTGGTAGCCAAAGTCTGGACGATTTATTGCAGGGTATCAACCTGCTTCTGTTGGACTGAGAATCGGTTCTCTAGATTGCTTTCGAACTTGGCTTGGCGAGCATCGTCTCTTTGTCGTTGCGATTCTAACATTTATATTACCCGCTCAAGCGGATCGACTTGAGATATGCCGCGCTGGCTCTGAGGGCTTCCCGAAGTGCCCGAACTACTTTCCTGTGTTTTGTTCGGTGCTTGCGCTACAGATTGCGCTAGTGCCATTCCTTCAAAAGAAGGTAAATTACATCAGAATCATAATATATTATAGACTTATTGCATGAATGTATCTCATTTTGGCCTAGTGAGTTCAAGAGTTCGTACAGGAATTTGATCGTTAAAGGAACTTTTCCAGCACGAGTCTAAGGAACTTGAATCTGTGCTCTAATGCCACTAAGTCACGCCCCGAGGCGTCCCCCGAGTCGTGACCGCCGTGCGGGCCTGGGGTTGCGCCCGCACAAGGCTAAAGTATTTTGCATAGCAAGCACATATTCAGAGTACGCAGATAAATTGAAATACAAATTTGAAACATAGAAAAGTTCTCTTTATTGATAATGAACATCTATTACAAACTCTTGAACGAGTTAGCTAATATGCCGAACGGCTTACAAAAGAGATGACTCAAAATGAGATAGCAGTCCTGTACATTACATCCCTTTATAAAACTTAAAATGATAAAGACCTCCAGGCTGGAGGACAGCTTTGCCACGGAGCTGCATTTGTGTATGAAGAGTTGCAAGCTCCTGACTTCAAAATACTTCGAGGGCGCGGTGAAGATGCGCCAACAGCTGGACTGGATCGGGAAGACGACTTCGGCTCCTCGCTCGGTTCGCCTTGGTGCGGAGAACCTGTTTCAACGAGGGTCAGCATATCGAAACATGCTGGTGAAGGTGAGCTAGCCTGACTATACCAATCAACACGTTGTTTAAATGAAGCATGCATATTTGTGGGTTTCTATCTTGCCTTAGTTTATTTACAAGTAAGCAGCATATAGAATTTACTGAAAATGAACGTGCCACCGTTCGATGGGTTTTACCTGACCGTCTGAATGACCTGCACAATACTTACCTTGCCTTCCCTGCCACGAAAACACAAGTTAGTATGCAACAGGTTTAAATATACACAGGGATCACTGGCATGATGCCACAAATGGACGGTTTATAGTCTCGGGACAAGAATGTTATGCAACGCAGGTGGCGAGCCTCGCTACATAGCATCCCGTCCATGATAAACGACTATACGAACTCTTCCGCCCGGATCGGATCGGCCCCAGTGCCCTGGCGGCCGTCCGCGGAAACCAAAATACCTTGTGCACAAGTTGTCCGTGATCGAGCACATTTAGTTCGAATTATTTCACACAAATTACAAACAAATTTTGAATGAATAGGAGCAAGCTCCATAGCCAAACAGTTTTGCATAGTCTTACTGATCAATCTATGCCAAATTAAAGTGTGTTCCAATGCATAGCACAATTTTATAGAAGAACATGTATTCTAACTAAAATTGAAACATATGTTGAACATTCCAAATGAATAAGCATGCATTGTAAGTAATCGTTCCCAAGTTGAATGACAAGCATTACAAACCAAGTCTATTCCCTTTTTATCTTGGTATGTTTTATTATTACTTGGTATCGTTTGATCGGGGCAAAGAAGAATACAGATTTTTAGGGCACGAAAGCTGGAAGCAGGGCTAGCTAATCGGGTTGGTAGCCACTCACTTAGAATTTGGAAAGAAGAAGGAAAGAGGCGCTTCACGACTCCGCTCGCTAGCCGCCTACTGCTCGTTCACCTGCACACGAACAGCTCGATTAATACTTCTTCCTCTCTTTCCATTCTCAGAATTGAAGTACAGTTCAATGAACGAAAATAATAAAAACCATCGAAACCGTTCAAGGAAAACAAGCAAATCCCAAAACTAACTCAAAGCACGAAAGCAACAAGCGACATCGAAAACCGAGGCAATAAAAGATAGCAGCGGAGAGGTCCCTCCTGACTCTGCCGCTAAGTCGATCCCGGGGGCGCAGTCCACTGAATATGGGAATCGATTCCGAAGAAACAAATCCATAATGAGGACGAGTTCTTTATTCAATCTATCCCGATTGAACGATACCGTCTTTGTGTTTCTTAGCCGCGCTCCTCGAATAGGAGGAACGTGGCGCTACACAAGATACGAATCCACTTTGTCACTTGATAGTTCAATTTGGATTTACCCCAGCGTAATGCAGCAATTAATATATCCTAGCCACGCTTGGTCATTGACTAACCCTTATGCCCATGCTGGAGATTGAGTCATTTCACATGTCACATAGCGCATAGGTATACCGCAGTGTAAACATGTAATATAATCGCGTGGGAACACTTAGCACGTAGTAACATATAACACTTAGTAAGTATATCTGTATGGATACAAGGTTGGGTCATGACGCATAGATGGGTCTAATACTTTTATGGTCATCATAGTCACGCATATAAATCATAAGGTCCAAGGGAACATTCAACCAACTAGTCCAATAAAATGTGTGCAAGGGGCTGGATGCGCGCAGAAGGATCAAGGCCGCATGAGAAGTCAGGCCGCATAACAATCCTGGCCGCATGGAGTCGTGCCACATGGAGTCAGTGCTAAGGTCTACTTCTCGGGATAATTGATGAAGCGACGAGAAATAAATAAAGTGTCAATGATGTGACATAAAGTGTGATGTGACATAAAGTGTGTCAGGAAGAAAAGAAAAAACCATAGAAAGATGTACCACTGTTTCAGAGTCATATGTTCAAGGATGGTGGCCGCATACTCTGCTTGCCACATAAGTGTCGATGTCGCATGGAGTATTTAGACTTAGTGAAATTCTCATTCGTTCAGTGAGTGAACACAAGTATTCAAGGACACTTGTATGATGGCAGTCATGCGTCCAACAAGATTGACTCATGCTGGTCAATATGCGGCAAGAGCTCTAGCCGCATAATCCTCTTGAGCCACATAATACTCTCTACCGCATAGCTCGTTGGCCGCATGAAGACTTCGTCTTCTCCAACAACAGGTTCGGCCATGGCAAAAAGGCTCCAAAATCTAAATTTTGTTTTCTTCATAAAAACTACATTTTAACTCTGAATTGAGTGAACCAAAAGCCAAAACGTTCGAAATGAAGTGCTACATCCTTCCTAAAACTATTTTTTTTGAAAAAAAATTATATTTTAGTAGATCAAAACTACCAAAAACTCAAGAAACCCATGAAACTCTAAGTTAGAAAAGTATATCTAAGTAAATCTATCCATCAAAACCGAGAACTCCAAGTATTAAAAGTGGTCAGAATCATCATAAGCACATAATAGACTAATAAAATGCAAGAAAAGAAAAAGAAACAAAAATCAAAAGGTTTCTCTATGTAGTGCAAGGTGTACTTGCCTAGAAATGAAAGAAAGAGGGACGATGAAGAATGAGGGAAGACAGAGAAAGAAGTTAGCTTATATAGCTAGGATTTGAGATTTAGACCATGGGTTCAAATTCATGAATAAACCAACCCACAAATAAACCATGAATCATGCTAAACAAAAGAATGGGTCTAGTCTCCATGAATGCAACTAATGATCATGTGAGCAAAAAATACTCTAAGCAGGAATAAATACAAGCAAGAAATAAATATATCCAAAATATGTATTTCGAGAACGGGGAGTGACACCCAATTACCCTAACCACTGATATACCCGTAGCCCACTCGAGCCAAACTACGTCCATGACACTTGTATTGCATTAAATTGAGCCCCTTGTTGTTACTCCTCGTTCCTGATATACGTATTGAAACATATTATTTCTTGCTTGTATTATTTCTTGCTTGCATGATAATTAGGTTTCATGGAGACTAGACCCATTCATTGTTTAACTTGGTTCATGGTTTACTTGTGTGTCTATGATTGGTCATGACTTGATCCAATGGCCAAGCATCCAACCAAAGCCTATATAAGCCATCTTCTTTCTCTCTCTTCCCTATTCTCTTTATTTCCTCTCATTCTTTATTTTAGGCAAGTACATCTTGCACAAATGAAAAAACTTACATATTTTAGTTCTTTAATTTTTTTTCTTGCATATTATTAGTTTATAATGTTTATATTATAATCCTCTACATCTTTAGTACTTGCCATTTTCGATTTTGTAGAGTATTTTTTAGTAGATCTAATTTTTAAAGTTAGAGTTTTATGCAAATTTGTGGGAATAATCTCTTAAAACTTATTATTTTCAAAAACTAATTATTCCGTATTGTAGATAATTAAATTTTGTATGATATTGACTTTTGAATCACTTAATTTGAAGTTAAATTGAAGATTTTATGGCCAAAACAATTTCTGAATTTTTCCTTGTTCTCAAATATGATGTGTTGGGGATGATGAGCATTTCATACGACGAGCATGTCATGCGGCATGCATGTTCATGCGACGAGAGTCCATCCGGTGAGCATGTTCATGCAATGAGCATGTCATGCGATGAACATGTCATACGGCGAGCATGTTAATGCGACAAGGGTCCATGCGGTGAGGAGTTTCATGATGCGAGTAGTTTCATGAGGCGAGGAGTTTCATGAGGTAAATTATTTCATGCGCGCACTTGAAACTATGCACATGTTTTGCTGTTTTACTTAATTTTTGAGTTTTCATTGGACCTTGTGATTTAATGTGTTGACCCTAGTAATTTGTAAGTGTGATGGACTAAGTGTTACTCGACCGACTTTGCACATGACCCGATCTAAGTGTTGCAGTATGATAAGAACTCGTAATTAAATTGATAAATTGGTAACTTGACTCGACTACTGGTATCCATGCTGATACACTTACTATATGCTATGTGTTCCTACGTGCTAAGTGTTTATACGCGTTACAGGTTACATATTTTGTTTACGTATCGAGGTGCCACTCAATCTACGCGATATATGATATTATATAATTTCCCAGCACGGACATCGCAGTTGGTCAATAAACAAAGCATGGTCAGGAACTATTTGTTTGTTGCATTATGCTGGGGTGAATCTAGCTTGGGTCTATGGGCAAAAATGTGATTCGTATCTAGCGTACCCGTACCGAGGTACGACATATAGGATGAATGATCGTGTGACCATGCCATGTGAATTCGGATAACCGTAGGGATAACTAAGCAACTAAAACTTGTAGATCATTGGGAGGGACAAAATTCTGAGATCATGCAGGACAAGCCGCCCTCAATTATTCAATTGGGGAGTATAAGGTTGGCCCCCATGGATATTGCTTAAAATTTGTACTAGTGGATCGCAATATCCAACAATTATATTGTACTATGCATTTTATGTGAATCTTTAGATGGTGGCCTTACGAGGGACCGGTGCATAATCTATGTACTACGCGATTATCATGGCTCGGCTAGCCCACTGTAACAGAACCCGATCTAAGAATTCCTTATATGCATTATAATTTTGGGATAACCAGATTCTACCTAGAAAGCCGTAGAATTGATTGGCTGATCCTGTAACTGAACTTGATTGTGTATTGTATCTTCTGCTAGTAGTTTAGGAACATGGACCGCCGTGGTGTGACGGTTCAACCCCTGTCCTTGTTTGGTTGTAGGGTTGGACTATTATGCTATGATAGGCTATGGACCAAAACTGTGACACAAAATCCTATAGCTTAACCTGAATTAGAGGACGTACATTATCTAGATGTCGTACAACACTTCTTGTCCTTGTTTGGTTATAGAAGTATTGTACTGCATTAAAAATAGCATACACGCCTATGGTTTTTGGTTCATGCATTATATATATATATATATATATATATATATATATATATATATATATATGGATTTTATTTTTTTATTCGTGCTCCCTTGTGGTGCTTGCTATTTGGGGTCTAACTCCACTAGTTTTGCTTGGCCAGGTTTAGAGCCAGCACATGAGGATCCAACTTACTTTCCCTTGAACAATGGCGCACACCAGGCGGATAGCCGTTGAGGGACACAAGATGGTTTCTTCTTCCTGGCTAGTCATTGTATATTTTACTCTTTTAGGCATTTTGCCACCAGCATCTGTTAGTCGGCACGTCTGGACATTTAGTTTTCCTTACATGATTATATTTAATCAGACTACAGCTGATCACGGATATGTACTTTTATTACTAAACTAGCCCCTCATCTTGTATGGCTAGTTTCTAGGATATTTTACACCAAAAGGCGCATGTCATAAACACGAACATGTGAGCTTTCGCAGAACTTGATTCGGATGTGTGTGCACGCCAGAATCAACGCATATCCGCCAAAAACCCTGAATCGACCTTTTCCGAATTTGTGCAAGTACTTTGTGTGTGTGTAACGCTCTAGTCCCAAAATACGTAAGACTAGGAATACGTAACATGCCAACTACGCATTCAAGCAGACTCTGGTCTGACTCGAATACGTATAAGCTGTATAATAAGGGTAACTATCTAAGAAATACTGATAATATCTATGTCTCAATCCACATAAAGAACAAAGTATCAAAAATGAACTACATGTGCTAAAGTCGGCCGCCAGTAACACATAAGCTCGAATAGACTAGAGAAAGGAATATGAGTCTCTAAAACTAGGCTACATCAACAGATGAATAAATAACCATAACTCCGGTAGAAATGATATAAGTACCTGGCACCTATACCCGCATGACAAAGTAATACATATTAAATACTCCAGGCAGGCTCTACAATGGTCTATGCTGTAAAACTGCAAGGGACCAGGTCTTTAGAGGGACGTAACAAGGTACAAGAAATAATATGCCAAAGTAAAACAGTATAATGACACATACTCAAGGGTAAACTACTGTAACCATCTAAGTAATATGCACGTGAGGATATCACTTGTACTTAGGCTGAAACCACTACATGATCTGTGTTGGGGAGCCCATAGTAGCAAGTAATATCATGTACTCCAGTATATGTGCCAAAGATAAGACACCTCCAGTAATATAGTATATATATAAATAATCAGCCTGTAGTATGGTGTATCTCTTCCCACCTAATCTAACCTTATGTATCATGTCCATGACGTTTTATGTCCATAACACGCAAGATTATGACCTCTAGCTAGTACAACGAGTCATAATGATATCTCTATATATGCAAGTCTCATATCACGAATCCTGTAAGCCTATACAGAATCACTATGAATAACTCAAGAAAGATTCTATCACATGAAATAGTGTCAAGTGCCCTACGGTATGGCATACTTGGTAAAGCAAGCACGCAAAAATAGGATCGTGAAATCAACTCTAAATGATGTTACACGACTCCGCGTATGGCGTCGACACCCGAATCTTTTTTGGATGCTAAGAAACGTCTCACGGTACTAGGTTGAACATGTATATTATAAAAGTATATATATAGAAAGAACACAAGCAAATAATATAACATGATCTACTACAAGTTTGGTAAGGTACACTTGCTTGAGTTCTGAACTCCGTCAACTGCTCCTGGAAAAGTGGAATCTGCACGTACACCTCCGGATGCTGAAAAAAATTACCATTATTTTCAGAATACTTGAAATAGCTTGGATTGATTACCCATAAGTCCAATTTGGACACAGGGGCAGAATTGACAGTTTTGGGTCAAAGCGGGGTCCAATTGTGGCCCACTTTGTATCAAAAAATATGCCAAAGATAAAGTTCTCCAAATTCATCAAATTCAGTGTCTATGAGTCCAAAACAATGGCACAAATCCAATGGACTATCCAAAATTGGATTCCGGTGAGTTGGTCACAAAATTACCCGTCAAATAGAACCGTAGGGCCCACAAAACTGTGTTTTGTCAACGTTCTCAAAATTGAACCAAACTTGGGTCACAGGACCAGCGTAATACTGCAAATTCGATGCCGTAAGTTTCATTACAAAATGACAAGCACACACAAAGTTATGACAAGTGTCGGAATAGGCCGATACAGTGTCTTTCGACGGATATACGTTAATTTTGGTGTGCACGCACATCCAAATCAAGTTCCGCAAAATTTTACATGTCTGCGTTGATGATACGCACCTTTTGGTGTAATCCTCATACGGCAAAGTAGCCTCGTTTGGTGGGACGCACCCCGTATCAAAAAATTTTAGTTTAAAAAAAATAAGTTTTTGACATATTTCAGCATTAAATAAATCACAGAATAATTTGAATTAAAAGAAAGTGTTTAAAGGGATTAAAACTAGGTTATGTGGTTAAGAAGTTTGTTCAGGTAGAATTTTAGCATTATGTTCCGTTATGGAGATAACGAGACTTAAATATGCGTACCTGGAACAGTTTTTGATTTAAAATAAATTATTTTTTTATTTTATGTTGCAATTTGCGATCGACACAGGACATGATAAGCTAAACTATTTAAACAGGATTCATGGGGGTCATGTGGTCTTCATATATGATTCGACGGTTCTTTATTTAGTTTACTGTGTCGGAAGAAACATGTAGCGCCCTGTTTCCCCGATGCGGGGAGCGCGGCTAAAAACACAAACGGTATCGTTCGATCGGGATAGATTGGAACAAGAACTCATCCTCGTTATGGATTTGTTTCTTCGGAATTGATTCCCATATTCAGTGGACCGTGCCCCCGGGATCGACTTAGCGGCAGAGTCAGGAGGGACCTCTCCGCTGCTATCTTTTATTGCCTCAGTTTTTGATGTCGCTTGTTGCTTTCGTGCTTTGAGTTGGTTTTGGGATTTGCTTATTTTTCTTGAACGGTTTCGATGGTTTTCATTGTTTTCGTTCATTGAACTGTACTTCAATTCCAAGATTGGAAAGAGTAGAAGAAGTATTGATCGAGCTGTTCGTGATGCAGGTGAACGAGCAGTAGGCGGCTTGCGAGCAGAGTCGTGAAGCGCATCTTTCCTTCTCCCTTCCAACCATCTAAGTGAGTGGCTACCAACCCGATTAGCTAGCCCTGCTTCCAAGCTTCACACCCTAAAATCTTGCATTCTCCTTTGCCCCGATCAAACGATACTAAGAAATAATAAAAGATACCAAGATAAAAAGGGAATAGACTTGAATTGTATTGCTTGTCAAATAAACTTTTGAACGGTTATATCTTTGCATGCTTGTTCGTTTGGAATATTTATCATATGCATAGATGCAAGTTTGAATGTACAAAGCTATATCCTGAATGCATGAATTGAACGTAAATGCAATGTAAATGAATCATGCAATACTGCTTGTCTTGTACTCATATAGCCTCAGGGCGAATAACGTAGCCTCAGGGCGAATAACGTAGTCTTCGGGCGAATGATTGTTAATGTGCAATCACGGATAACTTGTGCACAAGGTATAGTTCCTGCGGGCGGCTGCTGGGGCACTGGCACCGTTCCGGCTCCGGACGGAACTAACGTTTAGTCTCACGTACTAGGACGGAGTGGTATGCGGCGCCTCACGTTCTTGCACGTAGCAAACCATCTTCGTCACAGACTAGTGTCCATTATGGCAATCAAGCCAGTGATCATCTTGTATATTTAAACCTGCTGGAAACTAACTTGTGTCTTCGTGGCAGGAAAGGCATGGTAAGTATTATGCAGGTACTTCAGACGGACAGGTAAAATCCACCGAATGGTGGCACGTTCATTTCAGTAAATTCTATATATACTGTTGCTTGTAAATGGACTAAGACAAGATAGAAACCCACAAAATATGCATGCTTCATTAAAATAACGTGTTGATTGGTATAGTTTGGTTAGCTCGCCTTCACCAGTATGTTTCGACATACTGACCCTCGTTGAAACAGGTTCTCCGCACTAAGGCGAACCGAGCGAGGTGCCGAAGTCATCTTCCCGATCCAGTCCAGCTGTTGGCGCATCCTGACCGCGCCGCTTTTGAAGTACTTGAAGAAAAGGAGCTTGCAACTTTATATACAATGCAGCTTCGTGGCAAAGCCGTCCTCCAGCCCGGAGGTCCTTATCATTTTGAAGTTTATAAAGGGATGTAATGTATAGGACTGCTATCTCATTTTGAGTCAACACTTTTGTAAGCCCGTGCGGCAAATTAGCTAACTCGTTCAGGAGTTTGTAATAGATGTTTATTATCAATAAAGAGAACTTTTCCATGTTTCAAATCTGTGTTTCAATTTATCTACTTACTCTGAATATGTGCTTGCTATGCAAATCATTAAAGCCTTGTGCGGGTG